>OW026362.1:53714814-54914814 GCA_932273835.1 Sarcophaga variegata | reverse complement strand
CGTAAAATTGAAAAATAGTGCGATTAACAATTAAGATCCACCAAAACTTTTGAAAAGTTTTTAAATAAAATTTCATTTGATAAGATGACATATATAAAAAATATAAGACGACTGTTATACTATTTAAATAATACCTACAGTAATTTTTGTCAGATTTGCTCAAACAAAGTGTCAATCTCTTCACAAGATAATGCACTTTAGGAATGTCATCACTTATTTCATATTTTTTAATTAAAGTTTGCTAGTATGAACGGACAAACTTGAAAAAATATGAAAACAATCGCATTTGTCAAGATTACCTCATCAAACCAATAGCATATTAAGTCAAATAATATATATGTATATCGTTTTAAAGGCCCATTCCTCTCCTTTCTAATAAGGTTTAAATTTTGGATATTGGTTCAGAAATTTTTGTATAATCAATAAAAAAAAACAGTTTTTGTCAAATAAAACAAGTTTAGAGGGTTCAAGAGAAATAAAACAAAAATATTTGTGATTTCTACTCAACAAATCTCACAACTTGCACTATGTCATTCGCTGGGTGTATTTAATTTTCTTTATTTTCTCGCATAGTGTTATTGCTAAGAAAGGAAAAACAATTTATTGGAATATAATGCATCATCCTATTGTAGTGCTTGAATTTATCTTTTGATTGACTTTTAATTTTAATGATAACAGGAACTAAAATTTAATGGTATTATAACTTCACTTGTCTTGTTTCCACAATAAAACAAACAAAACTAAAAATATCTACAATTTTATAACAAAAAAAGTATGTATGTAACTGTTTATATATGGCCACATCAAGCTTTCAAAAAGATTTTCCAATCAATTATGTTCATAACATTTTTGTTCATTCTAATATTCAACATAAACATCAACAACAAAAGCATTTGTCTGAATTTAAAACTAAATTGGGTACTGCCTAAAACAATTAAATTGATTTCTTCAATACATTTAAAATGTCAATAAATTTGTAAAGGGATTATTTGCCTATGAAGTCATCTAATGCCCAGTCGAATGCATTCAGAAAGTATTTGAAAATTTCGATAAATCTAAAACAGATAAAAACTAATCAGAAAAGAGAAAAAAAATTGTTTTTAAATTTTTATATTGAAGTCATAAATTTTCGAATCAACTATCCAGCATACGTATGGAAAATATTTGGTATTTATTTTATAAAATGATAAAAAATAAATTGAAATAAAAAAGAGCCGTAAGCCACATTTTAGCATGAACAGACACAGGCATTGATCAAAGTAATTACATCCATACATGTGTGCCCACATTCTTGTGTTTTAAGGAAACTAAAGGAATTCAGGCATTTGTAACATGCAAATGTAGCACCAATGTATGTGCATAAATATTTCTGTATGTGTGAAAAGAAATTTATTTGGCTTTTTGTGAACTAAAATTAGTCAACATTCCGTACAACATACGGTCAGTATAAAAAGGCAACCCTTTCCAACCCTTAAACCCAAACTTTCCATTTTTGGCCTATGACCATATGAATAAATGTTTTGCATGCTTGTTTAAATGTTGGCATTGGAAAAATATTTTATTCATTTTTAAAAGCATACTTAATTCATCTGTTGTTTACAGCAGAGGGAACAGCAAATACAAGAATTTGTAACTTTAACCATTTGCCTATATGTGTATGAAATATGGTACGATTATTCGATTAATTCCTGTTAGTTTTTTGATTGGTTAGATTAGAAACCACACAAATAATATAAATAAAGTCACCGAATGCATACAAATTTCATCTCAGTTGAAATTATTTGATATAAATTATGATATGTTTGTTTTAACTTTTGGATAAAAATTGATGTGATATTTACAAATGAATTTGAAAACCGAAATTGCAAACCCATACTTTTAATATCGACAGCTTTCTTTAACAGTACGTATTCTAGTTTAAATTAGAGTTATTAACTGTTTTATGTAACATTCTCTTTATATACGAACTAGGTACAAGATATACCGAAAAACATACATAGCGTCTTCCAAAATGAACCTCTAAGCTTTGACAGTTGATAATGATTATTTTGTTGAAACTGTCTAACCCCCATAATCGACAATGAGAACCACTTCTGGATGAATGAGTACATGCACAACCAACATTGTCCAATTTGTTCTGAAGGCATAGTCGGTCCATTTTCTTTGAACGGTACACCACTGTTAAAGGCTAGCACTATATGTTGATGATTACCAACTGCTTTTGGCCTGAATTTGATAATATGTAGTCTATATAGTTTGAACAGGATGCCATACAGCTCATGCCGCATTGGATATTCTATACGAGAGATTTGAGGGAATGTTTAGGTTATATGAATTGACGACACAAAACTCTTACAAATAGTTCTTGATGAAACCGTCATTGTAAGTAATAATTTCTAAAGTTAGAACACTGTTAGCTTTAGCACATAAATAAGTTCTTCTAAGAAGTATGGTTTTTTAAGAGAAAGCTCAGAGAGTTCTTATTTTTATCGTTGATAAAACGTATGTAAATAAATTGTTACGTTTTTACCTTTTAAAAACGTTTAAAATATGAGCTCGTAAATTGCAAATAAAGTAAAAGTAAATGTGTGTTCACTTTTAATTAAAATTCTTTATTATTCGCACAATTCTATGTGCCACTGTTCGCAACTTGATATAACAACAACAATTGCTTTATTTGTTATTCCTCTGTTTACATCCTTCGCATAAACAATAACAATTACTACACAATCGTTCGGCAGATCTTTGTAACGGACATCAATTCACCGCGTCTTCACTGACTGAACTTTACTAACTCAGTTGCCTGCTTTTCCTTGTCTTTTATTACCATGTAAACATAAACAGTCTGATGAATGTTCTTGAAGGCGAATGTTCGTGGCTTCGCCTTCTCGAGATCTCTATAAATGTAGACATCGTTGTTTCATTATTGTTGTTTGTGTATTTTGTTTACATTTATTCTTGTTTGTTGTATTTTTATTTACTTGTTTGCCATTTTTTATGCTGGTGTTTGTTGGTATATTTTTGTTTATTTGTTTATCATTTGTTTATGCTGGTGTTTGTTATTATATTACGCAGTGCGATAATTTGTAAACAAGTTCATTGTTTTTATTTTTGTAGCTTTTGTTTATAATTTTAATGTTAAACGATTTAAAAGCAAAACACCAATATCTAGATTTTTCCAATTTCGTAACAATATGTATGTTACATATGCACGATTTTCCTTAACGCGTATTGTAATGGCGTGATTCACCCATAATAGGTAAATACCAAATAACACGACTCTGTGCAAAACTTCTGAGTTGTCTCTTCTTTAGAATCTCTCTGCTGGGTGTTGCGAGGTCTTCTAATGGCACTAAATATTTTCCTTTAGGTGTTCCGAGGGTTTCCAATGCTATTAGTTTATTCGTTAAATTATAGAATAGAAGGTATTATTAACCATATTATTAGCACTCCTTCAACTTGAGTCTTGACTGTTTTTCGTAATATGCCATTGTTTGAAATAGTTTATGGCTTAATAATACAAAGAATGCTCCTTAAACAGCGAAATGTTACAAATGTCTTTAGGTATTTGATTACTCGATGCATTTGTATAGGATCACATACTCCTGCAAATTTATAAATATCGTTGCCTTTCTGAAGCAGGAGTTTCACGTTGTCATCTTGGACACTGCATTAGTGATGGGCTGATTTTGGTAATTTGGTGGGTTTATTCTAACTACTTACCATCATGAAGTTGGCGAATAGCGACCACCGGCTCGTATTTGTATTGGCCGTTGTTTAGCATATGTGAAGATATATTTGAATTTTACTAGCAAAGATAATGACTAAAATCCTTTCCAGAGTCAATGTTAAAGTTAACAGAGCAATGTGATTAACAGAAGTTAGATAAAATTGTCATGGAAAGTAATCATCCAAATACACGAAAAGTTATACCTCACAAGCTTCTGAGTATAACAATTTCAGTGGTACTCTTCACAAGGTTTTTTGATTTGAGAAATCGGGTCCAATAAATTGTAGCCCAAGGTATCTTTAGTTAAATCCAATTAGTAGCAAATCGCAAATAATTTTGGAATTGAGAAATGGGGATCGCAAAATTCACTGCGTTCACAATGTCTTTGGATACTGTGGAAAAATATTACCCCACCGAACTCCAAATATCCCATAGGATTAAATATAATTATTCACAACTAATAATAATCAAAAAAGAATTATTGGCGAATTAAAAGAAAATCAATTATTTTTCAACACTTAATACTGTGTTCAGATATGCACTTTTATTGAGTCAATATTCGGTTTATTGAGTACAATATTTTAAGTGTTCAGACATAAAAATGTACGCAGTTCAGCTGCTTATTCTATATTCATTTGACAGCTGGTAAACAAAACAGCTGGTTGTTGTATTTTGTTTTGGTTTTTTTTTTTGGTTGTTGTTGTTGACTTTTGAGTTGTCAAATATTAACAGAAAATATTGGATTAATTGTAATATGCTCACTAAACAAACTTATGAGTTTTACTCAATATTATAACAATTTGAGTATTTAGTGCGCAATAATTAATTGAAACTTTATATGAAATATTGAGCTCAATAATGATGCGATTTACGCAGCAAAGGTGCATATCTGAACACCGAATAACTTTGTTCTGTTAACTTTAACATTGGCTCCTTAAAACTGTGTGGTTTTTGTCTTTGCTATTTAAATATGTCTTCACAAACATGATTGGACGGCGGAATAATTTTTAATACATTTTACATCCCAAAATTTATTAAATTAGACATCGTTAAGTTCGTTTTTAAGCGAATTTATTAATTATTAATAATAGCCGGTTGTTTCACTAAAATATATGAAGAGTTCCGGAATGAATAGCTTTGATTATGCTGTTTTAATTCTTCGATCACCGTTAGGCGTGTATTTACTAGAATATTAAACTATTATTATTGTAAACAGATACCTTCGTCACATTTTTATATCAATTATATTTGTTTTTAAAAAATTTTTGTTCCTATAAAGCACAAATAAATGAACTGAAATGTCTAGACTTTGCTTTACCATTTCTTTTAATTTATTGAAAATTCACTTTATTTTCACAATAAGAACCACTCAATAATTTAAACCGTTTCCTAATATTCGTAATAAAATTTAAATGAATTACATCTTACTTCTCTACGAATATTATTTTACTTCTCTATTTGGGCGAACAACAACTGGAGAAAATTATAAAAACAAACTTTTTTATGTTTTTAATTAATTTTATCAAACAATAATAAAAACATTCAATTCTGTTGTTTTAAATAAACAGAATATGTATGTATGTATGTACATACATACCACATAAATAAAAAAAAAATGGTTTAAATGATATTCATTTCGGAACTCTAAAAGTTTTTGTTTTACTATTTACAATGAGTTTTAATTTCTGAACAAAAGAAACAAAAAATTCATATTACCATACAAAATCATGATGTTATTTACACGAAAGGAAAGAAAAATGTACATAATGTAGGCATATTTACAGAGAAGCAATAATTTTTTTTAGCACGGAAGGCAAACGTCTCTTCATTTTAGGGTGGAAAAGCAAACTAATGGTGGAAATGGCGGTCACCGTAATAACTTCATATCCTGTTTTAACGAAGTGTCAATCTCTTCACAAGAGAATGCACTTTAAGAATTTAATCACTTTTTTATTTTTATTTTTTTATTTTATTTTAAATTTTTTAAGTAAAGTTTGCTACTATGAATGGACAAACAAAATTTGTGACATTAATTCAGAAATGTTTGTGTAAACAATAAATTTGGACACAAATATCGTATCACTACTAACCGGCCATTGGACAAAAATGGAAGTAAAGCATGTAGGTAAACAGAGCTATATATAAAGGCCATTGTGTACAAAATTCCGTTATCCTCTATTCCGGGAGCTTCTGATGAAGTGACTCAGACTACCAATGTCAGCGCGTGACAGTTCATCAAGATAAAGATTGTAGACAACAATGCGCCTTTTTCATACAACATGAAGCCGGGCATGTATCCCGCAGCTGAAGAACAGGCTTCTCTTCATTACCAAAACCAATGCGCCTCGTAAGCGTGCCCATAATGTGATTCTCCATAATGACCTCGACAACAATTCTGGGCGCACTTCTATGTAGTTTAAGCGGACCGTTCTACCCCTGTCCGAGGCCGTCCATCTATTATTGACGGAATCGACGACAGCATTGTCAATTACAAGATTGCAGGCCCCCAAAGGCATTCAAAAAGTCTAAAATTCATCGAAGAATTCGATGGTTGTGCCACTCCGGACCAGTTTATCTCCTCGACAGTTATCTGTAATGTCAAAGTGCCCTGGTACCCTCATAATATGGGCATCTTATCATTCTGCTACCTCACTGCAAGTTCACAGAGTTCTTGGAGTTCCCGACGTTGAAAATCATTGCTTTAATAGCCGGTGTAATGTATGTGCCATAATCCACAAACCTTGTTAGCTATAGACTATGGTACTTAAATTAGGGTAAAATCTTTTTCTCTTCTTGCCAACAGGAGAAGTACGGCAGCAAACGCTTCGTTAGAGTGATATAGATTTACTTGGATTACGCGTTTCAAACACCGTTCCCTCCACCATCGTTTCAATCAGACTTTGGGCAGACTTTTCTAGCTCTGACGTTCTTAGAAACATCCTAAAAATAGATGCTATATCCAACTTACTGGAAGAAAACCAACTTTCATCTTTAGTCTTATCTTCATCATCCGTGGAGTCCATATGTTCGTTCTTCAATACTGTCTACTCTTTTTTGAAGACCTTAAAGACAATACATCCAAATTCGTAGGTCAACACACCAGTGAATTCAGTACGTAATTCAGGGATGCTTGTTTGACTATAGTACTTGCGCTACGAGATCCATGGCGCTCCTATAATTTGGCAGTTTTCCATTTGTGTGTTGGTATCTTCGGTAAGTATATGCTTATCATAAGACCTTTAAACCTTTTTCAGTCTCCGTCGGGTTTTGTGGCATGAAGAACCGCGTTCGTAGTCTGCTAGTGGTAGCGTCTTTTGATACCGTCTTCAACTTGGAGTCCGGCCATATTTCTCCCATTCATAAGATAACGATGGATAAGTGATCAAACGCTCTCCTGTCGGCACACGTTACCAGCTTAACGTGTCCTTGGTAATAGTGGTTAACTGGTGTTGACCCGGGATGCTCCTTCATCACCTCTATTAATATACATATGCACAATGGTTGCAAAAATATTTGCAACCTAGAACATATAATTTTTTGATTTATTAATTTTTTTTAATTACTTATTTCCAGTTTTTTTTTTTTTGTTCATTACTTAATTCTATTTGTTCTGTTAAAACTGATTCCGCTATTTGCAACAATAAAATACATTGATAACATTTACTGCTCTGCTTTCTCTAATTCCTGACTATGTTACTAACACTAGCAAATTCAAAGATATAACGGTAACCACATTATTTTTAATAATTTTTTGTTTGCATTTTATTCATGCAATAACTGCACGTGAAGATCGAAAAATTAAGATTTCTTAGAAGCTACAGATGCAAACACCCTACGTGTCAGAAAAAACCGTAATGTTTGTCTAAGTTTTGCTAGAAGATGTGGTGAACGATTCTATTTGAAATTAAAATTTGTTTTTTTTTTATTGAAATTTGTAACATCCACCGCACGTATTTATCCACCGCATGCATTTATTTTCGATCACGATATAAAATCCACATCTGTTAAACATGTTGCGTAGATATCAGCTGTCATGTAAACAATTCAAGCTTAGCATCTGGATAAACATGTATTGCAACATTGTCCACCTACATGTATATAGGTCAGGGTTCGTCAAAAAATTTTTGGTTATGTGTTAGTGAGTAAGAGGGAGAAAATAAGTTGAGAGAATTTATTTATTTACAGCCATAGGAAAGTGTTAGTAATATACGCTATTTTTATTTTCATTTCATCAGCATACATAAGTAAAGCTATATAACTTTGGCTTAATAATTTTAGATAAATAAAAATAAAATAAAAAAATCCATTTTTTATTAAAAGAACATAAAGCTATCCATCTTTGGCTTAAAAATTAGGCCATGTTTTTTAGATAAATAAAAATTTTTTATTAAAAGAAAAAAGCGAACATTCCAAAGCATTTAAAAAAATTATACTATGCGACAAAAGAAAAAACTGAAATAACAGAACATTTTTAACATAAAATATTTTTTGAGTGTTATGCTGAAATAAAATGATAAAGCATCCGCCGCACATGTGTTCTTGTCGCAGTCTTATCGACAACTAAATGAAAAAACACAAGAATGCGTGTGAGTTCTCTTTGCACAACTGTGCTATGAAATGGTAAACTATGATATAAAGTGCCTACATATAAATAGACAACCGTTACAAACAGTGGTAAGTAAATTAAGAAAAATTAATTATTACAAATGAATCAGGTGGAAAATTAAAAGAACAAAACGATTTTTTCTCCAAAAAATATTTGCTTTGCAAATTGAATATAAAAATATTTCAATAAGACAAAGAGAAGAAATACACCGCTAGTCGACATTCAAGTAAGAAACAAGTGTATGTGTAAAGCAACAACAACTTTAAATCTAACGGAGCCTACAAACAAACAGACAACTCCAGTTGTTAATCTTGTGTGTGACGTCATCAGATCGGTATTTGTTGAAAGTCAGAGGTTCCCAATCAGCAAAAAACAAAGGACAGTATTTTGTACCGGTGAGTTTGCCGATTTATTTAATCAAGTGGATTTATATTAATTTTTTGAACAGATTGAATACGGTTAAAGTATTCCCCGCGAATAAATTCTTATTTATTTTTTTATATTTAGTGGTGAATAGAGGCAAAATTCCTTTTTCGATTTTTTTTTGAAATAATTTGAAAACCATTTATTACACATCGAGAATAAAGGAAATTTTCGGTGGTTAATTTAAATATTTGAGAATTTACTTCAAGTAAGGGAAGAGACCGAACAAATTTTACGTTTTTTTTTTACAATTTCGCATATTTGCTACAACTTGTTTGACTTTCGGTCAAGGTTTCATAATGACAGCATTAAAAAGAAGGTGCAAATTTGATTTAAAACAACTAGAAAGCTTTTGCGCCAGTTTTGATAAAAACTGTCCCGAAATTTGCTCAACCGCATTTCTGAACGTAAAACAACAGGAATTGCAAATGAGGTGGGAAAAATTGATAGAGTCCAATGAGGAGTTCCAGCATATAGACAAGGAACAACAAGAAGAAGATGCGAAGGATGAGGTATCCTTAAGATACGAGGGGGCTTGAAACTTATACGAGTCTACGAAAATGAAAATTCTGGAAAAAAGGGAAGCATTTACGTCAACCGAACATCAGCAATCGAGCTTCAGACCCACATTAAAGTTGCCCGCATGTGAAATACAGAATTTCGAAGGCGGTTACTCGAGGTGGCCTGCGTTCCGAGGCATGTTCCAGGCAGTCGTCGGGAAAGACCCATCTGTAGCTCCAGCCCAAAAACTATACTACTTGCGGAGCAAAGTGAGGGGGGAGGCCTACCAAGCCATAAAGGATTTTGACTTGGTAGATGAGAACTTTCAACTGGCTTGGGATAAATTAAAAAACAGATTCGAAAATAGAAGACACTTGGTTCAGGATCAAGTTAAAAAGATTCATGCGGTCACTCCAGCTCAAAATGAAAACATCAAATCTCTTCGGCTGATTCAGAATACAGTTAACGACTGTTTAGCGATTTTAAAGAATTATAAGATCGAATTGCCCGATTATGATCCATTTTTAATTCATATAGTTGTTTCGAAACTTTCTGACGAAACAATTAAAGAGTGGGAAGTTTCCTTAAAGAATCACCGTGAATTGCCCACATGGTCCCAATTAAATGGTTTTCTCTCGGAAAGAATGGAAATTCTGGAAACTATGACCGATAGGAAAAAGCCAACGCTTAAAGATAGCCAGTCTTCAAGAACTCATGCCTTTTACACTCAGAGTGAGCAAACTTCAAGTTGCAAGAAATGCAAACAAAATCACACTTTAAGAGTTTGCAAATCTTTTAAGTCCCTGTCACCAAGCGAGCGTGTAAAATTCGTTTTTGCAAACAAATACTGCGTTAATTGTGTATCACCTACACACTTCAAATCTAAATGTCTGAGCACAAACACCTGTTCTGTATGCCACAAAAAGCATCACACAATGCTCCATTTAGAAAAATCTGAGAATTCGAAACCTAGTAGTGTACCATCCTCAGCGGACTTCGCGTAACAGCGACAAAAGAATTACGTACTGAATTCACTGGTGTGTTGACCTACGGATTTGGATGTATTGTCTTTAAGGTCTTCAAAAAAGAGTAGACAGTATTGAAGAACGAACATATGGACTCCACGGATGATGAAGATAAGACTAAAGATGAAAGTTGGTTTTCTTCCAGTAAGTTGGATATAGCATCTATTTTTAGGATGTTTCTAAGAACGTCAGAGCTAGAAAAGTCTGCCCAAAGTCTGATTGAAACGATGGTGGAGGGAACGGTGTTTGAAACGCGTAATCCAAGTAAATCTATATCACTCTAACGAAGCGTTTGCTGCCGTACTTCTCCTGTTGGCAAGAAGAGAAAAAGATTTTACCCTAATTTAAGTACCATAGTCTATAGCTAACAAGGTTTGTGGATTATGGCATACGGCGTTGTAAATTTAATAGACCAATTGATGTAGACCGTTATCCTAACGGTCGAATTCTCCTAAAGTTATTGTACTGTTAGGATACAAGTCGCACAAATGTATTTATTTATTTTTTTTTTTTTTTGTGAAAAATCCCAACGTGTACGTGCCCTTAATAAAGAAATATATATATAACCTCCGTAAGGTTAGGTTCTTTTTGCGCAAAAATTTTCACTATCTGACAAAATTAATAATATAATTTATTCATATCTGCTAACTAACAAATAAACTTATTTTAAACTTACTCCAAGGAAAAAGAGTTATTTGTTTATTGGAACTTCCTATAAAATAACCAATAGGAATGGTAGCCTGAACCACAAATATTTGATTGTTTTATTTATTAAACAAATATTTTTAAAATTAACTAAAATACACTTTGTTTTATTTCAAAAATTTTTAAATTCTTTTATGAATTTTATTGTCGCAGTCTTGTTATCGCTTGAAAATGGAAAGCAAGAGAACTTTCCCAAATATGATTAAAGCCTAGGTAACTTTCTGAGAAGTTTCTAATTGGATAGAACGAAAGCTGTTGCAATTTTACAGTTAGTTAGGGCTAAATATTTGATCAGTCAGTGACTACATTACTAATTGAGCAGATGAATATTAAGAAAAAAACAAAAAAAAATTAATTGATGAATTGGCATTCAGAAATAAATCATGAATATTTTAAAAATAATTAATTGAATTTCTTTAAGGTAATATGTAAAACATCAAATAAATGTAATTCAATTAATTTCTCCATCGATAGAAACATCCATGCCTGCATAGTAGACATTGGCAACATTGTTGAGGAGCTCTGTGACCTATATCATAGTTTACCATTTCATAGCACAGTTGTGCAAAGAGAACTCACACGCATTCTTGTGTTTTTTCATTTAGTTGTCGATAAGACTGCGACAAGAACACATGTGCGGCGGATGCTTTATCATTTTATTTCAGCATAACACTCAAAAAATATTTTATGTTAAAAATGTTCTGTTATTTCAGTTTTTTCTTTTGTCGCATAGTATAATTTTTTTAAATGCTTTGGAATGTTCGCTTTTTTCTTTTAATAAAAAATTTTTATTTATCTAAAAAACATGGCCTAATTTTTAAGCCAAAGATGGATAGCTTTATGTTCTTTTAATAAAAAATGGATTTTTTTATTTTATTTTTATTTATCTAAAATTATTAAGCCAAAGTTATATAGCTTTACTTATGTATGCTGATGAAATGAAAATAAAAATAGCGTATATTACTAACACTTTCCTATGGCTGTAAATAAATAAATTCTCTCAACTTATTTTCTCCCTCTTACTCACTAACACATAACCAAAAATTTTTTGACGAACCCTGTTGTAGTTCCTCTTGTTTGTTGAAAATTTGACGATTGTACGAACGTTGTACAAATTGGACGTGTTGACGTAGACGTTGGCAGAGACATTGTGTGCAGTAATTGAGACGTATTTGATTCTACTCATGAATTGGCTTGTGTTTGAGACGTAGGCGATGAAATAGATGATGGCACAAAGCTGCAACTAACGTATGATGTGCGTTCCATGTTTTCTTCCAAACCTTCAATTAAATCGTTGCGGCTGCCGTTCGTCGGCAAGCCAGCAGCTTTACACTCTTTACGTAGTCTATTAATTTTCATGTTGCTGAAACTTGGCATCTTGTTGCAAATAAATTTACATTTGTATGTACACACACAGACGGGGTAATCTCACTTCTGAAGTTGACACGCAACAATTCTATTTCGAACATTAGAAACAACAAAACATTAAAACAATTACGTTATATTATTTATAAACAAAAACACAAAATATTTATTCAGCAAAACAATTTAATTTAAACAAAAAGAAAAACGATTTCAAGAAATACGTCTGCACTTGTCTGATGCCACACCCAAAAAGAATATCTTTCTCCTCTTCTTTCATTTGACATTCATTATGAATCATATAGAGTTGTATTCGGGGGATGATGTGACAATATTGAGTGCGAAAATATATCGTAGGTTTGTATGAATAAATTTATTATATATATTTCGTGTAGTTGTTAATACATATATTTTTTTTTAATTTCAGCAAGAATTACAGAAACTTTGAGTGGGTATATCAATGTTGAATGTTATACTACTGTCTGGCTCAGTTCTAACGGGTGATTTTTTAACTGTTATCTATATAATCCCTCGATTTAGGTCGCATTTGGTTCCAAAAAAGACGACTTAAATCGAGACGACGTAAATCGAATTTCATATTGCTCATACTATAAAGTAGTATGTTTTTAACAAGGAACATAAAAAAGTTGCAGTAATCCCTCGATTTACCTCGCGGTTGGTTCCAGAAAAATGCGACGTAAATCAAATGACGACGCAAATTGTAGTTAGAGGGAACAAAAAATTTGACGACGTAAATCGAAACAACGTTAATCGAGGCGATGTAAATCGAAGTATTACTGTATTATCTACATCTATTATCTACAGCTATGCAGAAACCAGAACAGATGGAGATAGATGGGGCAATATATCACGTAATAGAAGAATGCATCGAAGTGCCATAAACTAATACCATGACATTTGCATTCTCTAAGAGGATGCTTTAGAATATATCCGTTTACGTCATCTGGAAGCTGAACATTACAAAATATTAATGTCATGAAAATGCATTTACATGCGTTAAACAGGTATCAAAGGGATACCTGAAAAAACCAGGCGCACTGCATTAGGTTTCAATATACCAGCTCTGGAGGAATTTTTCTTTTTTAATGTTTCAAATTTAAAATTCAATGCAGAAAATAATGGAACGCAAAAAGATGTTAAAAATAAATATTTAAAATGCCATTGTTTTCATTGTTTTATACACTCATATTTTGGGTGCCCTGGTAGTCTAGTGGGTAGTGTGCTAGACTATTAACGTGAGGGTTCGATTCCCACCAGAGACTCTGGTCTGTTACACTACACCAAGCATATGGTCAAGTTACTCCGCTCGTATATTATTGGAATATAATTTGTAATTGTATTATAATTAATAAATAAATAAATAACACTCATACCAAACGTAAGCAAATTTTTAATAACTTGAAATAGATTTGCCAGAAATCATGAACATGTGCACGTATACATATAATTTGTTTTTATTATTATTGACATTTATTATTCATAAAAAGGCACATTTAGTTAGAAAATAATTTTCCTTATGTTCTTTACTTATGCTTTTTATGAATTTGCCTTGTTGCATCGTGAATTCTCAATCAAGTGATTTTGACAGCCTCAGTCACCAACAAACTTGCCTGTTGTTTTTGTTTTTGAATTGATCACACTTTACATATATAAATAATATTGGATTCATCGTAGATGAAAACTGACAAACTTGATTTTTGTTTTAAAATGTACTGGCACTCTTCTCTAGTTTCCTCGTTAGTGTGTTTAAACGCTTCTAAATTTCTTGAGCCTTTGGAAGCCAATATTTACCATTAACGCCATACGGTATATTAATTGGAAAAGGTAGTACGAAATTGAACAGCATAATGCAATTCCACAGGAAGTTCCTTATGGTTTCATTCTCCTTGAGGAAGAGGCTGTACTGTGTCCATTCCCAAGACCCAACCAGCTGAGGCCCGAAAACTCAGATAATTAATTCCTGATAGAAAATTTACAATCCACTAATATTCACCTTTCGTAATTTGTAAAGCTTTTTTGCTACTATTCTGACCTCGAGCTGGTTTCGGGTGAGACAACGATCTGATTCCCTGCCTAGTTAATGATACAGCTGAAGGAGGTCAAAGCCCTATCTGACCTGTTGCATTCCATCGAATACTGAGCCTATATACATATAGGCTATATACATTTTTTATAATACATTTTTTTTTCATTTCGGATGGAAGTGTTAATTCATTTCGCAGTTGCAACAAAAAAGCTGCAAAAAAGGGTTTTACATTTTTCTCTTCGCATATTATTTGTTCAAATACTATCTGCCAATTACGAAAACAAATTTTGCTAATGGCATCTCTTCTGTCTAAAGCAAGAACAAAACTATTTTGGTATATCGTACAATGCTGTGACATAGAATACGCATTAATTGATACAACTTTTAAACATATTTCAAAGGTAATATATTATAAGTTTTGCGAAAAAGTTATTTCTCCTGATGGTACAGATGTTGTTGACAAAATTACAAAAGTTAACTTTTGATTTCCATAGTTTTGCACTTCTTCGTATGGATTGTTTATTCGCTGTCATTTATTTGAAAGTGTTGCTTTTGTTATAATATATTAAAAAAGTTATTTTGATAAAGAGCGTTTTTTCATTTATTTGATAAAATTATAATTTAACTAATACCAGCTATGCGAATAAGACCATCCGCCCAGAGTCTCCCTCGAAGCATAGAGAATTGCTTATTGTTTTTTGTAAAGAATCTTAGAGAAGAAAATATATATAATGAATATAAATTAAATATGATTTTAATAATTCTGCCAAAAACTCAGAGAATAAAATTGCATGAAAAAGTTTCTCAAAGAATTTGTCGTTCAGAGTCGACTTTAAACTGTAGGTCCCGCCACTCATGTATAACATTAACACACACAACATAAGTGGTGTGAGAAACTAGGTCCATAATCCTGACTGAAGGGTTGTAGTAACCAATTATTTGTGTATGTATGTAAATGGAAAAGAAAATAATATCAAATTGCCGTATTTGAGTCCAATAAATTTGGTTTCCTAGACAACAAGGTCAACAGCTTTGGAAATCAAAATATGATACCACTATAACTCCAAATATACGACTCTGCATGATATCTGAGCTAGTTTTACGAAGTAAATTGAATAGAAACACTTTTTCGTCTACGAAATGCTTCATACAGAACAACAAAATAATGCTTTACTATAATGATAGAAAGAAGTCGCCTTGGTCTAGTAGGTAATGTGTTTGCTTATTAGACGTAAGTCCTCGGTTCAAAACGCAGGCCAAAAATCTCCAACTAAACGAAATATGAAAAATTATTTCTTCCTCTCAACAGATTTCTGGCAAAAACTCTGAGGGTAAATAAAATTGCCAAATAAATTTCTCAAAAATCTGTCGTTCGGAGTGGACTTTAAACTGTAGGTCCCACCACTCATATATAAAATTTAACGCACACAACCTAAGTGGTGTGAGAAACTAGGTCATAATCCTGACTAAAGGGTTGTAATGACCAATTATGTATGTATGTAATTAATCATTACAAACCTTTGATCACGATTACCACCAAGCTTCTCACAAAACTCAAGACTGCTGAAAGGAAGTCGCGGTAAGAAATATTTTTTCATGTTTCGTTTTTTTTCACAAATTGAACCACGCGCTCCTGTTTAATAAGCCAACACACTCCCTACTAGACTACGGAGACTCGGATATATGATTTTAATAATACGCATTAAAATTTATTTACATCTCTTACGTAGAGGCAAAAACTTTTGGAAATGTTTAAGAAAGTTTATTAACTGCATATGGCGAAAATACACTTTCACCAGGTTCATTCATTTAAACACCGCCCAATATTTTGAAACAAATAAAAAAAATAGAAAAATTAAGTCTCCGTAGTCTAGTAGGTAGTGCTCTAACCTATTAGACGCGAGAGTTTCTGAAAAAAATTTGTTCAGTCGACTCTAAACTGTGTGACCGGCCACTTATGAATAAAATTAACGCACCCAACATAAGTGGTGCGAGAAGCTAAGTCGTAATCCTGATTGAAAGGTTGTAATGACCATAGCCGCCAGATTTGTCGATTTTTTGTCATTTTGACGATTTTATGCTTCAAAAATATCATATTGACGATATGACGATTTATTTTGAAGATTTTTAGCAATTACAAATTTCCATAATTTTCTTGACGTTAGTACATTAAAGTTCCTTTAAGCTTTGTATTTACTTTGCTGTTGTTAGTTTTACAAATTTATGTCAGTAATAACAAGGAGTAAAGTATAATATTTTTAAATTATTTACGATCATTTGTGGTTATATTACATAAAATACTAAATAACTTAAATAAAAGCGCCAATTAGTAAAGAAATTTAAAAATAAAATGATCTGCTATTTAAAGAAAAATTGTACGTTCTGCAAATATCTGCAAATACCCTAACATTGCCGAGCACATAATAGCAGTACCAAGAATTTAGAAATAAGATTGGCACTTTTCGTAGCTGAGCATAACTTACCATTTGCAGTTGAAGACCATTTTTAAAGATTCGAATATAGCTTCTAATATTACCGTAGGAAGACCAAACGGAGGTGCTCTCCGAGAAAGACGGGTGTTACGTAGGAATACAAGGGGAAGAAGTCTCCTTATTTTCCTCGAGCAAAATTCGTTGTGGTAGCGATATAACAGTGAAACACAAGCCACATTGCAACGATGCGCTCACGATGCCCTCTGTTGTACGCGGCCGAGAACTTTCAAAACTAGACGTTGAGGCACCGGCCCATTCATCAGATTCTCGGCACGATTTAAGTGGTGTAAATAGGAAGAATATGGACTGAAATATTTTTTGCACCGTCTTAAGAAGCCAAAGCGCTGAATAATGTGTCGGTTCTAGCGAACATCACACTGAATTTTCATGCTCAGAACGTCAAGAGCCGTAGATATAAAGAATACAATATTATTGCTGGGCTTATGTGTCAATAGACAACACTAGTATAGATTGGTTAAACCTTAAACAATTTTTTCCCGAAAATGGTATAAACTTCTCGATTTTTGAAACAAACATATTCAAAAATGAAAATAAGAGATGGTACAGCTGCGTGCAACTAATTAAGGACACGAAGCTTACATGTGAGCTTGAAGCAAAAAATACAAATGGTTATATGATATTGTCAAAATTTGTCCAAGTGTAGTTAATTAAACTGTTAGTCGTAGAAAATAAGTACTTATTGTGTCAAATAAATTATTATTTATAAAGCTGTGAGCCATTTTTTTAAAGGAATTTGATTTCATTCGTGCATATAATTAAGTACACACCGTAAACTTTATGAAAAACATGTATTTATTAGAAAAAAAAAATCAATATTTTGTTGCAAAACCATTGTTGTCGATAACAGCTTGACATTTCCGAGGCATCGAGGTAACAAACTTTCATATACACTGGTTGGAAGGGCCTCCCAAGCTGTCTTTGTTTTGGCAAAGAGATCATCAAAATTGCTTATTTTTACTGAGCTTACTTTGGTTTTTACAACTTGCCATAAGCGGTGCAATATTTCAAAAAACATTCGACAGCTGAAAAGGTGCCTCGTAAACAAAGAAGCCGAATTACGACAGTTCGTGAAGATGCACTGATTGTCCGCGAGTCGAAAAAAAATCCGCATACCTCAGCAAATAAAATTCGGATAGCAGTCTTTGGTGAAAATGGAGCAAAACCATCTGTATAAACAGTAAAACGTCGATTGCCAGCAGCTGGGCTCTTTGGAAGAATTTCCCTAATGAAACCATTGTTGTCTGAGCGTAACCGGAAGAAGCGAATAGAGTTCGCAATAAATACCGCCAGTGGACCGCTGTGGAATGCAAAAGAGCGTTATTTTCGGACGAAACAAATATTAATAGAGTCTCTCCCGATGGAAAAAAATATGTTCGCCGGGTAAAGTTAAAAGAATTTGATCCAAGATAAACCCGGGTCACTTTAAAGCATGGAAGAAGTTATATTATGCTTTGAGGTGCTATGTCGTCACGCGGTGTTGAGCCGCTGCACAAAATTTACCGAAACATGGACAAGTTCCAATATGTAAGAATCCTAAGCGATGCAATGATGCCGTATGCTGACGAGAATATGCCAGTAACATGGACATTTCAACAAGATAATGACCCGAAGCATACGGCTCATCACATCAAACAATGGTTTTTAAACAATTCGGTCGCTGTACTTGATTGGCTTTCATGCAGTCCAGATCTCAACCCGATTGAGAATTTATGACAAGTTGTAAAAACCAAACTATGTTCAGCTAATTTAGAGAGTATTAAGCCAAGTTAATGTAAATTGAACGTTTATTAAGTTTATTTTTAAATTAAAGCGTTAAAAAGACTTTGTTAAATGTGTTATTATGATTTATTTTTGAATTAAAGTGTGTAAATTGAATTAATTTTATATGTTTTACTACAATAAAAATAATTTTATTTATTTATTATTTACATAATTTTTCTGACGATTTTTTTCTTATATTTTGGGTTTGACGCTTTATTTATCTGGCAGCTATGGTAATGACAAATAATATATGTACGTACGTAATAAATAATAAAAATAATACATATCCTGATGTTTGTATATTTATTAGAAATGATTGGTCTTCTATAAAGTTTTAATACGATGAAAGACTTTTACGAAGCAAGTAGTTATTTAATAATCTATATGGTGCCTACTTCTAACTCTCATTTTTATAATAATATAATTATAATAATTGCCAGTCTTTCCCTTTTTAGAATTTTAATATTTCCAAAAAAAATATTTTTATTTACGTTAAATATTTTTATTTATAACATGACAATTCAAATAATAAATTCTGTTAAAGCAAAATATTATTTTAAGTCTCTTTTTTTAATGAGTTCTTCTTGCACAAATAATTAAAATATATTACAGCTTGTAATGTTAATTATCCTCATAGTGGAAAATCATTTATAATGAAAATGAGAAACTTTACTCCTACAGTTGACTGATGTCAACTAATCTTCTACCCTTACCATTAAGAAGAATAAAATTATTGTATAATTTTTAAATTGTAGTTAGTTTCCTTCAACGTCAAGTTTCCTTTTATTTCTCGTTCCGATTTATGTTTATGCAACTTTGTTTTCTCCAATTTAATGCGGTTTAAGTTTTTAAGCTCTGCTGCTTTACTATTCATTTATAATGCGTTCTCTTTTTCTTTTTTTGTTTCCAGCATTTTTACACTTTTTTGTAGTGGCAAAAATTTTTTTTTCAAATTACATCATTCTGCTAAAATGACACAGAAATAAAATGATAAGTACTAACGCAACATATTTATTCACCATTTAACCCATTAGGTGTTGTGCTGAAAGATTCGAAGTTAAATTTTTTAAGAACCTAAATACGGCGAATCAGATGTGGAAATCATCGTCAACTCGCACTAGACTTAATAGCTTACGTAGGACTTTTCTGTCGAACTGTCAAGGCTACTGCATCTTTTAGAGTATAGGTTTCGTCGTACGAGAGAAGTTCGTGTTGTCTATTCAATGACAACATCGAAAGTATTAATATCTACTGTAATCATCCTATCAACATGATAGAGCCAGTGTAGCCACTAAATAGTAATTTGCTGTAGATCGTCCATGTCGTTAAATACTCTTAAGGCTGCTGCATTGGTTCTTAATAGCGTCCATGTTTCGTCGTAAGAAAGGGGTCTCTATTACTCAATTGTCCATTGAGATCATATTTGCACCTGTTGGCAAGAGTGAACATACGCTTGATCTCGAGACTGACATCATTTTTGTTCGTAACGGTGGATCCAAAAGAAACAAATTAAATGTGAACATCAAAAGTATATTTAACGGTCATAATGTGAAATCCGATACGCCACTGTTTCCTATTTTTGACTACATATATTTGGTTTTGCCATCATTTACTGCCAGACCCATCTTGATTGATTCCCATTCAATAGTGCTAAAGCAGCAATAACATCTCGCTTGGTACGACATATGACGTCAGTATGTGTGTGAAGATAGATTTTAAAATCTATTTCCCTGGACGCAAACCAAATCAGTCAACAGAGCTCTTTTATGTTACCAACAGAAGTCTGTTAAACAATTAATTTAAGGCTTGGAAAGAAGAACAGGAAAAATGATTTAAATTCCTGTTTAAAATTAGATAAAAAAGCAAAATTTGGTAAAACAAGTTCTATAGTTAATCATTGTTACAAAATGTGGTATATTACGTCCTTTTAACTAAATCAGTGCATATTACTTAGTGGATTTTAAAATACAACATTTTGGAAAATTTCAAAATCTACCATCAAAACTTACTGTGTTAAGAGTTCTGTCGATTAATTTAGTTAAAGGGACATAATATACATTAAAAGGAATTCACTTTGTCCGCTCATGTTGTCCTCTTTTCCCGCAAAAGGACACTTAGTGGATTTTAAAATCTGACACGTCGGAAAATTTCAAAATCTACTATAAAACTCGCTCTGTTAAGGGTTCTGGCGATTAGTTTACTTAAAGAGACGTAATATACATTAAAAACAATTCACTTTGTCTGCCCATGCTGCCCTGATTTATTCCTATATTGATTTATTTACCGGATTACATTAGGTTTCGGAAATGTATGATTAGCTGTTTATTGTACTTCTTATTACACAATATTTTGTAACAGCATTTAACTATAAGACTTATTTTACCAAATTTTGCTTTTTTACCTAATTTTGCCCAGGCATTTGATCCTTTCTCCTGTTTTTTTTCCCAAGCTTTAAATTAATTATTTAACAGTTTTCTGTTAGTAACATAAGAGAGCTCTGTTAACTGACTCAGTTTGCGTCCAGGGTAATAGATTTTAAAATCTATTTTCACACACAGGATGTCAATGTCGTCAGCTAACGCAAGTGGTAAATTTTTTTGGAAATTAGGTCCATTACGATGCACTCTCGCCTTCCGCAGGACTCTTTCCATGTTGAAGTTGAGAAAGCCTTTATGATACCTCGTCTTTGTCTGATACTTCGTATGATATCAAAAAATTCGTTCCCCCATTGATGGAACTGCAGGAGTTGCTCAACGTTATTCTGCATAGCCGTATTAGCATTGCAGGAATGTCGAGCTCAGTCATGCTTTGTATAATAATATTACCATACGTAGATCAGTTGAGCTCTTGTTCTTTTCTTGTACCAACTTAGTGGCCTCGAAAGAACCCAACCGTAAGACAACAAGTCTGACGAAAAAAATTCAACGCTACCAGAAATAGAAATTACTACTTTTTAATGGAGCAATTTCAGTAAATCCTTGCAGTAATGAGTGGTCTTCACTTTCGATTTAAGGGGCAAATATCCAGCTGACGTGAAAATACTTTTATCCGCAATCACCGCATTCAAGAAAGTTTAAATGACCCTTTGACAATTGTTATTGGAAGGCTATAGAACTTAAAGGTGGATCCGTATTCAGGACCTGGTATATATTTCCCATTCCCAACTAACACATATTTTCAACTTTATTGGCCTCAATCATAGTATTGAGAGACACCAGAAGAATTCCGGACAATTCGCTGCTGTTATTATATAAGCACAATTTCCCTGATTTGGGCTTCATTTATTCCTCCTGAAAAAACAATCAAAGTAGGAACCCATATTTTATATAAGAAAGAGGCTTTTTCAACTTCATCTTCCTGCCTGTGAAACTTCATATGGGAAACGGTCTTCAACATTTAATGGGGCGATTGTAGCAAATTTTTCTTTTATTTTATTTAAGTTTATTTCACTTTTATTTTTTTACTATTTTAGCACACTGTATATTAGAAATATATTTGAAAATATATCACACCATGCTCATCTTTAGCTTCGTTCTTCTATCTCACGATCTCGTTGGCCTGTTCACATTTTCTCTAAATCTCTCAAATCGCTAGTGCAGAATGTTCAATGCGGCATGAGCTGTTTGGCACATAGCGCCCACTTGACGTTGGTGTTTAGATCATCCAATTCAGCCCAAATGAAACTAGTAGTCATCGACAGCCGCCGAAGTCTAGTAGGAAGTATGTTGGCTAATTAGACGTAAGGCCTCGGTTCAAACCCCAGCTCATATATCAAAACGAAAATAAATATATCGCCGGCGACTTCCTTTCAGCAGATTTCTGGCAAAAACTCTGAGAGCAAATAAAATTACCATGAAAAGTTTTTCAAAATTCTGTCGTTCGGAGTCGACTTTAAACTGTAGGTCCCGCCACTCATGTATAAAATTAACACACACGACATATGTAAGTGGTGTAAGAAAATAGGTCCATAATCCTGACTGAAGGGTTGTAATGACTAATAATGTATGACCTAAAGTGTCCGTTGTTGACCGAAGGCCAATGACTTTTACCCAATTGGAGTGACGTGTGTCTATTTGGAGTTTCAACAAGATAGCAGTAAGCAACTGTTAACGTTCGGGAATCCCAGGAAGATAGAAATATTGTTGAAATAAAATATAGAAAAGTAAGATAGAAGCCTTAAATCAAACGAACAAAAGGATTGAAGCGAATGGGACCGCTTCTGGAAATAAAGATTTTATGAAACTGATTTGCAATAAATCGATTGTTAAACATATTGCATGGTTACTTAAGCCTTGCTGGAATCAAATATCATGGGCGTTCGGGTGATCAATTTTTGGTAATCAAAATGCAGCCGGCTTTGCTCAACAGCATTCGCTAATCACCGTAATAGTAGCTCCCAACTCGAAGGAAATAAGAACAGGCTATGTAAGCCGCGCAACCAGTCAATTTTAAGGGTTCTAATAGTAACACGTTACCAGTTTGATGATTATCATTCCAATTACGACAAATTTCTTATTGACGCTGACCAAATAATAAGTTGCTTTACTAAAGGAAGTTCCTTCACAAAAATAATCATATTCAGACAGATTCACAAGAGCTTAATTTGCAAAAATACGATTAAAATGGTGGTCGTTTTCTTCGATGCTTGTCATGACGTATTTTATATGTATGTGAGTAAAGATCCTTTCAATAAAATTTTTCATGTAGTCAAAGGCCAATAAGTTGCAAAAGGTGATTAATCGACATTACATGCATAATTGGTTATTACACCACTTCAGTCAGGATTATGGATCTAGTTTCTCACACCACTTATGTCGTGTGTGTTAATTTTATACATAAGTGACTTACCGACATTAAAACGATCAATTCCTTGCTCGACTTATTTGATCGTGAAGTGAAGGGAGAAGTGCTTTATGAACTTTGGAATCAGAATTTTTTTCTTTCAAATAAATCTCCAAAATTTGGTAGCATTGTTCGATTGTTTGTCGATTCATGCTAACTTGTCAAATTCATAACGTTACGCTTCCCAATGCGTTAAAGTTTAAATGTAATGCTTAAAAAATGGTCAGAATGGAAATACTTAAAAAACATGCAATACAATGCTTAACTTGCAAGAAAACTAAAATTCACATAAGTAAAGTGCTACAAAACAAAATGCAACAAACATTTGCATTATAACCGTATTCTTGTACAAATACGTACAAAAGAATGAGAATAAATGTAAAAAAGTTAATACGAAGGAGAAAGGCTATGTAACTTGGCAAATGAAACCACAATATAAATGCGCTTTTAATTGTCACAATTTATTAAAGAAATACGAAGTATTTTTTCTAAATACATACGATATTTATTCATGTAAGTATAAAGCGTAAGTTTATATTACAAAGCGAAAAAAGAGACGAGAAATACCAATTGCAAGATTATAATTATACCGTAATTAGTCAAGTCACACTATTACTTGAGGACTATTAATATAAAGATTTCGACGTCGCTGGTGCGATTTTCTTCTACTTCGAAATTATTTCTTTGGCGCCAAAGTGTTTAGTGTTATACTAACTTAATGTTTCCTAATACTCCGAAATGGCGCTTACAAAACATTTTAAAGATTCCGTTAATTTCAAGATATGCACAATTGGAGCTTATTTAGGTTTCTGCTGCTATTTCCGTTGTGTAAATTTATTTCGACTGTGTTCTTTGTGCTCTTAAATTTTGCAAACAGCTGAATGTAATATTGTTCCGAAAATGGAAACGGTGTAACATCGAAATGCACAAAATACACAAACAACAATTAAGTCGCGAACTCTATCTCGAGAGAAACTCTTCAAGAACCTTCATTAGACTGTTTACGTGGAAGAGAAGACAAAGCAGGCAACGTGTAGTAAGAATTCAGACAGTCTTGTGTGAAAATGCTTTGTGTGTGAAGAGAACAGTCGTGGTTTAAAGATCACCGTTGTAAAGACCTGCCGACGAATTGTTAATGCTTACGCGAGCAGAAGTGTAAAGAAGAATAACGAACTAAGCAAATTGTTGTTGTAACATAAAGTTGTGAACAGTGGTACAAAATTAGTGCAAACAATAAAGAATTTCATTGAAACTTATTATTTTTATTTTGTTTGCAATCAACGAACTGATATAAAAGTTTTTAAAAATATAAAAACGTAATAATATACATTTTCGTACGTGTATTAATAATAAAATCTTCTAAACGGATGGACATTTTCAAGGAAAAGAAGTGCACGGAAACATCAATTCTTTAAAGTGAGAACTTGAACTTTTACTATTGCTATGATTACAAAAAATTCAAAAATCGTTCTGACACGGGAAGCTACACAAACAGTTGACAGTGTGAAAATACAAGCACTTATATATTTATGCCACCAACTTACAATAATTGACTTTGATAATCAAAGAATGTCAAATGAGCAAGAAACTGTAATCGCTTAAATCCAAATTATATTTCAGTGGTAATAATTAGAATGCGAGCTATTAAAACAACTTCGTCTTTGAAATTTCAATTTAAAATTGTTTCTTCAAATACATTATCTAAGTAAATGAACTCAAGTTGGTTCCGTTTTATAAATTTGATATATTTACACTAGGGAGCATGATGAATAGGGGTCCGATTTACAATTCAAAATTATGCGGTTCAGAGAAAATTATGTTGGATAGAGTACATTATCCAACTTTATGAATCTTCACAATAACAACAGAATAACATGTGATGAATTCACCAACTAATTGAAATTGAATGATAAGATTTTAAACACTAGCATTCTTTTTTTTCAATGTGTGTGTGTGAGGCTCCATGTGATCATGTGTGGAATTTAACTTCGTTCAAATGTTCCATTGATCTTTCGCATAAATTGAACTTTGAGAATAACCGTGCCTTATAGCTTATGCGTATACATCTGTAACGTAAGAAAACTCCACAAGAAAAAATTTAAGGTGGTCAAACCGCACAATTGCGGTGGCCAATTCACGTCATTCTCCGGGGTCTCCGTAGTCTAATAGGTAGTGTGTTCTTATTAGACGTATTATTCTCTAAAATTCTGTTGTTTGGAGTGGATGGTAACATATCCCGCCACTAATGGATAAAGTTGGAATACTCAATACAGGTGGTGTGAGAAGCTAGGTCGTAATCCTGACTGAATGGTTTTAGTAACCAAATAAGTTATATCCACGTAAGATGAATATGTCCTGAATTCGTCCGAGCAAAATATCGAATGTGGCATGTGCTGTGTAGCACAGATCTGTTCTTGATCATCCAGATCCAGATCATCCAGAAGTTAGTAGTATAATTGTGGTGGTCGTTGGTAGGTAATTAAAGGCACACAATATGTTGATTATATTTACATATATATTTATTTGTATTCTATTAATTAAAACAAAAGAGAGTAACTTGCGCATGCTGATGTTACAATGTAAAAGAAAAATCTGTATCTATATCAATTCAAGATTGCCAGATTTCCAATATTAAGTAAAGGCTACCAGTGTTGTATACTATAGTTACAATGTTGTACACTACAATCTCTCACTCTTATTACATACTTATTATATTAACATACAGTGCATGACAAAACAATGGAAACTTTTTCAAAAATGTATTTATGTGTTACAATCGGACGAAAATTTAAAAATCTTTTTAAGAAATCGGCAAAATATTAATGCCTTTTATTAATATGCACTGTTATTAACATTTCTGTATTTTAAAAAATATATAAAAAGACTATATAATTCAGTAATTAAAAAAAAATAATTCTATTCACATATTTGATGTTGACAAAACATTGGAAACTTTGGAAACTTTTTTAATTTTTGAATTATATAATTCATTTTTATACATAATTTTAATATACAGAAACGTTAATAACAGTGCATATTAATAAACTCCACAAATGTTTTGCCGATTTTTAAAAAACATGTTAAATTTTCGTCCGATTAAGTACATTTTTGAAAAAGTTTCCATTGTTTTGTCAAGCACTGTATATCCAATATATATTATTATATTATACTAACATATATTAATATATAACATATTATTATATTATAGTAACTACTTATTATATTAAAATTACAATATTTAATTCAGTGTATTTATGTAATTTAATATGACATTTTTATAAAAGATTTTTTTTTAAATTCGAATCAATAAAACAAACGATAAATAATCGTATGAGGTTTTACTCAGAGTCTACAATGTAGTCTCGTAAATGTGGAGGCGGTTTACGCACCTTTGCCGGAACTCTACGCCGTGTCGTAGATGTCGGTTGCACACTAAATGAAGATGGTTGTTGATTGGATGATGCTTGTTGATTTGCCGATGCTTGTTGATTTGCCGATGCTTGCTGATTTGGTGATGATGTTTGTAACGTTGGTTGTTGTGTATTTTGCTCTGACGTGTTTATTGAATGATGGGGTATTTCTACGAGATCTTTCATGTTTGCATATTGTTGACTATTGTTTTCATCTCGCTGAACTATTTTCTCATTATTGTTTTCGGGAATAGTAGGCTGAACATTTGATGCACGTAACTGATTTATGTGCATTTTTAACACAAATCCGTTATCCAGTGCAACTATATAATGGAGATTTCCAAGCTTCTTGGTAATTATACCCGTCTTCCAGGTTATCTTGTTTGTTGTGTAATAACGAGCCAAGACTCTCTCACCCTTATACAGTTGCCTGGCCATACATTTTGGGTATTGAGTTCTGTTCAACTTAGTTGGCTTTAATGCGTATTTAATACGTATTTGCCTTCCCAAATACTGTTCCGATGGAGTTTTAGAGTTTTTAATGTCGTCGGGCGATACTTAAAAAGTATTTCCTGTACTTTTTTTCGAATAGATGACGTTTCATGTTCCATTGTCGTTAATTTATGTTTTAGAGTTTGTACATTTCTCTCTGCCAGCCCATTCGTGGCTGGGTGGCCTGGCGCTATAAACTTTTGAAAAATGCCGCAGTTTTTACAAAAAGTTTTAAGTTCTTCGCTCGTAAAAATTGTTGCATTGTCTGATACCAAAATGTTTGGATATCCATTTCTCGAAAATATTTCCTCCAAAATTTCTATTGTCGACAATGACGACGGTGCTGCTCGGCTAATACCTATTTCAGCCCATTTCGACTTCGCGTCCATTACCACCAGAAAGAAATTATTTTGAAAAGGACCGGCATAATCTATGTGTATGCGTTGCCAATTTCCCTCTGGCTTTTCCCACGGATGAAGTTCTGCTCTAGCTGGAGAACTTGTCTATATTCTTCCAGTATACATAGCGGCGTGCCAATTGTTTCATCTTAGTGATGCCTAAGTGCGTATAATGGAGCTCCTGTAAAACGTATGGTTGTAGGGTTTCGGGAATTACAACTCTTTGACCCCTGAAAAGTACATCCCCATCAACTGTAAATTCTGGATCGACATCATTGTCATTATCATTTTTGTTGTTGCTACGTAGTTTCTTTATGATATGTGAAATGTACGCGTTTCATCACGGAGCGATTGAAAATTGATTTTAGAATTACTAATGTGATTAATACTTTCACTGCATATAAGATGTACTTCTCTATTGATAGAACAATCGGCAAAATTTGTTGTAAATTCGGCCGCTCTGGAGAGACAATCCGCGTTTGTGTTGTCGACCCCATTTTTGACTTTATCTCTAATTAAACCCAGATAAATACGCTGCGTATCATTGTAATCGGGCAGACGTCATTTGAGGCATTTGCCGTTTGATGAGAAATACGAATTGACGCGCGAACAAATATTAATAACCTAAAAATTCAATTATTTCCTTGAAAAACGACCATTTGCCCCGGTTAAGGTGTAAATCAAAACGTTTTAACTGTCCAAGGCAAGTTTTCAAATTAGAAATGCACTCTTCCATTGAATTCCCATGTACAATTATGTCGTCGAAAAATGACTCTGCTTTCGGTACATCCCTTAATATTTGGTCAATAATCCTGTTAAATTCCGCGGGGGCGGTTTTAATGCCAAATGATAACCGTTGCATTCTGTATGTACCCCGATGTGCTGAAATCGTTTGTATTATACTCGACTGTTCATCCACCAGTATGTGTAAATATGCCTTATACAAATCGAGTCTACAAAAATACCTTGAATCTCGAAGGCTATTGAAAATGTCATCAATTTTGCGAATTGGGTAGTGTGCATCAACTAGACGCTGGTTTACGCCGACCTCATAATCCACACACAGTCTGACCCCCCCCCCCCCCCATCAGCCTTAGATATTACTACCGAGGGCGACCCCCAATCACTATTCGTTGTTTTGGATATAATCCCAGCTTGTTCTAACACATCTAGTTCTCTTTCAACACGTTCCGTTAAGGAATATGGAATTCGTCTTTCCTTGTTATAAATTGGTTTGACACCACGTAATTGCAGAGAAACTTTGTATTGTCGTGTACAACCAATTTTTTCCTCAAATACATCAGCAAATTCATGCATAGTTTCATCGATAACGCTTACCTGATTAATATCAGCTGTGTTTGTTGTTTCACAATTGTTGTCCAGGTCATTTAAATTTATGTTCAAACGTCTAATCCACGAGCGACCCACCAATGCAGAACAGCCATCTGGAACAATGTAGATATCATCGAATATAGTCGAGTTGTTGTATCTTGCCTTCACTTTTATTTTCCCGTCAGGTATAAATGTTGTCTGAGTATATGAACGAAACGCAATACTGGTGGGAACCACCGGTGTTCTCAATTGTAGCTTGTTAAATGACCCCTGGGCAGAAATGTAAACCCTGACCCAGAGTCCACTTCGAACTTTACCGTTTTACCCTCTATATCGATGTTTGTATAGTATCGTTTAGCATCTGTAGAATTGTTGTTGTTTTGGTAAACGTCAACGTCAACGATGTGACCTTTTTTGTTGCATCCGGTACACATTAGTTTGTCCTTATTCGTGTGACACTCTTTAGCAAAATGATTGTTTCTACCACACCGTAAACATAAGCCATCTATGCCCAATTACCTGTAATCAATTTTTCCCTGTGGGTGTTGTGTTTTCGATGATTGTGCAGCTTTGTTGTTGTATTTATGATCTTTACGTCTCGAAACTTGATTTATAGTTGTTGTTGTACTCGATCTCACCGTCATTTCCTTTAAATCTGTTTTAGCCGCCTCAATAGCAATTGCTTTTGCCACGACATCCTTAAATTGGTTCGCTCCTGATTGAAGAAGTTGTTCTCTCATGTTGTTGTCACAAATTCCCCGTATAAATTGGGCCCGTAAAAATATATCCGCTACCGATGCTTTGCACTTGCATGACGACACAAATTCGCAGTCCCCTATTTCGGCTCGTAATGAATGCCACAAATTCGGCAATGGACTGCCCTTCCGATTGGTATTTCGACAAAAATTGGTGCTGCGTAACCAGCACATTCTTCTTTAGAGAGAGATGCGTCTCCAAAAATTCCAGTAGTTTACCGTACTGAACCTCATTGAGTGCCTTCGGTGCTGCCAATGCGCTCACCATATTGAAAAGTTTTGCTCCCATTGAATTTAACAACAATTTGGCACAGTACTCGTTGTTTGTAAAAATACCTTTCATTTCGGTATAATTTTTGAATCGCTAGATGTAGTTCCTGAATGACTCTTTGGAAGAGTCAAACGATTCAAAATTCGGCAATAATGTAGTGGTAGTTGTACTTGTGTTGGCAGCATTTTGCACTGTGTTCTGCTCCTGTGCCGCAATTTGCATTACCTGTGTAACTAGGTTATGTTGCATTTGCATGAATGCTGCAAATTGATCCATATCCATCGTAATGATTTTGGTTGACCTCGTCGCCAATCTGTGGTGGTCGTTGGTAGGTAATTAAAGACACACAATCTGTTGATTATATTTATATATATATTTATTTGTATTCTATTTAATTAAAACAAAAGAGAGTAACTTGCGCATGCTGATGTTACAATGTAAAAGAAAAATCTGTATCTATATCAATTCAAGGTTGCCAGATTTCCAATATTAAGTAAAGGCTACCAGTGTTGTATACTATAGTTACAATATTGTATACTACAATAATATTCGTCGTTGAAAGTGATGACGCCACCAACTCAAAATCCACACCAAATAGCGAATTTGTTAGAATGCATTGGAAGCGCTTGGATTGTTTGATCATGTACCAATTCTTGCAGAAATTAATATTATTGGCATTGTATATTCAACTGCCAACTGCTTCAGAGGCGATTCAGCTAACACACGTCGTTGTCTGAAGTCATCCATGCTCATTTAATAGAATAAATAGAAATTTATGTGATAGATGTAGATTCAAGAAGATGGCTATTATCAACTGGCAAGGTTCGGAGGATCCAGTTTTATTCAAACATTCGACTACAGTTCCAAAATTAATCGACCTGAGTTCTCTCCATAAACTGGTTTGAAATCAAGATTTCTGATAAAAATGATAATCTGAGTAAACAAATACACATACTTAAAGTTTCTTTGGTAATTTTTGTTAAAAACACATTTTTGCATTAAACGGAAGCTTAAAATTTACAAAATACTATTTATTAATTGTAAATATGTATTGTTACGAAAATGGAAGCGGTGTAACATCGTTTAACATTAAAATGAGCAAAAGCTATACAAACAAACACAACGAACTTGTACAAGTAAACCAACAACATCAGTATGAAATATGTACAAAATACGCAAACAACAATTAAGTCGCGATAGAGTTTTCGAGAAAACGAAACCATGAACGTTCGACTTCAAGAACGTTCTTCGGACTGTTTACCTAGGCATATAAAAAGGCAAGACAAAGCAGGCAACGAGCAGTAAGAATACAGTCAGTCTTGTGTGAAGACGCGTTGCATGTGAAAAGAACAGTCGTGGTTCTATTTTCCAAATATCTCTTGAAATGTCAACTGAAAAGTCCTTAACTCTGGAAATGATTTTAGTGCCGTTGTCCACAAAAAAATTTTATTTCAGGAGAACGACGTACAAATTCATAACAATTCTTACTTAGAGTATCAGTTTATATAACAAATTATTGTCTTAATGGATTGATCACCATGTTTTCTAGATTTTAATCGATTGACAGAAATATGAGGAATATTATTTAATTGAGTTTTCACCGAAAACCAGCAATTTGATGTATTGTGTTCACTAAAAGCTAAAATTTTAGAAGGATCGGGGAAAAATTAATTCAAATCCTACTAAAAAGTTAATCCGTGGTATAAGCGTAAAACCAAAAAAATTTATTAAAATATTTATTTAATTTTCGCTTCTTTATAACGAAAATAAACGAAATGATATTATTATTATGAAACACTGAAATATGGATTATTGTGTGTTTTACACAACAACAATTGGGCATTTCACACAAGACTTTATATCGCTGTATTAATTGTATAATTGGAAGACGTTTGAAGTCGCCGTAGTCTAGAAAGTAGTATGTTGGCGTATTAGACGCAAAGCCACGGTTCAGACATCAAAACGAAATATGAAAAATATTTCTTCGGCGACCTCCTCTCAGCAGATTTCTGGCAAAAACTCTGAGGGTAAATAAAATTGCCATGAAAAGTTTCTCAAAAATCTGTTATTCGGAGTCGACTTTAAACTGTGGGACCCGCCACTCATGTATAAATTTAACACACACAACATAAGTGGTGTAAGAAACTAGGTCGTAATCCTGACTGGAGGGTTGTAATGACCAATTATGTATGTATGTATGTTATGTATTGGACGAATATACAACAGTGTATGCTTGTTGTTGATGATTTTCATATAAAAATCCGATACACTTATACACATTTTTTTATATGTTTTTCGAAGTTCTGTTAGTTTCGTGCTATCAGTTTATGTAAATGCCAGCAATCAAGAAGAAGAATAAAAATACAAAATATTTTCTATGTAACTTGAGTCAGCATTTAACATTTCAAAGTTATAATACACAGATAATGAATTAATATAATTTTTTCCGTCATATTTCTCATTTTGTTGTTTAAAAATCAAAGTCTTCTTCTTCTTATCGTTTTTTGACGTTTAGAATACGAAATATACAATACAGCATATGTAGCATTGAGCGTTCACAAATGAAAAGTGTATTTCATACAACATACACGATACAAAGTCGTGTGAATTGGCCAAATAACAAGTATAGTATTTCCTAAAAGTGCATGAAAAGATGAATAAATCTTCAACAAGAACTTAATCGATTATAGCTATGTTTTAAGAAATATTTGGAAAATAGAATAGAAAATAGAATAGAAATTACATAGAAAAACAAAAGTTTTTGCAATAACTATTTATACAAAACTTTGGACACATCGGCAACAGATGTACAAAAAAGATTACAACAAAAAGAAATTTTTATTTGAAAAAGGGATCAGTCTCTTTTCTGTTGCTCTATCTCCATTGTATAAATTTGATTTACATAATATAGATTCTTATTTGTTCCAGCTGCAATCTTCCATTTCTTAATTACTTACTATTCTGGGCATTACAACCCTTTAGTCTGGATAACAACCTAGTTTTTTACACCACCCATGTTGTATGTCTTAATTTTATATATAAGTCGTGGAACCTGTAGTTTAATGTCGATTCCGAATGACAAATTTTTAAGAAACTTTTCGTCACAATTTTATCTTACACTAAGGATTTTTAAATCTGAATGCCTTAATAAATACACGACATTGTTGAGTTCAGGGCTCAAAAAGTCCTTCAAAACAAATGCATACACAACGACCAACTGTCTGGTCGGGCGGCATAATTTTGTTTTATTTTCTTGACTATGAACGCAAGTGCTTACAAGAACAAAATTACACAGCTGTTGTGGCCGTACTAGACTGAAATAGTTGATTTATTGCAGCAACAATGGCGAAATATATTAACAAGAATATACAATGGACAGCAAAAGTCCTAGTACGGCAATATATTTTGACAAAAGAAAAGTCCCCACAGGCTTAATACTCTTGCACAAAGTCCTGATATGACTTCAAGGGAGTATTTAGGAGATCATTTGAAAGAACAGCTACGTAATCGCTAAACCTCAAACAAAAGTCAACCGAAAAATTGCTCATGGTGCCACCAGAAAGCATTAAGCAAAACTTGTACATTCAACTCCAAATGGGTTATATGGAGTGCTTGACCTTGAGGGATATTCTACTAAATACAAGGTAGAATATTTTCATATATTAGGCCTTTGATTTTTAAATTTACTCAGGGTTCTCCTTGGGGGTACCTATGGAGTCATGTGAAACTTTTCTTTATTTTTCTTTTGTTTTATGAATAACATTAAAAAAATTTTTGTTTTATAATAAAACAAAAATAAACTAATAAAATGAATATATAAACTATAAAGTTTTATACAAACTTTTGGCTAAAATTCATAAAATTGCTAAAATATATTGGATTTTTGCTGTCCACTCAGTCATATATCCATTCACAAATGTTATGTTATGTTCTGTTTACACTTTAATGTGTCATGGTATGTTCTCAATGAACTCGTTTTACATAATATGCTTTAAAATATCGCATGATAAATCTATAATCTTTAAGTAAAGTACGAATAAATAATCCTTAGCATTGTGCATTCGTATTATTACACAATAAAATTTAAAATTTTCTATAAATTTTTAACGATTTTTTACTCTTTCTATTCTGTAGTAAAGTTTTTACAAACATTTTACTATCCTATCAAGAAGTAATTTGGTTTGCTTATGGTGCATTATGCATATTTTTATTTATTTATTTATTATTACTCATAGCACAACAAGATAATAATCTTATAAATGAAAGTGCTAAGTGCTAAGTACATCAAAGAAAGAAAATAATAACAAATCATTGATTATATCAGCCGTTCAGTGCATAAAGTGATTAACTCCACTTTTTGAAAAATCTTAAATTTAAGTGTCAAAACACTTGATATAGTCATAACTTTTTATAATTATTATAACTTTCCTGAAAAGTAAAGATTAACACCACTAAACGACAAATTGTTTTAGGCCATTGAAGACATTTTGATTAACTTCATACTCTTATGTAAATCGTTTCAATAACGCAATTCAAATTCCAAATATTTGGTAAGTGGTCACAGCTATTTACCTAATGACTTAGATTTTGCAAATATTGAGTCACATGCAAAAAAAAATTCAAAACATTTATTCACCAGATGATTGGTACAATAAAAAAAATGAATATATGTAAAAAACTAAATGAGGATAATTACAGAACAGAATATAAGAAATATACAAAGAAAAAATATTATATGTATATATTACATATGAGATACAGTGAAATTTAAAGACTAATTTAGAAAGATGAAAAATTAAAAATTAGTAGAAATATAGAGTAAAAATGTACAAAAAAAAAATCAAAATATGCTAAAAGCTACATAAACAGATTGTATAATTCTTTTTTGAACTTAAATGCATTGCCTATGTTCTAAATATAATCAGGTCAAGTTTTCCAAAGACTGCTGGTGTATATAAAAAACTGGCGTTGTGACAAAAGAGTCCTATGTCTATGTTGGATAATTTTAATACCGCAGTTGGATCTAACAAATCTGATCCTACTAAATAAGTATATTGGCTGTTTTAAAGTAATAATCTTATGGAGGAGAATAAGGCATTTAATATTTAATGTATTATCAAAGTTAACTCCAAATATCTGGTAAGAAAATTGTGATATATGGTCTCGACGTCCCTCAATAAATACATATCTGGCAATATTATTATAAGCCAAGTTGAGTTTCCGCTTATCATCAGTATCACAGTTTGTGAAGTTTACAATCGAGGCTAAGAACGGAATTTCTACTGATAAGCCAATTGATTTGGACTGCTTTCAGTTTCATTTGGGTCAGTTTTGCATCGATGTGATATTTCCATGTGAGACGTCTATCCAAGTGAATACCGAGATGTTTAACATGAGTATGTTGCGGCACCCTCTGCTTGTTAATACGTATGGGCGGACATGTTTCTTTCCCTAGGGTAAAGGTGATGTAGACGCATTTTTGTTCATTTAATTCCCCACTGATTAGCCCATATCTCCACCTGGGTAGCATGGTGCTGTAATTGACTTGAGGCATCTTTTCAATTTTTGTGGGTGCAAAGAAAAGCCGTATCATCAGCAAAAGTTGATGTGTGTGTAATACTGCTTGTTGGCATATCTACGGTGTATAACAAATATAAAATTGGTCCTAGGATACTGCCTTGTGGAACGCCAGCCTTTATAAGTTGAGAGTACCTTAAAAAATCTCCTTCTTTAATTATGAATTTTCGATCGATAACATATTTTTGGAATAGGTTGAAAAAATTCAATGGTAAAATCTGCTTCAATTTCGATAAAAGACCTTCATGCCATACTTTGTCGAATGCTTGAGAGAGGTCAATAAATAGCGCTAAATAATATTTTTTTCTTCAAAGGCTTTTCTCATTTCTTGCACCAATCGGTGTGTTGGCTCAATAGTACTATGTTGTCGTCTAAAGCCAAATTTATGATTAGGAATACAGTTGTTTCGGTCCAGAATAGTAATAAATTTTTCGAACAATTTTGACATAGTTGGTAAAAGACTTATAGGTCTATAAGATTCCACTTTCGAAGGATTTTTTCCAGGCTTAGGAATCATTTTAACTAGAGCAACTTTACATGCTGGCGGGTAGTATTCGCGACGCAAAGTGGCGTTAAAAATATAAAGGATAATTCTCTTTGCTATACGGGGTAATTCGATAAGCATCTTGTTACTGACTTCGTCGAATCCGGGAGCTTTCTTTGCATTCAAATGTTCAATAGCAATTATAATCTCTTTGATTTGTAATTTGATTTTTACTGAAGGTCGAGCCACTACAGGTGGTAAATCTCTCATGTCAACACATGAATGGGAAGTGACAACTTTTTTTAAATGACTAACAAAAAGGTTACCTTTTTCAGATTCATTTCTTGCCCAACATCCTCTGGAATCACGTAGTGGGGGAGTTGCCGTTATGTGTCTTTTCAGGGTTTTAACTGATCGCCATAATGAATAACTGGATTGTTGAGTCGCATTTAGACTTTGCAAATATTCTCTCAGAGATGCTTCCCTTCGCGTTTGTAACACTTTTCTGAGCTGGTTTGTACCATTTTTTAATTTAATATTGCAATTGCCATTCTCTTCTAGCTTTCCTTTTTTCGGATAAGGGGTGTTCTATATCTGCCGAAAAACTTTGGTGTATCTAGTGTGACGATAGGAGGTAGAAGCATTTTGAGCAGCTAGCTTCATGTGCCCACTCAGGCTACTAATAGCGGCATCAATATCTTCTGGTGTTCTTAGAAGTAGGTTTCCTGTACAATAAGAGCTAATTTATTTTTTGAACTTTAGCCAATTTATTCGTTTTTTAAAAAATAAATCTCCTGATTCAGTTTGCAGAGGATCGCAAATGGTGACGATTGTGGGGGAATGATCGGAAGATAGATCTTGTGAAGCTTCAACCTCGATTAGTTCAACAGGTATATTTTTTGTGATGCCGAAGTCAATGACGTCGGGTATTTTTTGCTGGTCAGTTCGCCAATAAGTTGATTTCCCAGTTGAAACGATATTTAGATTCATTTTGCAAATGGTATCGTATAAAATACGACCTCTTGGGCTGAGACGTGAGCCCCAGAATGTATGTTTGGTATTATAATCGCCAACCGCTATGAAACGAGGACCCAGTGATTTGAAAAAGTCTCTGTATTGATTTTCTGTTACTGAAAATCTAGGCGGAAAATATACTGATGATTGTAATAAAATTTTTCAATACAGATATTTGTCGCTTGGAGATAATCTTCCTAAAGTAAATGGTGTTTAATTCTTGATTTGATTAATATTGCGGAGCCACTACATGACCCTAGAGTCATTGGTGTCATAAAAAGTGTATCCATGTATTTTAAAAAAGCTTCTAGATGTCATATGGGTCTCAGAAATCAACATGACATCTATTTTTTGATTGATTAGAAAACATTCCAACTCGTCTTTATGTTGGCGAATCCCGTTTGCGTTCCAGAAACAAATTCGTAAAGAGTTCGTGGCCCACTTAATATTGCATTTTGAATTTTTTGCATTTCCTGCATCATACTAGTCATAGTCGTCATGAATTGATTCATGGTTTGTAAAAGATTTTCCATCATCCCTTCAAGACGGCTGAAAATGGAGTTCGATTTTTAATTAGTTGGCAACTCCTTTTGCGCTGTTGGTCGAATCTATAACAGCCCATAAGTTTCCGTAAACTTTATCAACGAAGACGTTAATGTGGTTAGACCACGTTGGCCGGCTATTAAAATTAATACCCAGATAATACCCTAGCCCAGTTGTCAATTTTTTGTAAATCATAGTTGGTGGTGATGGTATGAAGTCGCCTTGGTCTAGTAGGTAGTGTATTGGCTTATTACACGTGAGGCCTCGGTTCAAACCGCAGGTCAGACATCTCCAACTGAACGAAATATGAAAAAATATTTCTTCGGCGACTTCCTCTCAGCAGATTTCTGTCAGAAATTCTGAGAGTAAAAAAAATTTGCAATGAAAAGTTTCTCAAAAATCTGTCGATTGGAGTCGACTTTAAACTGTAGGTCCCGCCACTCATGTATACAAATTAACGCACACAACATTAATGGTGTGAGAAACTAGGTCGTAGTCCTGACTAAAGGGTTGTAATGACCAATTATCTTATGTATGCATAGTTGATGGTGTCTATACATAGTTGAATATCCTCAATATGTGTGCTTCTATAAAGCAGAACGTCATCAGCGTACATATGTACGCTACAATTATCCAAAACATCAGGTAGGTCGTTAATGTATTTACAGAACACAAGAGGCTCTGAGGAATACCTCTTCTAACGTTTAGCGAATTCGTGATGTTGCCGTTTAGATAAACTCATTGTGATCTGTTCATAAGATAAGAACGTATAAGGCTACTAGCTGAATTAGAAAAATAATATTTTGTGATCAACCGTATCTAAAAACGCTATGTAATTTTCATCTAGTTCCTACATTAACTAAAACAGTAGTGCAGCTCCTAGCTTTCATAAATCCCGAGGAAATTATTACTTACGAGATAATTATTTATTTGTCTAGCTATGAGGTTTTCCATTACTTTAGACAGGAATGGAAGAATGGCAATTGGCCTGCATTCTTTATTGGATTAAGAAATGGGAATGTTTTCGACTTATCAGGAAAGGACGACATACATAGTTAAAATTGTATTGAATAAATGAATTAAATACGGCAAAAGTCTAGTTAAAAACAGAGAATCTAAGTCATCAGATTGCTTTTTTTAATAGCATCAATTTTAAAATTGTGTTAATTTCGGACCCTATTACAGTTGCCACGTGGCAAGATTCTACGTTACCCTACTTATTTTATTCGCAGATTTAATTTTAATTGTTTTCACAAAAATTATAGAAGTGTTAACAGTAAAATAAATGTAATCCGTCTAAAGTCTTTAGCATTATATAGCAAATATAATTGAACCGCATAATAAATGAAAAAAAGTCACATTAAATTAATGGAATAAACACAATAACAAAAATAGAAAATATAAACCAAACGGAAATGAACGGGAAGTAAGAGCACAGGAAACTTGACGTTGAAGGAAAGAATTGTACAATAATTTTATTGTTTTTAATTGTATGTGTTATAAGTTGCCATCACCAAGATGCAGGCGTAGAGTTTCAGCTCGTTTTTATGGGTACTTTAATATGATACTTAACTTTAATATGATACTTTAACTTTAATATAATAAGAAAATTACAATAAGTACATATATAGTTAATATCGGAAATTAAAATGTGCAAAAATTACTCACTGAAAGAAATTTCTGAGTTTTGCTCAATTCAAATTCGTTGCAAAAGCTGATATATTTTACAATATTTTATCGCTACGAAGTAATAAATTTACTAAGTTACGATAAATTATTCTCTAGATAGGTACAGAAGAGATTGGGGCATATGCCCATTCCCCGCTTCTCCAGATATTTGTGGTAAATGTTTCTGGGCTTTCTTGTAACGATAAAAAAACAGAACTTCAATTTCCTGTTGGCCCCACGTTGGTTTCGGGTGCCCCAGGTTGGTTTTTCGGGCCCCACGTTGGGCGCCATTTTATTTGGGATAATGTTTAACTCTGCTTTTATTATACTTCAAAAATATAGATAGCTTTTCGTCAGTTTCCCAAACTGGAAACTGATTTTCATTTGGACTAACTTTGGAACGTTACGCACGTACTTGATAGCTAGCTAGTTCGGGAGATGTGGGAGGGGATCTTGTTCCTCGCGTCCAACTTTGTACAACAAAACCACAAAAATAAAAAAAATTACGTGCGATTCAAATGCCTCATTTTGGTCAACAAAAAAAAAAAAATAACAACAATACACATGACTCGTACTTTCATGTTTTTAAAGTAGCGTTGTTGTTGTGCTATGTCCCTGAACCCACCTTACCATGGTTTTCGATTTAGGGAAAATATGTTACGAAAACCCCTAAAAGGACTAAACCTTACCTACTCCTATGAAGTTCTACATAACAGAAAAAAAATTCACGTTTCAATCATATTCGGAACAGGTGGTTATATTAAAACAATTATAACAAAAAAAAAAAATAATAATTCTCATAGTCTTAAAATATCTAATGGATAAATAGAAATTATAAACAAAAAAAAAAACATGTTATCATTACAAACGATCAGTGATGACTAAATTCATTATTACAAAAGAGAAATTGAAGAAAAGAAAAACAAAAGCAAGTATAACAGCAATTATATGAGAGAATACGTAATAAATATATCAGTGATGGTACACAAGTAAAAGTACTTCATTTGGTACTTTTTCTTAATTATATCTTCACGTGTAATGTTATGCTTTTAAAAATGCCGTCACTGGTATATTTTATGAAACAAATACTTAAATACTAAATGAATGTGTATTAAACAAAAATAATAATGGTTCTTAACTTACAGTACGGTCTCGATTCCAACGATGCGGAAGGCCTTCAGCTTCATTTGATGGATTCGTTTTACAATCAATATGCTTTTTACAAGGTTTTAAATATTTAAATATTTACGTAATTTATAATAATTCATTATTTTATAAGAAATAAATGGTTAGACATATGAATAGGTTATATATAGGAAAAATTAGTAGTAAATAGAAAATTTTTACATGATAGATTGAATTATAATTTAATTATATTTTATATATAGGATAAGTGCATTTTGTTAGGATTTTTAAATGATTTAATAGAACATATGTATTTAGATAAATTAATTCATGGTATTTAAAATTTAAACATTAGAGTTTTAAAGGTTAGAATATTTAATTTGTGATTTAGAATTTAGTGAATAATATTAATAATGTTATAGTGAAAGTATGGTTAGTTTTCTTTTAGGTTTTTATGTGGTTTTTAGCAAAACGAAACATATTGTAGCTTAAAGATTCTAGACGTTTAAGATTGAGTATACGTAAGTAGTTTCAGCTGGCTTTTCAAAGATTTTTAAGTCAAGAGTTCAATTCGATCTTGATCTGTTTCCAAATATTTTGATTTGAAGGATTTTCCCAAAAATGCCAAATTTCCCTCGAGTGAATTGACGCTGAGTCTGCTCCAAATTGGCAAATGGCTGATTCACTCGAGGTACTGGTGATATATAAAATTAACTATATGAAAATGCAATACTTTATTAATATGATACAAAAAAAAAAATACCTTCGAATGAATTTACCTTTTCCCAAAGAAACAGATTGATTTATACAGATTCACTAAAATGTTTTATATTTCTTTACCAAATAACTGCTATTTGATATATTTCAAAAACTTTATAATTTACTAACTTTCTTCTTTTTTTATACTAAAAATCACTTTCTTCACTATAAGTATAACACTTTCCTTTAATTCCCCTTCAAGATGTTGAAGGTTTCACAGATCAAGTTAAAAAGACTTCATGCAAATATGTAGCTTTCGATCAAACCTCAGTTTTGTCTTAAATAACGTGATGTTAATTTTTGTTGTTGTATATAATCTATCACGTGATATTATATATCACAGATATGTTCTCTTTAACTGTGTAATACTGGTTTTTCTTCGTTAAGTTGAGAGTGTGCTCTCATTAAAATAAAAAGAAGTGGGAGAATGTAAAAATAGAAAAGAAAAGTAATAATACATGGGATGCTGAAAAAATACTGTTGTAAGACCTTGAAAGATTAAGTATAAGGGAAGGTATGCCAACTACCATTACTGTTGTTCAATTACTAATTACAATTAAAGGTTTTAGGGTATGATTTGAGTATTTCTTAAAATGATATATTACATATTCCTCGAGGGATTGATTGAATCATTTAACCATTACACTTAAAAGGCAGGCTCATAAATCCATTAAACAGAGATATGTCTATTGAATCTAGGGGTGCCAGACGTACAGTACAGTTTTTAGCAGTACATGTACAGATTTTTTTCAATTGTACTGTTTTTTTCTTCAGTGCTTTTTTATGCAACAATACAAAACGGGCAGTAGTGAGCTTTTAGACAAATGTTTCCAGACTCAAATATAGCTTACATGTGGTAAGATAAAGTTACCGAAGATCGCTACTAATATTTTTTCGAAGTATTCTATTGAAACTATACTAAAGGACTTGAATAATGATCAATGTTTTTTAGTGTTTTTTTTTTTTTTTGTTTGCCGTTGTTGACATTAAGTTGTCAAATATCAACAGAAAGTGTTCGATTAATTGTAATATGCTCACTAAACACACTTCTGACAATGCTGCATTTTAAGTTTTACTCTTTATAACAATTTTCGTATTTATTGCGCAATAAGTAATTGTAAATTTATATGAAATATTGAGCACAATAAAGGCGTTTATTGCGATTTAAGCAATAAAGGTGCATATCTGAACACCTTATAGAGGAACTTTTCTACTTACATACAGATGTTAACTATTCTTACTATTAGCATCATGAAGAGGACGCAACGAAAATGAAATTTATCATATATTGATGGTAGACAATAATTACGACGAAAATAGAAAAATGAAAGGATTTCAAAACAAGACAATGACCGAGGCATGTCTGATTTTGAAATTAAAGACACGATATTCTAACAGCAAAAATTGCCAGAGCATTCAATATTTGCAATTAAACTCATCTCTTTCCCTGTTAGAAACCATTAACGAACGTTTTTCCTGTTTCAGATGTATTCCTTTCAAGTGTTCCTATTAACTACAAAATTTGGTAGCTTTCTACCAGAAATATTAGAAAATTTATTCGAATGGTCGACAGTTCTCTATCTGTTGTCATATTTTGCCATAATTTAAAGATGTCTGGGCCCTATTTCACTAAGCTACAAGTTCACAATTACAAGTGTTTTCGCCTGTAAAATTGTGAACTTGTAAATAATTGTGTTTCATAAAAATACAATTACAAGTTTGTGGCTACAAGTGATTTTTACAATTTAGTCACACTTCTACAAGTCGTTATGTTTCACTAAAATAAATTTTCAGTTGTCCACTTGTAGAATTGTAGAAAAAAAGCTTAGGGTCGACGAAGACTCTCAAAAAAATTTTACAAGTTACAAATGAATGATAAATTGAATTAAAATTTGATTTTTAACTAATTTTTAATTCAAATTACTTCAAATAAACACAAAATCAAACAATTTAAATATTAATTAGCATTTATTTATTTATTTTGTTTGTTTTTATTTATTTATTTACGTTTTTAAATATGTGAATATAATAAAACAAACTATATCACAAACTATGTCACAAATTATCGAAAGCGTATCACATATAAAATATGCAATCGTTCATATTTTTATACGATTCAAGTGATGAAAGCGATAAATTAATCGCATTAAAAAGAAGAAGAACATTTAGACCACGTCTGGATTACGAATTCCTGGAATGAGCGTTTCAGGCTAAAACGGAACATATTTCTTTTGCTGATATATTTGTTGTCTACAATACTGGAGAGAGACAAATAGAAGCCATTCTCTCATGGTGCAACAGCAGCTGCAGATAACGTTACGCTGGCTAGGAACAAGAACCACATACCATGCAATAGGTGACTTGCATGGTGTAAGTAAAGCCACTGTGTGCAGAGTGTGATAACGATTAAAACAAATTATCGATATAATTGCAAAAGTATTTAAAATAATTTTTGAAATTTTCATATATTTCATTAGTACTCTAATATACATATATTCACACATATATTTCATTTATCAAAATATCTTTGTATAAATATTTTATTTTATTGTGATTGTAATTGTAGAAATTGTAATTGTATGAATTGTAGTTTACAAGTACAAAAAGCTACAAGTATTGTGAAAATTTTCATGAAACACAATTCATTAGCACTTGTAAAAATTAGAATTGTGATTGTAACTTGTAAACTTGTAGAATTGTAGTTTAGTGAAACAGGCCCCTGGTCTTCAGAAATAGATATGGGGGCACCTCTTATATCAAACGTTATGCTAAATCCTCTTTTGGAAGATATATATAGAAACTTTCATTTTTGCAACAATAAAGAGATACAAGATGCTTTCAAAAACAGCAAACAACAATCTATCGATAAGCACATGATAAAATTTAATGAGACACAATGCAATGAAGCAGTACGCAGAGGATGTGTCTGTTAAACCATCGGATTCTACTAAATTTAATTGCTTTATGGTAGCAAATATTTTATTTTATTAAAAAATGAATACTATTAGTAAATACTTTTCGCTTAATTACTTTTCGTTTTAATTAATAAAAAATGTATAGAAATTATAGCCCTTAACGACCATAGGGACACATATATCCCAAGAACAAACGGGCAAGCCAATATTGGTTTTGGTAATTTATTTTTAAAATATGTCTCTTGGACATCTCATGAATCATCCCAAACGGACAATACGATAACTCTGTCACTCATAATCTTATAGTAGTGACACATACATACATACTTAGGTATATTGGATTTTAGACATTTGTGTTCTGGCATATAAGAAAAACCGATTGGCTAAATAAATAAATTTAAAATATTTTGTTTTAGAATAAAATGAATTTGTGGAAGTAGCAATAAAAACCTTATCATAACAGATGGAAATTTTTAAAAGAAATAAATACAATAACATTTTGTATGGCGTACGTAGTACTGAATACAGATTTTGTTTGTGAACTCTCAGTGCTATGCTGTATTGTGTACTTTGTATTCCAAATGTAAAAAGCGATAAGAAGAAGAATACCAGTATTCATAATTTGAATATATAATAATAAATAAAATAAATAATAAAAATATTACGGAATTTCCTGTGCGAACAATTTTTATTTTCTTCTTGATTACTGGCATTTCCATAAACTGATAGCACGCAGCCAATACAACTATTAAAAACATATCAAAAAATGTGTGTAAGTGTATCGGATTTTTATATGAAAATTATCAAGAACAAGCATACACTGTTGTATATTCATCCAACAATACACGCAATTCAACGATACAAGGACTTGTGAATTGCCCAATTATTTGTTTATGTGTACGATAGTCTTGAAAAATTAATAATTGCATTCAATAATTAATGTAACAATTACAACAATATGTACATACATACGTAGATATTTACATACATATTGTTCTACAACTATGACATTGGAGTAAACAGGACTATTTTAATCACCAAACTAGCTGATGCACAAAGGAATTAGTCGACACACGGACAAATTGAATTATTGACGTCATTTGCAACACAACACAATTTCCAGACAACATCTAGATTCTAGATAATGATAATACATATGTAACTGTTGATGTTGATTTGTTAATATTATTTTATCATGTCAGCTATAAGTGAATAAAATACATACATAGCTTTGTGATTGCAAGCTTATAGAGTATGTATATGCAATGTCTGTCCATAATAAAATTTATTTATGAGTAGAATGAAGAGTAAATCACATATTGTGTTCATTATATTTTTGAATCTGTATAAATATGTATAGGTATCCTAGTTGTTCCATTTAATTAAAAGTTACAGTTTTTTATTAAATAAATCCAGTCATTAATGTGGGACAGGACGTACCACTTACTGACTTAAATACGGTAGAATGCAACACTAATACTGTAGAATGCGACTCTACGGTTACAGACGCTATTTTAAGATCAACGAATAGTTTTAAGTTAGATGGTTCACTTGTAGTTTGATCGCCAAGAGAGCAACATGAATTACATTAATAATTAAAAAGTGTTTTATTTAAACAAAAGGCAAAAACTACATTTTGGGGGCTCAACCGGGATGATTCCCACCTTTGTTGCATTTAAATATTATGTACTGTGTGCCACAATTATTTAAAGATATCTGAAATTCTGAGTGAATTAAAGGAAAAGAATAGAAGAATTTTGAATATTGCAGATAATAAATAAAGGACAGACTGAGTGTCAATCCAGTTTAAAAGTGAAAATCCAGAAAAAAGTGAAAATTTTAACTGTTGAGTGTTGTAAAATTGTTATAATACTAAAATCTAAACTCTGAGACTGAGTGTAAAATATAAAAAAAAAGTTTAAAAAAAATCTAGAACTTATGGCAATAAAAAAACGAGAATTTAATTCGTTATTCAAAATTTAAGAACAAAGAATTGTATGTGAAGAAACAAAAGCAAAGTGAAAAGCAACGAGTCCTAATAAGTGAATGTTTTTTAGAAAAGGACAATAGTCTGAAAAACATAAAATATAAATTGCACTTTCATTATTTAAAAATTTACAAAAAGAAAAGACTAACGAATAAAAATAAAAAAAAAAACAATTGAATTTATGCAAGACAGTAAAAGAAAGCAATAAAATTAATATTAGAAAGAGAAACTAAATAATCATAAACTGCGCAATTATTAAAAAAAAAAGAGAGTAACTATAAAAACGAATGAATCGCCTTTTGATTGTATTGACAATACATTATTCCAACCAAATTTCAAAAAAGGGGAATAACACGAACAAATAAAGATCGTCTCATTTTTAAAATGCTACAGCGAGTACGATGTGAAACAACAACATCCGAAAATAATTTTTAGCTATAAGCGAATTAAATTGAATTATTATTATTATTAATTATTTTTATTATTATTATTAATTTGTAAATTGATATATGTATAAGATTTAAGCGATAATTTGAATTTAATTTCTTTTCTTACATTACATTTTATTTTATTTTAATTGATATTTATATTTCGACTTTTTTTTTTTTTTTTTGTAATTGGACAAGATGGACATACAGGAAATTTTACAATTGAGCCTTGGGGGCTTAAAGAATAAATTGACAGAGTTAGGTTTAACGACTACGGGACGAAAACAGGAGTTACAGGATCGACTTAGGGATCAATTCGGCCTTGACAATGATGAATCGGAATCCGTTTGCGATGATTTTTCCTCTCGACATGATGATGCCACGGTGGGTAGAGGCGGCATGTTCACTTTAAGGGACATAGAAGACTCGCTTACTTCGTTTTGCGGCACTGATGGTATCGATATTAGAAATTGGGTGGAAGGTTTTGAAGATAACGCTGAAGCCGTTGGATGGAACCAGCTCCTAAAATTAATTTACGCTAAGCAGTTGTTAAAGGGTGCAGCTCGTTTGTTTATACGCAGCCAAAGTGGTGTCAAGAGTTAAAGAAGTATTAATAAAATAATTTGGAGCCAAGTTGGCAGCGATAGATGTGCATCGGATGCTTAGAAATCGGAAGAAGAGGAGCAACGAAAGTTATAGAGAATACCTCTACACGTTAATGGAGATTGGTAAGCCTATACAACTGGACGAGAGTAGTCTGATACAGTATTTCGTTGATGGCATTCCGGATTCCAAGTTTGGAAAAAGTATTTTGTATCAGGCTAGAAACATTGAAGATTTAAAGCAGAATATTAAAACGTATGAAAAGATTAGAGGGTCGTCTCAACAAGCCTCGACTTCAAGATTTACTCCTGAGTCAGCGGAACGAAATCGGGATACGCGGAATAATAATTTAGGTATGAAAAAGAAATGTTATAAATGTGGCGGTGGTGACCATTTGGCCAATAATTGCTCATCGACAACTGTCAAATGTTTCGAATGCGGTAAACAAGGACACAAATCATTCGAGTGTAGGAGTCAGACGCAACCTACTGTGATAAAGGAATTTTCTACTTCGTGTATGGTGAAACATTTTGGTAATTTTGTTAAGGACACTAATCCAGCTGCAAATCGAAATTTTACTTAAATTGAAATAAATGGAATCAAATTTCCTGCAATTATAGATACTGGTAGCGATATTTCAATAATAAGGTTTGACGTTTTGGCAATTTGAATTTTATTGAAGGAAGGAAAAGTTTTATCACAGCTGGAAACTTTAAATTGATAACAATGGGTTATTTTGAAACACTGGTCAGTATAGATGGTGTTGATATCAATGTTAAATTCTTCGTTGCAAAGCATTTTGTATATCCGGCAGCAATCGGCAATGATATTTGGAAGCAGGTCGACATAAAAATAACTTCTGATGGAGCAACTTTGGTGGCAAAATTAACCCAGGTCGATAACAACTTAAATATCAATGATGTGGGTGGATTGGAGGAATTTTGTTCTACTTTGCCATTAGAAAATGGAGATAAGTACGATATATCTCACTTGCTTGGGAAAACGTTTATAAAAATGAAGTAACTGCTTGACGGATACTGTCCAATAAGACAAGAACTGTCACCGATTAAAATGAAGATAATTTTGGCAGATGAAATACCAATCTATCAGAGGCCTCGTCGTTTGTCCTACGAAGATCAAAACATATTTGCACAACAAATAAAAGAGTGGTTACGTGATGGTATTATACGAACAAGCACATCGGAATATGCGTCACCGATCGTATTGGTATCCCAAAAAGACGGCAGTAAAAGATTGTGCTGTGTTTTTCGCAAATTGAATGAGAAAATATTAAGGGACAATTTTCCAATGATGCTTATAGATGACGTTTTGCATAAACTACAATCGGCTAAGGTTTTTTCGACGCTTGATTTGAGAAATGGATTTTTCCATGTACCAGTTGAGGAAGACTCAAAGAAATATACGTCATTTGTCACCCATAACGGTCAATATGAATTTAATTTTGTACCGTTTGGTATTTCTAACTCTCCGGCAGTTTTTTCCCGATATATTTTCGCAATATTCAGAGACTTATCCAGGATGGGACAATCATAGTATACATAGATGATATCATCATTCCGTCATTAAACGAAGAAGAGGGTATCATAAAACTGGGGCGAGTACTGAGTATAGCGGAAAAATATAATCTGAGGATAAAATGGGAGAAATGTCAATTTTTAAAGACAAAAGTAAGTTTTTTGGGATATATCATTGAAAATTCTACTATTAAACCATCATCTGAGAAAATTTCAGCAGTTTTAAATTTCCCAATTCCAACAGATAAAAGGTCACTTCAAAGATTCTTAGGACTAACATCATACTTCAGACGCTTCATTCCTAATTTTGCAATTATAGCAAAACCACTATCGGATTTACTAAAAAAGGATGCTGTATTCGAAATCAAGGACGGACAAATAATAGCAATTGATCAATTGAAGGCAAGCCTAATAAATGCACCGGTTTTAAATTTATTCAATCCGAAGGCACCAATTGAAGTTCATACCGACGCAAGTGCGCACGGTTAAGGAGCTGTTTTGCTACAGAAAAATTCAGATGACCAACAGTGGCACCCAGTTGAGTACATGAGTCGGAAAACTACTGATGCTCAAAGGAAATATCATTCGTATGAGCTGGAGGTACTGGCCATAATTGAGGCACTTAAAAAGTGGAGAGTTTACCCAATGGGCTCTAAAATAAAAATAATCACTGACTGTAACTCATTTGCGATGACAATCAAGAAGAAGGATGTACCATTGAGAGTCTCTAGATGGGCTATGTTCCTTCAGGAATTCGACTATGTAGTAGAACATAGATCTGGCAGCAAAATGCGACATGTAGATGCTCTTAGCAGGGTTTCTTGTCTTCTGGTAGAGGATTCAATTAAACATCGACTTAACGAAGCACAACTGCAAGATGAATGGGTAAAAGCTATAAGGAAAATTATCGAAAAGACAGCTATGGAGATTTTTATTTAAAACATGACTTACTTTATAAAGATCCTAACAAAGAACTTTTAGTAATCCCGGCGAGTATGGAAGAATAAATTATTCAAATTGCTCACCGTGAAGGACATTTTGGAATTAAGAAAACTCGAGAGTTGGTTGAAAGGGAGTTTTGCATACCTAATGTGTTACAGAAGATTACTAAAGTCGTACGTAATTGTATGGAGTGTATTGTTAGTGAGGCCAAGATGGGAAGGAGTGAGGGTCTCTTAAGTCCCATTTATAAGTCTGACAGACCTTTAAAGACGTATCATATAGACCATATTGGCCCAATTGAGAACACTCAGAAACATTATAATCATATACTCGTTGTCGTGGATGCATTTTCCAAGTTTGTGTGGCTATATCCGACTAGAGGAACGGGTGCGGAGGAGGTCATTGACAGATTGAAAAAGCAATCGGCAGTTTTTGGAAATCCTGAAAGAATTATTTCTGACCGAGGAACCGCCTTTATCTCCAATGCATTTAGGGAATATTGCGAGGAACAAAGTATTCAGCATCTATTAATAGCAACAGGTGTCCCTAGAGGTAACGGGCAAGTAGAAAGAATTAATAAGATCGTAATTTCATTGTTATCAAAACTGTGTGTCAACAATCCCAATAAATGGTATAAACAAGTCGACAAAGTTCAACGGTGCATTAATAACACTCCTCCGAGAAGCACGAAAGTATCTCCATTTAGAATTCTTACGGGTTGTCATATGCGTACCGAGACACAAACTGATATTCAAAAATTAGTTGAAGAATTTGCTATTTCCGAATTAGATGACGAGCGGGATGAAATTCGCACAATTGCCAAGGAAAATATTGCCAAACTGCAGACTGAAAATCGGAAGACATTTAATAGGAAAAGAGTGCAGGCACCTGTATATAAATTAAATGAGCTAGTGGCGATTAAGAGAACCCAATTTGGAGTTGGTCTAAAATTGAAGCCTAAATACTTCGGACCCTATAGGGTCGTAAAAATATTGGAACATGATCGCTATGCAGTAGAAAAGGTAGGCGAGGTGGAAGGTCCGCGGAAAACTACTACAGTGGCGGAATATATGAAGAGATGGAGTTCATCATTCGGGGCGAATGATCATTCAGGATGGCCGAATGTGGGAACAGGACGTACCACCAGGGGTGCCAACACTTACTGAATTAAATACGGTAGAATGCAACACTAATACTGTAGAATGCGACTCTACGGTTACAGACGCTACTTTAAGATCAATGAATAGTTTTAAGTTAGATAGTTCACTTGTAGTTTGATCGCCAAGAGAGCAACATCTCTCATTATATTTTAAATAAAAATGAATTACATTAATAATTAAAAAGTGTTTTATTTAAAAAAAAAGGCAAAAACTACATTAATAACCTAACAAAGGAAAAAAATTGAAATCAAAATTAAAAGAGCTTTAATAATAATTCTACGTTCGATTTAGAAAGTGATAGAAAATCGATTGTTACATTTAATAACGGATCTGAGATTCTAATATTTTGTTTATATTTTGCATGTAATATAGGGTCTTTTATAAGTGCTTCTTAAATTTAAACAAAACAAAGATATGTAAGATAACATCGAAATATTTATTTGCTTTGAAAGACTTCTTGATACCACTATGTGTTGAGTATAACGTCGCTTAAATATCCGTCAAGGCTCCGCGGAGTGGAGTGCATCCAAAATTTACAATTTTTCAACACTCTGGTGCATAAATTAGACTAACTTAGACCCACGGAATGGATTATGTTGGCTTTGAGGACCGCTGTGGTTTACCTCTTATTTGCATACATCTGCGACCCATAAGAAAAAGACTAACAAGGTCAAAGCTAGTGAGAATATCCATGAGTTGTGTGACGTTGGTGCCTAGATCATTCAATTCAGGCCAAAACCTATACCGATCAACCTATAGTTCTCGCTGTCGACAGCGATGGTCTTTCCAAAATCGATCTCAAAGAATCCACACAAAACCGTGACTTTTTCGGGATGCATTGAATGCTCTTAGATCCCTTACAAACCCAGAAATGACCTTAAGATGATTTTTTGACGTAAATTAGGGTCGGCTGCTTCACTTCGTTTGTCTGAGGTTATCCATGTTGATTGGCGATACAAACTGAATAAATGACAGCTAATTTAACAGATTGAAGTCGCCATAGTTTAGCAGGTAGTGTGTTACCTTATTAGATGTAAGGCCACGGTTTAAACTCCAGGTCAGACTTCTAAACGAAAATATGAAAAATTTTTCTTCGGCGATTTCCTCTCAGCAGATTTCTGGCAAAAACCCTGAGAGTAAATAAAATTGCCATGAAAAGTTTCTCAAAAATCTGTCGTTCAGAGCCGTAGGTCCCACCACTCATATAGAAAAGAATTAACACACACAACATGAGTGGTATAAGAAGCTAGGTAATAATCCTGATGGAAGGGTTCTAATGACCAATTATGTGTGTATGAATTTTCCTTAAATCGCCTTTGGGTAGACTTGTTTTGTCATTAAATTCTGGATGTCCATTAATTCTTCTTCTCAGGTTCCCAAGCGTCGAAAAATGATAAAAAAAAGATGTTCTGTGGTCTCTTCTATTTATTCGTTGTTACTGCTGCAGAAGCATTGATGAGGTTTTCCAAGCCTCTTGCCGTAAACACTTACAGGCCAGTGTTCCGATTTCACTGCTATAATATTACTTAGATGGCATCTTGATAAGTTCAATGCCAATTCTGTTTTACATATCCTACCTTTGTCAATAAATGCAGTTTTTGTGAGACCATTTGTTTGCCTCTCTGCAAAGGAACGCCAATATTATTTGCAAATTCATTTGAATTTTCCTTGCTGTCAGTTTTAGAAAGGGCGTCAGCCTTGTTGTCACCTTCGATTTTCCCTTGTGCAGCAAACCGAAACAAGCGTAATATTCGAATGCATCACTTTACATACACAACCTTAGATGTGACGTTCACATTCTCTAAGGATAATGACTGATTACTTACTTAATTACTTAATTGGTCATTAACAACCCGATTAACGGATTTCGGGCTTTCTTAACAAATCCTTCCATCTGCTTCTAATGCGCCAATGCCAGCCAGTTAGTTACACCAATAGATCAAAGGGCTTTGTGTTTTTTTTTTTTTTTTTTTTTTTTTTTTTTTTCGAACGTCCCCGGCCTCACACTAACCCACCCTCACCCGATTCGATTTGGTCCGATCTGGCCGACTTCCGCAGATACCCTTATTAAATACCCGTCTTGCCGGAGCATCCTACTCCATTCGAACGACATGGCCAAGCCAGAGCAGCCGCTGTATGTTAATACGCTGCACAACGTCCATGTCTTTGAGGAGCTCTTACAACCCACTGTTGGATCGGATGCCAACTCTTACTGGACCGAAAATCCTATGTAGCACTTTTCTCTCGAATACTCTCAGGCTGCTGCATCAGTACTTAATAGGGTCCATGCCTCTGCGCCATAAAGAAGCACGGGTATGTTGAGCGTCATGTAGAGTATGAGTTTTGTCGTACGAGAGAGGTCTTTGCTACTCAATTGTCTGCAGATTATGACTATATTACTGTCGGTAAATACGCGTATATTATTATACGATTTCTTCTGGTAACCAATTCACACGACAGCAATTTTTATGGTCATTATTACAGCCTGACGGTCGCCGAAGTCTAGTAGGTAATATGTTGGTTTATTAAACGTGAGCTAACGGTTTAAACTCCGGGTCAGATATGTTAAACAAAACGAATAATGAAAAATATTTCTTCGGTGATTGCCACCCAGTAGATTTATGGCAAAAACTCTGAGAGTAAATAAAATTGTCATGAAAAGTTTCTCAAAAATCTGTCCTTCAGAGTTGACTTTAAACTGTAGATCCCGGCACTCATGCAGAAAATTAACACACACGACACTGATGGTGTGAGAAGCTAGTTTTAATCCCAATTGAAGGTGACCAATTATGTATGTATGTATGATTGAAAATACTTCTAATTTCTCACATGAAAAATTATTGTGAAAATCATATCAATGTTTCATTCATGTTACAATATATGCTTTTGTGAAGTATTAAACAGTATGAAGTACATGTGCTTGTAAATTTAGTCATGAAAAAGTTTTGCTTTCCCTTTCTCCTACTGTGTACATTAAAACCACAAGAATCTATTTCCGTTTTACCCACAGAGTAATAGTCAGATAAAGTGAGTTAATTATTGAAGTTCATATATAAACAGTAAAAATGATTACCAACTATAGTAATGAGCACACTTGATTGCGGGAATATAATAAGAAAACAAGGAATTATTAAGAAAATATTAAGAAAAGCTAGAAAATAGAATATTGGAATGGAATGGAATGGAAATAGAAAAAAATAATTTGAATGAACCATTTAGATAAATGTATGGTAATGATGTGAATATATAACAATGGTTATGGTGTATTGAATCAATCAATGGTACACTTATCAAAACGAATATTTACTTAATTTAGTTAATGATAACCAACAAGTAAGTTAAGTTAATCTTATTCGATATTAAAGATATTAGTTATATGTATGTAGTCTTAATGGAATAAGAGTATGAAGCGGAAGAATTGAAAAAACAAAGTTGTAATGCTGATAATGAATAAATTAATGAATTGCTTTTAATTAAAATTTCAAAGATGTTGCGAATTCAGCATTTTTTCTTAAATCTTTTTACGGAATTTTCGAATTTAAATTAAATAAACAATAATTGTTTAATAAATTTGCTCCTTTAATCCTTTAACTGTTAATGCGGAGTGGTCTAGGGCTAGGTCGATTCAAACCCCAGATCAGGCATCTCCAACTAAACGAAATATGAAAAAATATTTCTTCGGCAACTTCCTCTCTAAAGATTTCTGGCAAAAACTCCAACAGTAAATTAAATTGCCATGAAAAGTTTCTCAGAAATCTGTCGTTCGGAGTCGACTTTAAACTGTTTATCCCACCAAAACACTGTATAAAAATTAATGCAGACAGCATAAGTGGTATGAGGAACTAGGTCGTAGTCCTGACTAAAAGGTTATAATGAAAAATTATGTATGTATGTATACTAATCAGAGGGAAACAAAAATTTTTCACATAATGACGATCATAAAACTAAAGTGTTAAAGAAATATGACCGCATGAGATATAAATTATGAACCAAGGATCCAATTTTTTACTTCAAACATTTGTACGGCACGTCGAGATCTTCAAGTTCCCGATTAATCAACATGCTGCTGTAATCTCCTTCAAGATCTTGTTTAGCCATCATTGAATTAGGATTCAAACGATAAAATCACTCACTGATCTCTAGTGCAGGCAAAAAGCATAACGTCCAGAACGTTATAGGAAAATCAGAAATATAAACCGATCTTTTGAAAGGATAGAGTTCAATCAAATCAAAAGTTCTTCGCATTTACAGCCAACACACTTTTTAGGCAACAATTAATGGACCTGCTCATTTTCTATAATCTATTAGGTTGATAAATACAACTAAAATTAATATGGACTGGATAGTATGGTGTAATGTCCTTATGTTCCTTAAAGGAACGAAAAGTAATAAATCTGAGACCCAATGATTTAAAAACATATGGTTTGATTAGAAAGTGTGAAATAAATATGAACGCTTTGTATTATTTTTAAAATAGTTCAAAATGTAAATAATTAAAATGCGTTGATTTCCGTTATAAGGTTCGTTTGCAGTGTTGTTATTCTGACTGCTATTATTACTATTTTCCACAAATGTTCGTTCGGATTTAAATCTAAAAACTGTAAAATATTTCTTAGAGCACTTTGCAACGGTACAATATCATGAAAGTACACCCATCCACAGTAAGAGACATATTTATATATATACATATATATTCGGCATAAGATAGAAATAAATTCGAAAGATTTTAACGTTGCTTTTATAAGGCGCCGATACGATATAGAAGGTCATTTTTAAATTCCATAATCTGAAGAATGGATTTCATTATATATTCATTACTCTCTTTACGGTACGAGGTATGAGATTATTTTGCCACTGTGAATTACTTTCTAAATAAATATTCACCCTAAATAAACGGGATCTTCAACAGAATTTTTCAAACTTGTTAAAGCTACAGTGAGGTGCACAAATGAGTACATGTTTGTATTTTGGACGCTTTTTATTGAATAAAACTAAAAGTAATAAAGAAAACTTCAAAAGCATTTAGTAATTAACAAAATAATATGAAATTTAAAACAGAAATCATCAAGCCCTAAGAAAAAAACAAACAAAGCAAAATCAACTCGCATGTACTCAATTTTGCACGTGTCCATTTTATGATATGTTTGCAAAAACGATATCAATAACTATCGTTATTTTTTCATGTTTTTGCACTACTTTGACTTTTTAAGAAAATATTAGTTTAATATTAATTACTTAATCTCGTTGAGCGAATATATTTTGCAACTTATCGAACAAAAATCAATTTCTATTAAAACATGAAGAAACTCTCGAAATCAACTGAAGATAGTATTGTAGCCTTGACTGGAAGTGGCTATTCTACCAGGGAAATTTGTAAACAACTTGGAGTTAGTCAGTCAGTAGTCATCAGAGTCCAAAAACGGTCTGTTGTTCCCTAGCTTCAAGAAAGAGGTCGTAAAAAACTACCAACTAATGCATATGCTCGTCTAATGCTAACGAAAATGAAAACGAACAAATTTTTAACACCCAAAGGAGCTTTTTGGCTATCGGGAAACCGTTAGTCGATGGTCGGCAAGTAGAGCTCTTAAAGATATTGGCTATACCTCAGCAGTCAAAAAGAAAAAACCTGCACTTTCGGCTAAAAATGTAAAGGCACTGTTAAAGTTTGCCAGAGAACACAGAAATTGGACAGTGGATGACTGGAAACATGTGATCTGGACAGACGAATCAAAATTTAACCGAATTGAATTGAAAGACACCATGTTAAGGAAACGGTGAAACACGGTGGAGGCAATGTAATGGCATGGGGTTGCATGCTTGCACCTCCGACCACTGCAAATAATCAATAACATTATGGCAACTTTGGCAACGCATTCATTAAGAATGGACAAATATTCCGAAAGAAATTATAGAGAATTTGGTGTAGAGCATGCCAAGTCGCATAAATGAAGTTTTACACAACAAGGGGCTTTGGACTATATATTAAAAATACTCGTATTCACTAAAATTTTGGAATGGTGCAAAATTGAGTACATCCTTGTTATTTTCCTCTTGATTGTTTTTTTTCTTCTTAGAATTTGATCATTTTAGTTCTGAAATTTATATTATTTTGTTAAGTACTAAATACTAAATAAAAAACCAAAACATTTTTTTGAATTTCTTTAACACTTATTTCTATGCTCAGAGTACAAACATATACTCATTTGTGCACCCCACTGTATATCTGTGAAATTACATACATTCAAGCCTACGACATAGTTTCTCACATCACTTATGTTGTGTGCGTCAATTTTTATACATGAGTGGCGGGACCTACAGTTAAAGTCGATTCCGAAACTGAGAAACTTTTCATGGCAATTTTATTTGCTCTCAGAGTTTTTGTCAGAAATCTGCTGGGAGGAAGTTACCGAAGAAATATTTTTTCAAATTTCGTTCAGTTGGCGATGCCTAATAAGCCAACATACTACCTACTAGACCACGGCGACTGAGGAAAATTCACACTTTCTTAAGACTCTCTGTATGGTTGCGAAATGCCACCCATGAGCTTTAATATATGATGGAATAGGTAATATCAGTGTTGTAACGAGATCTTACAGGAGCCAAATAAGGCATCAGGCAGTTGATCCTAACCTAACCTAAATTGTGTTTCTGTCTGGTAAATTGCACTACAGTGGCTCTGCGTAGATCAATTCCAAAATTTATTAACAAGTATTACAAGTTTTTTTTAAATCTATTAAAGATGTGAATTGCTTATTAACTGTCTGTGGGATTTAAGTTGGCATATTTTTTATCTCGTTTTCATATAACAAAATCTTTTCTATTTTTTTATAAATACAAATGTTATTTTTTTTTAATTAAAATAATTTAAATTAAAATACCGCCACCTCTTTTATTACAATTTTGAATTCAATCACTGGCAGTTGTAATCACAAAAATAAAAAACAATTCAATCAATTTGAATAAAAAATTATTTTCCCGCAGGCTCTGTAATTACTTAAACTATTATTTTTTTTAACATATGCTTTCAAATTAAAATAATTTACTAAAATATTTTCACACATGTAAATAAATAGTTAAAAGCACTTCTGACAGTAATTAATTAATCACTTTTTTCTTTTGAAATATTATAGACGCCTTGAAAAAATTGATGATTTTATTCATGATAAATCAGGCTTTAACTTGATTTATTTATTTTTTTTTTTGCAACAATTTTAATTAAAGCAGATTTGTTTAAAATTGTTGCATGAAAAAACAATGAAACGAACAACAAAGTGAAAAAGTAAATATATGTAAGTATGTAGAAAAAATTTTATTTTTTCATTGTTTTAATATGATTTTTTATTTTCTAAAAATTGTATTACAATGGAGTTAATTATTTGTATGCAATGTGGACATTAATTGTGGCATAAATTAAAAAAATTTAATATTTGAGAAGAGTTTTTTAAGTTTTTTTAATTGCTATACACCATAACAATTGAAATTACAGTACATTTTGTCCACTCCGTTTATTTTCCCATTCGTATTTAAATTTCATTTATAACACTTCATGTCAATTTTCTTTCAATCTAACTTTTAGTGATTGCATGTGGATTTCTTTATTTGTCATTTCTCAGTAAGTATCAGAGTTCACAAATTAATCGTTTTTTAGCTACTAATGAAATTTTGAATATAAGTGAGTCAACAATATTGTAATTTAACTACTGTGATTCATAACTTTGCTTGGTTCATATTTCAACAGTGGGCAAATGCTGACATCATGTCTAGCAAAGGTATGTGATCATAACAGCGACGTTTAGATGATTAGGCTATTTGTTGTATTTACCTTTGACAAATAAAGACGTATTGTGTCTTAAAAACACACAATACAAAAAAACACTTTTTTTAAATTAATAATTTAAAAATATTTAATTTAATCATTCAGATTAACTTTAGAAAAATACTTATAAATGATTCAATTGACTCGAATCAGTAGTCAAAATTTACAGTCCTAGTTGTTGTTGCATTTACAGAAAAATAATAAAGAGTGAGACAGAAAGCAAAGCGAACACACAACCTTCTAGTGAGTATTGTAGTATTCGTACGCAAATCATATGGGCAATGCACACAAGCAAATAATTAATTAATTTACTTTTTTCCGTAATATATTTCATTTTGTTGCTTGAAAATCAAGTGATTACTGGCCTTCTTCTTCTTATAGTTTTTGACGTTTGGAATACGAAATACAAAATACAGCATATACTGATCGTTCACAAACAAAAAGAGTATTGAATACAGCATACATGATACAAAGTTGTATGAATTGCCCAATACTTATTTTGTGATTCTTGTAAATGTTGAGTCATGGAGAGTCGAAATCAACAACATCCTAAGTATTGTTAAGTATGAATACGATGAGTAATTCAAACTTTGAATATGAGTAATATGAGTATAATATTAAAATAAGTATGAAAGCTTATACACACATACATAATTGGTCATTACAACCCTTCAGTCACGATTACGACCTAGTTTCTCACACCACTTATGTTGTGTGTGGTAATTTTATACATGAGTGCCGGGACCTACAGTTTAAAGTCGACTCCGAACGACAGATTTATGAGAAACTTTTCATGGCAATTTTATTTACTCTCAGAGTTTTCGCCAGAATTCTGCTGAGAGTAAGTGGCCGAAGAAATACTTTTTGTATTTTATTTTGATGTCTGGTCTGGGGCTCGAACCCTAGCTTTTCGTCTAATAAGCCAACACACTACCTACTAGACTGCTACGGCGACTTCATGAATGCGTATAAGTATTAGAAATTATGAGTATGATTCGATTCTACATATCTTTTTGAATACTCATTGCTGATCTCTGGTAAGTATCTCAATTATGATATATTCTGATGTTATATAATACAGGATTTTCACAGAAGAACCAACATAGATCGGATTAATACCTTCCACACACTGCGGCTTAAAAGCTTGTGATAACTTCACTAAAGCACATGGAGTTGTATGCCAAGTCGCTCTATCGTGCTAATGTTTAATATCGTCGTTTAAAATATAGTATTGGCAAATTTTAATACACCCGGATTTCCCACTTGCTAGGACTGAAACTTATGCAATCTTAGTTTTTGCTTAAAAATGTACGGAAACTATTTCGATATATGCATGCCGCTCTGAAGCATTTGCCGCTTATAAAAAATAATACTTCATGATTAAAAGAATGCCTGGTACAGGTCTCGGGAGATTCAATGAATTGACTGTCTGTTATGTTATGGATGTTCGTTAAAAGGTTTTATTGGGCCCTACTTTTGTGAAAATAAGGCCGAGATTGCAGTGACATTGTGGCCTCTATTAGACGCCATTGATTTGAACGACATTGGTTATTGCAGCAACTATTTTCAAAATAAATTATTTCATGACATTCCGATCTCAACTCTCTGGCCACCTTCTGAGCTGAAATCGATATTCAGCGGTGAACTACAAAATCTTTTCTCCTTTCTGAACTTATAGAGAATAACAGTGGAACAATTATACATAGTTCCCCATTTTGTTTGCAAAAATATGGGTACTTTATACATTAACTTCCTATATTGTGAAGTATCAAGTTTAAACAAATTCTTCAATGCTAACATGTGTTTCTCTGTGCATGGCCTATTAATCTGACAGATCTATAGTAAGTAAATAAATAAACGGCTTTGGGATTAATGTTCAGTGTTGTAAATACGGTAAAACAGTTTATATAATGAATCATCAACGTTATCTTTGCCTTGATAATAGGTCTTCAGTATAATATTGAGTTTGCATTGTTTATTTCCTGGTTTTGGAAGTTTGATGAGATATTAATTATGATCAGTGAATTTGTCGTGCTTGGAATAAGTTCAGCATCTAATTACATAGCAACAATATCGATGGTGTAATACATCACAGTTTCACATAGGGTTTCACCCTGTTCTTTTGCGCTGATTTCAGGTTCAGACGCATAGGACTCTGAGTATAAATCGTTTTCTCAATTTTCATTCTTCTTTACTGACATATTTCTTTTATATATTTTTTTCATTTGACAAAGGTATCTGATTTGCTTCTTTGTACGCATATGTGGATCGTATGCTTTAGACGTATACAGGTTCTCTCGATATATAATTGAGCATTATTAATTTAATAATTCTGTTTTTTAAATTACTGACCCAATTTTTAAAATCGATGTCTCCCGATTTGGATGAAATTTGCACCAAGGTTAGTAATATTAGATAGTAGGCCAGACACAAATTTTCAGCTCTATCAGTCAAGAACTGCCGGAGTTAGAGGACAGTCCAAATCGGAAGACATCGATTTTAAAAATTGGGTCACTTGACACGAAATTGCCGATATAAAAATTTAAAGTTTATTAATATATACTTACAATTATTTATTATTTAATATGCTTTTTTTAATATAAATATGTGATATTTTATGGTTAAGAATTATTTAATATATTTTTTGCAATAAATATAAATATCTACAGTCATACTAAAGCCTTTATGTTTACCATAAGTATTTCGAACAATTCTTCAGCACTACTGGTAATATGAGCAACTTATACACAGTTTGTTGAGATAGGGCTTGAAGTGTGATTAAAACTTCTAAAACTAAACCGTACAAGGACTTAGGATTCTTTCTAGTAATTGTTGAAGAATATTCTGTTGATTGTGATTCTGACAAAAGGCACTGAAACAGAGCAAAAGAAACACAAATTTTAGACATTTAAAAATACTTTTAGATATTTGAAATATCTCCCTGTCGTTTATTCTCCTGTACTATTATTGTTTGTTCACTCTTCTTATCAAAATAAGCTGATAACTTCATGCGACCACAAATGTTATGTTTAAGCAAATGCCAACTTTTGTATGCAGTACCAACCATGTTTGCCTCCCAAATCATGGCATTATAAAAACATATGTAAGTAGATAAAAATGTAAAAATTTCGAAGTTAAAAAAATACAGGAAAATCTATGATAAGGAATATGATTGGCATTATCATAGCAGATATTAAAAGACGCAAATGGCTCAGTAAAAAGGAAGAAATATATGTAATAATTCTTAATCAAATATATTGGATCTTCCAACAGGGAATTCCGAACAGTGATAATTTTTGAAAAATGTCTTATCCGTAATTCACTCTGATTTGCAAAATCATCAATGGATGGACATAACAACACGTGGTATATTCGTGTAACATACCGTGCGAAAAATTACTTCAGCTATAGGGATTAATAAGCACGTGAAAAAAATTTATAGAAATTGTGACGACTCCTACTAAATAACATCCAATGCATGCCGAAAAAGTCACAGTTTGGTTCGGATTTTTGGCGTCATCGGCACACATTTCATTGAGAAGGGCATTGGACATCATTGGCAACGGCGACCACTTTAGGTCGATGATTATCAACTTTTTTTTGGCCTTATCTGGCTGATCTGGATGTCAACATAAGCCGCTTATGTAATATTGAATGTTCTGAATGCGCAAATTGAGGACATGGTCTCCTCACGTGGAGCGAGATCATATGTTTTGACGCCGTTAGAGGTGTTTGTGAGGTTTTCATAAGTCGACAGTATAACCGAATTAGCCAGAAACCCCAAAAGTCTTTAAAACCCATACAACCCATGCCATCGGTCGAATTCATCTTAATTAATGGATAAGAATCATGGAATATGAAACATTTCGGATGTGTTCCACGATGTAATATTCCACACATAATGACATAAATAGACCTTTCAAATGAATAAAAAATTTCGATATCCAACGCACTTTGTTGTATTCGAATTTAAAGATAGGCATGAAAGACCCGTTATAATGCGTAAATGGAGACAATATTGAATCATATTTATATGAGTCTTGTTAATTAGCTTACAATGTATTTTCAATAAGGCATGGATACGCATAAATTTGTAACCTTACATTCGTAAATATTTGTGCGAAAGCGATAAAATATTCTCTTCGACTTTAATACGAAACGATGCCAAACATATTAAATGTTTGTGTATTTATTTAAGTACACAAGCAATAGGCAGATATATTATGAAAATAAAATTTTTTCTTAAGAAACAATACAAACGACACGATTTTTCGTATTCCAAAGAAAATTTAATTTCAGATTGCATACTTTATTGGGCGATAAATCTTAACTTATTTACTTACCTAATTCGCCATTAACAACCCGATTAACGGACTTCGGCCTGCCGCACATTCTTCAAGGCGCCTCTGCTTCTTGTGTGTCTACGCCAGTTGGTCGCACCAATAGATGACAAGGCTTCCTCGATTTGGTCCTTCTAACGCATACAAGGTCGTCCTCTTCGCCGACTTCCGCAGATCCCCGCATCAAATACCCGTCTCGCCAGAGCATCCTCTTCCATTCGAACGACATGGCCGAGCCATCGCAACCGCTGGATATTAATACGCTGCACAACGTCTATGTCGTTGAGGAGCTCAAACAGCTCACTGTTGGATCGTTGGATGTGGAAAACATCGTCAACTCGCACTGGACCGAAGATATTACGTAGGACATTTGTCTCGAATACTCTCAAGGCTACTGTATCAATGCTTAATGCTTAGGGCGTCTGCGCCATAAAGAAGCACGGGTAGGATGAGCGTCTTATAGAGTATTATTTTTGTCGTACGAGAGAGGTCTCTGCTACTTAATTGCCTATTGAGACCATAGTAGCAAAAACTTGAGAAAGAATACAATGCTTCCACACACGAAGAAAAATTTGTCGTTAAAATTGAATTGAATTTAGAATTTCAAAAAATTTACTTCAGATTCGAAATTAGCAACTTCAAAAACTCCCGCTTACTGATTTTCATGTAAACATAAAGAAGTTTTTAAATTTAGGTCGCCATATTGTATCCGCCATTTTAAATTGGAAATATCTTACTTCAGATTCCAAATTAGCAACCTTAAAAACACCTGTATACCGATTTTGGTCCTAATGTGATTCCTTATATTTTTGGCCAGAAATGAGGTTATTTTACTTATTGCAGGTTGCAATGACCAATTAAGCAAGAAATTAATTTGTTTAAGTATCATACATACATAATTTGTTTTTACAACCCTTCAGTCAGGATTATGACTTAGGTTATGTTGTTAGCGTTAATTTTATACATGAGTGGCGAGAACTACAGTTTAAATTCGACTCTGAACGATAGATTTTTTGAGAAATCTTTTTTATTTTTATTTACTCTCAGAGATTTTACCAGAAATCGGCTGAGAGGAAGTCGTAGATATTTTTTGTATTCTTCATATTTAATTTGGTTGGAGGTGTCTAATATAATTTGTTTTATTTTTCAATCTTTAAATTTGTGTTACGACGTTTTAATTTATTGTAAACCTTCTAGTTTCATGCTTTAAAGCTTGTAACTTTTGAAAGTTATTAGCGAGTGTCGATAAATATTTTGCTATATTAATTTTTCTAAAATTCTAAATTATTGATCGTAACGTTCATGTTAATTAATCATGACTGTTATTCAGAAACTCTATCCTGTAGCTACTTTTAGGTATGAGTAATAATATTTGATATATTAATGAATATAACTTATACGTATAATCAACAGTCGATATCATGGTTTGAGGCTGTTCCTTTTTTTCAATGCAATTTAAATATTACCGTGAAAAGTGGAAAATTATGTAAAATGATATTGAAACGGGGTGGAGTGCCTAAAGTATTGTCAATTTTAAATATAAGTAGGAGTATTCTGGATATCAATATCAATTGGACTTCATGTGGAAATTCAACGTTTTAGATTGGTGCAAGCAATAAGAAAACTTTGTGTTCCTCAAGCTTTCGACATGGTTGGTAGGTATTAAAAACATTATTAAAGAGTGTGTAATTTTACCTTTGCGATAAAATTTTTATTTAAACAAGGTCTTTTATTTTAATTTATATAAGTTCACCTAAGTGCGGATTTATTGCGATTCCTCGCAATCTTGAAATGAAGTCTGGATTGAAAAGAAAGCAACTTTTTAAATTTGTACTCTCTCTTACAAATAAAACAAAACACGGTTAAAAACAGTTTTTATTTAATTTCATTGAAGTACATTAGATACGGGGCTTTTATTAGAGACATTTTAAGCCTTGTATTTCCGTTTATTTTTATCACTTTGGGGAAGATAGCGAATGATTAAATTTATGTGCTTTTTAAACGTTTTAACATTTAAAAATCTATTATGGTTCTTTATTTCCAAAGGCAATAAATGTTCAACTTTTTAGCAACACAATGATACTGATTTGGGGAAAAGTTATTTCTTTGCAGTTGCGTCGTAAAATAATAACAAATGATGTTTGTAGCAGCTATAAAATTCAACTTAAGAAATACCATCAGCATCTAAAACTGAAAGTTAATTTGGTGGTCTTTAAGATTTTTCAAGCTTTTCTTTAGGACTACGTTCGATTAAAATATCATACGAGCTTAAGAATGCAAAATACAAAATTAAAGTATAAGTCGAGAACAATTCGAAGTTGGAAAGGTCTACCTACTTTACTTATGTATTATAAATTTTTCTTAACATCCATAACTATCTGAGGATATGTGTTATATGTTGTACATGAGAAATGCATTTTATCAGTAGGCTCTACTTTCTCTAGTTGTATGGATTAGTAAATTAAACCATGCCCACCAGGTGTAGGTATTCATGAATATTTTGAGGAATTAATGAATAAAAGAATGTATTTTATATATTCTAACAAGTTCTGAGGAATTAAGAATTCGTAATGGTTATTATATATATGTCATATGACATTGGACCACTGCCATACCCAGCTCTCATGTAACTGCAAAAATTTATTTCTGATATTATTCGCGTTGGATAATCAAAAGTAAAAAATCAGTGTGTAGAAGTAACAATTTGTTTTTAATTTTGATTTTTTAATTTGTTTTAATTTTTATTAATTTTTAAATAAGAATATATGTATTTCATATGTACATACATATAAAATACAAATATAAGAATTAGAACTACTGCTTATTTTTCCACAAATATAGTTTTCGGGTCAAACCTTTCATTTTCGGGTGTTTTAAGCCATATATCAAAAAGTTCGTGGTATGTGGTATTATCACTCATTATTTATTTTTATTTTACACGGTAAATCTCAGAAGTTAAAATAATGCGTGCTTTAAAGAAAGTACTTCAGACATTCGTATAAAACTAATTTAGTGTCGAACCGTTATGAAGAAAAGAATGTATAGATTATAAAATTTTTTTCTAAACTTAACAAAAAGAGTAATTGTTTAAATAAAATAGAACGAAAAGAATTTTCCAGGTTCTAAAAGTACATTTTTAAAGTACCGTTATAATGATATTGTTTACAAATTAGGCAAAGTTTTTTCACTTTCTTATTTTATAACAAGTGCTCTTTCATATTGGATAAAAATATTTACTCAAATTGAAACTCAAAAAAAAACGATTTCTGTTCAGCTAGATTAGCAAAATCTTACACTGTACGTTCGTTGTCTGCTTCTCTTTCTACTTAATATTTTTGGATTTTTAAAAAAAGTGAACAAATTTAATGTGATAAATATAAAAGTTATTTAACTAGTGTAATAAAAAAAGTTTAATGAAAAATGTGAATTTTTGAAATAGAAATTTCTGTCAGCAGATAGCAAATTTGCCATTATAAGGGCTTTGGAAGAAGGCAAATCAATGATTGAAGTTGCTCATCAATTTAATGTCAACAAATCAACGGTTTGTCGGCTTTCATCGCGATATCGTCAAACGAATAACGTGGAAAGAAAACTAGGAAGTGCTCGACCACGTAAATCTAATGCCCGCCAAGACCGTCAAATGGTAAAAATAGTAGAAGTTGACCCTCGGAAAACGGCATCAGATGCTACTAATTACGCAAACGAGCACTTAGGGGTTTCTATTGGCGTCCACGCAGCCAGAAACCGATTAAGAGAGGCAAATTTTTTAGCTAGAGGACCAGCCAAGAAGGCAATTTACAAGCAAGGTTAATAAGAAAAAACGGTTTGACTTTGCTAGACGCTATCTGCATTGGTCAAAAGAGCAGTCGGCCAAAGTACACTGGAGCGACGAATCAAAGTTTACCTTATTTGGCTCTGATGGGATAAATTACATTCGTCGGGCTCTAAAACAAACATTATTATTAAGGTAACAAATTAACAACATTCTGTAAATTCTGAACATGATGTGGCATTGAGTTGCATTTTTTTCTCGCTACTGTATACAGAAAACTCTAAAGAAAACAGGTATATTCAATGCCAAATGGGTTAAATGAATTTCTTGACCTTAATGGATATCCTACTTAGTATTGAGTATAAAAAGCCGACATAGTCTAATGAGTAGTGTGTTGGCTTATTAGACGTAAGGCCACGGTTTAAACCCCAGATCGGACATCAAAACTAAATATGAAAAAATATTTCTTCGGCGACTTCCTCTCCGCAGATTTCTGGCAAAAACTCTGAGAGCAAATAAAACTGCCATAAAAAGTTTCTCAAAAATCTGTCTTTCGGAGTTGACTTTAAAGTCCCGCCACTCATGTATAAAATTAACGCACACAACATGAGTGGTGTGAGAAGCTTGGCCGTAATCCTTACTGAAGTATTGTAATAGCCAATTATGTATATATGTATGTATAACATTTTCATTCATTAGGCCATTGTGTTTTAAATTTACTTTGAGTTCTTCTTGTGGTGGAAAAACATGGAGTCACCTAAACGTTTCCCTTATTTTTCTTATGGTTTGTGAAAAACCTTAAAAATTTGTTTGTTTTATTACAAAATAGAAACAAATAAAAAAAAATATAAAAATATCAATTATTTTTACAAATTAGTACTAAAAATTCATAAAAGTGTTCACACTAAAAAAAAGGTATGTAATTATATTTTGCAAGCGAGCAGTTGCGAAATATGTAAAAAAAATATGTGGAAAAAATGTTATTCTTGCACGGTATTATTCTTTGTGAAAGTATAATACCTTTACGGCAATAAAATCTATATTGACAATCACTTTGCCTTTCACATATAGAGTGAAAGGCAGATAGCATAGCCTAAAAACTTCATTTATTATTTAATTGAATTTCTCAATAATTTTACTTTCTTCTTCTTTTTTTGTTGGTATTTGTTAATTTATATGCAACTTCTTTTATGTTGAACAATTTAAAATTTATTACGTAACAATATCAAGAGAAAGGATGCTTGTGTCAGCGGATATAGACTGAATGCATAAAACTTTTTTGCAACAGACACTACTTGGATAAGGAATATTCGAAAGTTTTCAATTTCACGATATCCATATGTGTGCATTTGCACACTATTAATTAAATTACTTTGCTGATGGCTCTTTGTGCTGTGATTTCTTTTTAAGTTTATTCGTAACAAACAATACATCAGTGTATAGTAGTAGAGCTGCATTTTTTGTGTTTATCCTAACTTAAATTTATTGTCGCGAAGAGATCATACAAGTCATTGTACTTCCCTCGGACTTTGTGGGGTCTCACTATAATGTGTCCTCCAAGTCTATTGTCCTGACAAATTTCACGATGCTGCTCGGTGTTAAAAATGTAAATTGCTTACCTACGTGCACTTAGGTATCTCCTTGTGAAAACCATTAATGTCATACAAGTTCCAGAATCTACATCGAAAGTTAACTTCTACCTGAATAAAGGTACACTGAGTGCTCTGTCAAAAGGCCAGTGTCCAACCAGACTCAAGTCGATCTATAGCTTAGATGTCTCCAATAGGAGAAGTTTCTGGAGCTGAGTAATACCGTATTCCAGGGTATACCACGTTATAAATTGAATGGACCAATTGATATAGACCGTTGCCCTAACGGCTGAATTCCTCTAAGGTTATTGTACCGTTATGATATAAGTCGCACAAATTTCTTCGTTTCGGGAAAAATCTGGACGTGTATATGACCTTAACAGAGAAAGGCATGCGATATATAACCTTCCGAAAGGTTAGGTTCTTTTTGGCATAAAATATTTCAAAATCTAACAAAAAATTATATTATTAAATAGATGCTAACTTACAAAAAAAAAGAAAAAAACTATATATATAAAAACTTATTCCAAACTTTATTCTTGGATTATTTACATCACAACTGACATTTACGCAACATGTTTAAGAGATGTGGATGCTATATCATGATCGAATATACATATTTAATACAGTTTGAGCACAATGGGATGGATGTTAATAATTTTAATAAGAAAAAAGTGTAATAAAAACATTTTTCGAATTTTAACTTTAACACAATCGTTATCTACAGCATGAAAGAATATCAGTAGTGCTTTGTGAAATTTTGAATTGTTGAGAACGACGGCCAATTGATATTTCCGGGATTTTGATAACACTCTCGTTTATAGCGGAAATTACTGACCGCTACGTTGACGCTAGAATATCTCTTTATTTGTAACCGACTCCCTTTCTACAAGTTTTTAGACAGCTTTTCGAATAGTTGACAATTTAGGCTTACTTTCCCGGCTTAAAATTCTTGGATGATGCGAGCGGTCTCTCCATAAATTTTCACAATTATAACGCGTTGTTATTTTGTAAAGCGTCGTATTTTTAATAATCGGAATAAATATATTTCATAACTGGCAAATTTCAGAGTTGTACAATTTTTTATAAATTGAAATGCCACGAATATTAACATTACAAATTATATAAATAATACTGATGATTAAAACCTTTAAAAATGAAGTGTATGATATCAAGTTTTTTAAAGTATGAAATAAATTTTTGAAGTTACCTTATTAACTTCCTTTACTGTTTTAAATAAGTAAAATCACTATTCAATGAAAAATTGTTTGTGATTTTCCAAAAGTGTACTAAAATATACTTGTATAAACTACAGTCATGGGCAAAACTACACAAACCCCTACATTTTTTCTCTTTTCGAAAGCCAATAATTTTTCAAAAAAAAAATGCAGATTTTCTTCAATTCATTTTTTGCCAAAAAAAAAAAAAATCACAAGATTGAGAAATGTTATTAAAAAAACAAAAAAAATCCATTAAATATATATGTATGTATTACACACAGGTTAAGATACCAACAGGCGATTTTTTACTTAGTCTTCTCTTGCGAAAACCATTTTGATTTAAAGATACCAATAAGCTTCCTATGAGCTTCGTTTTCGAGTGCACCATTGCTATTTAATTTTCTTATATTAGTTGACAATGTCGATTTGATTATAAGATTTTGATTCGTTTCTTATTTAACAACTAGCTTTGTGTAGTCGTACTATATTTATTTTCTGGAATCCTTAAACAATAAATTTTTAACATTTTTTTGCACTTAACATTTTAAATGATTTTTTATTTTTAATAATGAATGTGTTTAAGCACTACTTTACAAGCCTATAATGTTAAAATGGGACTATTAGCGTTATAAATAATTGTTGCGTTTATATTTTTGTCGCCACATATTTTTTTGGCTTATTTTACTTTCTACTTTTTCGTTTTCGTCTTAAATTTTAATCATCAATTTGAATTTAGAAACAAGCACAGCACAATCGAACAAACTCAAAGATTGGTGAGTGCCATAAGAAGGACTTTTGAGAAAAAAAGGTATTGCTCCGCTCTTTTTATCGACGTTTCTCAGGCATTCGATAGAGTATGGTATGAAGACTTGATTTATAAATTGAGACGCAATTTACCACCAAATGTCTGCAACCTATTACTAAGTTATCTATCAGAAACAATATTTAGAGTAAAGGAAGGTGATTATGTAAGCGAACCCCAGAAAATTAAGGCCGGTGTACCTCAGGGAAGCATCTTCGGTCCTTTATTATATTTAATATATGCCTCCGATATGCCAACATGCAGCAGGACCCTTACCTCGACTTTCGCTGATGACATCGATAAAAACCCGCAGGAAGCATCTCGGTATTTGCAAGACCATATAGTGCAGCTGAAAGCTTGGTTAAAGCAATGGAGAATAAAGGTCAACGAACAAAAATGCACTCACGTAACATTCACATTGCGTAGGGAATCATGGCCACCTGTTGAAATAAACAACCAAATAATACCTCAGAATACGGGGGTTAAATATTTTGGCTTACATTTTGACCGGCGATCAACATGGAAGAATCCCATACATAGATGCTAAACTATAACAGATTAAGTTAAAGGTGATACAGTTAAGTCGGTTAATAAATGAAACTCGGTCCTTAGCTTCTTCTATATAATGCAATAATAAAACCAATCTGGTGCTACGGAATACAGCTATGGGGCACTGCCTCATCTTCAAAGATTAATAGAGTACAAAGGCGCCAAAATAAAATTCTGATACTGCTGATATATATGATGATACTACTGATACTGAAACAGTTGGAGACGAAATAGCGAAATATGCTGAAAAGTACTGAGGGAAGCTAAGGGATCACCCGAATCCACTAGCTCGTGCTATTTTGAATGATGCCGGCCATATCCGACTAAGGAGAAGAGACACTGTGAACCTCATTAGAAGACGAGCGCAAATAATGTCATATTGACTTAAGATTATATAAAACCATGAAATGTCCCGCGCTGATGGGTCTTAGTTATTGTTATTAGTTTTAAGATTTGATATAATAATTGTTAGTTTACTTTTATAGTGAAGAATCAGTTAAATAAACTGACAGGAAAAAACCATTTTAATTTTTTCGTTTTTATTGATTTAAAGGAAATTGATGGAAAACCTATACCATTACTTTTTTGGTCAGATTTTTGAAACTTTAAATTTTAAAGAAATGTTGGAGACTTTGGGCCATGATTATATATACCTACCATCAGAGATCAGCAATGAGTGTTCAAAAAGATGAGTAGAATCCGAATCATACTTATAACATCTGATACTTATACGCGTTCATACTTATTTTAATATTATGGAACCTCTACTCATAGTCAAAGTTTGAAGTACTCATCGTACTCACACTTAACAAAATGTATGATGTTGTTGATTTTCACTCTCCATGACTCAACATTTACAAGGATCACAAAATAAGTATGATTCGCGTACAAACACTACAATATTCACTGCTCTACTTGTGGTCTTTTTATTTTTGCTTTTTTGTAAATGCAACAATAACTAAGACTGTAAATTTTGATGAATGATTCGAGTCATGGAACAATTTATAAGTATTTTTTTAAATTTACAAACATATATAATATATGTAATATATAATAATATGTAATATATAATATATATATGTAATATATAATATATATATGTAATATATAATATACAAACATATTTCGAAAGTTATGAGTTTGATGTCAACGTTGTACTCATGCACATTGCAACCTGTACTTATAAATCAATGTTGTAGAGAGTACGAATTAATCAGAGGAGCTGAATTTCAATATTATTGACTCACTTATATTCAAAATTTCATGAGTGATTATGAGTAGCGAAAAAACGAGTCATTGCTGATCTTTGCTATGTATATACAGTAGAAAAGAAGGAAAACTTTCTCTCCTTTGACTTTGCCACCCTCTGCTGTTAAATAAGTTGATTTCATACACGTTTTATTTTCACTAAACTGTCAAAAGAGCACTTTTTTATTTCATTTTGAAATTTTTTTATTTTATGTTGATATGGTAACACTTAATACTTAAACTTAAGTGATGACAATACAAAGCAATTAAAATTCGGAAATTGTCAAAATAAATGTCATTTAAAACTTTAGGCACGTGAATAATTGACAAAGCATTTATTTTCTTCTTTTTTTTTGTATTTTAAACTATAGAATTTAAAACACACAATTATAAAAACTATGTTTCATTTATTTGTTTTAATTATTTTATAAGAAATTATGATTTTTAATTTTCATAGTCTCAGCGTTAGAAACGGAAAGGCACACTAAGATTTAAAAAAATTCAAACCTATTTAAAGTGAAATTGGCAAAAAAATATTTCTGAAAACCTGAAGAATATCCAAATCCAAATTCTAACGAATAATTTTTTCTTTAAAATACATATTGTATTCCTTCCCACAGCTGGTTGCGACTAAATCAATAAAACAGATTTGGGATTCGCAATTATTCTTGGATCCTAATTGATAAGATTCAAAAAAATGTAGTCGCCGTAGTCTAGTAGGCAGTGTGTTAGTTTTTTAGATTCCATTCAATTCCAAGAAAAAAATATTTCTTAGGTGTCTTCCTCTCAGCAGATATCAGGCAAAAAATCTGAGAGTAAATAAAATTGACATGAACATGTAGTTCGGAGTCAACTATAAACTGTAGGTTCCGCCACCCATGTAGAACAGTAACATAAGAGTCGTGGGAAACTAGGTCGTAATCTTGACAAAAGGTTTGTAATGACAGTGGGAGAAAAGAAAGTGTGAAATCTAAAAAATTAAACGAACGAAGGTAAATCTTACCATATAAACCTATGGAAAATAATGACGATCGTTACGATCGATTACTTCTGTATACAGAGGTAGCTTGTAAAGTTCTGCCGATCTGGTAAAAACCAGCCTTATGATTTTTTTTAAAGACCAAAGCAGTGCCTTTTTAAATTCTGTTATATTAAAAAAGTTGTTAAAAATAGCAAAACTCTAAAGCAAAATACTATCACGAGTTTCTTGGGCATCATGCAGCATGTTAGTGGTTAGGTTGACTTAGCGGGTAGCTTGCCGTTCACAGGCGTGTTCACTCGGTGGCCCAAATGGACCTTTGTGTTACCCAGTATGAGGTAAGCCCCAATGATCAGTTAGTGGTGGGTTTGAACTACCCTGAGCTACAGATGACACTGGCCAGTTTCCTCAGTGTCACGCAACACAATGCCCAACTCTTCATACATTCTGTCACCCAAAAACCGATGATGCCCGTTTCCTCTACATCATGACAGCTTCTGCAGTAATCGTGTAGGGGCATACCGATCCTGTCAGCGAAACTTCCAATAACGTAGAGGATCGTTAGAACTTCTGTTAGAATGCGAATCGTTCTCTTGTTGACCTCAAGTAGTTCCATGGTTAATCCGCTGTGTTTTGAAATTCGGCAGCCAGGTATATTGGATCATTCATGTTTTGTTGAATTCCATTCTGCTTTTTTAATTTCAAGAAGTATTCCATAGTATTCCATATATTATGGATATTATGCTCTTTAGCGTTTCCTTCTCAGAGGACTCCGATCTCTTCCATTCCAGTTAGTCCGCCTTTTCGAATGGTTTATCCTATACAATAACAATTTCGGTTTAAGAGAATTCTTACAGCTAATGTGCTAATTTAATGGCCACCGCTGTATGTATAGGCATTAAGCTATTTTATGTTTATTTATATATGTTTTTTATTACTACCACGTAGATGACTTTATGGCAACCAAAAAATGTTGCAGTCATTAATAATTTTTATAACACTTCGTAGGTTGATAACACAAACCTGCTATTTAACTCTTTAAAAATTGCTTAATTTATATTATTTTCAACATTGTTTGTTTTTATAACCGCAAAAGTGTCTATGTGAGTTTTTAATTTACAAAATGAATTTAAAAAGAAGAATTTATCTTCAAAGGTTCTTCTGTGGTATGGATTATTTATATAATGTCTGAAAACATGGACCTTTGAACAAATCTGTCAAATTTGTTGTTATTTATTCAATATTCAACAATACGCGGAGGTAATTAAATTGTTTTATCTAAATGGGTGTTCTATCTGACCCTAATTTTTATCGAAAAAATATATTCAGCGATTAGATTTATTCCTGGATGAATGGCCATCATTGTCAACGACGACAACTTTAGGTTGATTGTTATAAAATTTTTATAACTGTAAGACCATGTATTGGTGTTCTGAGCCCCAGATACGGCAATTTTACTTATTAACCCACCAAGATGCAAATGACCTTTATCCGAAAAGAACTTTGTGACAGAATAGAATGACATAAGTATTGCCAGATTCGAAATAACCGATGGTTCAAATTTTAACCGATATATGGTCCACCCGGTATTATAAATAAATTGTTTAACTATTTAAATTAAATCCTATCTAATCTAATCTACAAAAGTTTTATATTGCAAGTAAAACATTTCTAAGTGGAGGAAACCTCAATTGCTCTATTCGCAATCTCAATAAATATTTAAAGATTTTTTGGTGTTGCATACCTAATTACAACTATCATAATTTGGTATGGCTTTCGAAATTACAGACGGCTTTTATGTTTAATTTTATCATGAGCAGAATAAATGTGAATCGTAAAACTAAATGTCGTTATAGGCGTTATAAATGTCTGCAGTAATTTACTACTACGTATGGCTGATGTTGTTAAAATATTTCCCAACATTAAAAACAAATAAAAACAAATAAATAACCTTATCGCTTAAGAAAGTTATATTCAATTAAAACACCTCTATTGAAACAGTGTATTTTGTACACTTTAAAAACGATAGCTTCTTCTTTTTATGGCAGTAGTTAATATTGTATAGTATCTTCGAGATAAAATGAAAGGAGAAAAATCCATTCTACCAGAATGTAATTAATTTTTAATAATTTAAAATTAATATTTTATCAAGATTGTTCGATTTCACATCTTAAAAAATACACGAGAATGGTTTCAGTGTGCGTCCTGTCGGAAAAATACCCCATTATACACCACAGATGGGATAGCAATCACGTACTTGTGAGCATTTTGTTCTTTAGAATATAAACACAATTAATTTTCATAATTAAAATTAAACAATATTTCTATATATATGGCACTGTGTTATGTAGTTAACAGCGTGCTCAAGTGAACTTTTAGTATCAAAGCTACCACTCCAACCACCTACCTACCTATGTAGCTGAAAAGGTTTCAAATAATGTTTTATTTTATGTTTCACGAAATTGAGATTCAAAATGCCAATAAGAAAATGTACTATATTGAGTTTAATTTCTTTATTTTTCCCTCTTTAAAAACACAATGGACTCTATGTGTCCTATGTGTGTCCAGCCAGCTCTTTTAGATGGACAGCTACATTTACCACTTCACCTTTAAAAGTGTACAATAAAATGGGTGACATTGTCAATAAAATATAAAATAAAATTTCAATTAACAACAAGTATTTAAAACTTTCTCGCTTTGCAATCTAACTCCAGTCATAAGTTCTGCCAGTAAATTTAAAATTGATTCGAGCTAATTTGGTTCAATGAGTAATTTCCATGTAATATTAAGATTGTTTATGTGAGATGGTTGTGGGCATGTTTGTCGGAATAATAAGAACGTTACCTGATACATAGCTGTTTTTCACTTTAACATTAGCGTTAACTATTTCCTCAGTCGCCGTAGTTGCCGAAGCCTAGTAGGTAGTGTGTTGGCTTATTAGACGTGAGGCCACTGTTCAAAGCCCAGGTCAGACATCTCCAACAAAAATATTATTTCAAATATTTCTTTGGCGACTTCATCTAGGAAGTTTTCTGACAAAAACTCTGCAATAAAAAAAATTGCAATGAATAAGTTTCTCAAAAATCTGTCGTTTGGATTCGACTTTAAGCTGTAGGTCTAGCAACTCATTTATAAAAATAACACACACAAATATTCATTCATTCATTCATATTATTCACGACCCTTATTAACAAATATTAGACTTTCAGTATTCAATACCACTGTGCTTAACGCGCACTTTTTAATTCAAATCTCGGTTAAAGACTTACGTGTCATCCCTGACTGATTGAAAGCATTCTTCTTCGATCTAGGCATACTGCGATCTTTCTATGGCATTATTTTTTGTTTTTCAATCTTTGTTTTCTCCAGTCTGTCTTAGTCTACCCATCTCGAGATGACTTTTTCACATATTTGTTGATTGACTTCATATGTGGCTGCCTTGTGGATTTGAATAAATGGCTTGCCTTGCGAACGCATTCGAATCCTTTCTGTTTTACTTCAGCACCATTATATTCTGAAATTTTATTTTTATGCACTGTTATCTTCTACTTAAGACTTCCCTCTGACTAGCATAGCTGCCAGATAAGTGAGGCACCAAATCGTCAAATATATGAGAAAAAATCGACAAAATCGTCAAACACGTTTATTAAAATCGTAAAAAATCCTCAGAAAAAATAAATAAATAAATTAAAATTATTTAAAAAACAAAATTATTTCTATTGTAGTAAAACATATGAAGTCAATGTATCTACATATCTGAGTCCAAATATAAAACATTTAACAAAGAATTTATTGGAAATTAAAAGCTAGCGTCCCTCATCTTCATTTAATATTTTTTTTTTAAAAAAATGGAGAAATTTTGTATCATTTTCAGAAAAAAATTGTTTAAGGTTTAAACAACCTATCCCACCATTGTTTATTGACATATAAGCGCAGCAATAAGATTGCATCATCTATATATATGGGCGGTGTAGGTATTAGGGAGTCGGAAGCTTTTGATGTTCTGAGCATGAAAATTCAGTGTAATGCTTAAGTTCTTAGCATCCGATCTTACTATATACACCGTTTATAACCGACAGAGAATGTAATACAACTCTCATGTATGGGTTGGTACCTCAACGTCTATTTTGCGGTTTCTCGACCATGTACAGGAGAGAAAATAGTATCTCGTTAATGACGGTATTGTATCCAACTCCATTGAATCATTGGAGCATCGTTGCAATGTGGTTTGTGTTTCACTGTTCTGTCGCTACTATAAAATGATTTTGCTTGAACGAGATAAAGGGACTTTTTCCCGAAAAACATGTATTCCTACATAACGCTCTTCTTTTTCGGCCAGCACATCCATATGCAGTCGATAGGCCAGTGGATCGCATACTGCATTAGAGTAAAAATACGGTTTCTAGTCGGAATATCCGTGTGTGGAACTCAATTCCTGGATAGTTCTATCCTGTTACTTATGGTATAAAAATATACAAGCCTAGTGTCCATAAACACTGTTTTCTCTTTCCTTCTTTTCATAACATAGTTCCAAACTCAATGCCATCAATCTCCTGAGTGTTGGTCGTACGAGAAAACAAAAAATAACAGCGCTTACCTTTGTTCTTCCGATGGCAATATTAGAAGCTATCCGAGAATTTTTTAAATAGTCTGCAACGACAAGTGATATATTATTCTCAATACGAGATTATTTAGGAGTTGTAATTTTTCAGCTTTTGAGGGGTTAAAAAGGAATAAAATACAGAAAAATCATCACAGGTATTCGAAAGTAACTTAAAAATGTTATACTTTACTTCTTGTTTTTGCTAACATAAATTTCCAATAGTAACAATTGCAAAGTAAATACAAAGCTTAAAGTGGCTTTTAATGTACTAAAGTAAAGAATATGATGTAGATTTTTAATTTTTAAAATTCGTCAAAATAAGGCACAAATTTTCAAATCGTCAATATGATATTTTTGGGGAACAAAATCGTCAAATGACGATAAATCGTCAAATCTGGCAGCTATGATTGTGAAGCCAACCGCGGCAGCCATATGAATGAAATAAAATTCCATTTCTAAGCGGAACAGTTGCACTTCACAACAAAATAGTAAATTTGTCAAAATTTCAAACTATTTTTGTTTTATTATATTTTTAAATTTAACCTTTTTATCGCCAACCTATTATATTTACTCACAATATGCTCATATTTAATATGTAAAATTCATAATGCAAAGAACATATGTGACGTATGGGTGATATTGAATTCCATTAGTTTCATACATGACAATATCAAATATTTTTTTTTGCATACTTTTCAGAGTAACTATTCCAGTACATGTAATATGATGCGTATGAGTAATATATTTCAAATACAATTAAATTAAAAGAAAGTATACCCCATAAATTTGGAATTAAGCTTCTAGGCTATATTCTAGTAGGTGATACATCATGATCTATATCTTCATAGTCTGTATCTTGAACTTTTTCACAAATTATTTTGTCAAAATTTCAAATCGTTTTTGTTTTATAGCATTTTTAAATATAAACTTTCAAATGGCCCAGAGGGTCTAATGGTCTCATGTCAGAGGGGAAAATGCTGCCGGCTACTATCCATCTTTCAATCTAATGAATATTCTTTCGCAAAGCTATAAAGTCTCTGTTTTGAACTCTCCGTAGTCTAGTAGGCAGTGTGTTGGCTTATTAGACTTAAAGCCAGGGTTCGAGCCCCGGGCCAGACATCAATACAAAATACAAAAAAGTATTTCTTCGGCGACTTCCTCTCAGCAGATTTCTGGCAAAAACTCTGAGAGCAAATAAAATTGCCATGAAAAGTTTCTCAAAAATCTGTCGTTCGGAGTCGACTTTAAACTGTAGGTCCCATCACTCATGTATAAAATTAACACGCACAATATAAGTGGTGTGAGAAACTAGGACGTTGTACAATGGCTCAATTCGACCTCCGGGTACTGTACTTGTCTTAATTGACAAGTACACGTCCTCTAACCTAACCTAATAAACCAGTAGTATCTCGCATTTTTCCTACAAAATCTACAATATGTCACTAGAAAACCTTTTGAAATGTCGTATGCTGATTTTCCTACACAAGATTATCTATGTAAAGGAACCATATTATCTATTTAGCAAGCTTCAATTTTCTAGAACTAGCAGAGGCTATAGGATAAACGCCATAAGGTACCGGAAACAGCTGTCTGAAAGGCACTTTTTATTAATGCTACTCGTTCGTGGAAGCAACTTCCGTCAGAAATTCAATTGAAAAGCAATGTACTGCAATTTAAGACAGCAATTTCAACACCCTTTTTTTCTTTAAATTTCTTCCTTTGCCTAATTTAAATTTAATTAATATAGTTTTTTTTTATGAAACTTATATATATATATAATTACTTTATCATTATAATATTGTTTAAACAGTACTATCGAATAAGATTATATGCTTGTTGTACTGGAATTAGCAAAAAAAAAAAAAATAAATAAATTAATAATATATCGCATATGCTAAGGACAAGTACGTATGAGTGATAATTGCTACTCATAGCTCATTCGCAAAACACATGCATACATACACAATTGGCCATTACAACCAGTCAGGATTACGGCCGAGCTTCTCACACCACTCATGTTGTGTGTCTTAATTTATACGTGACCTACAGTTTAAAGTCGACTACGACGACAGATTTTTGAGAAACTTTTCATGGTAATATTATTTACTCTCAGAGTTTTTGCCAGAAATCGGCTGAGAGGAATTTGCTGAAGAAATATTTTTTTTCATATTTCGTTTTGATATCTGACCTGGTTTTTGAACCTACTAGACTACGACGACTTCATTCACAAAACATATCGTTTAATATTAACTGAAAACCATTTTAGCCTGTATGTCGCATATACAGGTACCCAGATACTTAAATTCAATCTGCATGGAACAAACGGTTTTCGCTCCAGATACACTGTCCCAGATACACTGTATAATTTTTAATACATATTTTAACTTTTAAGTGACATTAATTTCAAGTCTAAATTATAATAACAATTACTTCGCTCACATTAATTTATTGCGTAAAAACATTGCAACCTTTTAATGTAGTTCAGATTCACATACAGAACCTTATTTAATATTTTCAGAAAATAAAATGAACATGATAAGAGCTTTTATGAAACTCTTAAAGTGTAATTGCAGCAAATGCGAAACAACTGATTTAAAAATTGTTTAAATTTTTTTTCGCCACAATTTGGTGTTTTGTTTTATACAGCATATTTCTGGCACCACCTGAATAAAACAAGTTAACAGCAAACTAATTAAGTTTAGAAATTTTCATTACTTTCAATCTGTTTCTTGATTGAAAAATAAAATTTTTAATAACTAAATAACAGTGTCAACAACAACAACAACCATCAACTGAATGAATAAGAAATTATTAAAGCGACAAACACAAAAACAGAAATGAACAGAAATTGTAAACAAAAAGATTATGGCTATGCTGTTGACAAAGTTTAGGTGAAATGAATTGACTTAACATTTATAATTTATTGCACGGTATGTATAAAAAGATACATCAATTCGTTGTTTTTCAGTTTTTACCCTTGAGTGGATTTTACAAAAACAAATATTTGAGTGTATAGACTCTTTAAAGCAGTAGGAGAGTGATCAGACTGAATGTAGGAGGTATTTAAATACAGTAAGAACCTGCTTAACACTGCTCCGCTTAACGCTGTTTCAGTATTACTCGGTAGTATTGGGATTCCCCTAAATCGCACACTGTATTTATACTTGTTGTATATGTGTGCAAATGTAACGGCCATGCACCAACCAAAAGCGGTGCACTAAATAGCGACTACGTATCTTTTTCATCGCTCTTTTGTTAGTCTGTCCAGAATAAAAATTCCAACTGTATTCCGAAGTCGCAATCACAGTTCGAACGCATCTTTCCTGCGTCACAGTTGATTTATTAGTCGTCATAAATGTTACTTGCCTCGTTTAACGCTGCGTCTTTTATCGCTGGAACTTATTGAAACTTATCCTCCGCGTTAAGGGGGTCTTATTGTAGAGCGAAAAACTTAAATTAATTTTTTTTATTTTATTATTTTTTTTTTTTAATAAATCAAAGTGTGTGCTCGCTTAATAGATATGAGGCCAGGTTTCAAACAAAAGATCAAACATCTCGGACAAAACGAAATATTAAAAAATATTTCTTCGATGACTCCTCTCAGCAGATTTTTGCCAATGACTCTTAGAGTAAATCAAATTGCAATGAGAAGTTTCTCAATAATCTGTCGCTTGGAGTCGGCTATAAACTGCAGGTCCTGCCACTCACGTAAAAAATTAACACGTACTACATAAGTGGTGTGCGAAGCTAAGTCGTAATCTTGATTGAAGGGTTGTACTGACCAATTATGTATGTTATGTATGTTTGTAAAATATCTTCGACATTTTTTATTTGTTCGAAAAAACCATCCATAATGTATGGCACATAACATGGTTCATAAATCCGCCAAGCCTTCCCTAGGCGGAGCGTGTCCGAAATGTTAATTTTTCATGACTGTAGCGCATAAATCAAGCTGACATGGGTTATATTTGTTTTGAGTACAGCTGTGGTTTGTGGCTTATACTCAAACGTATGCATCTTTAAAAACATGCGAGAAAAAATCCAACGAGGTAAAGTATCGTAGGTCAGTTCACATTACCTCCGATTGAGATGACTATGGTATGTGGGAGGTGACTACATGTCCTCTAAGGCATAACTCGCTGAACGTTAGGCATCAATTCTATCACATATGAACCGCAATTTATCCATATATTACCTAGCCAACGATCCATGCATAGATTTGCTAATAGTATCGGTTCGCACATTACTGACGGCTGCTAAATCAAACAAAAGAAAACTTTTTGTCATTTATTGACCTTTCGAAGGGACTTTGATTAAATAATCTGATTATTAAATCAAATTTGGAATAATTAATAATTAATTTACGTATTAAATAAAGGAACAGCTGAATAAATTTAAATAATTTTTAAAATAAAGTCCACTTTTTGGCGATAGTGACTTTAACATTGAACCGGAGTGTGCGAAAAAGAATAAGAGGAACCATTCATTCATTGTTTATTGTAGAAGAATACTGTAAAAGAAAATTTTGGTCCACATTATCATACATAAGTACTACACAGGAATTTTTATCCTATTGCTCCTCTAGGCTTCCACAGAGCAGTTTTGCATTGTTACCGTTTCTTTAATCTTTGTTGTTATTCCAACTTAGCAAGGGCTTTAGCCCTGTCCTGACAAGTCCCAGAAAATTGAGACTACAATCTATCGTTGTCTAGAAACAACACTTCGGGAAACCTTGCTAATCGTTGATCCTACTTCCTTTCGCACCTTTACCTTGCCTGACATTTCTGTGCTGTTATCCTTTTCCCACTTCCAGGGGGTGAGGTCATTTCTTTATATGGATTGTAATTGTGGGGTGTTGAAGCCACTTAAAATTTGAAAAACATGATGAACGACTTTTCCCCGAACATTGGCTTTTTCACAAGTGGGATTTTTTCTTATAATCTGGAAGATTATGATCACTTAGGCTCTTTTTCAAAGGGAATACATACATAATTGGCTAGCTTCGCACACCACTGCTGCTGTGTGTGTTTATTTTATACATGAGTGGCGGGACCTACAGTTTAAAGTGGATTCGAACGACAGATTTTTGAGAAACTTTTCATGGCAATTTTATTTACTCTCTGAGTTTTTGCCAGAAATCTGTTGAGAGGAAGTCGCCGAAGAAATATTTTTTCATATTTCGTTTTGATGTCTGACCTGGGGTTCGAACCGAGGTCTCAAGTCTAATAAGCCAGGACACTACCTATTAGACCACTGCGACTTCTTCAAAGGTAACATAAGCAGCTCAAAAAAATTAAGAAAAGTACGAAAAATTTACTTAAAATGTTGCCTGCTAGTCTACATACCCCCAACATTTCTACCAAGTTTCGATATGCAATGCTTCGAATTTTTAAAAAAACTAATGCAGATTTTCTTTAAATTTATTTTTATTAACATAAAAAATATCATGAGAGAGAAAAGTAAGAAATATTATAAAAAAAAAACCAAAAAACTTTCGTGACAAAAGTGTACATACAGATTAAGAAACCAACAAGCCGTGTTTTGCTTGAGCTCCTGCTGCGAAAACCATTTTAATTTAATAATCTTCGTACTGTTCGCGGACGTCCTGTGTTTAGGCAATATCATACAAGTGCTTAATAGGAAAATGGGATTATTCCCGCAATCAATAATTGTTCACATTCATACAAATTTTGTTTACGGTATTTTTTTTAATTTTTCTTTTAATTTTTTTGTTTTGTAATTTTTTTTTTGTTTTTAATTAATTTAAATGAATTTGATGAAAACCAGTATAATTAGTTTTTTGGACAACTTTTTGAAGCTCAAAATGTAGAAGAAATGTTGGGGTTATTTAGACTTTTGTCCTTGACTGTATGGGCTTTTATTTCTTTCGGAGTGTTTGTATATGTATTATGGACTTACATTTATTGCATGAGGGTATAATGTAACAAAAGCAATGGACAGACATTGAAATACGTGAACGAGGAATAAAAGAACAGAGAAGAGATTTACGGTTGCATAGAACAGAAACAAAACATGCAATGTTTTCGATTGTGTAGAGTTTTTCTTGGCTTAAGGATAAAAACATAAGAAAAGCAAACTGGTTTAAAGCATGAAGGAAACAAGGAAGTAAAGGGACAAGGTAATAATCTTTTTTTTTTGTTAAAGAAAGAAGTCCAATACAACCAAAAACAATTTTGAGCATGATTTTAAAGGAAAGACCTTAAAAAATATAATATCCATGGCTATAATAATGGAAACTTAAGCAACGGCTTTCATGTGCCATTATTTTTGTATAATTATTGGATGATAATAAAGCTGAAAATTAAATTAAATTTTTCTCTTGTTTAAAGAGCTTTCATGTTAAAAATATGTACCTTACAAAATTAAAAAATATACAATTAAAAATTTTAAATTTGAGTTGCATATACCGTGCATATTTTGTAAGGTTATTGCAAAGGTCGACAAAGTTTAGTTCATAATACGGTGTTCAGATATGCACTTTTATTGCGTAAATCGCAATAAACGCTATTATTGAGCGCAATATTTCATATAAAGTTTCAATTAATTATTGCGCAATAAATACGCAAATTGTTATAATATTGAGTAATACTTAAAATGCAGCACTGCCATAAGTGCTTTAGTGAGCATGTTACAATTAACCGAACACTTTTTGTTGATATTTGACAACTCAAATATCAACAACGACTAACAAAAAAAAAAACACCAAAATATAAACAATGTTGTTGAAACAACCAGCTGTTTTGTTTACCAGCTGTCAAATGAATATTGAACTGAACTGAACTGCGTCTATTATTATGGTTGAACCATTAAAATATTGTACTCAATAAACCGAATATAGTATAATGTGATGGTTTATTATATAAGAGCTCCGAATTCAAAGCTCTACTCTAATATCTACAGAAAGTAGTGAGAAATGGTTCTCAAATTTGATGTCTGAAGACGACGGTTAGATAATAGAGTATCGCAACCAGACGATTTATTTTACTGTCTCTAACCTATATAGGGTATCGCCTTAATGTTTCCAACAATACTGTTTACAACTGACCCTAATTTTAATCGCAAAATCGTGTTTAGCGTTGAGCCCCATTTTTTTATTGAATGCGTACGTGAACATAGAAAATTGTCGAATTTGAAAATATATCAATTCCAGGTCATCGGTCAATATTTTTTGAAAACGTCGTTGGCCAGACCATTTTTGTAAATAACGCGCTTTAAAAATGGTTACCAACGTCCTTTGGTCTGAATTACATAATCTGGACACTTACGACATGTTATTACAGTATATCAGCGCTACATGCCACACAATACATCATAGAGTTTTTAATTACTCTGATGAAATATTTAATCAGTTAAAAGAGACAGAGGTTATTTTGGAATGGAAACTAAAGAATAGGACTGTAGAAACAAGGTACATAGATGCCATAAGGTTATAGGTTTTAGATGGTGCCTCAATATGAATATTAGCATTGTGCTTAAGTATAGGATGGGACAATTACGAGCACTGACATTCTGATATGTGACTAGAAGAAAATGCTGTAAATACGAATTGCGAACCTTGAAAATTAAGCTTTTTCGGGCGCTGAAAACCTAATTACAGATGTGATTGTGTGTGTCGTATGTGATGTTAAAGAACATCGATCCAGATGTGTAAGGTGATAGGTATCCTTACGACACTGCCCATCTTCTGAACGCAGGAGAACTGAATAATTTATGGAAGATATTTTACCAGCCTTAACTCATATAACAGGAGTGCATACGCATTTCTTATGAATTCTATGTGGATACCATCGAGTTCTGTTTGTACGATTGCGACATCCATTCAAACCATCGACATAATCAAGTGGGCCCAGCTCAATAGATGATTGATGTATTGTAGGAGGTTCTGTAAAGATTGCACTGACACTTGTATTTTGCTATAAACAGACCATGTGGGATAATTTGTAGTTGTACTGTATATAGCACAAGAAACTTTTGATCAAAAGATTGTTTTGAAGGATATTGATGCACCATATTTTTAAAAATTCAAAAATCATAATCCGGCATGTAGTAAGACACTCTAACATCGCCATCTCTGGAACAATGCTCGTAAGATTAACGTTTGATTAATTCCGCTTTTCGCAATGACCAATATTGCTGATTTATTTGACTAACAACACTCGATATGAGCACCCTTAAAACTACTGCATTGCACAAATAGCACAAACCCGTTCACTTTTAGGCCTTCTGCAAATTTTTGGCACATTTCCAACAGCTTTTGATTTTTATTGCAATGGCAAATGCCATTAAAGCTAAAACCACACACTTTTACTCATTTAAATGTATTCATTGTTTGTATGCACTAGCATAGCTTTTGTAAGAGTACGTATTGTATTTATAAAATAAATATTTGCATTCGTTCTCATCAAATACTGTGCAAATTTTAAACTTGCAGCAAAATCTACAATTGTTTACGGGATTACGGTTGTGAAAATAAAATACTCCCCCTTTTGAACACTTGAGTGCATGTTTTGCGAAGTCTGAACCTTACCAACGAATAGGTGCGACAATAACGAGATCTGTACGATTGCAATACAAATTGCCAGCAGTTTAGGTGGCATAATCTATGTGAGAATTTGTTAATGTGTGTATTTAGTTACAAGTTCTTACATATATAAGCAAATATTCACATATTTATACGCATAAGTTTATTGTTGAGTTTCACAATATTGTCTGTCTCCATTGCTGTTTTTGACCCTTTTGCTTTCAATTAATAACACCATGCTACAAAGTAAAAAAAAATACACACTTCTAATGGCATAGTGTAAGTTGTGGGTTTTATTGAGTGGAACTCAAAAATATTTTTTTTTATATTTCTTGACAAAAACCGAATTTTTAATCTTTTAACACAAAATTATAGATTAACCAAATATTTTTCAACCTATTTCCAAAAACCAAAGTTTCTGAAAAGGGGACAGTTGAGCCTTTAAAAATGGTACACATACAAAACAGTTTTTTTGATATCTTCACACAAAATTATTGATTACCCAAATATGTTTCAACATATTTTGAAAATACAAAGTTTTTCAGAAAGGGAAGAGATTAGTCTTTAAAATAGTATATATAAACGTTTAGTTCAAACTTACATGTTATGAGTTTAATCCGGTAAACTTCTAAAATATGATTTTTTACTCAATATGTACTTTGACTGTCGCACCGTGCAATTCATTATGACTCATGATGCAAATACTGTTTAAATGAAATAAATTAAAACAATTGTTAAAGACAAGTATGGTTTTTCAAGTTCAAACCTAAAGGTTTTAAAATTCTCTTGATTAAAAAAAATAATGCCTTAACAACTGACTGTGGATTTCGTCACGTTAGGCTGAAGCAGAAGAACCATATAACTGATCAAATAAGCCATAAAATCGGCTTATTGTGCTCGCTATAAAGAAAATGCGCATTCTCTACAAGCTTCTTTAGCTTGTGATGAGTTACATATGGAATAGATGTATACTGGGGTGTCGATCTTATGGAAGCTACTGTCCTTTTGATAGGCATGCAGAAAGACTCGACAAATGTCTTTTATAGGAGCTGTGGGTCTGACTTTCTGAGTTCTCAATATTAAGATCGCTGTTATAGCAATATTTATGGTGGACTCGGGCTGGTTTGCCCTTGGGACTGCTTGATCCCCGAGTTAAAGATTGATTGTGATGTCAGACCGCGACTAAATGAGGAGGGGCTTTACAGTAATTAAAATTATTAAAATATCTGTAAATTACTAAGAGTATAGTAAACATCCTCATCACATATACATTTACAATAAAGTCAATATCATCTACATACGTATGGCTTTCAATATCAATGCAAATAAAAGCTCTGACACCTTTGACTGCATTAAAAGGTTATGGAAATTTTTGAAGAAATTGATCAGGATGAGCAAAAATTTGAGTTGACAAAGACAATAGTAAGTCGCCATAGTCTAATAGGAAGTGTGTTGGCTTATTTGACGTAAACCCCAGGTCAGACATCAAAACGAAATATGAAAAAATATTTCTTCGGCGACTTCCTCTCAGCAGATTTTTGGCAGAACCTCTGAGAGTAAATAAAACTGCCATGAAATGTTTCTCAAAACACTGTCGTTCGGAGTCGACTTTAAACTGTAGGTCCCACCACTCATGTATAAAATTAACACACACAACATGAGTCGTGTAAGAAGCTAGGCCGTAATCCTGACTGAACGGTTCTAATGGCTAATTATGTATGTAAATATGTATGTAAGTTCTAATCTTAAGTGATTTCAAAGACAATTATCTGTATTACGCAAGTGAATTGATAACGCTCTTTAAACCCGCTTATTGCGAATCGTCTGTACAAAGCATGATAGGAAACATCGATGATTACACAGATAACTTTAAGTTTTTTATATAAGTTCTGTAATTCCTCGTCGTACATATTTTTGTCTGTTCATGTTTTAATAAATTGTTGTTTAAAAGCGAAATTTATTTTATAAGACTGAACTCATATAATTTTTTAAGTTGCTTCTTAAAAAGATACTCCCTTGTAGTACGTATTAGCAATTTAAAATTTATGTCATTCCGATTTATGTCGACATTTTTTGAAACCAATCACGGCGTATATTGAGTGATTACATTTTTCACCTTAGGTCCTTTATTATATTTAATGTATACCTCCGATATGCCAACATGCAGCAGTACCCTTACCTCGATTTTCGCTGACACAGCCATCCTAAGCATCGATGAAGACCCGCAGGAAGCATTCATATAGTGTAGCTGTCAGCGTGGTTAAATCAATGGAGAATAAAGGTCAACGAACAAAAATGCACTCACGTAACATTCACATTGCGCAGGGAGTCATGCTCTCGTGTTAAAATTAACAACCAAATAATAACTCAGAGTACGGGGGTTAAATATTTGGGCTTTCATCTTGACCGACGACTAAGATAGCACAGATTAAATTCGAAGTGATACAGTTAAATTGGCTAATTAATAGAAACTCGGTCCTTAGCTTGGACTGCAAGCTTCTTATATATAAAGCAATATTAAAACCAACCTGGTGCTACGGAATACAGCTATGGAGCACTGCCTCATCTTCAAACATTAATAAAACACAAAGGCGCCAAAATAAAATTCTGCGACTGCTGACGAACGCCCCTTGGTACACAAAAAATTCGAAATACATAAAGACCTAAACATGCACACGGTTAGAGAGAAAATCGCGAAATATGCGGAAAAGTATCTAGAAAGGCTATGGGATCACCCGAATCCACTATCTCGTGCTATTTAGAATGATGCCGGCTATAACCGACTAAGGAGAAGAGACACTGTGGAACTTATTAAAAGACGAGCGCAAATAATGTCAAATTGACTTAAGATTCTACGAAACCATGAAATTTTGTCACGCGCTGGCGGGAGCTTAATTATTGTTATTAGTTTTAAGATTTGATACAATAATTCTTAGTTCACTTTTATAGTGAAGATTCAATTAAATAAACTGATTGAAAAAAATAAAATAAAAGTGTGTATATTTGTTTATTTATTTGTTGCAGTTGAAAGCAATTGTGTTTCATATTGTAGTCAACCTTAACTACCGTATAATAATTTACATGAATATGGCCTTAACGTAAACGATTTAAAATTTCTAGAAATCGTAATATTAACCCATATAGAAAATTTTAAATATAATAAATAAACTTGTCATTTTCAAAGTCATTCTATTATGGCGCTCAAATAGAAGGCCTCATCCTTATTAACATTCTTCACGAATGTTGATTTCAACTGTTTCGGAAAAATCAAATTCTTTCTATCTGTGTTAGTACCACACAGCTTGACAAAGAAAAATACAATAGAATTTAATATATTTTTTAATTTCATGCCTCATAGCATTATCAAGCCGATATTGAAAATCATTTCTATCCGTTTTCATTTCCTTTCATTGTCTTTTATTATTATTATTTAGTTTAGTAGAATACAAAATAAAACAAACGATTCTGTGAAGGCTTTTAATGCAATTGAAATCGATGAATATAATTGAAATTGACCATTTCTTTTGCGTCTACATAACGTAAAGTTTGTAGTTTTTTTTATAACATTAATCATGATAGCAGATAATCATGAAAAATAAACATCAAATAAAAGTATCAACTTTAAAAATAATCTACAAAAGCAAAGGATGTGTGGTTTTATTTCATATAGCTTTTATGAAATAAACGTATCTATTGAATATTTAATTTCCAATTAAACTAACAACAGGAGTAGAAATCATAAAAACTATTTAAAGGTTAATGCCAGAAATACATTTAGGTTTTATGCAGAGAAATTTTTATTAATATTTCGTTTTGATCGTGATGTCTGACATGGGGTTTGAACAGTGGTTTCACCTACTAGACTACGGCGACTTCAGAACATGAATGCTATTTCAGATAGCATTTGAACTTTCGTTTTTACTCTCAAAAGATTTTAATATTTCCATTGCAAGTGAATTACTTTCTGAAGGTAACAGAATGCAGCATTGTAGAGTATACTCAATATCTGGTTTTCCAACAAGGGATCTTCGACTGTGACAGTTGCTAACTGCTATTTCTGTTAAATCTATCTCTGTCAAATTAGTTGTCATTTGTACAGTGTGCTTTGCCAAATAACCACAGACGAATATAGAATTCAATTTTTTTTTTTATCAAAATGAGTGCTCTGTTCGGACTACGTACCGCCAACTTCGCCCATTTTACGATCGCCGTAATCGACCGACTGAAAGACCTATTCGCAATGTGGTGGATAAATTCGAATCCACTGGTTCAGTAACTACGAAACGCAACACAATCGCTTTCCATGCTAGTATGAGAGAGAATACTTCGATTTCAACTCGCTAAAAAGACCACAACTTATAGAATTTTTTTCTTTGACTTGGCCCAGCACCTGTAAATATCCACTGTGTTAAAACCATAGACAACGACTTATGTATGTTCGCTGAAGGGTCTCTGGCGTAGGTAAGTTACATTGGCGTACATTTGAAAGATGTTATATTTGACATTTAATGGTATAAATAGGTTTTCAAACGAACAAACACTTTTAGTAATAAAGCACATACACTTTGGTTTTTTTTTAATTGTATATGTAGGAAACGCTGTATTTTTTGACTGCTAACTGTGGACGATAATACAATAAATATTATATGGTGTAATATAATAAATATATATTGTTGGAGTAACTCCAATGCGTGTCAATTAGTAAAGCGAAAATGGATTGCAATTGTGGAGGTGATGGACATTAAAAAAACCTCGATATTTGTTTGGATGCAATGCATCGCATTACATCGATTTATAACAAAATATGTCCATGTTTTCTGTTAATCCATCCTTAAAAGAAATGGATTTAAAGAAAACAGAATGTTACAAAATTGATGCGTACAGCGACAAGACGATTTACTGTACTGCATTCAACCTATATCTCCCGGCAATGTTTTCCGCAATTCTGTTGTTCTTGGCAAACTTCAGTATACTGCTCGAATTCGGTGAGAATAACTCTCTGTTTCTTTCTTGGTAGGTATCCTGGTGTTTCTTACTGAGATGGTTTAATGCGCCCAGATTGTAAGTATGAGTTCTTGTTCTCCTTTTCACGGAGCCTATATTTTGCGAAGAATCGATCCCTATTCTAAAACTAGTGCTCTTTGAGTCAATGATTCTCATTAATCTTTTCTCATTGTAATTGCCTAATCAAAACTGTTTTGTTTGAGAAGAATGTCTTAATCTTACCTTTCACTGAAAATACACTTTTAAAACCAATCTTCCTATTCCACTGACAGTTGCGTGGAAGCTATCTCTCCTTGCATGCTCTTTACCACGACCTCCATTCTAACCTCAAGTCAACTTTTTACAAGTTGAATGGATAAATGATGGAATGAGGACCCGATATTACTGTTATGTCGTCTGTACTTTCTGTTCAATATGAATTGCGCACATCTTTCAATGGCATAAACTTTCAATTATGTTCCATTGGTACATCACAAAATGGACCGTTTGTCTCTTAAAATAGTATGTACCAACTAAATTATTCCTTTCATTCTTATTCATTCTTGTTACGAAGATTCTTACAGAACCGTAGGGCTTACTAATACTGTCTACCAGTAAACTAAGGGGGCAACTGTGAGCCATTTGATTTTCCAGGTCACAATGAAATTCGCGTTAGACGAGGCTCAATAGCTCTGGTCCTCTCTAATGAATGCAATGGGCAAGGCCGCCTTTGTATCCAATGACACCCGAGCTGTAAATAAACAAATCGATTTATCACATTTATGGGTCGATTATGTCTGACATGTTGTATTTTCATAAGTTTTTGAATACACTGCATGGTATAAATGACATCGATGGTAACCAATAAGCAAAAGACATCGAATTGTTTCGATGTAGAGATATCGTCCATCACTACTATGAGGACACAATAAGAGTGAAAATTGAGTGAAATCATCAGGGTAGCCGGAGAAGTGGAAGGCTCTGCTAACTCCTCGAGGGATCAGAAAGAAATTGAAGAAAAATGAACAGGAATGAATTAACTTACTTACTTAATTAGTCATTACAACACATCAGTCAGGATTACGACTTTCCTTCTCACACCACTTATGCTTATGCTTATGTTAATTGTCTTCATAAGTGGCGGACTTACAGTTTTAAAGTCGACTCCGAATTACGTGTTTTTGACAAATTTATTTATTCTCAGGGTATTCGCCATAAATCTGCTGAGAGGAAGTAGCCGGAAAATATTTTTTTCCTATTTCGTTTTGTTGGCCTTAGGTTTGAACCGTGGCCTCTAATACTATTTACTAGACTACAACGACTAGAAGCGAATGAATTAAAATAAGTTAAAATTATTTGGCACGTTGTGACGCAAGAGTATTGCTGCTATTCTTTGTTTTACTCTGAAATCTTGAGGCTGGATCTGACTTTACAACACTTATTACTTTAGTCATCGGCGCTTAGTTGAAAGTATCAACAACTATTATCAATAATTGATGAATAAATAAATAAGAGATAATTTTTATTGTAATTCTAATTATAATTTTTTTTTAAAACAAATGATAACAATTTTCTGCATTAAATTTTTTATAACATAATTTGTACATTCACATATATTTGTACATTAAAAAAAATGATGACGATTTCGCAGCTTTAAAAATATTTCAAATAACAAAATCCGAATATAGATATAAATCGCAGAACAAGAAAAACCTCTTATTATACTTATAAAAGGATTAAGAGTTTAAAAGTATAAAAAATAGAAGAATTGAAGTTGAAGCAAGTAACAATAAAATGTTACAAACGAAGAACAGAAAAGACAGAAGATATGCAGCCCATTAGTGATTAGACCACCACAGTCTCTACTGAAAATAAAATGTTTTAGAACTTTTGGAGAGCAAATGATTTTAAATACTTTCCTTTTTACTTCTTTTGTAATTAATTTAATTATTATTATCCTGTGGTTATCTTCATTTTCACGTTGCAAAACAGAAGCAAAAGGAAAAATCCATTCAATCCTTCCAACCACTTAATCCCAAAGAAATTTTCTATTCCACAGAAATTTAAAAACGAAGTGATAAAACAAAGAGGAAGTGGTAATTGAATAATCTCGTTCACTCAGTCAAGGAGACTGTTTGTGGTTGGGTAATGTACAGATTTTAAGTGAAATTTATTATTTTAAAAATATTAAAGTTTTTAATTTTCTTTTCAACATGATTTGGGTAAAACAAAGTATTGCCGCTTTTATATTTGACATATCCTTATATGTTTTTGATTTGATAATATTTTTACGAAAATGGAAACAGTGTACATCGTTTAACATTAAAATGAGCAAAAGATACATAAACAAATACAACGAACTTGTTACAAGTAAACTAGCAACATGAGTATGAAAGAAAAGGGATAGACAAATAAGCGAGAACGCAACAACATGCAACGTGAACAAAATACACAAACAACAGTGAAGTCGCGATAGAGCTATCGAGAAAGGGAAACCACGAACTTTCGACTTCAAGAATCTTCATCAGACTGTTTACGTGGGCATATAAAAAGACAAGACAAACCAGGCAACGAATAGCAAGAATTCAGTCAGTCTTGTGTGAAAGGCGTTGCGTGTGAAGCAAACAGTCGTAGTTTGAAGATCGCCGTTTTAAATTCCTGCCGAACAATTATTGCCAGTGTTGCCGTTTTTGGTTATTTCTAACCAAAACTGTTTATTTTTTGTTCAATGTGTAGATGTGTAGATTTTTCCGGTTTTTGGTTATTTTTTCCTGTTACGTTTGCTGTCAAAATATGTATCTAATTCTGAACATGAAAACTTTTAATTTTGTCATAATCGAAAACGTTAAATTTTGCTCAATGTTAATTTTTAATACATTTTATGATACATTGACAACACCTACTAAGCTATTTTAGTACCAAAATGTCAGCTATAGATATTAAAAATTAATGCGAATTTAATTTTGGTTATATTTTTTCTTATTTGTTAATTTTTTTCAAAAATGTTGGTTACAATAATTTTTTTGTGGCAACACTGACTGTTGGTACTTACGCGAACAGAAGTGTAAAGAAGAATAACGAATTATGCAAATTATTGCTGGATTCATCAAGTTGTAAACAGTGACACACAAAAGTAGTGCGAACAATAAAGTGTTTAATTGAAACTAAACACCAATTTATTTTTATTTTGTTTGCAATCAACGAACTCATATTCTAAGTGTTTTTAAAAACTAAAAACGTAACAATATTAATAATAATAATAATATTATTATTATACATTTCTACCTAGCAATTGTGGCGTAATATTTTATACCTTTCATCACTAGTCAAAATAAAATTCATATAAAACAGAAAATTTTATGATAAATTTTAGATTCTGCTTTTGATCGGTGGACAAGGAATCTTTCTTAGCTGTGTTACATTTACTAGACTACGGCGACTTCAAGCTGTGTAAGACAGCTTCTTCTTCTTCATTTTAGAGCACGAGAACCGCTGAATGGAATGTCTACATTTACATTTTGCGATGTCTAATTGGTCATTGCAAACCTTCAGACCGTATTACAACTTAGCTTCTCACACCGCTTATTTTGTGTGTGTGAATTATATGTTCATGTGTGACGCACCTATAGTTTAAAATCGTCTTCGAGCGAAAGATTTTTTAAGATACTTTTAGAAGCAATTGTATTTGCTCTCAGAGTTTTTGCCAGAAGTCTGTTGAGAGGAAGTCACCGAAGAAATATTTTCACATTTTTTGGAGATGTCTGACCTGGTGCTTGAGCCGAGGCCTCACGTCTAATAAGCCAATAAACTAACCGCTAGACTACGGCGACCTCAGGTCTATTTTAATTTTTTTTTTTTTGTTAAAAAATGTCTACGGATATGTTTGTATAACATTACAGATGTGTTTTTTCATATAAATTATACATTTTCTTTATACTGAGAAATACTTTTTGTCCGTAGCTCCGTACGTGTTAAATGCACAGTAGCTTTAGATTGAAAAATAAAGAGATTTGTGCTTATTTTAGATTATAGAGTTTGATTATATTAGCCGAATTATATTGACACAAATTTAAATATCTTCACTGATAGTTCAATAACAATTACACTGTAAAATAGATATTTAACAATTACTGTAGGTATGAAGCGGTACAAATTATATGAATACTGAGTAATCAGAAAGTAATCGGTAATAAGGAAATACATATTCTGATTAAGAGAGCCAGAGTACAGAATACCATATGCTTGGATAACCTGATGCCTTTAATTGCATTGACTATCTTACTGAGAAAAGTCTGTTAGAACTGAACGAAGGCAACTTTAGTACACTGATTACCGTCCTTACGGAATGTAACACATTTATCTGTGACTTCGAGAATCAAAAGTTTTAGGGAAGAGGCTATACCAGAAACAACTTGACATAAAGAGCTAGGCTTCCTCTAGAAAGTGTTAATATCCTATAACGACGAGTGCACAACAAGCCTACTTTATCTTTAAGATGTACGCCGTTAGGTGTCCTCTTCTAAAATCTATCCATCAATATTGTAGGTCCTAAATGATAGTCTTTTTCTCCAAAAAATAATTTAAAGGTGATCCAAGAGCGGTTAAATTTGTATTAATATATTCGAATCAGTTTATATAATGAAAAAGTCGCCAAGTCTAGTAGGTAGTATGTTGGCTTATTAGATATAAGGCCACGGTTCAAACCCCAGATCAGACATCAAAACGAAAATATGAAAAAATATTTCTTCGGCGACTTCCTCTCAGCAGATTTCTGGCAAAAACTCTGAGAGCAACTAAAATTGCATTGTAAAGTTTCTCAAAAACTCTAATTAACAAATAAATATTACTGTTAAGTTAGTCCAAAAAACGTTAATTCATCTTAAAGGTTTTGTTGACGAGAAAAAAATTTCCCCTTCTCTCTTTTTCTTGTTTCCATACATCGGAAGGCTGAACCCTCGAGATTTTTCTTGTAAGAGAACACACTATCTTCTAAAACACGGGGACCAATTTCATTTATTTAAATTTAATGGTTAAATAAAAACAATCCCTGTTTAAATAATTTTAAATGTTGAGAAATAGTTTACGTACTAGATGAATAGACCACGCAGTAGTTAGCAAATAAAATTGCTACATGGATTGAGTTCACAAATAGAAAACCAATAATCAAGAATTATCAAAAAATTCTAATGTGAGGGTTGTACTACCGTAGCTGAGTTTATAATCCTATTACGTTAGTAAAATGAAATTTTTACCTCTGTTAATCGATTACTGTTTTTGCCATGAACAGTATTTGTCTCTCTCCTGATATGACAGTGAAATACGTAAATGATTCTGTTGTGATCAATAATATTTATTCGTTTTCCTCTTAAATTAAAATTGTTTGGGGAATTAATTTGAAACAATTTACCACATAATTATCTTTAAATATCAATTACATAGCAATTCTTCTTACATTCAGTCTTTAAATTAAATTTTTAATATTAACTGAATAAAAAAATAAACTCTTCCAGGTATTATGCAACTGGACATGATTGCGCTTTGTAAACTATTCGTGAAGTAAAAACTATGAATCGTATCATCAAGCTTTTAGCAAAACATTAACTCCTTTCTCCATGATATATGTATGTATTTAAATTTATGAATGCTGTCACATAAAGTTTATTATAAAAGTTAAACAATGGCAAAAGAACTGTATAACGAATACAGAAAGTATCGGAATAAAATGAAATGTACATCACAAATACAATTACTATGCTCTCACATGCATAGTAAAAGTGTGAATTTAAACTTTTTTATTTATTTAAAGTTTTAAATCTATCTATCAGTGTTGTAGGTCCTAAATGAAATTTTTTTTCTCCAAAAAATTATTTAAAGGTGATCCAAGAGCGGTTAAATTTTTATTAATATCAATAATTGAAGTAATAATGCAAACTTTTTATCACGTAAAATACAGGAAATTCCGGTATTCACACATTCACATTCTTGACGACTATGGAGCAATGTTTAAAGGAAAAAAAGAAATTATTGCGTTGGGTGTACGACATACAAATTACAGATTATTTGCTATATTTTTGGGGGCAATAAAATTTAATACAAGCCACTTTCGAGAAGTCAGTTTTAAATTTTAGTCCATTTAGTACAGGTTTGGTTTATGGATCGATTGAAAAAATTTCACAAGAGAAGTGAGTCAAACAAAATTTAAACATTTTTCTTTTTTTCAAGAACTCTGAAAGCCGAACAGAAACATGGGTCACATAAGTGTACGATAAAAAACTTTAATGGGGATAGAAAATTATTGAACCAAACATTATAAGATTGCAAGAGAATATGTGTAGCACCTATAGGGCATCTTTTAACTATATTGAGAGTCTTTTTAAACGTATGAGTTTTTCTTAATTTTTTGGCATTAAATTCTGGGTATTCTAAACTTCTTCTACTCAAGTTCTTCCTCGTCATTCCAGCTTCTGCAAAAACTACTCTGAGGTTTTTCTAGTATTCTGACGCGAACACCTAGATGTCAAACACCCGTTGTCACTGTTATGGGTTTTTTTATATGGAATCTCGATGGGTTCAGCGCAAAATTCTGTGCTGCATATATGTACTCAAGTCGGGCCAGATATGTATGTTGTCTCTATCAGTGGGTTCATAATTCTATCCTACCTTTTCCAATAAATGGAGTGTTAGTGAGACCATTTGTTTGCTTCTCTGCTAATCTTATGTAGGAGTTTATTCGTGGTGCCAGCTTTAAAAGGTGCCTTGTTGTTAAGTTAACAATGTCCCCGTTCAGGAAATCCAAATGATGGTAACCTTCAAATGTCTCACTAATTCCACCGAATACATTAGTTATCCTTGGACATTCTTGGATGTGGTGAACATATTGTTTAGAGGTCTAACGGGCGCTTTACCTCTAAATATGCGAACATCACCAAACTATACCGAGTTCGCACAGTGGCAGTGGAATCAATATTTCAGCCTGAAATAATCTAGCAGTGCAAGGAACAATGTTATGTTGTTCTGAAAATATTCAACATCAGATTTTTTTGCGTGATACAAATGCATCACTGAAAACTTGGATGAATATTTTTTGGAGGTGAAAAATGATCTATCCGGTATCAGCTTCAGAAAAGGTAAATATAAAGCAGCTTCAAATAACATATAGTCTATAAGGTATCAGAGCAACCAAGATTTTGTCATGACCATAGCTTCTGTACTTCTAATAATTTGCAGTAATAATTAGAAAAAAAAAATTCAAACAAGTTCGATGCAGTTGTTTTCAAGTCCTGAAAAGTTGTAAGCACCCTTAGAAGAAGAAATATAGCATCTGTAATAAAATGTTAAAGTTTTAAAACGAAATCTTAACTTAAATTAAAAAATTTACTGAAATGCGTGGCGTGGTAAGGATTACGCTTTCAGTTCAACAAAACTTAGGATTTTTACACAAAGTTAACGCTATTATGGACACAAAAGTGAACAGAATATCAAGTTCCCATATGCTGAATGTAAAATTTTATCACTATTTTAATATTTCGACAATATACTGGAATGATTGGCTCAACAAGATGTCGTTACCTAACCTTCACTCCAATAACAAAACTTGATAAAAACAAAGAAAATCGAGAGATAAGTTTGGGGAAGCCAACCAAGGGTACTTAAGCGAAGGTATCAAAAAGAAATCGAATAAATAATTAAAAACAACAATTGTCTCAAAAGTTTGTTTAGCTTACATTGCCGCTTGAATATCGTTACTCTAATTCGCAAATGTGTTAACTCCCTTTTTTCTAATTTTACAGGGGACACAAAAACATAGTAGCTTTCTCAGTTTTTAAAATTTTTAAACTTTTTAAACGCAATTATTTTTACAAAATAGCTTTCTTTAAAGGAACTAGATCAAAAATTAATAATAATTAATAATAGCAAGTGCTTTTAATTTTTTTCGTAGTTTTGTGGACTTGCAAACCACAAAATTACAACAACTTTAAACTACATTATGACATTTTTTGTTGTTGTAAAATATGTATATTGCATAGTGTTACCGTTTTGCATTAAAATCTCAATTTTGGAAAAAAGTGGACTTAGCGTCTTTGCGAATTATACTAACGATATATAATGTTTTATTTTATAATTCTTTAAAAAAACTGAAGACTTATATATGTATGTATGTATCCATATAAGTTGTATCTGTTTTTATACAATCTTTATCATTTTGTAACATATAATCGAATAAAATTTTAAAATTATATGAAATCATCAACATCGTTAACAAATCAGATAAACAACTTTAAGCTAAAACTGCAGAATAATACAAATAAAACAGCGTGTGTGCTGTGAAAATAAAGTATAACAAAAAAAATTAAATACGATTTCAGAATATACTAACTAAGCACTTTCTTTAGTAGAAAACGAGTGTACACTTCCATTCATTTACCACACTGGAAGTCTTTTATAAGTAAAGGATGTATATGTATATGTATTTCATTCCGTATTGTGAGTACATACGTATATGATATAAAGTATGAGCAATATATTATATTTATTTGCCTGTGAGTGTTAATGGTGAAATATACATCATAACGAATAAATAAGCATATGTGTATAGTTGAACACAAAAATAATCTTACACTTTATTTTTTATGTTTATTTTATAGACCCTATTTATTTATTTATTTGAAGTCGCCGTTCTCTAGTAAGTAGTCTGTTGGCTTATTAGACGTAAGACCACGGTTCAAACCCCAAGTCAGACATCACGACGAAAATATAAAAAAAAATATCTCCTCGTCGACATCCTGAGAGTAAATAAAAATTGCCATGAAAAGTTTCGCAAAAATCTGCCATTCGGAATCGACTTTAAACTGTAGGTCCCACCACTCATGTATAAAATGAACATACACAACATAAGTGGTGTCAGAAACTAGGTTGTAATCCTGACTGAAGAGTTGTAATGACCAATTATGTATGTATGTAATCGCCATGGAATACAGTTTTCGAAAGAGGCTAAGTCCAACATGTATATCTATATCGGATGGATGCGGAAGAATTCCAAATAAATACCTTAATGCTATAAATTCGTCAGACAGAGGATAACACGCCAATAGGTCTGTGATGATTATCAATACTATAGTGAATCAATTTAAGTATTTTGAAAGTTAGAAAAAATTTAACTGAAGTGGGTTTTGAAAGATCACTTATCTTCTAAAAAGGCTCCGAACCAGACCTCTTCTAACTTGCAGGGATTATTATTAGAATGTTTTTAAAGAGTATGAAAACTTTAAATGATAACGCAAAACAGTAATATTGTTGAAATGACTTTGTATTTATAATCTGGTACATAAGCTCATGGTATTTACTTTCTAAATATGAATTCTGTCACATGTCTGGTGACTCTACGTGTTGCATGGCCCTTTCAAATTTACCAATAAATCAAAATCGTCTTAATGGGAGTGTATTAACATAGTCCCATAGGCAGTAATTCAATGGCGTTAAATCGCGTGAATGTGGGGGTGAACAAGTTAAGTTTTTCTTATAAAAATATAATAGAAATCTCTACACTTAACTCACCTAAAAAAAATCGTCGGTCAGGAATTCAATTCAGCATCTATATTTACTTCACTTCAACCTTCAAATAAAAAATGAGATGTAAGAACTAAGGAAGACTTAAAGCGTCTGCTTCGGAAAGATTGGTATTAAATTGAAATTCTTCGAAACAATTGGTTTTTTTTATTGATCAACATAGAACAGCTTAGTTGGAGTTGGATAAGAAGTTGGCAATGAGGACCTATTCTATACAGATGATGCATACCCTGTTGGAGTCATTGAGGCTGAGGTTAGAAGCGGAGTGTTTAATATCAGAGTGTAGCATTCAGAGCCAATAAAAAAAATGTACTCAACTCATCTTGAACAGGAAGAATAGAGGACGTAGCAGTACTATCTAACCGTCAGGCCGCTGTCAGATTACAATGAAAGTCGCAGAAATTAGCAGGCACATCAGATTGACCGGCGGTACTCTAGACTTTTGCTGCCCACTGTATACCTTTTAATAATAACAATACTTATAATAATTTCAAACACACTACAAAAGTAAGTGTGCAAGAGTTCAAAGCAGTAAATGCATGCAAAAACTAGAAAAGGAGCAGTGAATGAAAATTATATGTTTTATATGTTTATATGTTTTTACGGTTAGTACACACACAATAAGAAAACACACACGTACACACACTGTGTACGTTGATTAAGTGTCTTTCTTGCCATATTTGTTTTCTTCTTTTGTTGGCTCCATTTGGTACCATATATGTGGGGATACGTCACGTTCACTGAATTTAAAATATTTCATATAAAAAGTTTTGAGTACTGCTTGCAATCAGGTCAATTAATAACGCACAATGTGTTCATGCTCTTACGAATGTCAGATGACACTTCCTATATACATACATACTTATTTATAATGAACTTTTTATGAATTTATTTGTTTTATTTATGTTTACAAAAGAATACTGTGGGAGTCAAAATACAAGGAAATAAACTGTGATTTCCTCATTATAAGGTCTCTCACGCCAACTCGATGATTTGGATTATGCAGATGATATTTGTCTACTGTCGCACAAGATTTCCAAAATGCAGTCAAAATTCGAACACCTAGATTGGCTCGCAACGTTGGACTTGAAATAAATATCAAGAAAACCAAAGCCATGAGAATTAACAACACTATCAGAGAAAACATTATGCTACAGGGCCAAATAGTCGAGTACGTCGATAGCTTCTGCTATCTAGGCAGTACTTTAATAACAAACAGCGGCGCAGAAACAGACGTAGATAACAGACTTAATAGAGCGAGAGCAACATTCTGGTGACTGCACTCCGTATGAAGAAGCTCATATATATTTAGGCGTACCAAGCTAAGAATATTCAACGCTTGTATAAAATCAACGTTACTATATAGTAGTGAAATTTGGCTTCGGGTATTCATCAATAAATTCCTAAGAATCATATGTAGAATATTATGGCCCAACACCATCAGCAACGCAGATCTCTGGACTCTCATAGAGGAGGAACCCACACAGAAGCAGGCCATACATTGAGAAAGAACACCGACAATATTGCAATAATGGCTCTAGAGTGGAATCCCCAAGACACAAGAAACCGTTGCAGACCAAAAAACACCTGGATACTCAGGGTCCTACAAGAAGGCGTAATGACCTAACATAAGAAGGCTCAAAAACATCAGCGGAGAATCGTGTCAGATGGAGATGCTTTGTGGAAGCCATATGCTCCCTAGAGTGGTAATGAAAAAAACTGTGATTTTCTATAACTACGTCTTTAATACACAGAATTTTTTTTCGAATTTCGAAAACCATCTTCTATAGAAGTTCATAAGCGTATAAATTTTCAAGGTGATTTTATTATAAGGCGCGCAACAAAAACAAACTACTCTAAACCTTTTTATTTGGAATCGAAATTAATGTTTTTTAAAAAACTAAGTGAATAACATTCATGACTAAAACATCTTAAAAAAAAGACGAAAATACTTTTCTTCACTTTGCAATGTTTTTCCTGGCTTTTGCAAAAACTACTCCTTGCAATCCAAGCCCAGACAATTAATGCTTTTACATAATTAAACAACACTCTTCCAGTCGTCTTTCGTTCATAAAACATATATCTGTGAAAAGTCCAAACGGGAAAATTTTGAATACAAAATGTGTTGCATCATGTTAGTTTGGCGGTGGGTTCTTCATGGTATGTTGGGACGGTCTACAGATAACGGCTCAATCCTATCTAAACACTTTAGCACTTACTTACCTGCCTGGGTGAGAAATCCGAATTATTGATGGCGAATTTCGTTTTGCTCCTACGTTGGAAAAATTGTGGACCGTTGTGCGAGCAACGTGCTGTGGTATAGACCCAAACTTGAGAAAAAGTGTACGCCGCGCCATATAAAAGCAAAAAAGTCACTAAATTTATTTAAAAAAGGCTTATTTTCCACTAATGGTATATATTACAACAAATACTTCATAAGTAAGCAAATAGATCAATTTTCAGAATGATTGGAAATTTAATTTTGTTGTTATACCTATATTTGAAAAAAAATTTTAAGTGCATGTGTATGGTATATAGATTTATACTAATCAATACTAATCTGAAGATGTTTGCCATAGTTTTTCGTCATCAATCAAAGTAGCATGATCAGGGAAATTATTCCGAACAATTCTCACACAAAAAATCCGTCATTCGACAAGCGCGTAGTAAGCTTATGACTTGTAAAAAAGTTGTCAAATGTTACAACGAGCTTGTCAGAGTAGTTCAGATACGAAAGAAAAAAATGTGCTGCTCTCTCTTTTTCTTAACATTAACTTCTCTGATACACAAGGATATGGCGTGAACTGATACTTATAGCCTTCGCTGGATCTCAAATCTCAATACTTATACCTCAAGCATTGCCATTCTTTTAATGAACATTTTATAGAAATGTTATTCATAGTACGAAATCATCATATTTTCGCATAATACATACAAGCATATAGGCAATTACGTGTCAAGTGACCCAATTTTTAAAATCGATGTCTTCCGACATCGGTCATTATTTTCGAACAACTCCATGACGATGGGACAAGAGTAAGAAGTTGAATTCTTTCAGATCTACTCTGAGACGTTTTGTACTTCTTTTTTATTTGTTCAAAAACTTCTACTGCATCCTTGTGATGTTAATTTTGGCACCCACTTTTAGGTCTTATAGGTTCTACTGAAAAGTTAAAACAACCATCAACTCCTGCAGAACTGTCATCATTTTCAGAATTGATTTTGTTCTCATCTGGAATAACCGGTAATGTGTCCAACTTTCCCATCATTTTCCTGCACGATCCACAAATTAGCAAACGTTTTGAAAGCGTTGGGAATTTTTTCAATAAGTTGTCGGAAATATTTCGCATATCTGATGATCTGTGCTTCTTTTTGTTTAAGGGATTACAACAAAAAGAAGTAAAAATTATCTTTTTGGAAGCGGAAGCCATTGTGAAGGTTAATTATGTAAGTAATTAATAAATAACGCACGTCCAAATTTTAGCACTGTTTATAAAAAACTAATTTCCGAATGGCCTTAGAATGCAAATAAATACTTTTTAAGATCATTTAGGTAGTACGTTTTTATGTCAAATATTGAAAAATCTTATTCTTGAGTTAAAAAATAATTTTTTTGATCGATATCCCACTCGCATCCCATTAAGCGATTATAAAGGCCTTAAAAGAAATTTTATAAGCTTTCTTTTGAGAAAAAAAAGGCCATTTTGAAAAAAATTAAAAAAAAAAAATAAATTAAAAAAAATATATAAAAAAAATTTTTTAAAAAATTAAAAAAATTATTTTTGGAAAGATTGAAGAAATAGATATCTAATGTCCTTTGGAAAATTTTTGCTAGGACCAATAGGTGGAAAGTTACACACATTTAAAAAAACCCTGTATGACCAAAATGTCCAATTTTGACCCCCTCTAACTCCGGCAGTTCTTGACTGATAGAGCTGAAAATTTGTGTCTGGCCTACTATCCAATAGTACTAACCTTGGTGCAAATCCAAATCGGAAGACATCGATTTTAAAAATTTGGTCACTTGACACGAAATTGCCCATATATAATTGGTCATTACAACACTTCGCTCAGTATTACGACTTAGCTTCTCACACCACTTATGTTGTGTGTGTTAATTTTATATATGAGTAGCAGGACGGACCTATAGTTTAAAGGCGGCTCCGAACGATAGATTTTTGAGAAATTTTTTCATGACAATTCTATTTACTCTCAGAGGAAGTCACCGAAGAATAATTTCTTCATATTTCGTTTTGATGGAGATGTCTGACCTGGGGTTTGAAGCTTAATATGTACCGCAAATTGAAGAAAATTTTTATCCAAAAACATTTTTACATAAACTACTCAGTCCGAAGTGAATAGAACAAAATTAAACGTATGTAAAGACTAAATTATTTACTTAAAGTACTGAAAAATTTCAAATAAATAAAAATTTGAAATAAAAAATTTTAAGAAATAAAAAGAACATCAAACCAATGTCAGTTATGTAACCACTACGATATTTTTTTCTTCTTTTCTTATTTAATTAATTCTATTCTTAAAGCATTATTTCATATGAAATGTGCCTTTATTTTTTAACTATTTTGTTTGTTCCAACTACATTGCGGTAATAGATTAAGCAGCAGATAATGGTAACTAATTATTGAAGTTCGTGTGCAACTCAAACAGTGAAGATGATTACTAATCATAATAATTATTTCACTGGAATAAGCTAATATAATGGAAAGCTAACAAATATGTTGGGAGAAATTAAATAATTGCGAAAATAAGAAAAACCAAATAACGGAACAGATAAAAGCAAATAATAATAATAATTTCTATAGAACCTTTAGATAAATAGATGATAATCATGGGAAAATATTAAACTCTTGAGTATATTGAAGCAATTTATAGCACAATCATCAAGATGGATAGTTGCATTATTTAGTTAATGATTAGCAATAACAAAAGTTATTATTAAGAAACCATTTTTAGTCTTAATTGCTTAAATATGGGGAGCAAGATAAAGTGTGCAAATGATGTGTTATGATAGTGAACGATGGAAAAATGTATGGAAACAACCGAATTTTATTAAAAATAATCAAAACGGCAATACTGTTCGGTTATAGGGAACCAATATGCCATACCGTATGACAAAGCCAGCCAAAACAAGGTGGGGAAGTTATTTCTATTCAATGCAGAGTGTAATAAAAACTAAACCATCCCATTTTAGCAGTTCATGAACTCATTAATCTACAAATGGATATAAAATCACAGCTACTTAGCGAAATCTTTTGGGAGCAATTAAATTTAAGCTCAGATATATTTGATTGATAGAATGGATTTGTAAGCTCGAATCAAATGAATATAATAAACACAGGGTGTCCTTCGCGTTTAAGGAAATTAAAAGTAAGCTTGAATTAGAGTTTGCTACAACTTTGATGCTGAAAAAACTGAGCTATCAACCATATTCAATACACGATTTAAAAAAACCATAAAACCGATACATTTATCTGCTAACTTGCTAGATCCTAAGGCACAAGAAAATGGAGGCAGATGCATTGGAATTCATTCACACAATGTCACAGGCGCTAAACATAAATGTAATGTCAGATTTTGCCAATTACAGAGCCAAAAATGGTTTCTGAGCAAAATCTTTCGCCTGGAACTGTTTGGATGAGATTTCACCAGTAACTTGGTGGAAGGGAATTTATGAAAGTACGCAATTAAGCAAATTAGCTATTCGAATTTTAACAGATCCCTGTACTTCAGCTGCTACTGAACGTTCCTTTAGCACCCACAGCTTCATTCACTCAAAGAAAAGGAACCGTTTAACAACACAAAGAGCAGGAAAAATAACATATAAATCGTGCAACTGGAACTTGCTTTTTAAAAATAGTTTATCACCTTCAGCAGAAAGCACGCACTCCACTCAATTTGAAAATAAGAAAAATTCTTCACTAGAATGTACTCAAGGCGATATCCCTTCAACTTCAACAGGAATCACGCACTCTACTCGATATGAGTTTTTATCGGATACGGACAGTGACAACGATTATGACTAAATTTATGAATTATTTCATTTGTTATTAAAAAGTTAATTCATAATAAAAAATTAAATTCTTTTAATTTATTTAAATTTTTCTTTAATTTGATTTATACCCACATTTTGGGTAAATACATAGGGGCTTGGGTAAATACCTGGGGATTTACCTTTAAATACCCAATTTGCCATTTGGGTAACTCAACATTTACCCCTGTTATAGCAGGGTTATTTGCATAAGAGGAAAATATTTTAATAATCCATTACAATTTTTTTGGTACTAAAAAGTATCCGCATACGAGCGATTTCCGGTGGCCTTTAGGAGAAAGTACTCTGTATTCCAACAAATTTCTATCATTTAGAAAATTCAAAAATGTAATGAAATTTAATATAAATTTCACATTCGATTGCTATTGTTTACATATCTTATGTATATTTCAGTTGTACAAGATGATGATTAGACTTTTATTTAAATATTTTATTGAAAATTATTCTTCCTTTTTTAGGACATATCACTCGGGTGTTCAATTAAGCAATTTTAATAGAAAAATGGTAAATATACACAAATGCTTGTAACGTGCATGGCCTTCGTTACTACAAATAGACTAAACCAATAAAATACAACGTGTGTAACTGTATTGACATTCCAGTAAATAACAACTAAACAAAAATATATGCAATTAATTAACCTACATTTGAGCCAAAAAAAAAAACGGTGTCAATATCTGAATGGAGGTTGATAGATGTAAATTATTTATGGGAAATAAAATGAAATAAAAGTAGTTCAGTAAACAAACACAAATTAAAATCGTTTAGTTAACTTGATTTTATTTTCCGACAGTTTTGTTTTTAAAATCTTTTACATAGTGTTTCTCATAAATCTCAACCAATTAAAAAAATTTCCGCATGTGATAACACTTTCAGGCAAAACAAACAAAGACAAAACTGAGTTGCTACTGTGCAATACTATCAAATTTTAAATTGTTTTCCAATATTATATTGTTACGTTTTTACCCTTTTAAAAACGTTTAAAATATGAGCTCGTATATTACAAATAAAATAAAAATAAATTTGTGTTTAGTTTTAAATAAATTTTTTATTGTTCGCTCAATTCTGTGTGCCACTATTCACAACTTGATGTAAACAATTTGCTTTGTTTGTTATATTTCTTTACACTCTTCTGCATAAACACTAACAATTGTTCGTTAGATCTTTACAACGGAGATCTTAAACCACGATTATTCTCTTCACACGCAACACGTCTTCACGCAAGACTGACTGAATTTTTACTGATCCCGTTGCCTGCTTCGTCCTGCCTTTTGTATCGCAGGGTAAACAGTCTGATGAATGCTTTTGAAGGAAAAGTTTAAGTGATCAGACGTGTTTATGTTTGAGCTCCTGCAAGATTTTTGTGAAGTGCCACTATCTGTGTTTTTGAAATTTTAATATCCTATAAACAGTTTATCTTATAAATATTTTCTATGCTTACATTTTGTACAATAAATCTTAACATAAAAATAAGTCAATTCTACAGTGTACAATAACAATTTGAAATTTATCAAATTGAAATAACGCATAGCAACAGAATATAACTCTTTATGCAATATTTAAAATTTACAAAAACCAATATACAACGGACAATCTTATTCTAATATTTGGTCACTCATCTACGAAATAAAATAACGGCAATTGAACAACCACAAACTTACACATTATCTTTAATTCTAACACCTACATAGCAATATTATCCTATACAAAATACATAGTACAAAAACAAAAGAAAACAAATTAAGAACAAGGAGCCGTTACTCTAATTACCGGTTTAATAAGTGCTGCCAAATTTATCTAAAGTATCGACAGTTAATATATTTTTCAACATTGTAACTTTTTATAATCACAACTATTTATTGCAACTGTCTTGGTTTGTGAATTTGCTAAAGTTCTTATATTGAGGCTTATAATTTTAAATTAAATATAATGGAGTGTTCAAAAATTAATTGTTCAACTACTGGGAATCTTAGGATGGTCTCATGCTGACTATGTATGAGCCTCTATCATGTAACTTGTAGTGGTCTTAAGGCTCGTGATGTGGCTGCGTTGGCTGATCAACAGAAGTTCCTTCAATGGACTTGTCCTGATTGTAGAAAGGTCAATATTGAATTCTACAAACTTTTAGAGGATTCTTAGATTAAATTTAACACAATTAATAATGAACTTATGGAATTGCAAAAGAGTTTCCAATGTTTGGTGAGTTATTTGGTAAATATCACCTAAACGTAAAAGGGATGGTTTGAGATCTGCTTCGACTCAAAATATTTCTCCATTACTACCACCTGCTGCTGATCCGAATTAAAATGTTGTATTGACTCCATCTTGTGAATTGCAACCGTCCTATTCTTTGAATAATAATTGTAAATCACCGTCCACCAATTCAATTTCACCATTACCAATTTCATCATTACATGCTGATATTTCGTCCGTAACTAATAATTCTAATAACTCACAACCTACTTCAAGTTACTTGAAAGCTGTTGCAAATGTCGCTGATATTAATAACTTACCGACTACCTGACCCCAATAACCAGGAACTTTTTTGAACAAAATCCCATGTAACCCACATCACAACGATGATGACCGACCTTCAATACGGAAGAACTTTCTTGATAACAGTTTGTTTGATTTAGAAATTCCAAAATTGTGGACTTCTTCATCGAAGTAAATTATCATCATAAAGTTTATACCCTTTGAAGTATATCGGATTATTAAAAGAAACTCATGATTATTACAGGACAGTACATATTCTATACAATTTACTACAGAATCCACACAAGGAAGAAACTTACAGAACAAATTCTTAGTATGGCTACAGCAGCTCTTTGGTATAGGAGCTGTATATAGTTCCCCAACAGAAACCTCCGAACTTTGGTAGTTGATAACGGCCATCTTGTTGAAACTACATCTGTTAAATTTGTTGTCATTTATTTAGTTAGTTTTGCAAAATCAACATTGACGGCCATAAAAAACGATGTGTGTTCGTTCGGTGAATGGATTCTGGAGTAGTTGGTAGGGCGATGAGGCTCAAAAATTGTCGATTTTGAAACCAAACCAATCTTCATAAAATCAATGATCAATGAATATGCATCCTGAAAAAAATCACTGTTTAATTGAAATTTCTTTCAAACGTTGGCCACGCCATCACTGTCCTGACGAGCGCTATGGTTAGATCATTATTAACTTCTTTTAGCCTGAATTCGATGGTCTGAACACCAAGAACTTGTCGTTTGATTAGAATGGCTCTACGTGTCATGCTGCAAGAGCAATTGAGGGCGCGATCATGTCACTCGGAAGTGATATTAACTGACCACCAAGATCGTGCAATTTCACTCCATTAGATTTTTTCGTGTCGGACTTCTTTAAGTTGCAGTTACGCGCAAAAAAACACTAACCACTGTGGTCCTCAAAGTCAAAATTAACCCATATCATCGGAAAAATTCACCGCAGTCATGAAAAATTCGATATTTTGAATTTGAATTGATCGTTAGTGTCCAGATCATGCAATTCATTCCGAAAGAAGTTTGTGATCATCTATAGTGCCGTTCACAGCGTCATTCTCAAAAAAATATGGACCGATATAGCTGCCTGCCTAAAATCAATAACCAACAACGACATTTTCGGGATCCATTTGACACTCTTTGATCTCACGTAGATTGGTTTGGAATAAAATCGACAATTCGGTTTGTTCACATCCAGAAATGGGCTTTATCGCTAACATACATATGTCGTAAAATATTCAAATGCTGCTCGATAACTACTTTATATATTAGATTTACAAACATATTCAAAAAAAATTAATAATTGAAGCAAACATAACAAATTTAAAAATATTTTATTTCTGCATCATGCCAATACAATATATAGGTACAACAATAATAATGTTTCCCACTTGGTTGGAGCAAAATAAAAGTGACACTAATTTAAAAGTGTAAAATATATAGTAATTTATTTTTGTTTCTATTTTTATGGCACACGTAAAACCTGTATTCCACTCTTATGAACTTTATGCCATAACCTAACATTTGCCCTATGTATTGTAGTATGTTACATGTACACTGGCGAGCCAAAGTGTACGAATCCAGAAGAAATTGTCATGTTCAAGCAATAGTAAAATCCTTGAATATTTTTCATACCACTGTTTAAAGTGTACGAAATAGACAAAATATAGATTCAAAATAGTCGACCATCCTAACTTACAGACACCCAAGCTTGGCAAATTGATCGGTTAATGAAGAATAATGAAACCAAAATACCAAATGGACTGTATAATAATGCCTTCATCGTATGAAAGATAGTTAAGTGATGAAAATATCAACATTCATATACTTTTGCTCGCCAGTGTATAATATACATAATATACTCATATACAAGAAGTAGAACACACATATCATGTATTAAATATGCAATATTTTGTACAAAAAGTAAACGTAGTATGAAAGTGTTTGCATAGGTAGCAGGATAAAAAGGTTTCGACGCAAGAAAACTTTAATTTTTCTCCATTTTATATTTAGATACCCTACAGCTTATATTGTAGTTATTCTGATCGATATAATGACAATTAATTTATTCCGTTGGTAATGTAAATGGTATCAGAAATTCCGCTAAGTATGTCTTCCCTGACTCAGACATTAAAAAGTCCTCTTATTCAGATTCCTCATCAACATTATTTGTCCAGAACTATCAAACGCAGATCCGGCCACAAGGTTCTAATCTCAGCTAAGTGACGAATTGGGAGAAAGGGTGATAATTAAAATTTCTAAGTACGGTGACTATACAAAATTCAAGAACTGGATATCAGTTATGATACAAAGTATTTTCTTTTGACTGATTACTACCGTCTAAATTTTTGAGTTTATCAAGAATCGTGTGAACGAAAACATGCTGTTCAGTGTGAATAATAGTGGAAATAGGTTATCGCCAATTAGAACACAAACATTGTTTTTGCGACTCGTCCTGCTCATCAGATCACATTTTGGGCATTAAGCATTGCTATTCAGAACAATTTTTTTGTTTTTTTTAAGTTAAAAGGCTTAAGACTAGGGGTGTAATCCCTAATATATTCCGAAGCAACACTTGCTGGAAAGGTGTGCCGTCGCACATTGGGGTTTTTGATGCCTAAAATGGGAATTAATTGGAAAATGAAATTCTTGAGTACCAAATATTTTTTTATATGAGCTAAAAGTGCACAAAATTCTGCATCACTTTCGTAAAAAATGTGTCTCTAGCAAGTACCGTCACATTACTACGTCTTTTTGAAGTGTGAGTTTTTTGATATTTTTTTATCTTTCGTAAAAAAACCAAATTTTCAGTGTTTTCAAAATTAGTTTTCGGCAAGTTTTTAAGTAAAAATATTAAAAAAAAATATGGAGCCTTCAACAACAGACGATTGAGATTATATATGCTTCGTTATTTTCTAAGTTTTACTATTTTTAAAAATTTTTTTGTGAAGGTCTATAAATTTTGCAAATTTTGTAGCATATATGGAAAAATAGTTGTGAGTTAAGCAAAGTAAAGCAAAAAAATTTTTTTTCTTAAACCTAAGACATCTTGTAAAATAATAGAAACAATTTTTTTTGCACTTTCTTGCACCTGATTAAAAAAATGAAAACATATTTTTGCACCTACAGTGGTGGCCACGAATTTAAGACACGACATATGACTCACTTAGTTGTGATAATATTTACAATCATGTAATATCAAAATTGATATTCTTTATTCTTCTATGTACCCTGTAATACTAAGAAAAAGTACCATTATTTTATTTTGTTTCTTTTTACATTTTGTTGCTTTTTGATCATATTATTTTAAAAACGTTTATTTGAAATTGGCCACGAATTTAAGACATTTCAGAAATATCTGGTTTTTAAGTGATTTTTTGGTGTTTTTTTTTAAGCTAAACGTTGAGCAACGAATGTTTTATTTTATTTTATGTTGGAATATATAGAAATATTTAATTATAAATGGTCAGAGGTACTTGGAATACCGATGCCGAGCGAAAACTGATACAACAACTAAAATTTGATGGAATAAAAATAATGGAGATATCCAAGCTGCTTAAATGTTCTATATGCAAGATTTACAACGTGCTGGAACACATCAAGTAACATGGTACCACCAAAAATGTCAAACAGCAACCTAGAGCCCGAAAAACCACACCCTAAAATAGCTGCTAATAATCCTTTCACGAGCTCAAGTAAAATAAAAAATAAAATTGTATTGGATTTTGGTATCGATATTTCGTCTAGGGCAATAAGCAGATGTCTAAATGGGAAAAACTTGCGTGGATGTATTGCACAACGTAAACCACTTGCGTCAAAAAATATCAAATCCTGACTAGCATTTTGTCTTGATCTATATAATATGTAAATAAAAATTCTCAACCAAATATAGGTAGCAAAATATTATTACTTTTTCTTCCTAACATTACTAAAATCTTAAGAAAAATATCATGGACCTAAAATATTTTTGATAAGATGTAAAAATTATCACAAATGTATAAATAAAATGTCGTGTCTTAAATTCGTGGCCACCACTGTATATAATTTTTATCTATTAAATTTTTTGTATAAAATTATAAGACTATATTTATTCAATCATAGGTACAAACGTGAATACAATTTTTATTTCTCGAAGAGAACTTTATGAAATAATTGCAAATTCTTTACTGAAAAAATTGCATTTCTTACAAGTTTATTGCTAAGCAATAAAAAAATATTAAAGTTTTTAACGATACATTTTATTTCCCAATTGAAGAATCGCTGGAATGCATCTTATAGAGTTTCTGAGCAGAACAACAAGTACTGGTTAGATTCGTCAATAGGTTTCCCGCGCCAGTCTGTTGTTAAGCGTGGTTGATCGAAAGTTGATTTCAAGGATTGCAGTGATAGAAGCAAAAACCAAACGACAAAAGAGTAAAGGAAAGAAAATGCCTCATTTTTGCTGGCGCGGACCAGAAGTAATAAATTACTCTTTAACACCAATATGGCAGTTAACTGAGGAAGCGCAAAAAGCCCGAAACAAAGACTTCAAAATGGAATGAAAACTTGTTTGATACTCAAAATGATTTATTCTAATTTGTATTAACATTTCTAAGTTCAATTCTAATTTTATCTGGTTGGTAGATAATCTTTAAGGGCCATTTTTTATGCAAGTTTAAACTCGAGATTAAGTTAATCTCCAGTTAAACTTCGTTTTCAGTTTTTGAATTTACTTAATCTTAAGTTTAACCTTACGGTTAAGCAGTTAATCTTAAGTTTAAACCACCAACGATGGTGGGGGGAAGCCAAATAAGACAAATATTTAAGTGAATATGAATTATATAAAACACAAATTGACAACAGACAGTCTTAATTTATTTATTATTTTAAGAAATATTTCTTTTACATAAAGATCAATAGTATTCAGCTTTTGTTTGTTTTTATTTGTTTTTGTTTGTTTGTTTTTGTTCTATACAAAACCAGATTGTTGCGAAACACTTTGAAATTTTTGCTTATAAGAGTGGCAGCTCTACAAGGTTAATCTCCAGTTAAATTCCCATTCAAAAAATGAAAACTCAGTTAACTGAAGATTAAATTTAACTGGAGATTAACTTAATCTCGAGTTTAAACTTACATTCAAAAAGTGGACCTTAGAGTAGGATTGTAAAATTTTGTTCAAACATATATTTTGATGCAGTACATCAGAATCAATCAAAAACTCAATTTTGAATTTTTTGGTTGTTAGGCAACCAGGAAAGCTCCCACGAATTAATTCCCATTTTAGACATCAAAAACCCCATTTGCGTCGTCTGCCTATCTTTCGCCAAATATACTTTTCTAAACTGTTCTTTCATCAGTCGCGCAAAAGGTCGTCTTTAAGCAAGAGCATCTTCCAGTTTTTTGCCCTGAATTTCCTTATATCCTGGGATATGGCAATGATCTCGCTTTTCCAGGTGATTCAATGTGTCCAGATATTTCCATACTATTCTAGACTGAAGTTCTGATATACTAAGACTTTTAGACTGTTATGACCTTTTCTTTCTGCGAAAAATGAATCCAGCACAATTAAAAAAATTTTTTTAAAGTTCGGAATAGTTACACTGATGCCGAACAGCCAAGCTTTTGTCGCACTTGTCTTTAACCTTTCCTAATACCATATGCTCCCTCTCTCAAAAGAGTATATAGCTTCCAACTGGCTTCAAGCTTACTTTCTCTGGTCGCAAAGCCCTTCCGCAAATTTATATAAGTTGCTGGTGCTATCCAGAACACAGTTAAAGTGGCTAACTGCCACTAAATTTCCAAAGTCGCGATGCTCTCCCGTAAGAGATACAACTCTACCGGAGGTGTTTTGAAATTTTTTAAAAATTATCCTGATTATCCTGATGTACATTCTTTGTTTGCTAAGATTTTTGGGAAAGAATATATTATGCATATCCAACATTGAATTGATTCCTAATTTAGCCCCTCACCTAGAAATTTTGACTCTATTCCGATTGAGCACCTCGATCAAAATTGCTTTTAATTTTGAAGAGGCCCTTTGTGATCTCTTAAAACTTTCTATTGGAACTATCTCATCCGTATAGGCTTTACAGTTAATGCCCACCCAAAAGAGATTGTTCTCCCTTACAATAAAGTTTCTGTCAGTCCTACTTCAAATAATATTGCAAATACGTATGAAATTTTCTGTTTTACTAAGAGGCATAAATCTGAAAATGTTAAAAACTTTATGCAATAACCTGATAGTAATTTTTGCATATCCTAACAGCGTAATCATACATACATACCCAATGTAGTATATTCATACACTTATTTTCATTTAACTGCATACATTGCTTTGTAAGACTTCTTTTAATTTATTTTGAAATACGACACCTTTTTAAAAATACTTTTTTTTACGTTTGAATTTTGCACCATTCAGTTCCATGATGCCCCTAACTGTTTATTTTATGAAAATTGTAACATGGCAACGTGCAAAAGAGTTCACTTCTATGGCAAAGGCGAAAGTTAACGAAAAGTGACAATAAAAATTAAAAAGGGAATCATATAATAATGTAAAACAAAGTTGTTAGGTAATATTTTTGTTATTCCAATAAATTTCACTGAATTATTTTTGATCGTTATTTATGTAATAAATTTAATTGAATTTTTAAATATTTCTGTTATTGTTACATTTATGGTAAATTGCTGTTTAAAGATTCTATGATGGGCAAGACTAAGATCCTTTGGAAGCTTGCAGAGGATGTTTAACAAGGCTACAAACAATGGACAATAGTCCACTTACGTCTTATTCATTGGGTTTAAAAATCAAAAATCAAAGCCATCATTTTGATAGGATTTCTGTAGTAAACTAAGTTTTTCAAGTCGACGTCCAAATATTACACATACAGTGGATAGCAAAAGACTAGATAGCAAAAGTCTAAATAGCGAAAGTCTAGATACCTCCTAGATTATCTGTAAAATTAATTAATGTTTTTTATATTTATTTTATTAGCAAATTATTTAATTTTTAATTTAAATTATTAAATTCTAATTATTTACATTATTATATTACTTAAAATTCATGAAATCACTAAAATATATTGGGGTACTAGACTTTTTCTGTCCAATGTGTATGTCCAACAATATCACCATATCTACATTCGGAAATGTAATAGATCTTGGACTAGTAGTTAGCTAGTATTAAAAGCACCTTCATATACGTGACGCACTTTATTGGTTGTGAAGAACTTTCTACTCGTCCATATCAAACCGATATCAAAACATTATCTTGGACGGACAGTGGAAAGTTTCAAATTTTTCAACTCTGCGAGTCCTTTTATAATGAGTATAACACAACACGCTCTATATCATAAAATTTAAAGAATTATTATGTTTTAACCCATTTAAAAACGTTTAAAATATTAGTTCGTAGATTGCAAATAAAATAAAAATAAATTTGTGTTTAGTTTCAATTAAATTCTATATTGTTCGCGCAATTCTGTGAGCCACCGTTTACAACTTGATGTAAACAGCAACAATTGCTTTGTTTGTTATGCTTCTTTAAACTCTTTTGTGTAAACACTAACAATTGTTCGGCATATCTTTATCTTCAAATCACGATTATTCTCTTCACACGCAACGCGTTTTCACACAAGACTGACTGAATTATTACTTTATTATTACTCCGTTACCTGCTTTGTCTTGCCTTTTATATGCCAACGTTAACAGTCTGATGAATGATCTTGAAGTCGAAGGTCCGTGGCTTTGCCTTCTCGAGATATCATAAATGTGAACATTGTTGTTTCATTATTGTTATTTGTGTATTTTTGTTTACATTTATTCTTGCAGTGTTTTTTGTTTACTAGTAATCCAAAAGTAATCAATTTATTTTCAATAATTACTTTGAATTCTTTTTGAATATTTGAAAATAATCAAAAAGAATTATTGAAAACCATTTGATTAATTTTGGATTATTTTTGAATATTTGAAAATAATCAAAAAGAATTATTCATGGTGAAATTACTTATCTTGTCAGCTGATTATGTTGCTGTATAGAGGTAGAGACTGTCAAATTATTATTTGTTTACGTTTTCGGTTTGACTGTTAAAATTATTAAATTTAAATTTAAAACATTTTAAAGTAATTTGTTTATTTCTATTGTGGGTTTAAAAATTCAAAAGGCGAAACAGAAAATGATGGGATACTGAAAAATGCTGAAAATAAATCTTTAAAATATCATTATCACCGTTTTGCACACTAATAAGTAAGTAAAATTTTAATAATTTAAAATATATTTATTTCAAATAATGAACATGTCCATTTATATTTCTTACAGAAAAATTTCATGAAAATAATATTTCTTTCAATTATTATTACTATCAATTGCCACTATTCAATTTTTACTGTGATAAAACTTGCAAGCTATTGGTACAACATTTTTTGAAGAAGAAAGCCAATTAACAAAAGAACCTATTGCAAACATTAAATGCAAATCCAATGGATATTTCACTTTTCTTAATTTATTTTCTTAATTTATTATTTTATTATTCCATTTTTTTTCTTTCCTTTGAACAATTTTATAGACTTTTTAAAACACTTTTTATTAATTTAATCGATCCCATTATAATGCAGTTTTAATACTATTTGTTAATTTATCAATTATTTGTTTTATTGTTTACATGATTGTTTTACAAAATAATTTACAAAATGAAACAAACAAACAAAAAAACATTTAATTCTTGTCTTAATTCACTCGTTCATCCTACACCCTTAACAAGTTTGTATATTTTCTTTAGATTATTTGGAATCTTGGCCCTGTGTTAATGGTTTTCCCAATTAAGACGCAAAAAATACCATTATTGGTTTGGGATTGACTTGTTGTGTCTATCACAACCTTTAACATCACGAGCTACAACACACTGTTTTTCTGTATACACATTTATATATATTTTTAAAATTTTATTATTATTCTCGTTATTTTTAATTCATAAAAATGAATATTTAATTCAAAAATCAATTGTTTTGTGATTATTTACTTTTTATTTTTAAAAATTTGCTTTCATGGTGAATTTTCAACCATATGACTTTGACAGTCTCAACCAACCAGAGAAACAACAAATTTGCCTATTGTTTTTGGTTTGTTGTACGATTGCTAACACCTCTATAAATTATGTCATCATGGAATTATGTAAAACAATTTGATTATTTTTTACACTTCTTTTGATTCTTTTTGATTATTAGACTAATCGTCAGGATTAGATTATTTGTTGATTCTTTGGTAATCGTAATCAATTAGTAATTTGAAAAAATTGTTCATAGAATTATATAATCATTACGATTCTTTTTAAAAAGTAATGTATATAATTGATTACTAATCGTAATCGAAATTTAACATGTATGTTTATCACATAAAAAGTTACATACAATCCGGCATTTTATACATTAATTCGCCATCAAACTTGTTTGTGTTGCTAATAATGCTGTTTCTGTTGAATTAATAGCCTTCATGACTAATCTTAAGACTAAGAATAGATAATATGGTTGCCGAAAAATTAATGTGTGTGAAAATAAATTCGAATTTGTAAACCAAATGCACAAACCCACAATATTAGCAGCGCCATTTCCAGACTTTAACAAACCCCTGTTAGCTGTTTAACAGAACCAATCTGAAAAAGCTCATAGATTTAGGAGCCAATTACATGATTTATACAAGGCATAGGAGTGCAAGAGGATAAGAGAAAAGTGTAAGAAGAAATCACCTGGTCCTGTGTCATAGATCAATGTAACTATATAAGTGGTATTAAAAATTATTATTGTCTTTTAAAATTAATTCGTAAAAGTCTGACATCAATGTCCGTATATGAAAAGGCAAACAGTACGCTTTACCGAGTAAACTATGTAAAGGGTCCGCCAAATAACTTTTTTTTTTAAAATGCTTAAAAAAGCTACTGAATATTTTCTCAAATTTCTTTTTATTTGAAAATACAATCCTTCCGGTTAATAGTGGAAAATAATTTCATTCAAATGGCTGCTTCGGCTGGTTGTTTCAACAACATTGTTTTTATTTTGGTCGCCATTTTTTGTTTGTCGTTGTTGACATTTGAGTTGCCAAATATCAACAAAAAGTGTTCAGTTAATTGTAATATGCTCACTAAAGACTCTTATGACAGTGCTGCATTGTAAGTTTTTCTCAATATTATAATAATTTGCGTATTTATTGTGCAATTATTAATTGAAACTTTATATGAAATATTGAGCTTAATAATGGTGCATGTCTGAACACCGTATTACAATGAAAGCTTATTATTGAGCAAAATTCCTAAGTTTATGCAGTGACTAACAAATTCAATAAACTAAAATACCCTTCGATTTAATTTTCAATTAAAATAAAGTTCACTGTTCGCAGACTAATGTTTAATTCCATATGAACAATCGTGCAGCGATGGTTATCATTTGCAACTAATTTTTTAAAAATCTGTACATAATCAGCACACTTCGAAGTACTCATTCAAATCGTTGAAATCTTAGATGTACAGACAAAATAACAGAGGCCTAAGACTCAACCGTTTTTATGCTTCGGGTTGCCGAAAAAGTTTTTTTGCCGAATAAGTTTTTTTGACACAAGTGGACAATTGTACCAAAAGTTTTACTTATATCCAAAAGAAATAAAAAACATACCATACCATACTTCTTGCAAGATTAATGGATGTAAATTAATATTACAAGAGTTGAATGAACAATTCCAATGCATTTTAAGGAAATTTCCGATTACCAATGGCACCAGGGTTTATTAAATTGATAGATAGAAAAGAATTGATTGCATTAAAATTTCTGAAAAGCTGAAAAGGTTCTTTTTATTATCATGAATATTTAGAGTCTTTTGGTTGTTTCATTTCATTAGTAACCTTTTGTTATTCCTTTTGGTTTCTTTTAAGCAACATGGACCTCTCCAAAAGCGTTGTGTCTTAGCTTATTATATTTTGTTAGGCTTCAGTTTCATTAATCAGGTTTACCGGCACATCAGTTGATTGGTCTATTGTAGAGTAATGCGTATATGTAATGGCATTTTTCTGACCTAAAATTATATGATTAATTTTTAATTGATTTTAGTATTAAAAGCATTGAAATAATTAAATATTTAGTTGAGTATTTGTTCTATCATGAATTTTTTCTTTTTCCGCCTAAACATGAAGAAAAATAAAGAAATATTTAAGATTTTTTTTAAAGCAGAAAATTTACAATAAAAAATTTATGATATACTCGTACATACTTTTTTTCCTTTTTTTGTTTTGACCCTTTTTACTATCAATTATTTAAGGTAAAACAAAGGACAAGGTCTTACAAATGAAGTTAATGTCAACTAATTGTTTTATTGTTTATTTTCAACATAAGACTACCTATCTATTTTAAATCCACTACATATTAATGCAATATTTAAGCTTTGTCAAAACCGTCGCACGTTTACTTTCCATCTATTATTATTGTCAACGAACATGAATTTTATACTGAGTATACATTACTTATAATCAAAAACATTTAATGAAAGCTGAAAAATTCTAATTATTTTCGTAACAACGCAATAATACATACCCAGCCTCTGAAAAAATGGTGGTTTCTGACATGATATCTGGAACAGAATCGAAAGGATAAAGCATGAAATTGCCAACATGTTATGTTTAACCGTAGATCGAGCCTTAAAAAAACTTCATAATTCCAGGTATGTATCACTTTTGATACATACTTGTATTTCATAGAATTTTCACAACTATTGGTAGATTTTGTTACAAAATTTAAAAATTTTTATTTACTTTAATTCACTTTAATAGAACTATTTTATATTATTACATTTTATTATCACTTTTATGAAATAAACGCCAAAATTTTTGACATGATGTACATTGTAGTATGGTTTTTCACGTAAAAATTAAACACTTCATATCAGCTTGGTTTTATTTTTTTCTAAATGGTAATAATTTGACATCTAGCACCCTTCATTTTTGACGATTTATAAGTTTCCAAATGTTTAGATGGGGCAGCTTATAGTCACTCCCATCGGTAACGCTCCCAATCGAGAGCTAGCTGAAACCTGATGGCACAAACCATTGTTATATTTCTCTAGAAAAATTTGTTGTCGACGTCATTTGATGTAAAAAAGTTTCCTGTTGCAATAGATCATCGATTATGTCCATAAGAATGCTCTCTCTTTGATTCCTCTCTGGTTCCTCGGATACAAGTTTCCCCAAATACGGCTATAAGCAGTTGCATATACTTGAATCTAAAACTGCCAATTCGATTCCGGTGGACCACGAAATTTATAACGACCATAAACTGCAATTGGTTACTAATCTATAGCGACAAAATTATTGGGATTATTAAAAGCTGAAAGACTTTTAGCTCAGTTTTCGAAGAGGCGTAATAGGTGTAAATATATCATCACTTCCGTGTAGCACGTTATCAAAGCGAATAATTCTGTTATCTCATACGTACATATTTGACCGAAATACTGTCATCTGTAATATCTATGAAATAAAACATAGGAGGAAACACTGTTTTCTAATGTTTGTCTGTCACGGAAGATAAATATGAGAAGAGCAGTAAGAAAGACTCTACAGCATTTCATGTGACAACCACTAGCAATCTGCGTGAAAATTGGTAATATTTTTCCTTCCATTACTACTAATACGGTTCTATATTCCAAGTAGTACTATCTTTTTCGATTAACGTCCTATTGCCATGTTTGCTGCTGTCAATACTTTTGTCAGTTCACAAGAGGAGCTTCTAATTTCTTCTTCTTCAGAATCTTCATTAGTAGGAATATTACATATATATGTACATATTTAATCGGTCACTACAACCTTTCTTTGTAAACTGGAAATGTATGACCTGAGATTTGAAACTTGGTCTGACGTCTAATAAATACTAGTCTACGACTACTTCAATCAATGTCAAAAACACAAAAATTCGTCTTTTTCACTTTCATCCAACACTTAAACTTCAATTTCGTATCAAATATCATAAATAATGTATTATTTACGATAAAACTTCACAAAATCGTTTGAAGACTTGAAAAAATTACATACACAACACCAAAGAATCCCTAGGAAAATTGTATGTATCAAAAATGATACATAAGATAGAATTATGAAGTTTTTGAATTGAAAAGTCCTGTTTGAAATTTTTTTCTTTGGTTTAAAATAATGGCGATAACAATACTAACGAATTCAAAAAATATCAGGCATCTAGCTTTTTCTGAATAAAAGTTATAGTCTCAAAAATTGAAATGTATAATTTTTGATAAAAAGCTCGATCTACAATTAAGATTAAAATATTCAAGATCAATGTTAAGTTCGTACTGATGCATTTTCTTCTCACCTGCGAACTACATCGGTTTTCGACACCCTGCAAATGATTTCTGCAGAAGCTACAGAAACCTTCTTCACCTACTGCCCGGGTCTATGTCGTAGGTAAAAAGGCACCTCAGTGGCATACGCCTTCTGTAGCTAGAGTGTGTCCATCCAACTTCCTTGGATGGACAACCACTTCTATCTACCTATCTACATAGTTGTCGTTTGAGAGATGAATTTTGTTGTTGTAATTCAGCAGCGAATCATCGGAGATAATTCAGTTCATGAGGCCTTTTACATTTAATCGTTTCTGATATTAATTTTTCAACATTTATTCTTGAAATTACTTAGCCTAGTATAATTTGCTTTCTGTAGCTTAGTGTTGCTCACACTATGGCATGGTAATCATGGGTCAAAATATTTATTAATTAAATTTTAATTCAATAAAAAATTATAAGTTTCATATTTAAACAAAACGACATAAATGCATATGCTTTTTATTTTTTGTAAAATTATTGCTCATACCAACAAAAGTACACCTAATTTCTTTATATTTTTAGGCTGAGAACTTTATAAATCATAAACTATAAATGGTTATTTGTGCTTTATTTTAATCCAATAAATATTATCTCAAAATTTTTTGCGTTGCAAAAGTAATTTTAAGAAACATTTTGAATTGATACTGCCAAAATTATCGCTACCAAGAACATGCTTAAAGTTCGCCCATTAGTTGATAGTGTAGGGGAAAAATTATTTTAGTGAGGAGTACACATGCATATTTCAATTGATGAGTCCCTGGTCAAAAATTTTGGTTATCATCCCGATAAACACTTCTTCAGACGAAAGCTAGTGCGAATTCACATTAAAAACTTTCCCCTTTTTTGTGGAAAATACGAGAATATTCTAGGAGGAAGAGTAGCTAAAAAATTACTCCAAAAGATGAACACTTATCTAGCAGAGCACGAAGTATTTTTCGATCATTATTAATTTCTTAATTTCGTGCCCCGGATACTACACAAGAAGATAGAACCCAAAAATGTTCTGTCAGAAATATTAGTGGTAAAATTGAAAGATAACAGCGTCTTTACTATGGCCCAATTGAGTCGCTAAGTGTTGTAAAATGTTTGTCTCAACATTAAAAAATAGATGATAATATTCCAAAAGATTTTTAGTTTTAAAATAAAAATATGATATTGTTACGAAAATGGAAATGATGTTATCGTTTAACATTAAATTGATAAAAAAAAGCTAAAAAAAATGGACTTGTTTACATGATCAACGAATAAACAAAAACATAGCAACAACATCAGTATAAAAAAGTGGAAAAACAAGCAAACAAGAAGCAACAACAACACTGCAAGGACAAACGTATAAAAATACACAAACAACAATAACGTAAACAACATGGTTAAATTTATAGAGATTTCGCAAAAGCAACCATTATCCTTCAAGAGCATTCATCAGACTGATTACCCAGCGATATAAAAGGCAAGACAAAACAGGCAACGGGATCAGAAAGACTTCAGTCAGTCTTGACGCGTGGATGTATTGCACAACGTAAACCACTTGCGTCAAAAAATATCAAATATGTAAATAAAAATTCTCAACCAAGTATAGGTAGCAAAATATTATTACTTTTTCTTCCTAATATTACTAAAATCTTAAGAAAAATATCATGGACCTAAAATATTTTTGATAAGATGTAAAAATTATCACAAATGTATAAATAAAATGTCGTGTCTTAAATTCGTGGCCACCACTGTATATAATTTGTATCTATTAAATTTTTTGTATAAAATTATAAGACTATATTTATTCAATCATAGGTACAAACGTGAATACAATTTTTATTTCTCGAAGAGAACTTTATGAAATAATTGCAAATTCTTTAACGATACATTTTATTTCCCAATTGAAGAATCGCTGGAATGCATCTTATAGAGTTTCTGAGCAGAACAACAAGTACTGGTTAGATTCGTCAATAGGTTTACCGCGCCAGTCTGTTGTTAAGCGTGGTTGATCGAAAGTTGATTTCAAGGATTGCAGTGATAGAAGCAAAAACCAAACGACAAAAGAGTAAAGGAAAGAAAATGCCTCATCTTTGCTGGCGCGGACCAGAAGTAATAAATTACTCTTTAACACCAATATGGCGCAAAAAGCCCGAAACAAAGACTTCAAAATGAAATGAAAACTTGTTTGATACTCAAAATGATTTATTCTAATTTGTATTAACATTTCGATACGATGGTGGTTTAAACTCGAGATTAACAATGAAAATTAGTTGACAAATTTTATTTAAAAAAGCTTTTAAGTGAGGGGAAGCCAAATAAGACAAATATTTAAGTGAATATGAATTATATAAAACACAAATTGACAACAGACAGTCTTAATTTATTTATTATTTTAAGAAATATTTCTTTTACATAAAGATCAATAGTATTCAGCTATTGTTTGTTTTTATTTGTTTTTGTTTGTTTGTTTTTGTTCTATACAATACCAGATTGTTGCGAAACACTTTGAAATTTTTGCTTATAAGAGTGGCAGCTCTACAAGGTTAATCTCCAGTTAAATTCCCATTCAAAAAATGAAAACTCAGTTAACTGAAGATTAAATTTAACTGGAGATTAACTTAATCTCGAATTTAAACTTACATTCAAAAAGTGGCCCTAAGAGTAGGATTGTAAAATTTTGTTCAAACATATATTTTGATGCAGTACATCAGAATCAATCAAAAACTCAATTTTGAATTTTTTGGTTGTTAGGCGCTTACGCATTTCAGGTCACGATTTTTTATTATTATTATGAATTTATCTTCTTTAAGCGAAATAAACCAAAAAAAGTTTATAAAAGCAAACAGGAAAGCTCCCACGATTTAATTCCCATTTTAGGCATCAAAAACCCCATTTGCGTCGTCTGCCTATCTTTCGCCAAATATACTTTTCTAAACTGTTCTCTCATCAGTCGCGCAAAAGATCGTCTTTAAGCAAGAGCATCTTCCAGTTTTTTGCCCTGAATTTCCTTATATCCTGGGATATGGCAATGATCTCGCTTTTCCAGGTGATTCAATGTGTCCAGATATTTCCGTACTATTCTAGACTGAAGTTCTGATATACTAAGACTTTTAGACTGTTATGACCTTTTATTTCTGCGAAAAATGAATGCAGCACAATTAAAAATATTCTTTTAAAGTTCGGAATAGTTACACTGATGCCGAACAGCCAAGCTTTTGTCGCACTTGTCTTTAACCTTTCCTAATACCATATGCTCCCTCTCTTAAAAGAGTATATAGCTTCCAACTGGCTTCAAGCTTACTTTCTCTGGTCGCAAAGCCCTTCCGCAAATTTATATAAGTTGCTGGTGCTATCCAGAACACAGTTAAAGTGGCTAACTGCCACTAAATTTCCAAAGTCGCGATGCTCTCCCGTAAGAGATACAACTCTACCGGAGGTGTTTTGAAATTTTTTAAAAATTATCCTGATTATCCTGGTGTACATTCTTTGTTTGCTAAGATTTTTGGGAAAGAATATATTATGCATATCCAACATTGAATTGATTCCTAATTTAGCCCCTCACCTAGAAATTTTGACTCTATTCCGCCTGAGCACCTCGATCAAAATTGCTTTTAATTTTGAAGAGCCCCTTTGTGATCTCTTCAAACTTTCTATTGAAACTATCTCATCCGTATAGGCTTTACAGTTAATGCCCACCTAAAGAGATTGTTCTCCCTTACAGTAAAGTTTCTGTCAGTACTACTTCAAATAATATTGCAAATATGTATGAAATTTTCTGTTTTACTAAGAGGCATAAATCTGAAAATGTTAAAAACTTTATGCAATAACCTGATAGTAATTTTTGCATATCCTAACAGCGTAATCATACATACCCAATGTAGTATATTCATACACTTATTTTCATTTAACTGCATACATTGCTTTGTAAGACTTCTTTTAATTTATTTTGAAATACGACACCTTTTTAAAAATACTTTTTTTTACGTTTGAATTTTGCACCATTCAGTTCCATGATGCCCCTAACTGTTTATTTTATGAAATTTGTAACATGGCAACGTGCAAAAGAGTTCACTTCTATGGCAAAGGCGAAAGTTAACGAAAAGTGACAATGAAACTTAAAAAGGGAATCATATAATAATGTAAAACAAAGTTGTTAGGTAATATTTTTGTTATTCCAATAAATTTCACTGAATTATTTTTGATCGTTATTTATGTAATAAATTGAATTGAATTTTTAAATATTTCTGCTATTGTTACATTTATGGTAAATTGCTGTTGAAAGATTCTATGATGGGCAAGACTAAGATCATTTGGAAGCTTGCAGAGGATGTTTAACAAGGCTATAAACAATGGACAATAGTCCACTTACGTCTTATTCATTGGGTTTAAAAATCAAAAATCAAAGCCATCATTTTGATAGGATTTCTGTAGTAAACTAAGTTTTTCAAGTCGACGTCCAAATATTACACATACAGTGGATAGCAAAAGTCTAGATAGCAAAAGTCTAAATAGCGAAAGTCTAGATACCTCCTAGATTATCTGTAAAATTAATTAATGTTTTTTATATTTATTTTATTAGCAAATTATTTAATTTTTAATTTAAATTATTAAATTCTAATTATTTACATTATTATATTACTTAAAATTCATGAAATCACTAAAATATATTGGGGTACTAGACTTTTTCTGTCCAATGTGTATGTCCAACAATATCACCATATCTACATTCGGAAATGTAATAGATCTTGGACTAGTAGTTAGCTAGTATTAAAAGCACCTTCATATACGTGACGCACTTTATAGGTTGTGAAGAACTTTCTACTCGTCCATATCAAACCGATATCAAAACATTATCTTAGACGGACAGTGGAAAGTTTCAAATTTTTCAACTCTGCGAGTCCTTTTATAATGAGTATAACACAACACGCTCTATATCATAAAATTTAAAGAATTATTATGTTTTAACCCATTTAAAAACGTTTAAAATATTAGTTCGTAGATTGCAAATAAAATAAAAATAAATTTGTGTTTATTTTCAATTAAATTCTATATTGTTCGCGCAATTCTGTGAGCCACCGTTTACAACTTGATGTAAACAGCAACAATTGCTTTGTTTGTTATGCTTCTTTAAACTCTTTTGTGTAAACACTAACAATTGTTCGGCATATCTTTATCTTCAAATCACGATTATTCTCTTCACACGCAACGCGTTTTCACACAAGACTGAATGAATTATTACTTTATTATTACTCCGTTACCTGCTTTGTCTTGCCTTTTATATGCCAACGTTAACAGTCTGATGAATGATCTTGAAGTCGAAGGTCCGTGCCTTCGCCTTCTCGAGATATTATAAATGTGAACATTGTTGTTTCATTATTGTTATTTGTGTATTTTTGTTTATATTATTCTTGCAGTGTTTTTTGTTTACTAGTAATCCAAAAGTAATCAATTTATTTTCAATAATTACTTTGAATTCTCTTTGAATATTTGAAAATAATCAAAAAGAATTATTGAAAACAATTTGATTAATTTTGGATTATTTTTGAATATTTGAAAATAATCAAAAATAATTATTCATGGTGAAATTACTTATCTCGCCAGCTGATTATGTTGCTGTATAGAGGTAGAGACTGTCAAATTATTATTTGTTTACGTTTTCGGTTTGACTGTTAAAATTATTAAATTTAAATTTAAAACATTTTAAAGTAATTTGTTTATTTCTATTGTGGGTTTAAAAATTCAAAAGGCGAAACAGAAAATGATGGGATACTGAAAAATGCTGAAAATAAATCTTTAAAATATCATTATCACCGTTTTGCACACTAATAAGTAAGTAAAATTTTAATAATTTAAAATATATTTATTTCAAATAATGAACATGTCCATTTATATTTCTTACAGAAAAATTTCATGAAAATAATATTTCTTTCAATTATTATTACTATCAATTGCCACTATTCAATTTTTACTGTGATAAAACTTGCAAGCTATTGGTACAACATTTTTTGAAGAAGAAAGCCAATTAACAAAAGAACCTATTGCAAACATTAAATGCAAATCCAATGGATATTTCACTTTTCTTAATTTATTTTCTTAATTTATTATTTTATTATTCCATTTTTTTTCTTTCCTTTGAACAATTTTATAGACTTTTTAAAACACTTTTTATTAATTTAATCGATCCCATTATAATGCAGTTTTAATACTATTTGTTAATTTATCAATTATTTGTTTTATTGTTTACATGATTGTTTTACAAAATAATTTACAAAATGAAACAAACAAACAAAAAAACATTTAATTCTTGTCTTAATTCACTCGTTCATCCTACACCCTTAACAAGTTTGTATATTTTCTTTAGATTATTTGGAATCTTGGCCCTGTGTTAATGGTTTTCCCAATTAAGACGCAAAAAATACCATTATTGGTTTGGGATTGACTTGTTGTGTCTATCACAACCTTTAACATCACGAGCTACAACACACTGTTTTTCTGTATACACATTTATATATATTTTTAAAATTTTATTATTATTCTCGTTATTTTTAATTCATAAAAATGAATATTTAATTCAAAAATCAATTGTTTTGTGATTATTTACTTTTTATTTTTAAAAATTTGCTTTCATGGTGAATTTTCAACCATATGACTTTGACAGTCTCAACCAACCAGAGAAACAACAAATTTGCCTATTGTTTTTGGTTTGTTGTACGATTGCTAACACCTCTATAAATTATGTCATCATGGAATTGTTTAAAACAATTTGATTATTTTCTTTAGATTTCTTTTGATTCTTTTTGATTATTAGACTAATCGTCAGGATTAGATTATTTGTTGATTCTTTGGTAATCGTAATCAATTAGTAATTTGAAAAAATTGTTCATAGAATTATATAATCATTACGATTCTTTTTAAAAAGTAATGTATATAATTGATTACTAATCGTAATCGAAATTTAACATGTATGTTTATCACATAAAAAGTTACATACAATCCGGCATTTTATACATTAATTCGCCATCAAACTTGTTTGTGTTGCTAATAATGCTGTTTCTGTTGAATTAATAGCCTTCATGACTAATCTTAAGACTAAGAATAGATAATATGGTTGCCGAAAAATTAATGTGTGTGAAAATAAATTCGAATTTGTAAACCAAATGCACAAACCCACAATATTAGCAGCGCCATTTCCAGACTTTAACAAACCCCTGTTAGCTGTTTAACAGAACCAATCTGAAAAAGCTCATAGATTTAGGAGCCAATTACAGGATTAATACAAGGCATAGGAGTGCAAGAAGAGAAGAGAAAAGTGTAAGAAGAAATCACCTGGTCCCACTATGTCATAGATCAATGTAACTATATAAGTGGTATTAAAAATTATTATTGTCTTTTAAAATTAATTCGTAAAAGTCTGACATCAATGTCCGTATATGAAAAGGCAAACAGTACGCTTTACCGAGTAAACTATGTAAAGGGTCCGCCAAATAACTTTTTTTTTTAAAATGCTTAAAAAAGCTACTGAATATTTTCTCAAATTTCTTTTTATTTGAAAATACAATCCTTCCGGTTAATAGTGGAAAATAATTTCATTCAAATGGCTGCTTCGGCTGGTTGTTTCAACAACATTGTTTTTATTTTGGTCGCCATTTTTTGTTTGTCGTTGTTGACATTTGAGTTGCCAAATATCAACAAAAAGTGTTCAGTTAATTGTAATATGCTCACTAAAGACTCTTATGACAGTGCTGCATTGTAAGATTTTCTCAATATTATAATAATTTGCGTATTTATTGTGCAATTATTAATTGAAACTTTATATGAAATATTGAGCTTAATAATGGTGCATGTCTGAACACCGTATTACAATGAAAGCTTATTATTGAGCAAAATTCCTAAGTTTATGCAGTGACTAACAAATTCAATAAACTAAAATACCCTTCGATTTAATTTTCAATTAAAATAAAGTTCACTGTTCGCAGACTAATGTTTAATTCCATATGAACAATCGTGCAGCGATGGTTATCATTTGCAACGAATTTTTTAAAAATCTGTACATAATCAGCACACTTCGAAGTACTCATTCAAATCGTTGAAATCTTAGATGTACAGACAAAATAACAGAGGCCTAAGACTCAACCGTTTTTATGCTTCGGGTTGCCGAAAAAGTTTTTTTGCCGAATAAGTTTTTTTGACACAAGTGGACAATTGTACCAAAAGTTTTACTTATATCCAAAAGAAATAAAAAACATACCATACCATACTTCTTGCAAGATTAATGGATGTAAATTAATATTACAAGAGTTGAATGAACAATTCCAATGCATTTTAAGGAAATTTCCGATTACCAATGGCACCAGGGTTTATTAAATTGATAGATAGAAAAGAATTGATTGCATTAAAATTTCTGAAAAGCTGAAAAGGTTCTTTTTATTATCATGAATATTTAGAGTCTTTTGGTTGTTTCATTTCATTAGTAACCTTTTGTTATTCCTTTTGGTTTCTTTTAAGCAACATGGACCTCTCCAAAAGCGTTGTGTCTTAGCTTATTATATTTTGTTAGGCTTCAGTTTCATTAATCAGGTTTACCGGCACATCAGTTGATTGGTCTATTGTAGAGTAATGCGTATATGTAATGGCATTTGAAAATCTGTCCTTTTTCTGACCTAAAATTATATGATTAATTTTTAATTGATTTTAGTATTAAAAGCATTGAAATAATTAAATATTTAGTTGAGTATTTGTTCTATCATGAATTTTTTCTTTTTCCGCCTAAACATGAAGAAAAATAAAGAAATATTTAAGATTTTTTTTAAAGCAGAAAATTTACAATAAAAAATTTATGATATACTCGTACATACTTTTTTTCCTTTTTTTGTTTTGACCCTTTTTACTATCAATTATTTAAGGTAAAACAAAGGACAAGGTCTTACAAATGAAGTTAATGTCAACTAATTGTTTTATTGTTTATTTTCAACATAAGACTACCTATCTATTTTAAATCCACTACATATTAATGCAATATTTAAGCTTTGTCAAAACCGTCGCACGTTTACTTTCCATCTATTATTATTGTCAACGAACATGAATTTTATACTGAGTATACATTACTTATAATCAAAAACATTTAATGAAAGCTGAAAAATTCTAATTATTTTCGTAACAACGCAATAATACATACCCAGCCTCTGAAAAAATGGTGGTTTCTGACATGATATCTGGAACAGAATCGAAAGGATAAAGCATGAAATTGCCAACATGTTATGTTTAACCGTAGATCGAGCCTTAAAAAAACTTCATAATTCCAGGTATGTATCACTTTTGATACATACTTGTATTTCATAGAATTTTCACAACTATTGGTAGATTTTGTTACAAAATTTAAAAATTTTTATTTACTTTAATTCACTTTAATAGAACTATTTTATATTATTACATTTTATTATCACTTTTATGAAATAAACGCCAAAATTTTTGACATGATGTACATTGTAGTATGGTTTTTCACGTAAAAATTAAACACTTCATATCAGCTTGGTTTTATTTTTTTCTAAATGGTAATAATTTGACATCTAGCACCCTTCATTTTTGACGATTTATAAGTTTCCAAATGTTTAGATGGGGCAGCTTATAGTCACTCCCATCGGTAACGCTCCCAATCGAGAGCTAGCTGAAACCTGATGGCACAAACCATTGTTATATTTCTCTAGAAAAATTTGTTGTCGACGTCATGTGATGTAAAAAAGTTTCCTGTTGCAATAGATCATCGATTATGTCCATAAGAATGCTCTCTCTTTGATTCCTCTCTGGTTCCTCGGATACAAGTTTCCCCAAATACGGCTATAAGCAGTTGCATATACTTGAATCTAAAACTGCCAATTCGATTCCGGTGGACTACGAAATTTATAACGACCATAAACTGCAATTGGTTACTAATCTATAGCGACAAAATTATTGGGATTATTAAAAGCTGAAAGACTTTAACTCAGTTTTCGAAGAGGCGTAATAGGTGTAAATATATCATCACTTCCGTGTAGCACGTTATCAAAGCGAATAATTCTGTTATCTCATACGTACATATTTGACCGAAATACTGTCATCTGTAATATCTATGAAATAAAACATAGGAGGAAACACTGTTTTCTAATGTTTGTCTGTCACGGAAGATAAATATGAGAAGAGCAGTAAGAAAGACTCTACAGCATTTCATGTGACAACTACTAGCAATCTGCGTGAAAATTGGTAATATTTTTCCTTCCATTACTACTAATACGGTTCTATATTCCAAGTAGTACTATCTTTTTCGATTAACGTCCTATTGCCATGTTTGCTGCTGGCAATACTTTTGTCAGTTCACAAGAGGAGCTTCTAATTTCTTCTTCTTCAGAACCTTCATTAGTAGGAATATTACATATATATGTACATATTTAATCGGTCACTACAACCTTTCTTTGTAAACTGGAAATGTATGACCTGAGATTTGAAACTTGGTCTGACGTCTAATAAATACTAGTCTACGACTACTTCAATCAATGTCAAAAACACAAAAATTCGTATTCTTCACTTTCATCCAACACTTAAACTTCAATTTCGTATCAAATATCATAAATAATGTATTATTTACGATAAAACTTCACAAAATCGTTTGAAGACTTGAAAAAATTACATACACAACACCAAAGAATCCCTAGGAAAATTGTATGTATCAAAAATGATACATAAGATAGAATTATGAAGTTTTTGAATTGAAAAGTCCTGTTTGAAATTTTTTTTCTTTGGTTTAATATAATGGCGATAACAATACTAACGAATTCAAAAAATATCAGGCATCTAGCTTTTTCTGAATAAAAGTTATAGTCTCAAAAATTGAAATGTATAATTTTTGATAAAAAGCTCGATCTACAATTAAGATTAAAATATTCAAGATCAATGTTAAGTTCGTACTGATGCATTTTCTTCTCACCTGCGAACTACATCGGTTTTCGACACCCTGCAAATGATTTCTGCAGAAGCTACAGAAACCTTCTTCACCTACTGCCCGGGTCTATGTCGTAGGTAAAAAGGCACCTCAGTGGCATACGCCTTCTGTAGCTAGAGTGTGTCCATCCAACTTCCTTGGATGGACAACCACTTCTATCTACCTATCTACATAGTTGTCGTTTGAGAGATGAATTTTGTTGTTGTAATTCAGCAGCGAATCATCGGAGATAATTCAGTTCATGAGGCCTTTTACATTTAATCGTTTCTGATATTAATTTTTCAACATTTATTCTTGAAATTACTTAGCCTAGTATAATTTACTTTCTGTAGCTTAGTGTTGCTCACACTATGGCATGGTAATCATGGGTCAAAATATTTATTAATTAAATTTTAATTCAATAAAAAATTATAAGTTTCATATTTAAACAAAACGACATAAATGCATATGCTTTTTTATTTTTTGTAAAATTATTGCTCATACCAACAAAAGTACACCTAATTTCTTTATATTTTTAGGCTGAGAACTTTATAAATCATAAACTATAAATGGTTATTTGTGCTTTATTTTAATCCAATAAATATTATCTCAAAATTTTTTGCGTTGCAAAAGTAATTTTAAGAAACATTTTGAATTGATACTGCCAAAATTATCGCTACCAAGAACATGCTTAAAGTTCGCCCATTAGTTGATAGTGTAGGGGAAAAATTATTTTAGTGAGGAGTACACATGCATATTTCAATTGATGAGTCCCTGGTCAAAAATTTTGGTTATCATCCCGATAAACACTTCTTCAGACGAAAGCTAGTGCGAATTCACATTAAAAACTTTCCCCTTTTTTGTGGAAAATACGAGAATATTCTAGGAGGAAGAGTAGCTAAAAAATTACTCCAAAAGATGAACACTTATCTAGCAGAGCACGAAGTATTTTTCGATCATTATTAATTTCTTAATTTCGTGCCCCGGATACTACACAAGAAGATAGAACCCAAAAATGTTCTGTCAGAAATATTAGTGGTAAAATTAAAAGATAACAGCGTCTTTACTATGGCCCAATTGAGTCGCTAAGTGTTGTAAAACGTTGGTCTCAACATTAAAAAATAGATGATAATATTCCAAAAGATTTTTAGTTTTAAAATAAAAATATGATATTGTTACGAAAATGGAAATGATGTTATCGTTTAACATTAAATTGATAAAAAAAAGCTAAAAAAAATGGACTTGTTTACATGACCAACGAATAAACAAAAACATAGCAACAACATCAGTATAAAAAAGTGGAAAAACAAGCAAACAAGAAGCAACAACAACACTGCAAGGACAAACGTATAAAAATACACAAACAACAATAACGTAAACAACATGGTTAAATTTATAGAGATTTCGCAAAAGCAACCATTATCCTTCAAGAGCATTCATCAGACTGATTACCCAGCGATATAAAAGGCAAGACAAAACAGGCAACGGGATCAGAAAGAATTCAGTCAGTCTTGACGCGTCAGTGAAGACGCGTTGCGTGTGCAGAGAATTATTGTGGTTTGAAGAACTCCGTTATAAAGAACTAACGAACAATTGTTAGTGTGTACGCGGAAGAGTGTAAAGAAGAATAACAAATAAAGCAATTTGTTGCTGTTTAAATCAAGTTGTAAAAGGTGGCACACAAAAATATTGCGAACAATGAAGAGATTAATTGAAACTAAATACAAATTTATTTTTATTTTTATTTGCAATCTACAAACTCATATTTTAAACGTTTTTAAAAGGATAAAAACGTAACAATATACATATAAATGATTCAGTCTGTCTCACTTTACAGGTACGATTGTATTATGTTGAGTAGTAAATATGGATATTGCAAACGTTTGACGTTTATGTTTATGTACTAAGTTGTAGTGTCACCATGTATCAACTTACGTACTAATTACGCAAAACTATTCAAGGCAATACTCGACCTTCATAAGTTGCAGGATTACCTCAAGAAGGCTTAGAACAGCACCCAAAAAACTCTAAAATCCAATAAGATGTATAGTAAGCCATGCAAGTGTTCGAGAGCAATTTAAAAAAAATGTTTAAAAAGTTTTCGTGTGGAAAAAACATGTTTTGCAAATGTTCACTTGTAAGACGACGCTGTACCCAATCAATACCCACCCATACGTCTTACCTTACCGAGTGATTTTTTACAGTTTTTTCTTTATTTATATTCATTTAGTTTCCTAAAAAGTGAAATATAAACTCTTAGCAAAAACATCATTGCTGCTATCATTTTGGCGTTTAATGGGTTAAAAACAATTCTTTGACTAAAATATTGATCTTCGTCCAGCTTCAAATGAGCCTAATTGAAAAAGGCGAGCCGTATTTTATATGCCCGTAAGCCAAAATTCTTACAAAGATTTCTTCGTAATCAAAGGACGAAGTCCAACAAGCCTCTTGGCTTCGTTTTACTGCAGATATATTCTAATTAGCAAAAACATATTTATATATATATTTTTCTGTATATGTTAAGAAGAAAGGGATTTTGAAAAAAATCTACTGGATACATATGATACAATTGTATAATAAGTCCTTTTAATTGCATCGTTTCACTGGCATCTTTTGCTTTTATATTATTTTGTTTAGTTTTTAGAAAAAATTTTCCAATAAATTATATTTCGACACTACATTAAATTATTCTACTGGAAAACCATACTTTTAGCTAGGGTCTCAAATTTGTACTGAATAAACATACACAAGAATAGGAAAAACAGAGATTTAAAAATATCTGTCCTTTTGCCAGAAAACAAATGTGAAATATTTAATATATTCAACCCAAAATTTACTGCCTATTAGATCAACAAGTGATTTGAAGTCAAATTCCGTAGCCACTAATTTGGTAGCCACCATGTTGTGAATTAATATGAAACAAAAAATAAATAATAAAAGCAAAGTCATTACCTCCTTATTCACCAATTGTATGAATATTAAAATATAGAGTAAGTGACTGGTGCACCCAGTTGGTTTTAGATGGCAAAATTATAATTTTTGTGATTTTAGAAAAATTATAATTCCACAAAACCACTTGCGAAAAAAATTAAACCCACAATATGAGAGATATTTGACAATTGCAATTTGCATTAAAAGCGATTAAAAAAATGTGCACGTAATGTAAAACGCCATATAAACGCAATGGAAAATAGTGTGCCACATTACCCGCTCATAGTTTTTCTCTCTATTGACTTTTTTCTCTTAAAAAGAGATTGAGTCATTTGATAAAGATGGGAATTTGGACTCTCTATGTTTCACTAAAAGACGTTTGTGATTATTACTTACCTCTTGAGCTGCTGCAACTATTGACGTTAAACAGCAACCCAAACTCGACCGATGTTATTGTAACAATTTATTTTTTTTTTTTTTTCTAGAAGGTACTTCTGCTCGCTGTAAATGCAAATCCAAATACAAGTGAATGAAATATGTTGTAATTGTGCCTTTAGGACGATAACTATGAGTCAAATGAACATACCTACATACATACATACATACTAGAGATGAGCGATATTTTCAAAACTGTGATTTAATCACGGTGATTGATAATTCACTGGTGACTACAGTGATTGAAATTGCCGAATAACAGTTACTAATAATGTCGTTCTTTCAAAATTGTTACATACTCAAATTTATTTCATTTTATTTTGAGCGAGGCAGACTTACTAATAGATGATTCTGATTATTTACTTTTGTCTTTTATACATAAACTTTCTCTGAAACTTAATTGTCAAACTTCATATAAAAGAAAATTGCATTAAAAATAATAACATTGATGACACCACTTTGATTTTGTTTAGTAGTCTTTTCGTAGTATGTATCTAGTTATCTCTTTCTTACGACTTAATAAAATACGTTATTGTCATTATTGTTTTCATTTGGAATACTGTGAACACAATCACTCTTTTAAAGAACAGTGATTAACAAATCAAGTTCACTGAGAACAACGTTCTTCAAAAATCACTGGATCGCTCATCTCTAATACATACATAATAGGTCATTACAACCCTTCAGTCAGGCTTACGACCTAGCTTCTCACACCACTGATGTTGTGTGTGCTAATTTTATACATGATTGGCGGGACCTACAGTATAAAGTCGACTCCGAATGACAGATTTTTTGAGAATCTTTTCGTGGCAATTTTATTTAGTCTCAGAAATCTTTCCAGAAATCTGCTGAAAGGTAGGCACAGAAAAATTTTTTTTCATATTTTGGTTTGTTGAATATATTTGGCCTGGTGTTTGAACCGTGGCCTCACGTCTACTAAAGAGTTAAATGAACAAATGAAAAGGGTTAAATGATCAAATTTCTGCTTGCCTTCAAAACTACTTAAATACCTACTCTTCTTTGTGAAAATTAAAAAATAAAAAAGAAAAGCATTTTCTCTAGAGAAAACACGGATTCATTTCGATTTGTTCCAGGCGGCTCTCTAAAACTTAAAACATATCTTTTGATGGTTAGTAAAGCCCTTTGGCCAAGAGTTCCATCGTATGCTTTCAATACAGAAAACTTGTGGGAAGTTTCATTTATTGTGCATTTTCAATGAACGTACATCTGCTCGAGTTAGTTCCCAATATCGTGTTTGGTGTTTCACACCAAATGTAAATGTTTTTCTTGACATGAGAATATTCAGTCTCTATTCGAAGATATACATATAGCTCTCTTCATATCCTATGCTACCCATTTTCTTATTTCATCGTTTGCCGGTTTTCTGATTATTTTTAGAAAGTAAATTAGCAGATCTAAGCTATTAATATTTATATTTACATTTAAAAAATTATTGATTAAAACTGGAATTGAATATATTTTTTTAAATTTATGTTACGTTTTTAAATTTTGTATAACATTTATTTGTCGTGAAAATTATGCACTTCTGATAGCTACTCATTTTATTCACTATCCTTATGGACAAACTTCAAACTTTCTACATTCTAAATCAATGTCCAATTCTGCATTATTGATTACAAATTCGCGTCTCATTACAAATTTTGTTTTTCTATTATTATGTCTCGTAGCTTCACGAAGTTGCTATGGGTTATTGTTGCCCGAAATTTTGTTGTTTTGTTCCCTTATTCTAAATTCCGTATTTGTTTGTGTAATTTTGTTTGCCGTACAATGTATGCATTTTACTGTTATCTATATGTCCTGTTGACTTATTTTCATATACTTTATTTGTATGCGCGTCAAAATATCAAGTCTTTATGAAAATACCGACACCATAAGGTACTTATCAATGCTATTTTTATATAAACTTAAATATCAAAATTGACAACATTAGGAATTTTTAAACTTAAGCGGTAACATTACACATCACAGTTTAGTCCTTAACTTAAACTGAATATGGTCAACACGGTACACTGTGATAATCCATCAGTTATAGTTTAATATTACCAATTTCCTTAATCGAAATCATATACTAACAGCCTCCAGTCGCTATTGAATGATGTCACATAGAGTCTCTTCAAACATGTCCCTTCCTACGAAAACTATGTCGTCTGTATAGCCTTTACAACAATATCCGCCTCAGATAATTTCATTAAGAGTTCGTCAGTGAAGAGGCTAGGAATGCTTAAAAATATAAGGACAATATCTAATGGTGAAAATTCTATTCAGTTGGTCTCCCATATTTGTTTTTGAAGACCCAGCCTTTGGATTTAATGCTATAAACAAAACGCAGCACGTGGGTATATATGGAAGTGATTATTTTAAAGGCGACGCGACAACAAGCAAATATTCTGCTGCTTTGCTTTTAGGCAAATTTATATTTTTATTCGCAACATTGAGAAAATTAGTGCTCACAGTGAGAGGATTTGTGCTAACAATGCGAGTATTGATGCTCTCAACACAATAACATGCACGAAATAGAGGTTTTAAAAACACGATGTATGAAATATACCGCGTAAAAACGTTTTAGTGGCACCATTGATAAACAGTAAATGAATTGTTTAATTTTTATTTGTTTGGCTTATGCTTTGCTGCGCTGTCTTTACTATAATTAATATGCATACAGCTTACTGCATTGCGTTTATTGTTCTTATAGCATTAATTTGTAAGTAAAAGAAATAGAATTCTAAAACTACATAGTTTCATTATCCTGAACTTTATTATACAAAATTTTACAAGGACAATTGGGAAACACACCAGTGCAATAAAATGAATCTGAATGATCGTTTATTTTGGTACATAAAGTGTTCAACTTTAAAAACACAAACAATTTTCTATTTATTTTAATTTCAGTTACATACATATATATGTACGTAAAAACGATTATAAATACGAATTATGTATGTGTCTCTCGTTTCCGATTGCTATCAACGTGTGATTTCCGTCAACTTTTTATTTCTAGCAGTTAGTTGAAAAACAAAACTTTTAAATAAAATAAAAAAAAAATATAATAACGAATAAATAGTGTATAAACTTTTAAAATTTTAAAACTTTTGAGTTATTGTTTAAATATTTATTTTTTAATTTCCCAAGAGTTAGCAACGATATATTGTTTAAAAGTATAAAAGTCAAACACATTATAGTGTTTTGTAAAAAATTTTGATTTTTTGCTTTAATATGTAAAATTTGGATTGTTTCAACTAGCATTGGCCACCCGAATGTACAATTAAATAATTAATACAGGGTTTTACAACTTCAAGCATATTCTTTAACTAAAACCATATTTTGAACATGCTTATTAGTACATATATGTACTCACACTCGGCATACAAATTCTACGTACATCAAATTCGCTAAGTCAAATAAATAAAATAAAAAATACCAAACCCTCTTAATTCAAATAATTTTTAATATAAAGACAATATGAAATATGAATTAAAATATTGTTACGAAAATGGAACCTGTGTACATCGTTTAACATTAAAATGAGCAAAAGCTACACAAACAAATACAACGAACTTGTTACAAGTAAACCAACAACATCGGTATGAATGAAAAGGGGATAGATAAGTAAGCAAGAATTCAACAACAAGCAACGTGAACAAAATACACAAACAACAATGAAGTCGCGATAGAGGTCTCGAGAAGGCCAACACAAGAACATTCGATTTCAAGAACATTCAGATTGCTTACAGCAAGACAAAGCAGGCAACGGTAGTAGTAAGAATTCAGTCAGTCTTGTGTGAAGACGCATTGTGTGTGAAAAGAACAGTCGTGGTTTGAATATCGCCGTTGATTAAAAGATCTACATTGTAAGCAATGAAGAATAGCGAACAAGCGATTATTGTTGTTGTAACGTCAAGTTGTAAACGGTGGCACACAAAAGTAGTGCGAACAATAATGAAATTAATTGAAACTAAACACATATTTGTTTTTATATTGTTTGCAATTAACGAACTCATATTTTAAACGTTTTCTAAAACGTAGCAATATGTTCCTGGTGATAGAAACAAAATATACACAAAAAAAATTCAATTCAAATTAAGTCTGCGTACAATATTAAAAGTAAATTTAAATCTTATAATAATAGCTGCTGGGGTAGCCTTTGTGCGTTAAATCCTGTGCTAATCTTTCGGGCATACTATGAACTAAGTTTTCAGTTTATTCAAATTTTGGTTCATCAACTCTTTTATCATAGATTTCGAAGTTACTTGATGGTTCCTAATTTTCTTTACTAATAATTCCCACAGACATTCAATTGAAATTTGGCTGAGACAGCGTGCGTAATTGTTTGCGGACATTATATAGAACACATTGTTTCACCATATCAGCAGTATATTTAGAGATATTATACTGCTGAAAGATGAATTGACTATAATAACCTAATTTAATGGCGACTTCTGAAAAATTCCGATACAAATTAAAAATTCTCTTCCCATCCATAATTTGTTCAATGAATTGAAGCAGACCTATCATCACAGCATCACCACCATGCTACACAGTGGTAGAAAAATGCTCTTTATAGAGAGCAGAAACTTTTTTCTCCGCGCTGTTTGTCTTTCTCTGGTAGTGAAAATATTATATTTGTTATTGTCCGATGAAATTACCATTTTCAAGAACTCTGGAAGATTTTTATATGCTCCTTGGCAAACTTAATTCTCTATTGTCTTTTTAGCGTTTCCCAAATAGTGAGCCTGCAAACTGTTTGAATACTGCATCTTTTCCTCGTTATATATGTAGGTATAGAGGAAGGACTTTGAAATGAAATAGTTTGCTTTCTTGCAATTACTTATAAATTTTTTGAAAGATTTTCTTACAGCCATCAAGATTTTTTCCACGAATTTATAAGAATTTTGCGCTCCACTGGATCTATTTCTGTTCCTTGTTGAACTTTAGTTGAAAAATCGATTTATGATTTATGTTGATAATTAAAAATAATGTAATAACATGAATTTAAACGTAAATTGTATAAAAAAAACGCACTTAACTGTAACAACAGTTCGTGATATCGTTCCTGTTTTATCTGCGCAGACTTCTTCTAAGCTGAAAAATTATTTTTCTATCTTCGATAAATTTAATGTTGCTGATAATTACGAATCAGACTTGTTGCTGATATATTAGAGGAAGTGATTTCATTAAAAAAATATTTTAAAAAACACTTTTGCAAACAAAACTTATACTTAAGGGGTTTTATTTACCAGAACTGACTTTGGCCCATATTATGTAAGAGGAATTTTTTCGTCATATAATTAATTGTAGATTTATTCTTTTGATTCTTGGTTCTTCAAAGTATCCATGTACTTGAGTTTGATCACAAAAGATTCTAATTATTTCATATAAATTAATTACATGTCCATGCAAGTATTAAATTCTGCTTCATTTTAGATTAGAATAATTTTCATTTTGTTTTAAATTTATAATAAATTTAATGTTTATATCCACAAGTGATGCATTCATTAACTGTTCAATTTTTCGAAACTTACGCCATATTTCCGCATGAGAACCGTTTTCAGAAGAGCGAACATTTTTATGATAAACATTCAACTTCTCAACTGCTTTTTTTGATGACTAAATTGTTGAACCTGGTGCTGATCACTTTCAATTGAATGACGAAAGTACTCTCTATAATGCCATTCTATTTGAAACTTTCGATATCGTTAATATACATACTACCGATTGTATAAGTAATTTCAAATTCAAATACATATTACTTATACGTCCTGTAGCACAACAGGCGTTAATGGAATACATATGGTAAATACATTTCTTATGCATATGTGAGAACACTCTGAATTTAAATATTTTTTATTAATTACACGGTTGGACAGTGAAAATACACCCGAGTAGCTACATAGTCTTAGTTATTCACTAGGTAGAGTAAAACTCAAATTAATTTTTTTTATTTTTCTCGAACCCTCCAAACTTGTTTTATTTGACAAAAACGGTTTTTTTGATCTTTTCGCACAAAATTATTGATTATCCAAATATTTTTGAATCTATTTTTAAAATTCAAATTTTTTAGAAAGGGGAGATATTAGTCTTTGAAACGGTATATACTAACGTTTTGTTCAGACTTATATGTTTTAAGTTTTGATGGGGTAAACTTGGAAAATATTATTTTTTTCTTATTTTTTCAAGTTTAGCCATTCTTAATTGCATAATTTAATTAAAAAATATAAAATAAGTGTTGTAATTGTGAAAGTGCATTATTTTGTGATGAAATCGAAATTTGTTTGATGAAATCGGACATAAATTTCCGTAGTTATAATTTAAATAGTATAACAGTCGTCTTATATTTTTTATATATGTAATCTTATCAAATGAACTTTCAGTTCAAAAATTTTCAATAGTTTTGATGGATCTTGATTGCTTATCGCAAAATGTGTCAATTTCACGTTTGCACGATTAACTTGGCGACAACTTGGCTAATATTTGTATTTTTTGCAAATATTATTATTTCTCTTTGCACAAACATTGTCCAATTTCTGGTGGTAACTTAAACGTAAAATGGACACATTTAGCGATAAACAATCAAGATTGGTAAAAAATTCTGAAAATTTTTGAACTAAAAGTTCATTTGAAAAAATATATACATATGTATATGAAAAACACAGCTCGACTGTTAGACTCTTTAAGTAATAACTATGGTAATGTTTGTCGGATTTGATCAAACAAAGTGTCAATCTCTTCACTTTCAGAGTGTCATCACTTATTTCATATTTCTTAATTAAAGTTTGCTACTATGAACGGACAAACTTGAAAAAATGTGACAAATTAGCATTTGTCAAGTTGAAAACCCCATAGCATATTAAGTCAAATTATATATACATATATGTATATCGTTTTAAAGGCCCATTCTTTTTCTTTCTAACAAGGTTTAAATTTTGGACATCGGATCCAAAAGGGTTCTTGAAGGGTTCAAGAAAAAAAATATTTTTGAGTTCTACTAAGCCAAACTTACAACGTGCACTATGTCATTAGCTGGGCGTATTTAATTTTTTTATTTTGTCGCATAGTGTTATTGATACTTTTCATAGATCAACTTTAGAATCTTATTGTTATTTGAATGTACTATTGATTGGCACGCCAATCGTCTCTATTGCTGCTGTAATTATTAACACACATGAAAATTAAAATAATAATAATAATACTAATAATTCTTATAATAAAAAACAATGTTAATAAAATTGTTTTAAAAAACAGCTTATTAGACGTCAGGTCACGGTTAAAACTCCTGACCAGACATCTCCAATAAAACGAAAATAGAATAAAAAAAGTTTCTCAAAAATCCGTCAATCGGGGTTAATTTTAAACTGTAGGTTCCACCACTTACGAATATAATTCACACACACAACATAAGTAGTGCGAGAATGCTAGGTAGTAATCCAGGCTGAAGGGTTGTAATGACTAATTATGTATGCATGTTTACTCTAGTTTCTCTATTTTTCTTTTTCGTAATTAGTAATTTTCTATCATTCGTAAGCAAATTTAGTTTCTATATACTGAGGCTATAAATATTTATGAATATATCATATTTAATATCAACTTAAATTTCCTTTCATGTAATTCATACGTTAGCGTTTCAAACAAACGATGTAAATTTTGTATGTTCAAGTAATTTAAATATTTAAACACAGTGAAAATTATTAGGTGCCTCTTGTCTTTGCAAATAAATCAAAGGAGCTGAATTATTACTTTTTTGTTTATAGATAAACTTTATAAAAGAATTTTAATTATTTTTGTACCATTAAATGAAAAGTTTTGCCGGACATTGCATACATATTTCCTGATAAAGTAAACTTTTTCAATAGAAAGGTGTTCATTATTTAAGGTCTTCTAAGTTGCATGGCAATGGAAAACTTCAAATACTCGTATGCAGTTTGTGATACCATTGAGTGACAAGCATAGTTTGAGACAAAAAATCAAATGCAAATATTTTGACGAAATCCGAAGCACAAAGTTTTAAGAATAATTAATGGTTTTTGTTGTTATTTCATTAAAATATCTCTATTTTATAATAAAAAAATTACTAAAAAATTATAATAAAAAAATCAACAAATTAAAAGAAGAGTAAGGAAAAATTCCTGAAGACTTATTTTTTTAAATTATTTTTTCGATAAACATGTTGTTTACATTTATTTTTGTTTGATGTTGTATTTTCGTTTACATTTATTCTTTTGTTGTTGTAAACAAGTTCATTGTCTTAGTAGCTTCTATTTACAATATACACGATGTGAAAGCAAAACCCCATTTCCATTTTCGTAGCAATATTTGGAAATCTAAAGTCTGAATCGGTTCATGGAAGCAATTGTTTAAAGATTTTTTTAATAAATGTACTAATAAAGATGAAATGTAGTTTCTTTTATTTTGATTGCAATCTTCGAATCCAAGGGATATTTATGTTTTAAAAAATACAAAAACACATCAATATTTATACCCAATAGATGAATAAGACATAAAAATTTAAATAAATATTTATTTTTCTTGTTTGGTTTACATACATACATACATAATTGGCCATTACAACCCTTTAGTCAGGATTACGGCCTAGCTCCTCACACAAATCATGTTGTGTGTGTTAATTTTATACATGAGTGGCGGGACCCACAGTTTAAAATCGATTCCGAACGACAGAATTTTGGGAAACTTTTCATGGCAATTTTATTTACTCTCAGAGTTTTTGCCAGAAATCTGCTGAGAGGAAGTCGCCTAAGAAATATTTTTTTCATATTTCGTTTTTCGGCCTTACTAATAAGCCGAAAATTCATAGAAATTTATTTTCTTTTGATTGGTTTAGTATGATTCCAATGTGACTCTTATTATTTGTGTTACTCTGTAAAAATAGTAGCCAACTTAATATGCAAATTTCATACTATAAACTTAAGAGACCAACAAAGGCCTCAATTGCATGTATAAAAACTCGACACGAAATTCAGGTGAAATATGTTAAATAAATTGCTGGCCTTTCAAAAAATTAAAATTATTTTTCACAGATAAGAGCCGAATAGTCTGTTGTAGTATTTATAGTTGATGTGAGACTTGATAAAATTAATGGTATTTTAAAATTTTAATACAATTATTTTTAGCAAAGTGTTTATTTTTATGAAATTTACATTAAAATATGTCATATGGAATTATATACAGAAGTTGTTGCACCTTAATGGAAAGTGTTCACGACTTTCGAGCTGATATTACAATCAACTTTGCTAAGAAAGCAAAGTCAATGTGTTGTATAGCCACAGGAACTGCTTCCTAAATTAAATATACGAAATTACTTCTAAATTAAATATACGGATATAAAATTCTAAAATTACCATCATTGCTATATTGGGCAGAAATGTCAATATCAACCACCAGATTTATGTCAACAGCTACGTATTCATAAAGGTTTTGCGTTTAACTCCTACACGCTGGAATATCTATTTCTCTACTATTTTAGTGTTATTTTGAGTCCAATTGAAGTCGCCGTAGTCTAGTAAGTAGTGTGTTGGCTTAATAGTCGTAAGACCACGGTTCAAACCCCAGGTCAGACATCAAAACGAAAATATAAAAAAAAATATTTCTTCCTCTTAGCAGATTTCTGGTAAAAACTCTGAGCGTCAATTAAAATTGCCATGAAAAAGTTTCTCAAAAATCTGTCGTTCGGAGTCGACTTTAAACTGCAAGTTCCGCCACTCATGTATAAAATTAACGCACACAACATAAGTATTGTGAGAAGCTAGGTCGTAATCCTGGCTGAAGGGTTGTAATGACCAATTATGTATGTATATGTATGTTGACTCCAATTCCCTTGAGGAAACTATCTACCGAAGGCAATACTTCACCAGCAATAAATAACGTAAAAGATTGCTACGGCTAGAATTCAACGTAATACTGGAGAAATTATTAGAAATATTAAATTATTCGACTCTCAATGTGTATAATATCTTGTATATTAAAGATAGGCTCGGTCTGCCCCACCATCATTACTTCACAAGCTGCCATAATATATAGGAAACGGAATCGGTACCATATCTTTTATGCTAGTGCTTTGCACTTCAGAACAGACATTATCGGTTTTTCTATGACAGAAGATCTGAGCATGGTGGCAAACGTGTCACTGAGGAAACTGGCCGGTTTCATCCGGAACTCGGGGTGGTTCAAACCCACTACTAACGGATCATTACTAGGTGCCTTATCTTAAGCTTGGTAAAACAGTGGGCCATATGGACCATTGAGTGAACTTGCCTGTGAACACTTACTTAATACTATGTGCGATATGAACTTTTATTGAGTCAATATTTGGTTCATTGAGTACAATATTTTAAATATTCAGGCATAATAATATACGAAGTTCAGCTGCTTCAATATTCATTTGACAGCTGGTAAACAGAACAGCTAGTTGTTTCATCAACATTGTTTTTATTTTGTTTTTCTGTTTTGATGTTTTTTGTCGTTGTTGACATTTGAGTTGTCAAATACCAATAAAAAGTGTTCAGTTAATTGTAATGTGCTCAGTAAACAGACTTATGACAGAAACAGACTATTGACTTCTACTTAATATTATGACAATTTTCGTATTTATTGCGAAATTATTAATTGAAACTTTATATGAATTTATATGAAAATTGCGATTTACGCAATAAAGATGCATATCTGAACACCGTATAACCTAAACTTGCATATTAAAAAATAAAAACAATGAAATCCTGCCATATTCTGATAGGCAAGCAAGAAACAGTCATACTCAGCATAGAGAACGCGTGAGTGGTATAAATAACTATTATTTACCATGTATGTCCTTACAAATGGCAAACTGATGACCGTTGGAATAGATGAAGGATCGTTTAACGTAATTAAAACTTCGAGCAATGTCATAAGCTATAACATTCCGGTCCAATATATTGAAGAAATTCAAATAATCAAACGACTGAAAAATAACATCTGAAGTGTAGTTCGTATGGATGCAGAGCAAGAAGATAAAAAGTCAATCAGTGGTGAAGAAGAGAACTTAGAAGAGGGAGAAAAAATACTGCTTAGCGTCAGCAGTTTTGTTAGTGGCCTTCCTTTCAATAACGGCATACAAAACTATGTATAAAGACAATATCAAACTTACTGACGTTAACGTCCATCATGCAAAAGGTGCCTCGGTATTGATTGCAAGGACATTCTTGAAGATAAGCCTGAGCATGATATTAGTCCAAGAATCCTAACACTTTAAAAATGGAATCACAGGACTAAGCTGTAATAGTGAAGAGGTAATATTTTATAACAGACACACATCACTCAGAAGCTGTGTCTTTATAAGAAATGATATGAACTATTTTTGCATTACAGGATTCAGAACGAGGGACCTGCTCTTAATAAAAGCTACCATGAACAGACAAGAGGTAGTGGCGGCATCAGTCTACTTTGTAGGAGATGGAACTTTAATCCCCCTTTGGAAGTAAGATGATTTGTGGGGCATAGTTGCAGGCCAAAAATGCCGCTATTGTTGGAATGCGATTAAGGCAAAAGTTATGGAGGAAAGGAACTTTTAGAATTTATCGAACTAGACCAAGTTGAGACAAGCTTTGGTGGAGTTTTCAATTTTACCATAGCTAATCCGAGTATTGCTGTCTTGGAGAATATCAAGCTAGAAATCTTTATCGGATCACAAGATAATAGAATTCTCGCAAAGAGGTCTAGGAACCCCGATACCATCATTTAGACACCCCAGGAAAACTAATTGGACAAAATATAGAGAAACCTTAAGTTAATCTACACGACATTCAAACGAGAAAACAAATAAGGAATCAGTTTGACCTCGTTAAAATTGGCAGAACTAGTTCTATGGTCTTTGTAGCTATCCTTAAACAGCAAGGAAGAGAAAGACGAAATCTGATGAAACTGCCATTTTTGTGCTTTTGGAACCGAACTTCGAAGGCTCGGATACAGAGCTGAGCGTAAAACGGTCATAGGTAGGCATATAAGGTGAATCTTACAGAAATAAGAAAGGCTGGAAAGGACATCTTTAGGCACTTCTCTGAACGTATAGAATATTTACTGCGGTACAAAGGATATATAAAGCTTTTGCGAAGGTTGGGTCGGAATGATGATAACGTTAAAAAGAGAAGATGGTAGCTATACTGATAAATAACAATTACTGAACAGCTGTCGTGAACAGATTTCCGAGGAAGTTGTGGTACATTCATATGTATGTATCGGAGAAGGAATAAAATTTACTTGTGCACCTTTTTACTATACAACACTCCAGGTAGGTATACAATTTTTCTTATTCTATTACAAACATATATATATGAACTACAGTAATAGATGATGTTAATTCCATACTCAAAACCCTTCAGAAGAATTACTCTCACTTCTTTCATGTTGAAGATATTTGAGAAAGTTGTAGACAACTAAATATATAAGATGTGGATTATAGGACAGGCCACTGTATGTTTGGCAACAGGCAGATACAGCTCTGGTAGATTTAGTGGCAAAAATGTAGGAGTCTTGAATGTGAATGATATAACCATATGTGCATTTCTTGGCGTAAAGAGTGTATTTGATAGAACAAAATATTTTATAGAACAAATATAGAACCTATGATACCCAGATGAATAGCTGAGATCCTGAGCAATGAGCAAGCAGATGACTTTGCGAGAAGGGGAGCTTCCACGCCACTGATAATCATAAACCTTATATGGTTTGGAATCTGTAATTTGAAAAGATATACATACTCAATGAAAATGCAGTAAAATAGAGTCAAAGGCTCTTTTCAAACCAAATCGGTGCGAGGCAATTAAAACTTTAGTTGGGGAATTCCAAGAAAAGAGATCTGAATCATATATCAGTCTATCCAAGAACTTGATAGATGCTCGTTTGATAGGGCACTATAGACTCAGAGTACACTTATTTAGAATGGAGGTTGTCTCGACCACGGTATACATATGTATATAGTATATTCACTGGTGATGACGATGAATCATCAAAAAACATTCTTGGAACCTGGATGCATATCAGTGTTAATTTTATGCATGAGTGGTAGGACCTACAGTTTAAAGTCGACTCCGAACAACAGATTTTTGAGAAACTTTTCATGGCAATTTTATTTACTCTCAGAGTTTTTGCCAGAAATCTGCTGAGAGAAAGTCGCCGAAGAAATACTTTTTGTATTTTGTTTTGATGTCTGGCCTGGGGCTCGAACCTTGGCTTTACGTCTAATAAGCCAACACTACCCTCTAGGCTACGGCGATTGTATTTGGCTAAGTTTTTGTTATTCTTATTTAAGGTCTTCTATAGTCGAGTTGGTTTAGGGGTTAAAATTAAATAATACAAACCATGTTCACCTTGATTTTAGAATTTATTAAGATAAGAGGCTCAGAAAGTGGCCTAGAGAGGTCATAGGAACGTCAAGAGAAAAACCCAATCAGCAAAAGTTCATCAACAAAAAGTGTTCCTTTTTTCATAAATACTATGAATCTTATGTTTTGGTAGCGATAAAAAAAATTTAACAAAAATATATTGTATAAACGTGTATAAAACTTCAAAGAGATTATGTTACCAAACAAAATAATTTTTATTTTTAAAAATTTTTGTTCCCTTCATTTCGAATTTTTTGACCCGTTCTCATACATTATAATTTTTGCCAAACTCTAAACATAATTACATAAAAGTTTAAACATACCATATATTAACAGTCATGTGACACTAAATATTCATACTGTGGAACGTAATGCAATTTCAAATTTTATGTAGTCTATAGGACCTCTGAGAGCGAATAATACATTCCGTACACATAATAATAAAATTGTGAAAACAATTTTCTCAACTTTTGTATCCCAAGAGTAAACAAAAGGTATTATTTTAACTAAAATAAAGCTTTTGTTACATAATAGGATTTGCGTTACCTTTTTTAAAAATAAACGAATAAAACTATCAATTCAAATGCTAGAAAAAGAACTTTTTATTCAAATAATGTCATTACAATACCCTTGAGTTCTACGGAAATTTTTTAGTGAAAAGAATTCTCATACTCAGCTTAAATTTCACATTTCAGGTAGCAATACATAATAGAATTTCAAATTCAGTTTCTTTTAACAAAGAGAAGATATAAATATATGTATGTACCATATGTACCATATGTTATACGTCTGAATGTAAAATTATTAATATTGATGCATACTAAGTTATACTATGTATATATCATCTTGAAAAGAGGTTGTAAATAAACGAAAAAAATCTTTTAATACCAAGTAATATTAACAAAAAAGGTTACTGTGTGCGAAAATAGTAATATGCAAGTAACACACATACATATATAAATTCATTTTGAAATAGAATAGATATGTAGGTAAACATTTGAAAATGGTAAGAAAATATTTTATGATGGGGGGTGTCAGAATTAATATCTGAATAAATTTTTAAAATAGATTTTCACATATGTATACCGTGAATGTTATGCAATGGATGAAGAAACAGAAAATAGATTTTATAACCCTAGATAGATAAGGTACATGCGTCTGGGAGACATAAACCTTTTTTTATTTGTTCTATTTTAAAGCAGTTTCTTATAAGAGAAAATTCACATTCTCAGTATTTTCAAATGATATCGTGTTGTTGCTTATCGTAGTTTCCGTGTAATAATTTGGTTATATTTCTGAAATATTCCAAACAATACGTCTTAGAGACGAATGGTTATCTTTGGTGTAATGTTTTAAATATTGCTGTTTCGTATTTGTTGGAAAACTTTAATTATTAAAGAATTTTTATGCTACCCATTTGTAATAATAATGCCATGTAAGCTTAGTTGAAGCCACCATAGCCTAGTAGGTAGTGTGTAGGCTTACTATACGAGGGACCACGGTTCACATCCCAGGTCAAACAACTTGAACAGAAGGCAATATAAAAAAATATTTCTTCGATGACTTCGCCTCAACAGATTTCTGGCAAAACCTCTGAGAGTAAAACTGCCAAAAAATCTCAAAAAATCTGTCATTGGGAGTCGATTTTAAACTGTGGGTCCCGCCATTCTTAATAACACGCACAATATAAGTGGTGTGAGAAGCTAGTTAGACTCTTTAAATAATAACTACGGTAATTTTTGTCCGATTTGATCAAACGAAGTGTCGAGCCCTTTAAGAATGTCATCACTTATTTTATATTTTTTAATTAAAGTTTGCTATATTTTTTATAGTGTGTTGGCTTATTAGACGCAAAAGCCTGGGTTCGAGCCCCATGCCAGCCATCAAAGACAAAATACAAAAAGTATTTTTTCGGCGACTTCCTCTCAGTAGATTTCTGGCAAAAACTCTGAGAGTAAATAAATATTGCCCTGAAAAGTTTCTCAATAAATAAAAATCTGTCGTTCGGAGTCGACTTTAAACTGTAGGTCCCACCACTCATGTATAAAATTAACACACACAACATAAGTGGTGTGAGAAACTACGACGTTGTACAATGGGTCAATTCGACCTCCGGGTACTGTACTTGCTTTAATTGACAAGTACACGTCCTCTAACCTAACCTAACCTAACCTTGCTACTATGAACGGACAAATATGAAAAAACATTAAAAAAATTCGCATTTGTCACGTTTACCTCATCACAGTACTCTTCATACAAAATGTGTGTGTATCTGGCCAGATACATGCGCTACCTATTCGATGTATAGATGAAAAAATGCGCATAAATTTTGTTTGTTGTTTTTTTAATGTGTTTTTTCATAAAACGATACCTAACAATATTTATAGAGGGTACCTGGAGACTCAAACCCCTAGCCAAATTAGAAATATATTTAAATCACAGTTAAATTCGTAAAACATCTGGCCAGATACATGTGCACGACGGAGGGTTACAGGTCCATCCCTCTCATTTCTAATAGGGTTTAAATTTTGAACCTCGGTTCGGAAATGTGTAATCAATAAATTTGTGCGTAAGTCCATAAAAGCAGTTTTTGCCAAATAAAACAATTTTTGAGGGTTCTACTCAATAAAACTCACAACTTACACTATGTCCTTAGCTGGGTGTGTTTCATCTTTTTTATTTAGTCGCATAGTGCAATTAGCAGGATTCCATGGGAGATTCTTGTTTTATTACAATATCTATAAAATATTGTCTTATCATTTTCGCTAAAATATATAATATTCGCTCTTCCTTTTGAAGCAGCATCTGTTAAATTGCTTTTTATTTTCACCAAAAAATCAGCTCCAGTAAGGATGTCCATTTCTAGATGAATGGGTACGTGAAGAAACGAAATTGTCGTATTAGACAACCTATCCGTATGTATAGCTCTCTTCCTGACACTTTTAAATAGATTCAAATCTAATATTCATAAACCCTACCACCTCTTTCCTCCATCCCATGACACATTATCACATTATGGTATTATTCGTAAATAAAAATAATTTAAGATAAATGGTATGTGCAAAGTGAGAAAAACATAAGTTTATTGTAATAGTTTATAAGATGGTGTTAGAAGTCATATTTTATGTAAGGTACATTCATTTTAGTTTCTTCTGTATTATAGTCCTTCTAACAGGTGTCCTGGTAGTGTATGGGGTAGCCTGCTAGGCTATTAGGAGGGTCGTGGGTTCAATTCCCGCTAGGGACCCTGATCTGTTACACAACATCGAGCATATGATGTATTCTATTCTAATAAAAAAGTAAAAAAATAAATAAATAAATAAAAGTTCTTCCACATTAAGCTATAGATTTTAATAATACACTTTTATTTTGTTATTCGTGAAGCTATTAAAAATGTTGTGAAAAAGGATTTGCTTAAATTATGTCAATCACTTTGTAGATATATGGATGGCTTCACTATTTCTTTTTATAAGACTAAAAGTTGTTTTATTTAATACACAGTGGATCGAGCGTGTAATTGCACAATTTTCAATTTTTTTCACTTCAATGAAAGTAAATTTTTGACGCAGAATTGTCGATTTTGAAAACAATTTTTAAAACTAAGGAAATAAACCAAGCTATCAAATATGATCCAAAACATTCGGACAACGCCTGCACTAATTTGTAACAAAAGTTTGTAGTAATTGTTGTTCTACACGCGTCTTATTCCTTGCTTCATTTGCTCCACTGTGGTGAAAGTGGAGTTATACAACATATGGTTGAGTTCTTTTGAAATATACTTAATAACGTTAAAATCCGGGGATTGAGCCGGTGTTTGCAGATATATTGGACAATTAAGAATGAAAGTCAACTTCGCAACGTGTGATGTGTGCTTCTAATCGTATCAAATATATTTAATTTATCGCCACTTTCCCTCACATTTTCATTTAAAGTTTATTTATATTTAGGATCCAATTCATTTTATTCTTAGTAAACAGTACTTATAAAATAATGAACAAGATTAAAAAAGGGACACATTAAACAAGAACTTTTAAAAATTACCATTTTCCAAACGACAGAATATTTTGAATAAATCGGGCTATTTTAGCTCAAACACTCCTATCGATCGTGGAGTTATCTTGTAATTTTTTACCGTTTGTTATAACATACAGGCCGGAATCGATATTACTTAATTGGTCATTACAATCCTTTAGACAAAAGGGTTTAAAATCGATTCGAATGACAGAATGCTGTGAGTACGTCGCCGAAGAAACAGTTTTTTTTTATTCGCACAGTGCTGTATGCCACTGTTCATAACTTGATGTAAACAACAACAATTGCTTTTATTTGCATAAACAATAACAATCACTGAACAATTATTCGACAGACTTTGGTAACGGAGATCTTCAAACCACGATTACTCTTTAAACGCACAGCATCTTCACACAAGACTGACTGAACTTCACTAACTCAGTCGAGTGCTTTGCCTTGCCTTTTATATGGCAACGTAAACAGTTCTTGAAAGCGAATGTTAATGACTTCGACCTCTCGAAATCTCTATAAATATAAACATCGTAGTTTACGTTTATCCTTGTAGGGTTGTAGTTGTATTTTTATTTACCACTTTTTATGCTGGTGTCCATTGCTATATTAAGCAATACGATAATTTGTAAACAGGTTTGTTTACTGCATTGTTTTGTTTTTGTAGCTTTTGTTTATAATTTTAATGTTAATGTTCATTTCCGTAATGTTCATTTTCGTAACAATATCTACAATATTGGACTGCAAAAACGCGATTAATAACTAGTCCATGTATGGAACGGCGCGCATTATGTGGGTATTTAAACACCATGGTTTCGTCATTACCAATAATTATACTTGGATTTAATTGTGTTGAAGACCCAGCTGAGAAAGGGGAGGAAAACCTCTCAGAGTCTGTTGTGGTACAGAGTATTACAAAGATATTCGTTGAGGGGAAAACCATGATAATTTTTTATTTTAAGACTGTGGAACTATGATTGCAGAACAGTAATGACGCTCCGGTTTATGTGTACTTCTGAATCGTATTGGCGTGGTGGAAAATGATGAATACAGGACATGTGGTAAAGGCATCGAATCGATGGAATATATTTTATGTCTTTGCCCAGTATTCATAGGCTCGAGATTCAAATATTTTGGGGATCGGACACAACTCGTCTCAGAGTAGTGTACTGGAAGAAGTAAAGGACTTCCTATAGAAAGTAAGGTTGCCATCTCTTAATTGTGGGCGTAAGTAAGCCTACTTAGTGAATGAGACTCTGTTAGGTCTGCTCTCCTTCAATATGCCTGCGTAGTCGGATTCTAGATTCTAAAGTTAGCCTTCCTCTTTAAAGAATCATGCCATAACTTAAGAATTTCAGGAACTGGAGTAAAACTTATAAAAATTCAGGAAGAAAATGGTTCAAAAATGGTTAAACCAATAAAAATCAATAAAAAGAATTATTAAAAATGGGAACGGAGGAGAAACCGTTTTTTTCCGATGTATCATATTTTGAAAACGCGTAAGTTCGTTTCCCGAGGTTTACGAAATTTTTTTTTAAACGAGAAATCTCGATTCCCCATAAGAATAAGTTCATACTATACTTACATATTAGGTGGTCATTCTCATTAGAGTAAACCTCAACTCACACAGCAGAAGAAACCACTGCCAAATGAATCCTTTTACAACAATAAATTGTTACCTACATTGCGCGTCCAATTATGCATTTGTTACGAAACTTACTAGTTTCGGTTTCTTTCTTAATTTTAAAAATTGTTTTAAATAAAACATTCTAAGGGTAAAGTTGGATTTTGTTAAAGGTAACTTTAGCTAAAGTGAACTTTAAAGTCAGCTTTAACTTATTTTCGTTATTACAACCTAATGATAAAATAAAGTTAACTTTATTAAAAATATGACAGTGCCGAAACAATGTCGATAAAAGTGCTCAATTGAATAAATTTTTTTAAAGTGTTTTTTGTTGTATTTGCTCATTTTGTTTATATTTGAGATTGCCACATTGAAAATAATACATAATACGGCAAGTTCTAACATAAACTTAACTTTAAAAGGTCGGATGATCCTCCCTTTACCTTAACGCTCACATACCTAACATGTATAATTAGCCATTAAAACCCTTCAGTCAGGATTACGACCTAGTTTCTCACACCACTTATGTTGTGTGTATAAGTGTATGTATAAGTGGTGGGACCTACAGTTTAAAGTCAACTCTAACGACAGATTTTTGAGAAACTTTTCATTGCAATTTTATTTAGTCTCAGAGTTTTTGCCAGAAATCTGCTGAGGGGAAGTCGCTGAAGAAATACTTTTTGTATTTTGTTTTGATGATGATGACATGGGGCTCCAAACCTGGATTTAGGTCTAATAAGCCAAAACACTACCTACTAGACTACGGCGACTTAGCTTGGCTTAACGTTCACTTCTACCATATTGTCTAGTTATAATAATGAAAAACAATTTATCTGCCCGTTAAAATCCTCCGTTTAGTTAACGGCAAGTTTTAAGAATGGCCCTAACACCGAGTCTCCAATTATGTGTGTGAGCCACCATATTTATGTTCCTTTTATACTTATTTTCCTTTCAAACTGGAACTAAAAAACTCATATACTATCTTCAGAATTTGTAATTACGTAAACAAAAATGTTCTAAAGAAACGAAAAGATAATGGTTTCCAAGGGATTTTCCAAAGTATTTTTTATTTCAAGATAAAATATTGTATTTTTTTTTCCTTTTCTATACAAATCCTCAAAAACATAAATCTTTGCTGTGCAAGCTTTAAATCTGCAAATGCCAATTATAGAAATCAAAAATAAATATAAAAATAAAGCAAATATTAAATGGGCACAAGAGGAATTTTGAAAACGACACATTGATTAAATATAATATGCACACAAACTATATAGTAAAAGACAAAATATATTTTGTTTCCAAAAATTATTAAAAATATTAAAAAATGTTACATGATGGCTATTAAAAAATTCAAAGATTTTGTAAAATATACAAAAAGTTTAGAATTACACATATTCGAATAGATGCATAATTAATTTTAAAAATCTTATTTTAAAAGATATATAATAATTTCTATCTTAATTAGTATGTTCTCGGTACTCCTCTGAAGGTATTACGATAGGTGTAGAACCCATTACAAAGATAGAATTCTGATTCATTCTCATTCATAATAAACATACATACACACACAATTGGTCATAACACCTTTCAGCCAGGATTACGACCTAGCTTCTCACTCCACTTACGTTGTGTACGTGAATTTAATGCTTGCGTGGTGGAACCTACGGTTTAAAGTCAACTCCGAATGACCTGTTTATGAGAAAATGTTCATGGCAATTTTATTTTCTATCAGATTTGCTAAGAGGAAGTTGCCGAAGAAAAATTTCTCATATTTTCGTTTTGATGCTTAACCTGAGGTTTGAACCCTGACCCTACGACTAATAAGCCAATACACTCTCTGCTAGACTACGGCGACTTAATATCAGAGACATTAATCACTTACAACTATCATATGGTTTTTGTTTGGTGACAAATAAGTAGTGTTTTGGCTTATTAGACAAGAGATTGTGGTGGAATCCACGTCTTAAACATTTCAAGCAGAAGAAAAAATATTTCTTTCGGTCTTCCTCGCAGCTGTCTTTTGGTAAAAGCTCTGAAAGTAAATACAATTGCCATGAAAAGTTTCTCGAAAATGCCGTTGGGAGTCGAAATTAAACTCCTCAATCCAGGATTTATCAACAACGCAAAGGAGGTAACAGATGCAATTAATTTCATATGTGGATTAGTATTCGAAAAGAGTGTACCTGCTGTACCAAGTTCATCAGCTGAACAATTACCGGTTCAGTCCATCCAGTTTGGGTTCATCGCGTATTGCTCTCTTGGTAGCGTACCTCTCTGCTTAGTTATAGTAATTTTCTATAAAATATCGACGTTTAGCAGACTGTTTTCGTTCATGGTTAGCAGATGTAAATAATATAAAAACATAGTGGACGGATATGTCAATAATATTGTGAAATACCACTTCAGGATCTCGATTATCCTTTTTTTTGGCAACTATAACATGATACTACTTTATCCAGCGTATTAATTCATCCTTTACATTTATTGTAATCCAGTATTATCTGAGATCTTTTGTCCTTGCGATTACTTATTTCTGGACGACGATGCAAAGTACTTACAAGTAAGATCTGAAAATTTTATCTGCTGATACATTATAACTTTTCAGAGCAACTGTCAGATCAAAAACTGCATGGATACTTTCGTTTTCGGCAGAATTTTTTTTTCCTGTATATGGATGTATATTGGAAGCATCACAGACCACCTATAATTCTATGCCATATTTAGTTGGTATATATTGTCGGAATGGGCATCTTCTTCTAAGGACCATCTGCTACTCATCGAGTTTAAAATTTTCAGATGGATTGTAGAGTTTGGGCAATATGTTAATTCATTTATTCCGTATGGGTGCAAATTTGTGTAAAGGTGGTCGTTCACAGTGAGTATAATGCTCTCGAAAAAATTTTAAATCTTTTTAGTATCAAAATTACTCTACAAATTGATTTTATTTCCCCGGAACCCCACAAACTTCCCGAACTTTCATTATTTGATCTATACACTACAGCTAACAATAAATCGAACATTTCCGTATCGTCAACTTCGATCCAATCATTATTACAAATACGCCTACCTTCATTGGATTTATATTTCAAAATAATGTTTATCACAAGATGTGGGAAAAAACTAAATATTTCAGCGATTGTAACTTTCATAAAAAAAATCTAATTTTCCTCAAAAATGGTTCAAAATTGACCCACAATTCATTGAAAACCATATGAAGGTTAATCTTTTGAGAACTGCTTGAAATTTTATTTCATCGCAAATTAAGTCCTATTTCGATTATGATCAACAAATTTAAAGTGGCATTTGGATATATAAAAAGATAGTCGAAGAAGTTTAATGACCCGTTTCTTACAAAATTACTAAACTTCTTCGTCGAATTTTGAAGTATGGTTAAAAATATGCCATAATATTTATCAAATTTATAATAATGCAATTGAATCGGTACGGACAAATTCACTTTATTTTGCTTACGTGAATTACATTTTGATTGCCGTCAATTGCTGACATAGTCTGCCAACTTAGCTTATATTAAATTGCCAACATAAAAAAAGCTGTTAAACCATGTTAAATGTGATATTTTTATTGGAAGTTATTAGGGGCGATATAAATTTATTCGGGATTTTTGATAAATGAAATATCGTACAACATTATTCGGTGATTATCCCGAAATTTCTTATCACTGTAAGTCACATTTTTTAGAGCCAACTACAGTGACTGTGATCAGCTTAAAAGGATGTGTAACTTATTTCACTGACTGCATATTCGTGCTCGATGGATTTGAACATCAACTACTCATAGCATTTAACAAAGCTTCAAAATAAGTATTCCCGTTCATGAAGTTCATAGAGCACATTATCAATTTTACGGTTAATATAATCGGCCTACTGAGCAAGCAATTCGTGCAGTTATAGGTCGCAGCGAAGCCTTGAAGAAGATGCCTAAGTGTTAATTTGTTATCGTTCGCAACTTGTTAGTATTTCTTCTTCGACTACGTGGACAATTTTACAGAACTATTTTTTCCTATGTGACTATAACAGACAGTTTCTACAATAATTAAAAACCTGATAACTGGCCGAAGATGAACATTTTTATCAAATTATTGTATTTTGTGATTTATAGTTAAATTTCTGCGCCAGGGAGCAAATAGTCGCATTTGAGGCGTTAATGAATCAGTATAAGATCCCTAAAAACTGACTGTTTGGTGTAGTTTGCATGTTGGCGTCATTATCGGTCCTTATTCGTTTTGAAATGAGTAAAGAGCTTGCATTACTGCCATTTCTAAACAATATCGAGTCATGCTGATCTAAGTTTTTTCCAAAAATTGATAAGTAAAAGTAAACCTCAACTACATTTGGATCGAAAATACGACAGAATTTTACATATTGAGTGCTTTCCCAATTTGCCAAACAAATTTGGTGAAAATTTTCTTTTCGGAAGTAGTAGTGATGATTCTTAAATGTGTTTTTGTTTAGAAATTAAATTTAAATTTCATTAAAAACGTTCTACTTTTTGTGTTTTGTCCATTTGCATTCATTTTAATGTCGGAATAACAACAATTACAATCGAAAGTACAAACGTCGCAACGGTTGCAAAGAGGCGTCGTTGTTTGAAATGAACTTGATCGAAGCAATTTGTTATTGATTGATGGCAATAAATTAAATGACTAAATTCTCCCGTATAGTATTTGAAATTTAAAAAAAAATAAAACAATTTTAAATGAAAAGTGAAAAATGTTGTGGTTTTATATGTATTGTCGGCAATTTTGTTCGTTTGTTTTCGTAATTGCAGAAAAATAAAATAGAAAAACTAAATTTTTATTTGCACGAGTTTTTATTTCATTTCAAAAACAATAAATGAAAAATGAAATGTTAAAAAATTTTTATTCATCACATATGTTAATCGTTTTATTAAATTTGTTGTTTTCTTTTTTTGTTTTTTTTTTATTAGATGATGGAAATGTTATTTTTTTGCGGACATTTTAAGTGAATAGCAGAATAACTGAATGAAAAATTATTTTTATTGGATCGAAATCCATTTCATTCATTTGTTTTCAGCCTCAAAGTGCCATTATTAAGGAAGGCAGTCAAATGCTGGAACAATCTGGACCGTAGACCTGCTGCTATTCTAGGTCCAACTCAGGACCTTTGGCCTGAAAAACCAGATATCCCCAATGGGACACTTGAGATTTATACTGATAGCTCAAAGATGGGTGACAGGGTGAGCTGTTGTATATTTATTAAGGGTTCTGACATGCCTGATATTGATATGACTGACAATATTTTCCAGGCAGAGGTATGGCAATTTTGAAAGCGGCGCAATGTGTTCTTGTGTTTGTTCTTGTCCATGAATACTAAGAATTTTTCAGGGAAATTACAGATCACTGAAATCTAACTCTTATAGGGGTTCCGAGAAATAGGGATGCTATTGTTAATTGCATTGCTGATTAACTGGCCACAGCCGATAGGGAGCTCGCAATCTTCGCCATCTGTTATGGCTTTAGTTAACTTAAATATCATCCACACTTATTTTACGGTAGATCAATCTCATTGGAAGCAAGAGGGTACGTGTAATATTGCTCTACTGGACCCGTATCGATATGAAGAGGTTTGACTCATTTCTGTCCTTAAATCTCATGGCCATCAATCGCACAATTTTTACGGGTCACTGTCATTTTGGTAGACATGCCAAAGAGAGGGGGAATAAACTGTCTTTCACGTCATGTGCCAGTGTCCATCTCTTGTCATAAAGTGACGGAGGTTTTTGACCTCTCATTTTCTGAAATCTTTGACGGAGCTCACTAATTTAACGATTGCTGCAATAGCAAGATTTGTATTGAGTTCGAGTTCGTTTTCTCTAGAAAATCTTCGACTCTCGTTTAGTATTGATTGTGGTATCACAATGGACATAAATGCTGACTTAAGTAGAACCTCTTCCTTTTAGTTGGGTCCGCCACCTAACTTAACATATAGTAATAGAAATGAGAGCTAAACAAACCATTTAACACTAAACATACCACCACCGATCAACTATAAATACTAATACTAACAAACTGTTTTAATCTGAAGTTTAAGTTTGCAATTTTTGTGCATTCTTTTTTTTTTTTTTGCTATCCTCTCCTTTCCCATGGAAGACATACCACTTGAACTTGTTAGAGTTTATAAGTGAAAGCATGTCGAACACGTTTAAACAATAAAAAACGAACTGCACACTGTTTTCAAACATGTTTTGTTAGAGTTGAAACGAACACCCCCATCGTTAGTTTGTGCGACTTAGTCGGAATACAAAAATAAAATTATAAGAGTCACAGACACAAATATTATTAACGGAAACTTATATCAGCAATTGTCGCTCTTATGTTATGCTATTATCGGTAACGACAATATCTCTACGTACATGACTGCAAGCGTTATTTTATTTTTTAATTTTTATAGGATTGTGGTTTCAATTAAAAATTATAATCGAAAAATATTTAAATTCGACTTTAGTTTAAATTTTCGTATTTTAATTCTAATCTTTTTATAAAACAGGGTAACACTAGACAAAAATAAAGTGAAATTATTAATTCTCTTGGATGGTATTCTCTTGATTATCAAATACTCGAAAAATGTCTACAATATTTAAAAAAGAAAATTAGACCTTCTAATGCATGTTTGTTGCGTAAACCGGTTGAATGGTTCTCTTGTCGTAACATATATATGTATATATATACAGATCACGCATATATGTATATACAGATTTACTTTTTAAATATTATTTAATTTTGTCATTTGATTTGGGGTTTGGGTCGGTTCCTGCCCAAGCCAGCTGTAATAAAGGGTCCGCTAAATAACTTTTTTTTGAAAATGCTTTAATAAAAACTACTGAATATATTCTCAGATTTATTTTTTTATTTGAAAGTACAATCCTTCCGGTTAATAACGAAAAATAATTTCATTCAAATGGCTGGCCTTGCAGTAGCCGGCTGGCCATACAGTAGTCTACACGATCGGTCCAATTTTTAAGCACATTATCGATTGTGTGCAGCTGTATTTCACCAATGGCTTCACAAATATTTTCCTTTAAAGCGTCAATTGCCTCTGGCTTGTCGGCGTAACAATTACCTTTGAAGGCACCCCACAAATAACAGTCCAATGGTGTTAAATCGCAGCTGCGAGGTGACCACACGATCGCCGTTGACTATAACGGCCACTCCTTGCTCATTTTCGAAGAAAAAATGGCCCAATTATGCCTCTGGAACAAAATCAGCACCTGACAGTGACTCGTTGTGGATGCGTCGGCTTTTCAATGTATGGGTGCGGGTTTTCTGTGCCCCAAATGCGACAATTTTGCTTGTTTACATACCCGCCAAGATCAAGATGAGCTTCATCTGAAAAGATGATTTTTTTTGTCAAAATCTGCATCTTCCGTAAGTCGATCGCAGGCCCACTTAGCGAAGCGAAAACGCATTGGATGGTCAATTGGCTTAACTCCTGAACCAATTGGACTTTGTATGGCGTCATACCAAGGCCTTTAAGCAAAATTCGTCTCAATGATGTCTCCGAAATGTTCAATTGTTGAGAACGACGGTGAATTGATGTTGATGGCGCTACACGCACACTTTCTGCCACAGCAGCAATATTCTCAGCTGTACGCACTGTTTTTTGGCTTTTCACGCTTTGGTTTATCGATGAGGATGCCAGTTTCTTTCACTTTTTTCACAAGATAACGAACATACGGAGCTGACGGTGCTTCTCTTCTACCAAAATCCGTACGCAATTTTCGAACACATTCTGCAACATTAGATGGCGTACCCGATATTGTTGCAGCGGGTTTGTTCAAAAAAAGTTCAGTCGACTACTCCAAAACAAAGGATTACTTACTTACCAAACTCAGTGTGTTATTTAATAAACATGCAAATTAAGTGTAATTTGCTCGATACTTTAATACACCGAACGTTGTGATTTGTATCGTTTTAGAAAATGTACAGACCAATAATTCCATTGATCCACAAACCTCACCATTGGTTCCATATTCCAGAGTTTATTGGCATCGTGTTTTCTCTTCAAACTAAATTTGTTAATTCTGTTTGATAACGTACACATTGAGAATTTTATTGGCGAAGGTTATTCTTCAAGAATATGCATGCTTTGTTTGCATGTCGACAACTTTTTGGATTGCTTCAAGTCACGATTTTTTACATTGAAAATATTTACACTCAAAACAATCACCCTTTATGTTTGATAAGAATTAAGTATTGTCTTTGTAATTAATTAATTATTATACTTATATTACTATGTTGGGTTTAAATCGAAAAGCAGGAAATGTGTTTCAATAAGAATTTGTCTGAACCATTGTGTTCTCACTTGTTTTTGTTCTTTTTTTTATGGTATGTGTGTGATGAGAATAAATTTATAAGATTGCTTTGAGTTTGTGTAAATGCGAAAACATTTATATGTATGTATGTAAATGAGGTTGAAGGCAATTTGTATATATTAATACACTGAACACGATTCTACTAAGAAACCATCGCTAACAGCGGCATTTCCCAAATCATTATAGGATAATGCTAACCATATGAATATTATTCGATTATACGTATGTATATGACCTTATGAGTTTTAACTCAGGTACAAAAAATATATAAAACAAACCCAATAAGCAATTTGATTAATCCTTCTAATATTTATTACTACCACCACAATTTTACGTTTCTAAAAGAAACAGAAATTCTTGGTAGTCATTGGTGATAATATATATACATATGTATATGTATGTATATTCAATTAAATTGATACAAATTTCTAAGAAATCAAAAATTATTTATTGTTGGCTGCAGAGTTCAGACCAGTTCTAACTCCAATCTTAAAATTAATATCAGCTGATGTAATAAATGTGTATTCGGAGGTATGAAATGTGTGGAGAGACGTTAAATCAATGTTAATATAATTCAGAGAAATCGAAATAGTCAGAAAATATATTAACTCCTCTTGAATTTTTACATCATCAACATTACAGATTTATATGCGATCATTCGCCAAGTATTACATTGAAAGATGAAATTCAAATTATTAATCGGAATATTTTTCCCTACCAATACAACTGTTTCACTTAATGCAAAAAGATTTATATTATAAACTTGCTTTATATTGTTGCCTTTTTACCTTTTTGAAAAGGTTTATAATATGAGTTCGTTGATTGCAAACAAAATAAAAATAAATTGGTGTTTAGTTTAAGATTAAACTCTTTATTGTTCTCACTACTTTTGTGTTTGTCACTGTTTACAAGTTGATAAGTCCAACAATAATTTGCTTTACTCGTTCTTCTTCTTTACACTTCTGTTAGCGTGCACACTAACAAATGTTCGGTAGATCTTTTCAATGGAGATCTTCAAATCACGACTGTTTTCTTCATACGCAACGCGTCTTCACACAAGACTGACTAAATTCTTACTACTCGTTGTCAGCTTTGTCCTGCTTTTTATATGCCCATGTAATCAGTCTGCTGAATGTTCTTGAAATCGAATGTTCTTCTGTTCGCCTTCTCGAGAGCTCTATTGCAACTTCGTTGTTGTTTGGGCATTTTGTTCACATTGCTTGTTGTTGCGTTCTCTCTTACTTGTCTATCCCCTTTTGTTTCATACCGATGTTATTGGTTTACTTGTAACGAGTTCATTGTATTTGTTTGTGTAGCTTTTGGTTATCGTTTTAATGTTAAACGATGGTACACTGTTTCCATTTTCATAGCAATATTATAAAAAACGGAAATTGGAAATTGCTTTTCCAACGCATGTATTGTTTCGTTAAGTGAATTCCGAGCCTCATGACGAACATAAGGCAACTTACTTATACTGTCTCGTTGGTAAAGATAAACGAAAGGAAAATAAGTTAACAAGAAAAACAGACAACAACAAAATACACACATCGAACGGTTCACAGAATTACACAAACTAATACATAGGAATTTACGAGAAGAGAATAAAACGGAGATTTAAAATCCAGCAATTATCGTGCAATTGCAGTACGATATACTCGTACATACATACATAAACATACATAATTGGTCATTACAACCCTTTAGTCACGATTAATACCTAGTTTCTCACACCACTCATGTTGTGTGCGTTAATTTTTATACATGAGTGGCGGGACCTACAGTTTAAAGTCGACTCCGAACGACAGATTTTTGAGAAACTTTTTATGGCAATTTTATTTACTCTCAGATATTTTGCCAGAAATCTGCTTTAGTTGGACATGCCTGACCTGACCAAGGTCTCACGTCTAATAAGCCAACACACTACCTACTAAACCACGGCGACTTCCGTACTATATAAAGAAGTATAAATTGAGCGAAAAACGATGGGTGATAGTGACGAGACTCGTGTGTGTGATAAATAACGGAGAATTGTAAGGAAAAGTGCGCGTTTAACTCGGTGGTATTACCGAGAATTTAATCTTTGTTAAAAAGAATTGCAAATAAAATTAATAGCGCAGTATCATCAGTTGAAATTAAAATAACAATCAGAAGTAAATAATTTATTTTATTTTAATTGCAATATTCGAATCCAAGATAAACATTTTTGCAAAATTGAAAAATCTAACAGCATGTGTAACATACACACAATATAAACTCATAATATTTACAACTTCATTAAAAAAAAAAATTGTATTTATTTACGTCTTGTATATATGTACCTATGATTTTCGTGCTTATTGGGTATACGAACATATTTGCAATCGTTCAATATGTTGAATAAAGCTCTGTTTAAAAGTCTTGCCGAAGGAAACGTGTTGAAAGTGGAAAATATGTGAACACATCTCCGCTTTAAGACAAGTGTATGTGTGTTAATTCACAGAATTATGCGAATCCTTAGTGTATTGAAAATATGTTAGAGGCTGTTTAAAGACACTCAAATGAATTTGCTTTTATATTAGGAAATTGTGTGTGTGTGTGTTTTTATCTGCATTCCTTTCCTTTTTTTTTTGTTTTTGTCTTGTTGGAGCTGAAATTTTATTTTTATTTCTTTCTTCTGTTTTAAAATTTGCGTTTAATCTGCAAAAAGAAATAGACTGGTTCATATTTTGTTAAAAACACAATTGAAAGTATGGTCATGCAAAATCTTGAGTTGATAAGCATATACTTATCGACTATAAGATATCTGAATATGTTTTCGACTTTGGTAGATACCTGGTGGATACTTTTCTGATAATGACTGACACCCTCTAGAGGACTTTATCCAAGTATTTACTGATGAATCCAGATCACGTGACAGATTCAAATGAAAAATCTTTTCAAAGCCACTAAACCTTAGATTATCCTTTACACTACTAGTGAAGTACTATTATGGCAACAATAAGGACTATAAGCCGGTATCTGGGTATATTGTGCGGTGTTTTATGCATATTTAGATCCCTAGAGAATGCATATACCACATCTTAGATTGTCAAATAAGTACCTATAGACGTGGACTTACTGTTAGCCATTAAAAGAAAACATCGGTGCTTTCTTCTATGTAATGTATCACAAAGAAGCATTGATATTATATCGATTTATCACAAAATAAACCTATGTTTTCTGTTTGTCGATTGATTGGTTAACACTCACGTGTTTCCTTGTCAGATACATTAACGGTACAGAGGTTTCCAGTACATATCCTCACGAAACCTATATATTGGGCTTATTATTAGCATTAGGTTACTTGTCGCCGTAGTCTAGTAGGTAGTGTGTTGGCTTATTGGACGCAAGGTCACGGAAAATATGAAGAAATATTTCTTCGGCGACTTTCTCTCAGCAGATTTCTGTCAAAAACTCTGAGAGCAAATAAAATTGCCATGTAAAGTTTCTCAAAAAACTGTGGTTCGGAGTCGTTAGTAGGTCCCACCACTCATGTATAAAATTAACACACACAACATGAATGGTGTGAAAAACTAGGCCGTAATCCTGACTGAAGGGTTGTAATGGCCAATTTTGTTATGTATGTACTTGTGGATAGTCTAAAGCATAACTCAAAGCAATTTTTATTGCGATTGACCTATAAAAGTTTAGATTATCTCAAAATTGTACTTTCATACGTAACTGTTTTAAACGGAAAATTCAATTGAATTCAAACATGAGACTGACATTGCTCTACAGAAGAGCAAATAAATGTTGTCACAAAAACTTTATTCATTTGCGGGGGATCAAATATCCTGACCAGATTCTATTTTAGAAATCTAATAGCATTATAACGAAACACTTCATTTGTTCATTTATTTGTCATTGTCCAGCGCTTGGGAACATAAGAAGAATAATTCTCGGGCACCCAGAATTTATTGACAGAATACGTCTAGCCAAAGAAGTTTTGTATAAAATACTATAAATACTTTCTTTTACTTTCTATAAATGGTTCATATTGGTTCAAATGGTTCACAACGACACCTTATAGGATGCAAGCTATAGGAATTGTCCAGTTACGTAGGACATAAAAAAAATATCAAATTACATTCATACATAACTGGTCATTACAACCCTTCGGTCAGGATTACGACCAAGCTTCGCACACCACATACAATGGGCAGCAAAAGTATTAGTACGGCAATATATTTTGACAAAAAAAGTCCCCACAGGCTTAATACTCTTGCACAAAGTCCCGATATGACTTCAAGAGAGTATTTAGGAGATCATTTGAAAGAACGGTTACGTAATCGCTAAACCTCAAACAAAAGTGAAGCAAAAAATTTACTCATGGTGCCACCAGAAAGCATTAAATAAAACTTGTACATTCAATTCCAAATGGGTTAAATTAAGTGCTTGACCTTAGGGGAAATTCTACTAAATACAAGGGATAACATTTTTATATATTAGGCCTTTGAATTTTAAATATACTCAGGGTTCTCGTTGGGGGTACCTATGGAGTCATTTGAAACTTTTGCTTATTTTTCTCTTGTTTTATGAGAAAATCAAAAATTTTTTGTTTTATAATAAAACAAAATAAATTAATAAAACTTTTGGCTAAAATTCATGAAATTGCTAAAATATATTGCCGTACTAAGACTTTCGCTGTCCACTGTATGTTGTGTGTGTTAACTTGTTAACTTGTTTAAGGACAACTCCGAACTACAAATATATTTCGTTCGGCAACCTCCTCTCAGTAGTTTTCTGGCAAAAGGTCTGAGAGTAAATAATTGCTTAGAGACGATGTTAAAATGTGGATCGAGGCGAAATAGTTCTTTATGCTGACAATACGTTCAATTTCAGGGAAGCAGAGTCTAATTACGAATGTTACAGCAATTTTACTCGCGATATGAAAATGTACTAAAGATGAACAGATTTAAATTCGATGTAATTAAAACGAAAATAATTAAAATATATACTACATTAGTACTAAAACATCACAATTTTTATTATATTGAATTACAGATAAAGTATGTCAAATGAAATATTTAAGCCTTATAAAGAATAAAACTTTAAATTCCATATCGCAACATAATGTTTAGCAGTTTGTTCACCAGAATACTTGAAAATATTCCTATAAGGTGGAATTATGTGGTTACTTAAGGGGATTTTTGTGGATACTTTATGTACATATATTGTGGTTTGAAATTACGACACTCTTTAGAATTTATAGATTTGATAGACAACAAAAATGTTAATCCCTGACACAAAAAACGAAAAATTAAATGAAATTTCAGTGAAAGAACTTGTGTATGTAGTTTTATTTTCCAACACCGTTCTAAACTAGGAAAACAAACAGTATAAGAAAATGAAATAAAAGACATAAAAGAATAACAAAAATAAAGTCAAGTTTTTGTTTCTTTCCTACTCTGTGCCTTCAGTGTTGTGCTATTTCTGCAATAAAAGATGAAATAAGAAGAAAAAATAAAAATTTTGAAGTCCTATAAAAATTTTCAACATGTTTGCCACCCTGTAACTAAATAAAATAAAGTTTTTATTCTTCCTGCAATAAAAAAAACCTCATGTCTGATATATGAATCCTTAACGGATACACTTTAACTTTAAGAATTGTAAAGGCCTGACGACATTTGCTTACATTTGTTTTACTAAAAGAAAATTTATTTGTTTCACAAAATATTGTGGGTTTTGTTCATTAATGTTTAAATTTTTTAAAGTTGCTGTCATGAATATTTCAGTACGTAGGATAGTTCAATATATTACGAAATTAAATTCACGTTTACATTAAAGTTTTTTAAATTGCAAAGACAATTGGAGTATAACATTCTATAAACTAACGGCCGCATCTGTAACGAAAAATTAGCCACTCACTCACAACGATCTGCTAACTAGCAGACCGATTAAGCTTAGCCGAGAGTTAGCCAAGAGTTTATTTATAATGCATTTTATCAGTCAATAAATCATTTGAAAATCAACTCTGAGAAGTGTGATGCATTGCCAACAATTTACAAAAAATCAATTTACAAAAATCATCATCAGAGTTCTGATGTATTTGTTGACATTTCTATTTAAGTTTTTTCCTTCAAATTGTAAAATGTTTCAAGAAGTACAAAATATGGAAAAACAAGAAACAAAAATTGTAAAAAGATCCGCAAATTGGGGTCAGGATGAAAAAGTAAGTTTATTGTATTTATTAAATCAACCAATGAAAATCAAGCAACCAGTGTGCCCATTAAAATTGAAGATGATAACTCTCTGGAATTTGCTAGAGAAATATTTTATGAATATCAGAAGGCAAAAATTCTTAAAAGAAAAAATAATGATAATAATAAAAAATATTTAAGTTTTTCCTACAAAAAAATTTATAATATGTTTCACGTTTATTTACAAATTTACTTTGACACAAAACAGCTTTTGTTTACAAACTTAGCAAGTCTTTGATCGCTCTTTAGCATGCGTTTAGCGAGTGGATAAGAAATACATTTTAAATAACTCGTATGTTAAGTCCATGCTAAATTTTGGTTATAAATACGGCTCTAATAAAGTAATATTTCTTTACCCGAATTGTTCTAACAAAATATTTTTACGGATAATATTTTTGTATATGTAGTTTGATAGTTCTCTTCTTGAGAGTGAGAAAATATTTTTTACGAACAACCCTCAGCTCGATTTTGTTTAACCGTAGATCGAGCTAAGGCTTTTTATAAGAAAAACTTCATAATTCTAGCTTATGTATCACTTTTGATACATACTTTTAGTATATGGAATTGTCACGACTATTGATAGATTTTGTTAAAAAATATAAATGTTTTTATTTATTTTAATTCACTTTAATAAAACTATTTATTTACTATTATTACATTTTATTATCACTTTTATGAAATTTACGCCAAAATTTTTGAAATGATGTAGATTGCAGTATGGTTTTTTACGTAAAAATCAATCACTTCATGTCTGCTTGGTTTTATTTTTTTCTAAATCGTAACATTTTGATATCTAGCACCCTTGCTTTGTGGCGATTTATAAGTTTCCAATTGTTTAGATGGGGCAGATTATTCTCACTCGCATCAGTAAAACTCTCAATTGAGTTCTGGCCGAAAACTTATGGTACAAACTATTATTATATTTCGTTAGCAATATTTGTTGTCAACATCATGTGAGACAAAAAAGTTTCCCGTTGCAATAGAACATTGATTATGTCAATAAAAATTCTTTCTCCTTGATTCCTCTCTGGTTTCCCGGATACAGGTGTCCCCAAATACGGCTGCAAGTACTTGCTACGCACGTAGCGTGTACTTGAATCTAAAACTGTCAATTACATTTCGGTGTTCCACAAAATTTATAACGACCATAAAATTCAATTCGTTACTACTACAGTGACAAAATTATTGGCGTTATTAAAGCTGAAAGACATTCAGCTTATTTTTCGAAAAGGCATAATAGGTGTAAATTTATCATCATTTCCGAGTAGAACATTATCAAAGCGAATGATTCTGTTATCTCATACATACATAGTTCATCGAAGTATTGGCCTTTTGTAATATCTATGAAATAGATAATATAGGACAAAAGACTCTTCTAATGTTTATCTGTCACGTGAGATAAATATGAGAAGAGCAGTAAGAAAGACTCTACAACATTTCAAGAAACAGCTGCTACCAATCTGCTCGTTAATTGATAATATTTTCTCTTCCCAAACTACTAAAGGAATACTATATCTACTAAAGCTGTTCGAAGTAGTACTATCTTTAGCGAAAAAAATTGTCTTGTCAAGTTTGTTGCTGGCAATACTTTCGTCAGTCCATAAGACGAGCTTCTCTTTTCTTCTTCTATAGAGCCTTCAGCAGCATACATACAAATCGGTCATTACAATCTGTTGGTGTAAATTGGAAATGCCTGACCTGAGATTTGAACCTTGTTCTTCGACTACTTCAATATCAAGGACAGAAAAATCAACCTTTTCACTTTCATTTAACACTTTCAATTCCTTATCATATAACAAAAATAATATATTATTTACGACAAAACTTCACAAAACCTTAAAAAAATTACGTACACAACACAAAAGAATTCCTAGTAAAGTTGTATGTATCAAAAATGATACATAAGGCAGAATTATGAATTTTTAATTTTTTAAGTCCTGTTGAAAATTTTCTTTTTTTATTTGGTTTAAAATAATGGCAAATCAATTAAGAAAATATCAGGCATCTTAGTTTTTCTGAATTAAAGTTCTATAGTCTCAAAAATTTAAATGTATCGTTTATGATGCAAAGCTCGATCTACGCTTAAAATACTGCCATGTCGGCTAGAAACATTCAACTAAAAACACTCATAATTAGAACGCTTGCTAAGGCGAAAGTAACATGTGCTTAATTTGAAAACCTAAATCGATTCTGTTAGAAGATTGTGCTGTGTGTCTGGCGAGAACAGAAATATATCACGAGCTCCTTAAACCTGTTGAAACTTTTAATATAGATCGCTCCCGAGAACAAATGATTACTTCGTGCCATGCATTAAAGTCTCCGTAGTCTAGTAGGTAGTGTGTTTGCTTATTAGATATAAGGCCTCGGTTCAAACCCCACGTCAGACATCAAACCGAAAATATTAAAAAAATATTTCTTCGGCGACTTCCTCTCAGCAGATTTCTGGCAAAAACTCTGAAAGTAAATAAAATTGCCTACCGAAAAATGTTTCCTACCGACTACTATTTGGCTACCATTCGACTACCATCCTTACCAGGAAGATGAAAATTGAGTGACGAAAGACGAACAGTTTTATTGGCGTGGAATCTACAAATTGCCTAAAAGATGGAAAAAAATAGTTTGCCAGAATTGGCTAATATTTTGAGGAACTCACATTGTCACATAAAAACAACAAAAATGAGAAATTTGTTTTAAAAATTTGTTCAAAATTAAATGAATACCGCTTCTCACAGTAGTACAGTGCGCAAAAAAAAATTTTTGTTACTGAAGACATGAAAGGTATCGTGTTTTGCCTGATTATTGATTTATTTATGTCTATGGATAGTAGTTCCTTACAGACTAAAATTAAATTTACAAACAATATATATAATTAATATTTAATGATTCAAGTACAATATAATTTTTCTCTTTAAAGAATAATTGCTTTCAGAAAGATCAATTAAATGATACAGATTATTAAACTTTAAACATATTTGACGAAAAGAGTCGTTGTTGGCGTAGACTGAGCGCTGAAATTGTAAATTTAATAAATTAAATTAAATTAAAATTAATTTTACGTAACAAATAATCAGAATGGACATCTCCACGTATTAAACCAAGAAGAAAAGAGACACTTAGCATTATTCTTCGACTTTTCAGTGTAGGTAGCTTTATAAGAGCGAGTCTACTTTCATACGAAGGGAGAACAAACGAGTTCCATCTAAGTCCTCTCAAGCAAAATAACAGAAAGCGCTTCTGTACAGATTCAATTAGATTAATGTAAACGAGATAATGTGGATCCCATACAATAGATCCTGTGGTAAATGTTTCTGGGCTTTCTTGTAACGATAAAAAAACAGAACTTCAATTTCCTGTTGGCCCCACGTTGGTTTCGGGTGCCCCAGGTTGGTTTTTCGGGCCCAACGTTGGGCGCCATTTTTATTTGTGATAATGTTTAACTCTGCTTTTATTGTACTTCAAAAATATAGAAAATTTTTCGTCAGTTTCCCAAACTGGAAACTGATTTTCATTTGGACTAACTTTGGAACGTTACGCACGTCCTTGATAGATAGCTAGTTCGGGAGATGTGGGAGGGGATCTTGTTCCGCGCGTCCAAATTCGTACAGCCAAAACCACAAAAATAAAAAAAATATACGCGCGATTCAAATGCCTCATTATGGTCAACAAAAAAATAAAAACAATACACAAGACTCGTCCTTGCATGTTTTAAAGTAGCGTTGTTCTTGTGCTGCGTCTCTGAACCCACCTTACCATGGTTTTCGATTTAGGGAAAATATGTTACGAAAACCCCTAAAAGGACTAAACCTTACCTACGCCTATGAAGTTCTACATAACAAAAAAAATTTACGTATCAATCAATTCGGTACATGTGGTTATATTGAAATAATTATAACAAAAAAAAAAAATTATTCTCATAGTCTAAAAATATGTATCTAATGGATAAATAGCAATTATAAACAAAACAAAAAACTAATAATCATGATATTAGTATCACTATATGTTATCATTACAAATGATCAGTGATGACTAAATTTTCATTACAAAAGAGAAATTGAAGATAAAGAAAATAATCATCTTCAACTGCTCTTTTGCAATTATATGAGAGAATACGTAATATATCAGTGATGGAACAAATGTAATAGTACTTCATTTGGTACTTTTTTCTTAATTATTTCTTCGCATGTAATGTTAAGCTTTTAAAAATGCCGTCACTGGTATATTTTATGAAACAAATACTTAAATAATAAATGCATGTGTATTAAACAAAAGTAATAATGGTTTTTTTTAACTTACAATAGGGTCTCGATTCCAACGATGCGGAAGGCCTTCAGCATCATTTTATGGAGTCGGTTTACAATCATTATGATTTTTACAGGTTTTAAATATTAAGGTATTATATAACAATTCATTTAAGGTAATTTATAATAAAGAAATAATAAGTAATAAAGGGTTAGATATATAAATTAACTATATAAAAATGCAATACTTTATTAATATGATACAAAAAAAAAGATACCTTCGAATGAATTTTTACCTTTTCCTAACGAAACAGATTGATTTAAACAGATTCACTAAAATTTTTATATTTCTTTAGCAAATAACTGCTATTTTATATATTTCAAAAACTTTTCCACTAAATAAATTAATAATTTTCTTTTCTTCTTTTATAATAAAAATCACTTTCTTCACTATAAGTATAGCACTTTACTTTAATTTTCCTTCGAGTTGTTGAAGGTCTCACAGATCAAGTTAAAAGGACCTTATGCAAAAATGTAGCTTTCGGTCAAACCTCAGTTCTGTCTTAAATATATAACGTGATGTTAATTGTTGTTGTTGTATATAATATATCACGTGATAATATATATCACAGATATGTTCTCTTTAACTGTGTAATACTGGTTTTTCTTAGTTAAGTTGAGAGAATATGGGTGTCCTCTCTTTAAAATAAAAAGAAGTGGGAGAATGTAAAAATAGAAAAGAAAAGTAATAATAAAGTAATAATGCTGAAAAAATACTGTTGTAAGACCTTGAAAGATTAAGTATAAGGGAATGTATGCCAAATAACATTAATGAAGCTTTTATGACTAATTAAAATACTGTTTTTAGATAAGACCTGAGTAATTATTAAAATGATGTATTACAATCCATACTCAAGAATAGGGCGCACCAAAGATATATATAATTGTTTTGTTACGTAGGGATCAGTAAATTCCTTTGACCAGCGCTTTATAAATCCTAAAACACCATTTGCCTTGTTCACCATCATTGATATATGTTCAGAAAACGTAAGCTTATGATCTAACAAGATTCCAAGATCAGTTATATTTAAAACCTTATCCAAAATTTTGTCTTTAAAATGATAAGAGGTATCAAGTTTAAATGAACGATGAAATGACATATGTTTGCATTTATTAAAGTTTAACTCCAACAAGTTGACTTCACACCATTGACAAAAATAATCAATATCCTTTTGAAGAGTCGATTGAGCAGATATGCTATTAAGCGAATTACAAATTTTAACATCATCAGCATACATGAGTATATTAGAATGAATAATAACAGATGGCAAATCGTTTATAAATAATATGAATAGTACTGGACCAAGATGGCTTCCCTGAGGCACTCCGGAGCGAACATCTATGACTTTAGATAGAGCATTTCCAAATTTCACTTCCTGAGTTCGGCTAGAAAGATAAGATTTCATCCAACATACTGCAATGTTACTAAAACCCATGCAAGATAGTTTATAAAGCAAAAGATCATGGTTGACTCTATCAAATGCTTTACTGAAGTCTGTATATATAACATCAGCTTGTTGCCTGTTGATGAACCCTTCATTTACTTTAGTTGTTAATTCCAAGATATTAGTAGAAGTTGAACATAGTTTTCGAAAGCAATGTTGATATGAGGTTAAAATTGAAGATATTTGATGATATAAAGAGTCAGTCACAAATTGTTCAAAGAGTTTTGGAATTGCATTCAATTTTGCTATACCTCTTTAGTTAGAAACTTCCAATTTATTGCCGGCTTTGAACAATGGAATTATAAATGATTTTTTCCAAGCAGTTGGAAAATAACCCAATTCAATAAATTTATTGAAAATTGCCATTAGGGGACCAGAACAATGTCTAAGGATACAAGTAGGTATCCCATCTGGACCTGGGGTAGGTGAACTTTGTAATGACAACAGATTTTTTCGAATAGTTTCAACAGCAATATACGAAATATGAATACTTGATGATTGGAATATATCATAAGGATAGTAAGCTTGATTTTTAAATGATTTATAAGAATAAGTTGTCGAAAAAAAATCAGCAAACAAATTACTTATGGACATTTCGTCGTAAGCACTACGAGAACCAAATTTTAAGTAGTTCGGGTATGTATTTGTACGACGTTTGGTGTTAATAAATTTGTAGAAAGGCTTTGGATTACTTTTTATTTTTGACTTCATTCGGTGTAAATAGTTGCTATATGCAAATTTATTAGCAGTTACGTAATTAGTTCTTGCTATTGAATAATGTATGTAATCGAGAGAAGAGCCAGATAACTTATATTTTTTATAAAGTTTATTCTTCTTGTTTTTGATATTAGATAAGTAACAGCTATTCCATGGTGGACCCTTATTATTACAAGCAAATTTTGTTGGAACTGATTCAGATATGCAGTGATGTAATACAGCATAGAAATTGGATATAATATCATCAAGGTTATTTCCTGAAATTATTGAATCCCAATCAACATTCAATAATAAATTATTGAATTTATTGTAATCCATACGATGGAAGCAAAAGACTTTATAACGATGTTTTTTGCGAACTTGAGCTAGCACATAGATGTTCAACTCAATCGTAGGATGAAAACGATAAAGCAATCCTCCTTATCATTTACAAATATTAAATCGAGAATTTTAGAATAGTCATTAAGTATTCCATTAATTTGAAATAGGCTCGCATCAAATAAAATATTAAAAAAATCATCGAATCTATTCATTGATTGAACATAATATCCATTCTCGAAATTCCAACGTACGGATGGAATATTGAAATCACCCATAATAATCAGCAAGTATTTTGCACTAGCAGAGGGGGCAACTGTTTTAATGGCTTCAGCATGTTGAATATATAAATCCTGCGGACATGAAGGAGGAATATAAGAGCACGTTATGAATATTCTACGACTCTTAAGTTTAATAATAACGGCAATAAATTCAATATTAGGTAACGAGTTAGTTACAAGAATTTCGGATGAAAATGTACAAGAAACAGCTATGAGGACACCACCACCATAAGAGCCACGGTCACGAAGATAAATATTATAGTTATTACAAAGTATTTCGGTGTTTAAAAAGGAACCATCAAGCCAAGTTTCAGTAAATGCCAGTATATCATAATTGAAGTCTAAACTTTCTAAATTTCATTTTGGTAGAGTAATGATAATGAACCAGTTGAGATGAAATTTAGTTTTTTGAAATATTTTGTTCTTGACGAGGGAGTACACCAATTTTATTAGTAATAATTTTTTCTCTATACACGAATTCTCGGACTAAAGTGTTAGAAGGCCAGAAATGGGGGTCCATAATGACATTGAAATAATCGTGTGAGGTGGTTATTTTAAACGATGAAGTGGACCTGGATGTAGCAAATGAAAATTTCCGTATGAAAATATCAATATTTTGGCCAAGTTTAGATCTAATATAGTAATCAACATCCTCCGAAGTTGTGTCAGAAGCCAACCTTGAAGTGAAAATATTCTTCCTTGGGGGAACAGCTTGTAGTGGTCTATGAACAGTTTGATTGTCTATTATACCGTTTATTGGCTCGGTAATAATTGGAGAGGTAGTCGAGATAGGAGTTCCATTATTCATATTGATTGATGGAGTATTCAACTGGTGGGAACAGGCGACATTTAATGATGTTTTGAACATTTCCTTTTCCTTAAAGAAACATAATATATTCAGTACAAAACAAGTTTTATCTTTTCCTTTCCATTAACTTTTTGTTTGTGTTCGATTGGTCTTCCATCAAAATGTTGACAGTTTTACGAAAATCTCCACAACAAACAAATTTTATTTTCCTATATATGTAAATCGATTTATTTAAAAAGACAAAGAAATGTTTACAATTTTGTGTGAATATAAAATGTTTTAATTTGAGGCCTAAGATACGAAAACAATTTGAAAGACTTATGACCACATCAATAGAAGCAGAAACAACATTTACTTTAAAGGTGTTAAAAGCTTACTGGAACAAATAACGATTAATGGTACTTTACATTTTTATCAACTTTTTAAGTCCTGAAACATATAAGTCTTAAGACGATACGAAAAAAAAATATTTTTTAAACAAAAAATTAAAAATTTTTACCTCTTGTTTACGGAAAAATGTTGCAGGAAAACAAAATAAATTGCTAGTCATTTGCTTTCTATATATGGTATGTGTATATGTTTATATAAAAAGCATCGCGTAGTTTGACCTCATCAAAGCTATATTTAGGTGACATTGTTACAAGTATATTTAAAGTATGCTATACTTTGTGTCTTGTTTGATTAATAATTCTAAGGTTTGAATGGCTTATAGCCGGGTAAGCCATAAAATCGAAAATATCATGAACATAAAGTTAAAAAATTTTTGTTCCTAATCTTTAGATATGTGTGTATGATGTCGTTAGCTTAAATACTTCAGTATTCCTTTTCAATATTAAATGTGTTACAAAAAATTCTTCTCATATCATAATATTCATACATACATACATAATTGGTCATTACAACCCTTTAGTCAGGATTACGACGTAGTGTCTCACATCACTTATGTTTTGGGCGTTAATTTTTATACATGAGTGGCGGTAGTCGCCACTCCGAACGACACATTTTTGAGAAACTTTTCATGACTTGTTTACTCCCAGAGTTTTTGCTTAAAATCTGCTGAGAGTCGCCAAAGAAATATTTTTGCATATTTCGTTTAGTTGGAGATGCCTGATCTACACCATTACGTTTTTCGTGTTAAAATCGATAACAAAAATGAATTGGAAGTTAAATATATAACAGAATTATTGCGATATCTATAAATTTAGCATAAACTCATCTAATGGGATGCTATTTATAACAACCCGTACAGTAAGACCCCTCTGAACGCTGCTTCGCTTAAGGCTGTTACGGTAGTATTGGTATGCTCCTAAATCGCACACTGTATTGATACTTGTTGTGTACATATGTGTGCAAATGAAACGGCCATGCACCAACTAAAAGCGGTGACTATATAGCGACGGAGTATACTACGTATCTTTTTCATCGCTCTTTTCTTTGTCTGTCCAAAACAAAGATTCCAACTGGACTTTCCGAAGCCGGAATCACAGTATGAACGCATATTTCCTGCGTCATAGTTGATTTATTAGTTGTCATCAACGTTGCTATGTGTATACATATGTACGTGTGAAGTTGTCTCGTTTAGCGCTGAAACTTATTGGAACGTATCCCCCGCGTTATGCGGGGTTTTACTGTATTGTGTTACCTCTGCGGAAGTTTGATATAAAGAGGAAGAAGTGCTACAAAGCTTGGCAACACCTAATGGTTCGATAATGTGGTTTCGTCTTTGGGAGAGTAAAGTCATCAGGTCACTAGTAGAATGATTCCCACAGAAACCACCATTACTGATGAAATCGTTTGAATTTAGATATTTTACAAGTTTATGTTTGATCATACATACCAGAATACTGAAAAGTGCGGAGCAAGAAAGCATTGTTTCAGCAAGATTGACAAAATTTGAAGCAATTTTGCTAGTGTATAATCAATATTCAAAGCACACTGCTTTATTGCAAAAACTCTGAGAGCAAATTAAAATAAAAGTTTCTCAAAAATCTGTCGTTCGGAGTCGACTTTAAACTGTAGATCCCACCACTCATCTATAAAAATTAACACACACAACATAAGTGGTGTGAGAAACTAGGTCGTAATCCTGACCAATTATGTATGTATGTATGTATGTATGTGTGTTAGAATACCATCCGGAACAAAAGAGTTGTTGAGATGAGTATGAACTTAAGGAAAAAAAATTTGTTAAGTTTCGATCTACAAAGAATAGCTAATAGCCTTAATGATAATACAAAAACAGACAACGAACGGTAGCCCTTGAAAATACAAACAAGCAGTCGATAGGGGATTTTGGCTCTCCTCAATCTCGTATACAAAAAATTTTCATAATTATTATAGCAAGCCTGGAAACTGTAACATAAAAGACTATGTTTACTTTTCAATATGTATGAGAATAAATTTGTATTTTGTTATCATGAAGTTATCATAGTTTAGTATGTAGAGACGCGAGGCCATGAAATAGAAAAATTCAGTATTCCCAAAATGTAAAGACAATGAAGAAAAAACAAGAATTTAAGTTTTCAGTAGCTTCCTTGTATAATTATAGATCTTAAACTTTTAATTAACTGATAACGCAACAATTCACCCTCAATTTATCATCAAGTGTTTTGGCTTAAAAAATAAAAGACTTTTAGGCAGTCAACATTTTTAAGCTCAAAAAATGTAATTACAAATTACAACAAAGTAAACCAAGAAAAATGTTTTCTTCTCTTTATGGTGTTGCTGCGCCACCAACTAAAATAAATTTGAAGGAAAGACATTACACAAATATTCAATTAATTTTGAATCATTTTATTAACTTTGTTTCCCGTTGTCCTGATGATTCAGATGAACGGGCCTGAGTTTCAGATCTCACTTCTCGTTGTTCGAGTGGTTCAAGCAAAATGAGTCTCAGCGGCATATACTCGAAGATTTTTCAGTCTCAATGCTCGCTGATTCTGAGGTTCGTAATGCTCTTTTCTTCCGTGCTTGAGGTGTAGGTCGTCCAATTGCTTGTCATTCATATTTAATAATTATCAGTGACGCCATCCATCGGAAATTAATCGCACCAACCTCAGTCGACTCATGCGCAACAACTTTATTAAAGAATGAACAGTTTACGATTTAATTCACTTTGAGTAATTTTCAGTGGCACCACCTGTCGGAAATTGGTCATACTTCGTCGCCTCATACGCAATAACTTCGCTAAAGATCATAACATGATCAATTTCACAGTTTACGATTTAATTGATTTTAAGTAATTTTCAGTAGCGCCACCTGCCGGAAATTAGTCGTACCAACTTAGAAACCTTCTCCGGCTAATGCCCAACAACTTTTCATGATCAAATGCATAGTTTACATAGTATGCATATAAGGTACATACAAACAAACATTCATTTTTATATGGGTATGTGGGCGTGGCACCTCGCCTACGTGAAATTTTAAAATAAAAAGTAGCCTATAGTTCCTTCCAGACATACAGGAAGGTACTGTTAAAATTTCAAGAAAATCGGTCCAGCCGTTTAGACTTCAAATAAACCCACAAACAAATAAACACACATTCATTTTTATAAGAAGATTACATGGAGCTGACGGGTGACGTATACGTAATATTTTGTTAGAAAATAACACTCATACTTTTTTATTTATTTTATTTTATTTTATTTTATTTGCCTTTTTAAACATATAAAGTAGCCTATAACTCCTTCCAGACATACAAGAAGATACTGGGAAAATTTCAAGAAAATCGGTTCAGCCGTTTAGCCGTCTATAGACTTTAAACAAACCCACAAACAAATAAACACACATTTTTTTCTTCTTTTTATAATTAAATGTCGTGAAAAAGATATGAATGAAATGGGAGTAAAAAATGTGATCGGAAATTATAATTAAATTCATAAATATATATTTAATTAAGCAACACAACAATGAAATTTATAAATATTAGGAGATTATAACAAAAGAGAAATAAAATATATGTACATAATTGAAACAAAATTTATTAAATCTCAGTTTATCTGAATTTTTTGGAATAAACATGAGGTGGAATACAGTGAGGTATACATTAAAAAACAAAAAATGAGTGAGATGTCATTGATATTTTTTATTCATTTGAAAGATTATTGATGCCATATGTGTGGGATATAATATTGTTCAAATGTCTGTCAAAGTTTCTCTGAGTGAAGTTCATCCGAAATGTCGAAATTTTCATAACTCAATAATATAAATCAGGCTGAATTTGACCGTGACGCGTATTATGATGGTTCTGAGAACCGCTGTGGTTTGTGACTTATTTGCATACAATTTTAAATAGGTCGCGGCACGCAGCCCCGTCCTGTTGAAAGCACATGTTATTGGTTTTCACATGAACTACTCCAGGCCAAATAAAGTTTGCAATCATCGACTTATAGTTGAGAATGATTGCCTGACAACTCGTTCTCAAATATATATAGACCGAAGACGCTGTCAGTCCAGGCCAAACAGTCACTTTTCAAGATGCATTGGATACTTTAGGATCTCATATGTATTGGTATCCTCCCAAATTTGAAAATTTTGTTTGTTCCCGTACCATTTCTTTCAGAAATGGGTCTCATTGCGGGTGATGAGGATAATTGATCCAGAACCCTTTCAACAAACACACGTCGTCGTCAATGGCCCTTGTCTATCCATCCAGGGTAATTTCCTAAAACAGTCTGAATAAATGACATACTTCAGTAGGCTTATGGTAAAAACACTGAGAGTAAAACAAAATTGTCATAGTTCGAAGTCTACATTAAACAGAAGTGACGGGAACTCATGTTTAAAATTCAAACATACAATATGAAGGGTGTGAGAGGCTAGGTTGTAATCCTGACTAAAGGGTTGTAATCAAGTAAGTAGATAAGGAAACTGTCATGTTGCAGCATGTAAACCGCATAGATTATACCAACCCTAACAATGTAGTTATTAATGAATATAATTTTTACAGTGCTGGACAATATTTAAATTGTAATTACTCTTCTCCTAAAAAGGTAAGGCGTTTAGTAAATCCAATTTTTGTCTGAAATAAAATTAAATCTTGCAATTTTTTTTTCATTATTTCATATAAAATTATTAAGATTGTGTATACATAGTTGTCATTAGAATAACTCGAAATTAGTGTCTTTTGAGCCCGATATGTTAGCTCTGATATATGCTATTCTATTTACAATTTGCTACAAATTTTCTATGTATCTGATTAAGATCAGGTGGCTGGAGGGATCACTGACATTATCTTAGAAAAATCTTCTAAATTTTACTTGCCATTAGGGTTAAAATCATTTTCGAATTTTTAATGTTTTGTCAGCTCCTCCAGTAATTCCATAATTGCGACAATGTTTTTCAAAGATCCTAAGTAAACCTATACCGTAACATATCCATAACCATGTTTAACTATTCGAGTACAATATTTATGATTTATAATGTGATCATAAACTGTTGAATTGGATAAATTTAACCTCAATCCGATCCACTTGCTGTTATTCGCCAGTTCGCATCAACTAATGCCTTTTTTGCATCCTTATCAATTTTAACCGGAATTCCCGAACGTGGTGCATCTTCGTTCTGGTACTGACGTACTGTCAACATACCTTCTCCATACACATCGGCCTTTCTGGTTTGAACAGCATTTTTACCATTTCTGTAGTAAAACCGTAAGATATGTCGAAAACACTGCTTATCGTTCTCCATATTTAAAATGGCACAAACCAAAAATACTGAGTAGGATTAATTGGAATTTTTCACAAACAAGACTTGCTATATGTGCTCTCAAAGCATATAAAAATTATACGGCTTATAACGAAATTGCTTTCCGAACAACCAGTATAACATTTCGTGTACTTATTGCCATATTTAGAATATCTACAGCTCTTGGAACTGAAACGTATGGATTTATATCTTTCTGGTTTTTCTCAATTTAAGTTAACAACATATTATTATTATTAAATCGCCAGCCAGAGACAAAGAAGTGTCTTACAATTTTTCTTGATTGAGTTTAGTCTACAGCGAAATCTAAGAGATAAAGGCAAAAAAGAAATTTTTTTATTTAAATCTACAAATGTTTTGGACAAGTTAAAACAAAAACATAATAAACACCAGCAAACGGAAACCCTCATATAATTATTGTATTCAAATGTAATACGTTATATATATATATATATAAGTATATATAAAAAAACTTTTCTCTTAACCCTCGTCAACGTATTAAATTTTTTTTGCTTATATTCTGTATAAAACTGTATAATTTTATTTTATTCTGTATAAAATATTCTGTATACTTAACACGATAATTGTTTTACAGAGACGAAACAGAAAACGCTGCCTATTTCAAGTGCAAAAATAGTTAAAAACAAAAACTACAATTTTCTAAAAGACGAATTTGAGAGTCTAAAATGCACATGAGGCCAAATCATTTATGGAAGACGTGTTAGGAGGCCTACACTTGGTGACACCTTCTTAAGTCGCCGGTATTTTATTGAACATTGTACACATTTTGTTTTATTATTATACAATTCAAGCCGAATATGTAGAATACGTAATGAAAAAAAACGAGACTCTAGTACACGTATTTGCAAGCTGGAAGGCGTTATGAATTTATTCTCAATTAATATTCTCAATTATTTATTAATAAGAACAATAATTACAAATCCTAATATCCTAATATATATTATAAATCTTTCTGTAAGTCTGTTTTTTTGTTTGTTTGTTAGCCAGTCACGCCTGAACGCCTGGACCGATTTTCTTGAAATTTGGGATATAAATCGAGCTTTTGTCGGTGCAGGTTATAGGCTATAAATCTTTTCAAAATTTTGACCAAAATGGCAGAAAAATGGGACAAAGCGAGAAAAAATGGGCACAAATTAGTACTTTTATGCATAAATGCGGTATTTTATCTGTTTTATAGGTAATTTTTTACGATTTGACTTGGTTAAGTTTCCCAAGTTGGACCAAAAGGGGTCCAAAAAGGGGAAAGGGGCGAAAAACGGGCAAATTGAGTGCATTTATATTTAGGACTTAGAGTATTAAAAAAACTGGTTCCGAATAATTTGAAAAATTGCATTTTTTAAGAAACCGGTTTCGAAACCGATAAACCGGTTTTTTATTTATTGTTATTTTTAATGCAAAAATGACCCAATAATAATTTTTTTAAATTCAAAGAAAAATTTATACAATAGGGTGTCCCATGGCTTTTTTGTATAAATACCTCCCAAACGATGCCTGTTAATGCACTGATTACGAGAAAAAAATATTTTTTTTGTTACAGTATTATGGTAAAACAACTAAAATTGTGTATAGAAGCGTTTTATCAAAATAATAATACTATTTAACTTAATTGTAGAATAAGTTTATATTGCATTTATTTAATAGTTATATGTATGTACTCAATATTCCTTCCTATAAGTATTAATAATAGAATAAGTTTATTTTTTGTATTTTTAATATATATACTTAAGTTACTGATTTTTGTATTTTTTTAAGTGTTAATAATAAAAAAATTTAAATTTCTTTAACAACAACCAATAATCATTGTTTTTTTTTAATTTAAAATCATTTTTCATTTTTTAAACTAATCCAAACTACATAACCCGCGCAACGCCTGGTACAATCTGCTAGTTATATTATAATCTTTACGAACAGTATAACAGTCCAGAATCGGACACACGACCTTAACGCTAATAGTCTAGCGCACTACCCACTAGACTAGCGTGGCACTCAATGGATTACTTATTCTTACTGACGCCGAACAATATACGGACGTTTGTTATAGCAACAGAATTGCGGGCAACAATACGGGCACACCCTTTAGAGGTAAATGACAATACAATAAATTGTATTTTAGAAACAATAATTAAATCTTTTAAATTTCCGCTTTGTTACATAAATCAATTGATGCACAGAAAAAATTGATACTACTAATACTCAATCAGATTTTATCAGTATATTGTATTATATTTGTATTTCGAATATCTTCACGAAGTAATGAAAATTGTTGAATATACTACATAACATAATTGGTCATTAAAACCCTTTAGTCAGGATTACGGCGTAGTCCACTTATGTTGTGTGCGTTAATTTTTAAACATGCGTGGCGGGACCTACGGTTTAAAGCTGACTCCGAACGAACGATTTCTGAGTAACTTTTCATGACAATTGTATTTTTATACTCTCAGAGTTTTTGCCAGAGATCTGCTGAGAGGAAGTCGCCAATGAAATATTTTTTCATACTTCGTTTAGAGGCCTAACGTCTAATAACCAACACACTACATACTAGAGTACGACGACTTCTATATGAATATAATTTTATTCAAAATATATTTTTATTTAATTATTGCACATTGTTTACAAAATAAATAAATTGTAAAACAAAGACAATTTTATTTAAGATCACAACACTGCTTTGTGGTTCCTCCATTTGTATCTGCAGTTATTTATATCCGGTCTACCCCCAAAAAATTTCATTTCGACTCTGAGCGTGCTTTGCACCAATTTTAAGTATCAAAATGTTCGGACAACATTGGATTCTTTCAAAATTTTGCTTAGATGTACTCTCTTACAATACATATTCTCATACACGTATATGACGCTACCAATAAATTCCAATCCATCTGTCAACAAGCGAGCAACTGGTTTATCGACGTAAACCAATGACTTTTCATAAAATTGTAGCGTGTAAGGCGCACAAAATCGCCTATTTCAATTTGCTTATTGCTTTAAATGTTCGAAAACTATGTAAGTTGAGCAGTAAGATAAAATTCTGGATCCAATTTTAACAAGTTTTATGATTATTATTTCCTCAAGAATGAACTGTTGACAATTTAATACCGTGTATAAATTGTTTTGCACTTGCGTGTGGTCTATAGATGTTATGGTGGTAAAGTGGATGTTACGGTATAGTCTTTCTAAGCCACAAGATGCAAATTCAAAAAAAAACATTTTGTAAAATGAAATTACTAAGCAATTAAAGTAAAAGTAATAAAGTAAAGCAGTGTAAAGAATATTAACAGTATGTAGAGAATATATATTTATTGTGGATTATCTGAAATAAATAAAATATTTTAATTAAATAAAATTTTTTTATATAGAGCGCAAAAAAAATTTTAGGAGTGAACTGTTGCACACAAACCTAAGAAATAACGTTAAAAAACAAAGAACATTTTTATTAATTGCGCAATGTGTTCTTTAAGTTTTGGAATTCCATTATCAATTATATCTTATGAGACATTGAATAGAAAAATCTGATACTTACTTAATTTCATTACATATCATTAGTCAGGATCAATCGGTAACAAATGTAATGCAAAGCAATACATTAAATCAAACCAAAGAAGCACAAAAAAGTAGAAAAATGTAAGAAAATTAAATGAAACATTGTACACATTTTGTTTTATTATTATACAATTCAAGCCGAATATGTAGAATACGTAATGAAAAAAAACGAGACTCTAGTACACGTATTTGCAAGCTGGAAGGCGTTATGAATTTATTCTCAATTAATATTCTCAATTATTTATTAATAAGAACAATAATTACAAATCCTAATATCCTAATATATATTATAAATCTTTCTGTAAGTCTGTTTTTTTGTTTGTTTGTTAGCCAGTCACGCCTGAACGCCTGGACCGATTTTCTTGAAATTTGGGATATAGATCGAGCTTTTGTCGGTGCAGGTTATAGGCTATAAATCTTTTCAAAATTTTGACCAAAATGGCAGAAAAATGGGACAAAGCGAGAAAAAATGGGCACAAATTAGTACTTTTATGCATAAATGCGGTATTTTATCTGTTTTATAGGTAATTTTTTACGATTTGACTTGGTTAAGTTTCCCAAGTTGGACCAAAAGGGGTCCAAAAAGGGGAAAGGGGCGAAAAACGGGCAAATTGAGTGCATTTATATTTAGGACTTAGAGTATTAAAAAAACTGGTTTGTTTGTTAAACCGGTTCCGAATAATTTGAAAAATTGCATTTTTTAAGAAACCGGTTTCGAAACCGATAAACCGGTTTTTTATTTATTGTTATTTTTAATGCAAAAATGACCCAATAATAATTTTTTTAAATTCAAAGAAAAATTTATACAATAGGGTGTCCCATGGCTTTTTTGTATAAATACCTCCCAAACGATGCCTGTTAATGCACTGATTACGAGAAAAAAATATTTTTTTTGTTACAGTATTATGGTAAAACAACTAAAATTGTGTATAGAAGCGTTTTATCAAAATAATAATACTATTTAACTTAATTGTAGAATAAGTTTATATTGCATTTATTTAATAGTTATATGTATGTACTCAATATTCCTTCCTATAAGTATTAATAATAGAATAAGTTTATTTTTTGTATTTTTAATATATATACTTAAGTTACTGATTTTTGTATTTTTTTAAGTGTTAATAATAAAAAAATTTAAATTTCTTTAACAACAACCAATAATCATTGTTTTTTTTTAATTTAAAATCATTTTTCATTTTTTAAACTAATCCAAACTACATAACCCGCGCAACGCCTGGTACAATCTGCTAGTTATATTATAATCTTTACGAACAGTATAACAGTCCAGAATCGGACACACGACCTTAACGCTAATAGTCTAGCGCACTAGCCACTAGACTAGCGTGGCACTCAATGGATTACTTATTCTTACTGACGCCGAACAATATACGGACGTTTGTTATAGCAACAGAATTGCGGGCAACAATACGGGCACACCCTTTAGAGGTAAATGACAATACAATAAATTGTATTTTAGAAACAATAATTAAATCTTTTAAATTTCCGCTTTGTTACATAAATCAATTGATGCACAGAAAAAATTGATACTACTAATACTCAATCAGATTTTATCAGTATATTGTATTGTATTTGTATTTCGAATATCTTCACGAAGTAATGAAAATTGTTGAATATACTACATAACATAATTGGTCATTAAAACCCTTTAGTCAGGATTACGGCGTAGTCCACTTATGTTGTGTGCGTTAATTTTTAAACATGCGTGGCGGGACCTACGGTTTAAAGCTGACTCCGAACGAACGATTTCTGAGTAACTTTTCATGACAATTGTATTTTTATACTCTCAGAGTTTTTGCCAGAGATCTGCTGAGAGGAAGTCGCCAATGAAATATTTTTTCATACTTCGTTTAGAGGCCTAACGTCTAATAACCAACACACTACATACTAGACTACGACGACTTCTATATGAATATAATTTTATTCAAAATATATTTTTATTTAATTATTGCACATTGTTTACAAAATAAATAAATTGTAAAACAAAGACAATTTTATTTAAGATCACAACACTGCTTTGTGGTTCCTCCATTTGTATCTGCAGTTATTTATATCCGGTCTACCCCCAAAAAATTTCATTTCGACTCTGAGCGTGCTTTGCACCAATTTTAAGTATCAAAATGTTCGGACAACATTGGATTCTTTCAAAATTTTGCTTAGATGTACTCTCTTACAATACATATTCTCATACACGTATATGACGCTACCAATAAATTCCAATCCATCTGTCAACAAGCGAGCAACTGGTTTATCGACGTAAACCAATGACTTTTCATAAAATTGTAGCGTGTAAGGCGCACAAAATCGCCTATTTCAATTTGCTTATTGCTTTAAATGTTCGAAAACTATGTAAGTTGAGCAGTAAGATAAAATTCTGGATCCAATTTTAACAAGTTTTATGATTATTATTTCCTCAAGAATGAACTGTTGACAATTTAATACCGTGTATAAATTGTTTTGCACTTGCGTGTGGTCTATAGATGTTATGGTGGTAAAGTGGATGTTACGGTATAGTCTTTCTAAGCCACAAGATGCAAATTCAAAAAAAAACATTTTGTAAACTGAAATTACTAAGCAATTAAAGTAAAAGTAATAAAGTAAAGCAGTGTAAAGAATATTAACAGTATGTAGAGAATATATATTTATTGTGGATTATCTGAAATAAATAAAATATTTTAATTAAATAAAATTTTTTTATATAGAGCGCAAAAAAAATTTTAGGAGTGAACTGTTGCACACAAACCTAAGAAATAACGTTAAAAAACAAAGAACATTTTTATTAATTGCGCAATGTGTTCTTTAAGTTTTGGAATTCCATTATCAATTATATCTTATGAGACATTGAATAGAAAAATCTGATACTTACTTAATTTCATTACATATCATTAGTCAGGATCAATCGGTAACAAATGTAATGCAAAGCAATACATTAAATCAAACCAAAGAAGCACAAAAAAGTAGAAAAATGTAAGAAAATTAAATGAAAATAGAAACTCCTCTACGAAAGAAAATACAGACAGTAAAAAATGGCCATAAAGTTCTCAAATATGAATTACATACATACATACATAATTGGTCAATACAACCCTTCAGTCAGGACTACGGCCTAGTTTCTCACACCACTTATGTTGTGTGTGTTCATTTTATGCATTAGTGGACCTACAGTTTAAAGTCGACTCCGAACGACAGATTTGTGACAAACTTTTCATGGCAATTTTATTTACTCTCAGAGTTTTTGCCAGAAATCTGCTGAGGGGAAGTCGCCGAAGAATTAATTTTTGTATTTTGTTTTGATGTCTGGCCTGGGGCTCGAATCCTGGCTTTACGTCTAATAAGCCAACACACTACCTACTAGACTACGGCGCCGACAAATATGAATTACAAACCGAAAAATGTATGGAAAAGAAAACTCATATTATATAGGCTTGCCAAAAAAAGAAAACTTTCTAAGCCATGGTTTCTTAGTTTTAAGCCAAAACTTTATGCCTGCAAAACAGCAAGAAAAGAAAAAAAAAGAAATACAAAACATTGATAGAAAAGCCAGAAAATGGAAATTTGCTTATAAACAAGCAGATAAAATATCTTTAGAAAAACTAACAACTTGTTGCTGCTGTTGTTATTGTTGTTGATTTTATCTGTAGTTAAAATTGTTGTAAAAAGAAAATAATACTCGAACATATAGTTGTTTAACCTTAAAGCTTGAGGTCTGCCTCCTTAATGTTTCATAGAACAAGGAGTTAGCAAGGCTTTACAAAGCATAACTGTTTAACAGCAAAGATTGCAAGGAAAATAAAATTTGTTAATATTGGTAATAAAATACTATCAAATGTCTTGTTATCATTTGATTATTTATTAAAAACCAATAATTTTTACTTAATCAAAATGTTTGGTATGCACAAAATTTGTTTCTATTAACACGTTGACTGCCGACTACGAGATATCTCGTAGATTACGTTCCCTTATAGGGAGCCAACACACTAAACCTGTCATTTATATGTAGCTACGAATAAAATCGTATTGTATCAGTGCTAGTATCGATAAATGGCTTCTGGGAAAAGAACAAAAATTCAATATTGGCTTGTGTGATCAGTTTCCTGAAAATTGCCACGGAAGTCAACGTGTTAATGAAAGAAAGAAAGGTTTGGGTCTTAAATCTTTTGATTATACTGACTGACGTGACAGGGACTTGAGTAAATTGAAAGTCTACTAGGTTGTATGTTGGCTTATCAAACGCAAGAGAGTGGTGCAAGCCAACTCGATTTTAAATTGTAGGTCCACCACTCATGGATAAAATTAACACACACAATATGTTCGGGTTGTAATCCTAACTAAAGAGTTTTAACGACCAATTAAGTAAATAAGTCTGCCTTATAAGACCTGGCGTAATCTAAGCTATACCGTAAGTTATAAGTCTTCATCAGCAATAGTTTAAGACACATTTTAAGAATTTAGTTTGCAAGGACCATAAACAAGCATGGGGGCTGAAAAATTGTCCATCAGGAAAACATTAAAAGGAAATAAACTAATCAATAAAAATTGTATGTTTTTACTGAGACTACTTTCTGGCATAAATTCATCTTCATAAAATGCCACTTAAAATTCTGAACAGATAATAAAGACTTTTAACTGCCAATAACCAATACAGAAGATACTTTAATCACATTCACTTGCTTGGTTACTCAGTTACTTAACTGAAGTCATTTAAAAGAGGTGAATAAATGAATTCGCATTAAAAAGAATTAAAAATTTTGAGATGAGAGAAAAATTTAACATTTTTTGAAAGACTTTCTGATTATTGGCTTTTAGTTTTATTGGCTGTCTATCCCCTCATAGTTTTTCATTTTATTGGTGTTTACTTCTCCCCACGCCACCCATGTTGTGTGTGTTAATTTTATTCATGAGTGGCGGAAACTATATTTTAAATCAGATTTTTGAGAAATTTTTTTAAGGCTATTTTATTTACTCTGACAATTTTTGCAACCAAGAAGACTGCTGGGAGGATTTGTCTGAGGCTTGAACGACGGGCACGCATCTAATAAGCCAACACACTACCTACTAGACTACGTTAATTTGAAATCTAATAACCTCATTTAAATTAAAAAATCGATCAGACAATTTAATTGTATCGACGGAAGTACTTTATTTAACTAGATTGCGTTGGATTCATTTGGCAGCAATACTGAAAAGCATTGTTCGCTTGGGTCCTAGAGAGTTTCGTTATTGTCCAATTATACTTATATCTAGAAATAATTTTTCAACCATCCTCATGGTTTTATCGTAAGATGGTGTGGAGTTTATTCAACTTACCTTTAACAAGACACGTTTTATCAGTTAATTTTGAGAGTCTAAAAATCATTTGTACCAAATGCCGCACAGTGATCTGTGATCAACTGCCCTTCCTTGTTATTACATCTTCTGCATTGTCCATTGCCTCGTTGTGAATACTATGTTTGAATATGGATTCTACAGAGGTTTTATGCAGATTTTGGTCATCGTAATTCCATAGCCGGCCGACGTAGGTGATCTTTTAAAAGTAGGATCAAGGTTCCCATGAGGGCTAAAAAGTACTAGCATAATCGGCTTGTTTATGAGTTCATTTCATACAGACACGCCTTACGGGCGGCGTGGACCAACATTGAAAAATGCAATGAAGGAATGTTTGGACTTTCCAATAGTAGACAAACCCAGACCATTGTGTAATCTAATCATGCTAACAGAAAGTCACATTTGTTCAAATTGGCAGTGTGAACTTTAATAAATAGACTGCAGGTTTACTCCTTATAAATAAAGAAAAAAATAGCTTCCATAAAATAGCTTCCATATCTACATGCACTGGCAATAGATATGCAGCATGTTCTTTCCGTGGTTATTAGGAAGATGTTAAAATTGACTTTTAAAGCAAAGACCTTGTGTTGTCAGATGCAGATTCTATACGCAATGCAGATTCTATACGCCTTTATGTTCACAGTTTTTCGAGTTGCCTCATGACGTTAATAAACGCCACCAGATTTTTCTATTGACTCATTAAGGAGTGTGATGCAGTTACGGTAGATTTGTAACTTCAAAAGAGTACCTAAGATTTCTATATATTCTTCGGGGATAAACGAAATCTAGTAAACTTTGCAGTCCAAAGGAACGTGTAATAAACCCAGGCATTTCCTGAAAATTATAAAAACCTCGCCATGAAGATATCTATTTATGTTTGTAATCCTGTCTCTGATCACACCGTAATCTATATAATATATTTAGAGATCAGGGAAGAACAATGAACGGAGTTCATGATATTCAGGGAGGTGAATCGCGAAGGTATGCCTCTGCCAGACTTATGTTATTTATTTAGGGTTAATGCGTTTTCTTCTTTATATTTTTATATCTTTGTAACAGCTATACTAAATCTTGCTCTTAGCCCTGTTTTATGGACCACGAAATTTATAACGATAATTTGTTACTAATGTACAGCGACAAAATTATTGGGAATTTCAATAATTTCAGCCACTTTTTCAAAAAGGCTTAATAGGCGTAAACTTATCATCATTTCTGAGTAGCACATTATCAAAGCGAATGACTGTGTTATCTCATACTTACGTAGTTGACCGAAATATTATCATCTGTACTATCTATGCAATAAAACGTAGGACGAAACACATTCTTCTAATGGTTTCTGTTACTTGAGATAAGTATGAGAAGAGCGGTAGGAAAGTTTCAAGAAACAGCTGCTAGCAACCTGAGTCAAAATTGGTAATACATGTATTTTCTTTTCCCAGGCTACTAAAGATATAGGCTTCTCTGTTCCAGGTAGTACCATCTTTGGCGATAAACATCCTGTTGTCATGTTTGTTGCTGCGAATATAGTTCATAGGACGAGCTTCTGTTTTCTTCTTTTTCAGAGTCTTCAGTAGCAGGAAAATTACATTTATACAGACAAAATCGATCATTACAACCTTCTTTGTAAATTGTAAATGACTGACCTGAGGTTTGAACCTTTGTCTGACATCTAATAATCTAACATACTTCATACTAGACTACTACTAGTCGTACTTCAATCAACATCAAGGACAGGAAATTCAACCTTTTCACTTTCATCCAAGACTTAACTTTCAGTTCCTTCTCAAATACCATAAATAATGTGTTATTAACGATAAAACTTCACAAAATCTTTGAAAAATTAAAAAAAAATTCAAACACAACACCAAAGAATCACTAGGAAAGTCGTATCTAATCGGCATCTAAGTTTTTGTGAATTAAAATTATATATTCTCAAAAATTTAAGTGTATCATTTATGATACTAAGGTCAAGCTACGGTTAAATTTGTTGCTGCTGTTCTTGTAGTAGTATTTGAAGTTACTTTCGACAAGACTAAATAAATTATACAACTGAAAAAAGAAACAAAAAAGAATGATAAAAACGGAAAACCAACAGCTACGACATTAAAGTATTAGAATTTTAAAAAATCCAAAAAGAAAAAAAAAGAACAATAAAGATTGTATTTTAAGTGTTTTATAAATTATAGACAACCTGTTTTTTATTTTTGTAACAACTTCTTTAGCAAGAAACAGAAATAACAGGTAAAGCACACACACCCTTTTGCAGAGAAATGTAGCTTCCTTCTTAGCTTCTTTTCAAACTTGGTTGTAATGAATATTGTTGTTTCTCTGTTTAGAGTACTGAGTTTGATACTACAATTTGTTAAGCTAACGTTGCACTGGAAACGTTGTAGACTTAGTGTTGTTACTATATATAACGTAGTTATTTAGGTTATTATTTCTGTTATTTTTCCTCTACAAAGCTGTTTTTTTACTACACGAAGTTAACGTTTTTGTTTACTTCTGCATCCGATTTGAAATAATAGTTAAACTAATGATTTCTGAAAATGTTTACTTTACTGTGCCTCATTTATAATTTAAATTGGAATTTTTCTATTTAAACGACTTTAGCAAATTTCAAAAATATAGTAAGCTTTTAATTTTGCTTTCCTGCTACTTATGTACATACATACAGTGGACAGCAAAAGTTTACGTACCGCAATATATTTTAGCAATTTTAGGAATTAATTAAATTAAGCAGTAATATGTTCCACTACTGTTCAAAAAATTACACGAAGCACAAGGCGATGGTAACAAGGGGCCTAAAACTACATAACTGTCCAGATTGGATTATACAATCGCCAGATGTTATTTATGAATATGTACTGAATGGAATATACTGAAAGAGAAAATAATAATCAGAAATCAAGTTCCTCAAAATTAAAATTTAAAGAAACGTATACCAAAAAGGTTAAGTTATTAAAGCAAAAACAAAAAAAAACCTAAAATTCAGTTTGAAAATTTAAAATAGCCAGAATAACGTATCGTTACAAAACTGTTTGAATATTTTAATTTTTTTAATGATTAAAATTTTTGTTACCTGTTTAATTTACCATCAAGTAAGAAAAGTTCTTATAAACAATTGTCGAATTCGCTCTTTAAAATTTAAGAAACGACGTCCTTAAACATCGAACTTTTTATTTAACCATTGGATTCTATCAGAAAAATGTTTTAAATAAATTATTATTTTGTTATTAATTTAATTTTATTTTTGTTTGTTTGTTATAAAATTCTACTACAATAACTTTCCTCAAAATTTCGTGCCACAACGTCCAGTATTTTAGAAATTTCCTTTTTTTGATGCTTTTAAGATTCTATTTTTTTTTAATATTTTTATATTAACGGATACTTAATTTTCTTTTTAAAAATTACACGGTGCGACAGTCAGAATACACTCAACTAATAATATAATGCCGGTTGTGAGTTTTGTTGAGTAGAACTCAAAAATATATTTTTTATATTTTTCGAACCCTTCATACTTGTTTTATTTAACAAAAACGATTTTTTTAATCTTTTCGCACAAAATTATTGATTACGCAAATATTTTTTAAGCTATTTTCAAAGTCAATAGTTTATTGAAATGAGGACAGATGAGGTTTTAAAACGGTATACACAACGAAATGATTCAAACTTACATGTTATGAGTTTTAATCGGGTAAACTTCGAAAAAATAATTTTTTTTATTTTTCAAATTTAGCAACGCAAAATTTAATTAAAAAATATAAAATAAATGGTGATATTCCAAAAGTGTCTTATTTTCTGAAGAGATTGACACTTTGTTTGATAAAATCGCACAAAAATTACCGTAGTTATATTTTTTATATGTATATCACCTTTCAATTCAAAAGTTTTCAAAATTTTTGATGGATCTTGATTGTTTACGCAAAATGCGTAAATCTTACGTTTGGGAGGCTATCAGAAGTTGACCAATATTTGTGTTTTTTGCAAATATTATTATTTCGCTTTGCAAAAACATTGTTCAACTTCTGGTGGTCGCTCTAACGTGAAATTTACACATTTTCCAGTAAACAATCAATATCCATTCTGAAAATTTTTTAACTGAATGTTCAATTGAACAAAAAATATATGAAAAATAAAATATATAAATATATAATAATATAATAATAATATAAAAATAATATAATAATATAATATAAAAATATAAATTATACTCTTTAAATAATAACTACGGTAATTTATGTTCGATTTTATCAAACGAAGTGCCAATCTCTTCACAAGAGAATGTCATGATGTCACCATCTTTTTAATTTTTAATTAACCCATTAGTGCGCAGAGTCCGTTAAAACGGACGCTCCAATTTTCTACTATACCACTTCCAAAAATTTTAATTTCTAAATAACAAGTATTACATGTTGTTGCTGACATTCCAACGAAACAAGATTTATTACATTCTGTTCAAAAAATGCGATCTGAGTGTTGCGTTTTATGCAAAATGTGGAATATCAATTTGTAAAAAAACGAAAATTCCAAACAAGGTTAGAAAAAGTCGAATATTTTAAATATGATGTGAATTATTATTAGTTTTTGTGTTTTATTATTTGTGAATAAGTACAATGACTCAATTAATGTGAAAAAATTATGATAAAATATAATACCATGCGCGTGATGTGACTTTCAATGTAGCGTCCGCTAAAACGGACACTGCGCACGTAGTGCAATTGTTAAACGATAATTGGGTAAAATTTTTTTTTATATATAGACCAACAATTTCGGAAATATTGTTTGAGCTTGACTACCTTAAGGACAATGAGTTCAATGATATTTCAATTTATACAATTCCCCCACTAGGTGGATCCGATACTGATCAATATTGCGATAAAAGTGATGATGAGCATGAAGAAAATCGTATCTGCTATATCTGTAAGACTAGCTGTTTCAAACGAACGTCTGTTCTTATAGAAAAAACAAACAATGAAGGTTCGTCTGAAACCGCTTGTTTACAGAAACATCATATTAATTATTATTTACAGCATGTGAAGTAGTACAGGATGGTAATATATGGGATCACAGTGACTGGGGATTAAATTTAACGGATATATCCAGTTTGATATATATGTGGGAAAAATGCTATAGTCCATTATTAAGAGATTTGGTGTAGTTGATGATGTAGTGCTTGATCAGCTTTTAAAACTAATGTGCCACGTAATAAAGGATTCAACAATTTATAGAACAGAACTCGTTATATGTCTCTCAGGTACTTGTTCAGATACTTGTTTTGTATCCGTTAAATTACTGCGGCACCTATTATCGATCGGACTATGTAGTTCTGGAACAATACGTGAAGGGCGAACAGAAAAATGGCCTCTTCGCTCATTCCCGATTATAAAAAAAGAGGAAAGGGCATATGCAGATCATTCAATTAGAAATAATGGAAATTTATTGCTTATTTGATGCAAGGATAATAATGTTGTCATAAATGCAGCAAATGTTGATGCTAATTAAATCGTGCTAATGATTCGACGAAGGAAGAGGTTCTGTAACTATTTCCAAACCAAAAGTGGTTTTTAATAAAACATGGCATAAAATGGACCTATTAGTTGTAGTCTACTGCTTGCGAATCAGGCATAAGGAATGGTGGTGGCCAATATTTGCATATCTCTTTGACGCCCCTCATTCTAATGCATGGCTGCTAAAGAAGTATCATCCCAATGGTCTGACATGTGTGTGTCTTCACATTTTTCGTCGAAATCTTGTTAATTCTTATTTTAAAAGTATGGTACCCCATGTACAAGAGGTTTGCGAATAATTAAATTAATGGCATATACACGATATGATGGTAGAAACAATCTTATTAAATATTGTTACGCAGAGCGAAACGACCTAATATCGTTTAACAATAAAAACGATAAACAAAAGCCACACAATACAAATACACACTAACACTAAGAATACAATGAACGTGCTGATTATCTAAAGCTGCACACACACATGTGTACAACGAACCAGGTAGCAACAACAACATGGAATGAAGTAAACCAGCTACGACAAATATGTATCGAACCTGGTAGCGACTGGTACATAACATAAGCAAGTACACAAACAACAATGTACTAGCAATAGAGTTCTCGAGAAGGCGCGAACGAGAACCTTCCACATCGAGAACGTTCATCGTACTGATTGATACGCATGTGTGCGGACTATAAAAGGGCTGGACAAAGCAAGCAGCAGTGAGAGTTAATACAGTCAGCCTTGTGTGAAGTTGCGTGTGAACAAAACAAGTCGTGGTTGCAAAGTGAATAATTGTGTGAACTAATAAAGTGAATAAGCTGATTATTATTGTTGTATCGTTAAGTTCTATACGGTGGCATACAAAAGTAGTGTAAATAATAAAGAGAGTTAAGAAAAACTAAAGACATATTTGTTTTTACTTTGTTGCAATTGGCATTAACATCGATTCTCACGAGTTCGAGGAAGAAGAGGAACGAGAACTACAAGCCCCTGCAACGGCTAGCGGTGTTGACATAAACTTGTTGCTAGCTGCTATGATGGAGAAAATGGAAGTAGCAAACCAGAAGCTATTCGAAGCTTCTAGAAGCGAAAATCAAAAACTTCTAGCTAAAGTGCAAGAAGCTTCTAGAGCTGAAAATCTCAAAATGCAAGAAGCGAACCAAAAGTTATTTGAAGCTTCTAGAGCCGAAAACCAACGACTGCAAGCAGCAATTATGTCAAAAATTGAAAAGGAGCTCGAAGCGACAACAGGGAAGCTGGAGGAAATACATGAGTCGGTTAGCAAAAGGATCACTGGTGTCGAGGAAAGGGTGTCACATTTAGAAAAGGCCGTTGACACGAAAGTGGACAATTTGGAAAAGGCCGTTGACAATAAAGTGGACAATTTGGAAAGGACCGTCGGCGGAAAAATCGTTATGATGGAGGAAAAGATCAACAACCTCCAAAGCCAGCGACAGGAACCAGTGCAAGTCGTTTCGGAAAGTACCGGCAGGATAAGAACACCTTGCTTTGATGGTAGCTCACCCCTATCCGTATTCAAATTCCAATTTGAGACAGTAGCCAGCAGAAACGGATGGGACGATGGAGAGAAGGCTCTGGAACTAATTTTGGCCCTAAAAGGTGTCGCAGCTGAGATCCTAGAAACCATGCCAGTCAGCAGCAGAAACAACTACAACGAGTTGATGGTGGCGTTACAGCTTAAATTTGGCGATGAGCACAAACGGGAACTATACCGCATGGAGTTGAGATGCCGGGCGCAAAAGGCAAATGAGTCATTACAAGCCTTTGCAATGGAGGTTGAGAGATTAGTGCAGCTCACATACCCAGGAGAAAACCATCCATTGATAGACAACTTTAAGACCGAGGCGTTTGTTAATGGCATACGCGACCCTGATATTAAACTGGCGGTATGTTCTACACAGAAGACAACTTTTGCAGAGACCGTGGCTTTCGCACTAGCCCAGGAGACCGCTCGCACGATTTCTAGACCACAAGTCAGTAAAGTGCGAAAAATGGAAGTCGTGGAGGAGGAGGAATGTCTTTTGGACAAATTTAAAGAGATGTTGAAGCAAGTTTTGGGAGAAAATGGACAAAAGGCTAAACTCAAATGCTTCAACTGTGGAAAGAGTGGCCATTTCCAAAGAAACTGCAAAGCGCCACGCAAGAGATCAAGATCCGCCTCACCATTAAGGAATAAGAAACGGGCGAACTACCAACCATCTTCACAAGAGTCCCCGTTAAACTAAAACGAGCTAGCGCTGAGGGGCAAGTGCTGGCTCCCACAAGCGAGGGCCCCACAATCTCAATATCAGTGATGCAACAGAACAACAGCAATCTTACGGCGTGCGGATACATAAATGGCAGACCACATACCTTCACTATAGACACCGGGGCGACGCAGTCTATCATCAGGCCAGATGTAGTGAAGGGAAAGTGTGAGGCACTTAGCAATGTAAGACTACGGACAGCTACGGGAGAGTCTGCTACCGTCCACGGAAAAACAGAGGCGAAGGTGACTATAGCCAACATTAGTGTAAGTCACATCTTTATTGTTGCCGATATTGTGGACGAGGTTATAATTGGTGCCGATTTCATGATAGCTCATGGCATCAATTTGAATATGGGGCAACAGATTATGAGTTGGCGAAATGTAGAGATACCTCTGGACGTGGGGTACAAGCATCAAGTGCACGCCAGAAGGATAGTTGCGGTCGAACAACTCAAATTGCCACCTCAGAGTGAATCACTGATATGGGGGCGTATGGATGGAGACTGTGTGGAAAACCGCTTGTGGGTTGTAGAACCAGCAGAAATAGAGACGGATTTAATATCAGCAAAGGCCCTCGTCAAATCCACAGAACAAAGAATAGTACCGGTGAGAGTGCTAAATCTATCAGGCCATGAAAGAGTCGTCTGTAAAAACTCGGAGGTGGGCCAATGTGTTCCAGTAGAGGCGGTAATAAACAACGAACAAACGCCGCAACCTGCCGATATGTCAGCCAAGGATCAAAAGGAATTTGGTGAAAATGTGAAGAAATGGATAGCAGGTTTAGCAGCTGCAGAGAAAACCAAAGCCAAAAAGCTGCTAAAGAGGTATGCTTTCGCTTTCGCCACGAACAACAAAAGGCAAGGAAGAACAGCTATGGTCAAACACGAAATTGATACTGGCGAAGCGAGACCGATAAAGCAGGCACCCAGAAGCATACCGCTGGCGAAGCGTAATGAGGTTAAGGAGTTAGTCGATGAAATGAGGAAGAGCGGTGTAATCGAACCATCATCGGGTCCGTGGAGCTCACCTGTAGTTTTAGTAAAGAAGAAAGATGGCAGTACAAGATTCTGCGTAGACTACAGGAAGCTGAATGATGTCACCAAAAAGAATAGTTACCCGCTACCAAGAATTGACGACACACTCGACACTCTAGCCGGAACAAAATGGTTCTCCACATTGGATCTACAAAGCGGGTATTGGCAGGTGGAGATTGCAGACAAGGACAAAGAGAAAACCGCATTCAGTGCGAACGGCGGCTTATGGCAGTTTAAGGTTATGCCATTTGGACTCTGTAATGCTCCAGCCACATTCGAGCGGCTTATGGAACGTGTGCTAAAGGGACTGCATTGGAAGACTTTCCTGGTGTATCTCGACGACATAATAGTAATGGGCAGAACTTTCGACGAACACCTCAAGAACCTGGGAGAAGTTCTGCAACGAATAACAACGGCTGGACTAAAACTAAGCGTAAAGAAATGTGCATTTTTCCAAAAGCAGGTGAAATATTTGGGGCATCTTGTCACAGCAGATGGCATATCCACCGATGAAGATAAAATACGAGCAGTAAAGGACTGGCCACGTCCCCAGAATCTTCATGAACTACGCAGCTTTTTGGGACTATGCACATACTACAGACGCTTTGTGCCTAACTTTGCCATCGTGGCTACAAGTTTGCATGAGCTCACCAAGAAGTCAAAAGTCTATCAATGGGGTGAGCCACAGGAGAAGGCTTTCCAGACAATAAAAGACCTGTTGTGTGCTGCACCAGTTTTGGCGTATCCAGTCCCAGGAGAAAAGTTCATCTTAGACAGTGATGCTAGCGGATATGGTATTGGTGGTGTACTTTAAAAGTGATCAATGGAACAGAGAAAGTCGTAGGCTACTATAGTCGCACATTGTCAAAGCCTGAACGGAACTACTGTGTAACCCGACGAGAGCTACTGAAGTGCTGGAGTGCATCAAACATTACCATAAGTACCTGTATGGCCAGAATTTTCTGCTGAGGACTGATCACTCCGCATTGAGATGGCTGCTACAATTCAAGAACCCTGAAGGACAGTTAGCACGTTGGATTGAACGCCTCCAGACTTACGACTTCAGCATTGAACATCGAAGAGGCATAAAACATGGAAATGCTGACGCTCTTTCACGCCGACCTTGTAATTTGGAGTGTAAACATTGCGTGAAAGCTGAGAAAAAGGAATCCATCGTCGATATCCGGCTAACGCGGATTGAAGCCACCGAAGACTGGTCCCAAGCACAAAGGAGTGACCCAATATTGGCGAAGTTAATAGCAGCGAAGGAGGAGGACAAACGACCTACAAGAAATGAGATATCCGCAGAAGGTCCTCTTACAAAAGCATATTGGGCACTATGGGACAGCTTAAAGATCATAAATGGGTGCCTATATCGACTTTGGGAAAGCGCTGATGGCAAGACCTCATCCAACCTATTGGTAGTGCCTTCCTCCAAAATGACAGAAGTGTTAAAGGAGTTCCATAATGGAGCCAGCGGAGGACATCTTGGAGTGACAAAGACACTGGAAAGGCTAAAACAACCTTTTTATTGGGTTGGATGTCAACAAGCAGTGGCAGATTGGATAGCAAACTGCACCCAGTGTATTGAAGCTAAAGGACCAACAAGAAGAAGTCGAGGTCAGATGCAGCAGTACAACTCAGGCGCACCTTTCGAGCGGATAGCCATGGACGTTGCAGGCCCTTTTCCAGTCAGCTATACCGGAAACCGATATGTTCTCGTTGTGATGGACTACTTCAGCAAATGGCCGGAAGTATATGCCATACCCAATCAAGAGGCGAACACAATAGTTAACGTTTTTGTGAACAACTGGGTATGCCGCTACGGGGTTCCAATAGAACTACATTCCGATCAAGGCAGAAATTTTGAGTCAGCTGTATTCAAGGAAATGTGCGAAGTATATGGCATTAAGAAGACTCGAACGACGCCTCTTCACCCACAGTCAGACGGAATGGTAGAGCGATTTAACCGAACCCTGGAGGAATACTTGCGAAAAGTAGTGAGCGAGCAACAGAAAGACTGGGACGAACACATTCCGAGGTTTTTACTGGCGTACCGATCGGCGGTCCATGATTCAACATCTAGATCACCCGCCAAGGTTATCTTTGGGACTGAGATAAAACTGCCCGGTGACTTAGAATTTGGTGTTAAGCCCGCCACAGAGAGGAACGAAACATACACTGGAAAAGAAGAAAGCCTGAATGAACTTCATGAGTTTGTACGCACCCGTATAAAAATGGTCAGTGATAGAATGAAAGCCAGATATGATAGAGCAGCAAACACAGAGGGCTTCCATGAGGGACAAATGGTTCTGCTATACAACCCAAAGCGGAAGAAGGGATTATCTCCCAAGCTACAAACCAGCTGGGATGGACCGTATAAAATAATTAAACGGTTAAACGATGTCGTGTACAGGATACAGAAAGCTAGCAGCCCCCGAGCAAAAATGAAGGTCGTACACATAGAGCGACTGGCAAAACATGGGAAAGGAGATGATGAGCCTATTCGGGACGAACAGGCTTAAGTGGGCGGCAGTGTTACGCAGAGCGAAACGACCTAATATCGTTTAACAATAAAAACGATAAACAAAAGCCACACAATACAAATACACACTAACACTAAGAATACAATGAACGTGCTGATTATCTAAAGCTGCACACACACATGTGTACAACGAACCAGGTAGCAACAACAACATGGAATGAAGTAAACCAGCTACGACAAATATGTATCGAACCTGGTAGCGACTGGTACATAACATAAGCAAGTACACAAACAACAATGTACTAGCAATAGAGTTCTCGAGAAGGCGCGAACGAGAACCTTCCACATCGAGAACGATCATCGTACTGATTGATACGCGTATGTGCGGACTATAAAATGGCTGGACAAAGCAAGCAGCAGTGAGAGTTAATACAGTCAGCCTTGTGTGAAGTTGCGTGTGAACAAAACAAGTCGTGGTTGCAAAGTGAATAATTGTGTGAACTAATAAAGTGAATAAGCTGATTATTATTGTTGTATCGTTAAGTTCTATACGGTGGCATACAAAAGTAGTGTAAATAATAAAGAGAGTTAAGAAAAACTAAAGACATATTTGTTTTTACTTTGTTGCAATTAAGGAACTCATATTTAAACGTTTTTAAAAAGGTAAAAACGTAACAATATTTTAAAATTGAATATCGATGTGGATATTGTAGAAATAAACCAAATTTTATTTGTAACAAATATGAAAAAGGCTTTCATCCCTAAGAATTCTTAAAAAGTTATCATACGCCAAGTGTACCTAGTGCGCAGTGTCCGTTATAACGGACGGTCTATAAATCCAAAACTATACATTTTTTTGAATAAAATGTTTTTTAGACTATCATCATTTTTATTAATAATTAATGAAAATTATAGAAGGAGAGTGGCCAGGGAACTTCATCCACTAATGGGTTAAGGTTTGCTACTATAAATAGAGGAACTTAAAAAAATTTGAAAAAAATTCGAATTTGCTAAGTTTACCTCATCAAAACGCCTAGAATACTAAATCAAATAATATATATACATATGTATACCATTTTAAAGGCTCACCATTTCTAAGAAAGCTTAAATTTGTGACATTGGTTAAGAAATTTTTGTGCAAACAATAAATTTGTGCGTAAAGTCCAAAAAAAAAGAACAGTTTTTGTCAAATAAAACATGTTTGGAGGATTCAAGAAATATAAAAAAAGAAATATTTTTTAGTTCTACTCAACAAAACTCACAACCTACACTAGGTCATTAGCTGGGTGTATTTATATTTTCTTTTTTATTTTGTCGTAGTGTAAAAAAATAATGAATAAAAAATCGTAAATGAAATGTTTGAAATTTCACAAAATGAGAGTTGCGCGATTGAAAGAAAGATATGAAGAAAAGTTTAATTTTTCGAACAAATAGTGGTAATACCATTTAATTTAAAGTTTGTAGTAGAAAATTCCAAACTTTTATCGTGATTTTGTTTAGACTTGGTTTACATGTTACTGTTTATTGTAAAAACAAAACGCATTTTACAATATAAAATTTCTAAATGAATTCTTTTTCAATTTTTGCTGCCATGTCGGTATTATTAATTTTTTTATTGAAAATCTGAAAATGTCTGCTGTTGTACAGCACTGTTTTTGAGTTTTGACTTAGCGGATGAAATTATGCACCTGTAAACTAATCTACCAATAATGAAAAGAAGTATAAAATATTTAACATTTTTATGCTGTTTGTATCATAATTGGGGGATTCAAATTGTGTTGCGTCCTATTACAACATTCATGAATATAAAGTTTATAACGTCGTAATTAATATTAATAATTTATTGTTTTTACTTTACAGAGCCATTTTATTCTATGATTTTTCATAAAATTTCAAAAAAAAAAATTTACTTACCAAAAAAAAAATAAATCCACGTTTACATAAACTAAGTGCAATAAAATTTTAAAATATATGAGGATGTAATTTAAAATTTATATTATCTGAGGAATATGTGACCACATGTGTTGTGCGCTGCCCATAAGAGCTGGATTATTCATTCGTTTTAGGGAATGAATCATTTACCGAAACATAGTGATAATTCGTGGACTGTATGGATGTCGATGGTGGCGAAGATGCTGTTGTGGTGGTTGGTGGTTGTGGCGACTCCTCCTGTTTCTTCGCTATGGACTGTATATAAGGTGTGAAGGGCAAAGGCTGTAAACGTCGTCTGTCTGTTGACTTCAATTGTGGAACACTATGAAAAAAGGGAACCAAAATTAAAACAAGTTTCAAGTTGATAACCAATTTACAAAGAAGCAAGACACTTTCCTTTTTTTTGTTGACTGTTTAATTCCCACTTTTCCTTTTGTTCATTCAACTAGACGATTGGGATTTTAGTTTCCGTTCCATTTAAATTCTTAAATTTCTTGTTTTTTTATCTTTATTTTACAGAAAATTGTGAGGTTTTAGGTTCTTCAAAAATAAATTCACTTTCTTTGATTTATTTTTCACCAATTTTAAATAAATATAAATTTTTTTATTCTTTTAGTTTCAAATATGTATATACAAATTTTTATTCTTTTACTTTTTTTTCTCACAAAATTATATACTTTTAAATACAACAGAATTATCACATCAAATATGAAATTGTTAAGTAAACAAGTTAAGTTGTATCTCTTTGGATTAGCAAATTAGAATAATATTTTAATTTCAACTTAAGCAAAAAGAAGCCTAAAATAAACAGGATTATAGAGTAATGTTACAAAATTCCAAAGCTTTACTTAAATTACAGTATAATGTTATAAATTCCTAAAGCTTTAATTACATTACATTACACTGTTATAACAAAAAACATGAAAGCTTAAATTAATATTGTTGCGCCCTCTATTGGATGTTACTTGTCTTCTAGATGATCGCCTGAGATGGGATTTTGCAATCACCGGGCGTAAACACATAGAATATGGAATATGAAAATTATATTTTTAACTCAAGTGAAAATAATATTGTTTTAATTCTGATGGATATTATGATTATACGATATAATTTTAAATTTTTGAAGAAGAACTGAAAAAAACACATAAAAGATAATGAACAAATAAAAAATATCTTCAGGGATGACGTGCATTTCTGGATGGATGGATGTGTAGAATTGTTAAACGATAACAACCCATATGAGATCCAAAAGCATCCAATGCATACTGGAAAATGTCTTATGGACTGGCGACGTCCATGATCCACATTTTTATGAGAACGACGTGTAGTTTCAACAGGACGACTTACGACGCATTATGTACTCCACACGAGTACTTGGTCATCTCACATTGACGTACATATTTACTAAGAATACAACGGCCATTACATATCTAGAGTGTTTATATAACACAATAAATGTTATACAAGAATGCCGAGTATCTCGGCAAGAGACTACACGAGGACATTGGAGGCGACAGCAAAGCCCATGTACATGCAAAGTTTGTTAAAACATAAAATTCACTTGAATTCATTTAGGGTTGGCATTTCTCTAAAGAGAGGAAAACAAATGCTTTTATCTATAAAAGAAAACTGGGATAAATAAAATTTTCGTTGATCCTCATTTTATAAGTTCAGAGTAGTTATAGCGGAATACTAGCCTCTGGGTACTGTAACCCTAAGGATGAAAGCTCTTCACAATATTTTTTACAGAAGCTCCAATGACTACAAAGTATTTTCTCTGTCATTGCACGGTCTCTGACGTAAAATTCTTGAGCACCCAGAGTTTATTGACAGTGCGTAGGCAAAAGTGTCTTGGGCAGAATCTACACCTTCATGAAACAAATGGGATACTGGGAGATGCCAGCGAGTAGTGACAATTGTATAATTAGGAACTTTCGATGTTAAAACGGACCTTATAAAAACCAAGTAAACAATGCTCTTTGAAGTGGCTTCCATTGTAACCTATGGAAGAATATTTATTTTTGGATTGATTATTTAACCTAACATTGCAGGGAAATATAAATTCTAGATAATCGTATGACATTTTGAATAAGATAATGTTCGGTCAACATTTGAAATAAAAACAGTTTTAAATCTCATTCGTTACTTGTAATGTACATTTAGGAAGATGGCAGTTTTTTACCTCAATGATACATACAAACAAGTCATATGTGTATTGATAAAGGATCGAATTAAATGCGGGAGCTTAGTTAGGTAACCACTTTGCATTACAAAATCGTTTTTATAAAGGCTCCCTTTTTATTTATTATATTTAGGCAATGTAGTATAGCTATAAAAAAGCCCCTTATCGTTGGATAAATATGAGAAGCACAAAAAAATAAAAAAGGCTCATCACACTGTAGAGCCACCATATAGAATAGCTGTTTCAAATAGCAAAAACTTCTGGAGATGACGAAGACCGTATTCTAAGTTATACCACGTTTTTATTGAATAGAACAATCTGTTACCCTAACGGTTAAATTCCCCTGAGGTTACTGTATCGTTAGGGTACAAGACTCACAAATTTTCTTTTTTCCTTGGAAATGCGGTGGTATCCAACCTACCGTAAGACTAGGTTTCATGGCGTAAGATATTTAAAAATCTAAAAAAATAATTTATTACGTACAATAACTTACAAAAAAAAAAAACTATATAAAAACTAATTACTTTACCAGCTTTCATCAGCAAAAATAGTTATCTATTTAAACTCTGATAAAATAACCAAAGGAATTAATTAATTAATTTTTAATTTAATTAATTAATAAATTTTTTAAAAAGATAATCAAATAAATATTTTTTTATGATTTTTGTTATTTTATTGCGACTATTTATCGTTTAAAGATGAGAAGAAAGAGAACCAAAATATAATTAAGACCTATATAAAGTTTCTGTGAAGATTATAATTGGATAGAATGAAAGCTACGTGGGATTTCCGATTAGTTAGAGTTGCATAATAAGTATTCGATCAGTCAGTGTCACTAATTGGCCAGCCGAATATTAATAAAAAATACATACTTATATGTATATATAAAATTCGATGAATTATTATAAAATTATATTCAGAAATTAATCATAAACATTTGAAATGCAATTAATTGGATTTTTTAAAGCAATATTTAAAGTATCAAATAAATTAAATTTTTTTTAGCAATAAAGACTTCCATAGATAATTGCAACATTGCTGATAAACTCTGTCAAATATACATGTTGCAGAACATTGTTTAAATTAATGTGTATATGTATAGCGGGATGCCTATTGTCATATGTATCTCAACTTGATTTTCCGCAACACTTGTTTATAATACACATAATTCTGTTTTTACACGGTCTTTTTTTACACGGTTTTGATATAACACGGTTTGAAAATAAAATATTTTTAATTTTTTTTATACGATTTTATTCCATTTAGCACGATTTAAAATTTTTTGTGCTTAAATTTTTTTGTTTAATTTAATTTTTGCAAAGTATGTTCATATCACAAATTTAATGGAATTCCCTTTTTGCGCGTACAAGTAAATTTACTGGTCAAAGCAAATGTAAATGGCACAAATTTAGGGGAATTTCCTTTTTGTGCATTCAAGCACAAAGGTCAGAGCAATTGAAATGTGTTAATATTTTGTGTTTGGTAAAGAAATTTTTTATTGGCGAATTTGTTTTCTTATCGTTACATTAAATTTAACGCATTAAGATAAAAGGTAAGCCAAAAAATATTTTATATTTAATAAGCTATTTATATTTTTAATTTTGTTAAATATTTTATGAATCCCTAAAAGAAAATGTCAAATACAAAACTTCTTCTTAAAAAATCCTTGTTTTTCACTATATTTAATAGGTTTTAGAGATTAGGAACCAATCACCTATTTTTGCATACGATCAGTGTCTTTTTTACACGGTTTTTTCTGGAACCAATCTACCGTGTAAAAACAGAATTAGGTGTATATTGAAGTTATTTGCTAATCATATATACTTGAAATTGTTTACACACTAGGGGGTGGATGAGATAAAAAGAGACAACAAATTTTCAAATTTAAACTTTAACAAAAATCGTTCACCACATGCTATAAAGGCGTTTATTGCAATGAAATGTCAATAATATACTTACTTAGAAATCTACCAATTCTATAATAGAGTGTATATCCGCACATTTGTACATACAATTTTACATCGATTCTTTAAAGAAATTTTCATTTGAAAAATATATGCTTTATTTAATTTATTTAATTATTCAATTCTCAAAATTTTTTTGCCCATTTTAGCTCAGGTTAACATATCTTCTTTTTACCACAACTTGAATGAGATTATAAACGAAATACATAATACAACGAATGCTAAATCAAGAGCCAATAGGCCAATAAATCATTCGATACTTTTGTAATAATGAAAGTGTGCCTCATGAGGTCACTTAAGGTATACTAATGAACAGTCCCAAGAAGATAGATCATGCGGACCTAAATAATTGGCTATCGACCATTAAAAATGTATCCACCATATCTACGTTAAAACATTAACCGATTGATTATGGATGGCAACTAAACTTCTGTTCTATTGAAGCTTGCTTTATGAAACTTGAACTTATTTAATGGAACTTCAACGCATTAACGAAATAAAAAGAATATATTGGTGCTTTGTGACAGTCTTAAAATACAAAAAGTAATAAGAAATTATCAAAGTTAATGAACTGTAACTGTTATACTACGATTTTAGTCTAGTCTGGTCTCATAATATTAATAGTCCAGTTTTATAAAGATGTTATTTAGATATTACACACAAATTATTTTGAAATCTGTGCAGTACGCTTTAGCGTATGAGTAATATTTGTTTATTAGTGTTCTCATACGCTCCATTTTAGATTCAGGTAATATGTATATTAAGTAAGCTGACTTTTTCATTGTACAATTAGAATTATGTATTTCAGCTAAAAATGAAAGCCAGGCTTAAAAGATATCAACAAAAATTGTTATCTTCCTTTGCCACAAGTGGCACTAAAAATATATGGGTGTCACAGCCTTGGCGCATAGAAAACTTGGTGGTTATTTCTAACTTTAAAAATAATGACGTGTATTAAAACGTCAAGCGATACGTTAGTGCATTATTATTTGAAAGAAACACCAGAGAAAAAAAGAATGTACACATAAGCAGATTTTTTTCGAAATTGTGACTAGTGTATACACCTATGCCAACAAGCTAAGGCTTTAATATCGAATTTGCGGTGAACCAGACCCTCAACATATCTTTTATGTATCGAAAGCCAGCTTGGTTTTAAAAAATTCAACTATTCAAGCGATTGTTTGCTTGATCTTCTGCTGCGAAAACCATGTGAATAATTGTATGGATACCTTTAACAATGTAAATTTGCAGTACTTTTTTTGTTTATTTCTCTTTTAATTTTATTCTTTTTATAATTAATTTGTTACTTATTGATTTGGTATATTTTTTGTTTGTTTCCAATACTGTTTCTGGAATGAATTTGAATGAATTCAATACTTCTGTTACTCTGTCTGACTACACGTACTATTACTTATCCTTATCAGTGTATACATGGAATATACTCGAAATTGCAAAAATGCTGAATAAAGGTAGAGTGCTAGGGAACGCATTCGATACAGTTTTATACGGTTGATTAAATTGCTGGTTTATGTTGTTTACGAATTTGTATAGCTTATTTCTTATAGTTGTTGCTAATCAATATTTAGATTGGTATGAGTATTGTTTTCATTAATAGAAAACCAAAAATTAATGGCTTTCTATTCGGTTCTATATGGTTTTATTATATTGATTATATAGTAATAACAAAAAAGAAACTAACAAACCAAATTTGTTTTTTCTATTCCTAATATTTTTTTTTATCTAATGTAGGTAAGTACATAACACGGTAATTTAACAAATTTTCTAAGCGAAATTTAAAGTTTGGAAATATTCATTTTGTGTTTTACTGCTATTTTGTGTCTTTTTTTATTTGTATTGGATAAAATAATTTAACATTTTGTGTTAAATATTTTCATTTAAATACCATACGAAACAATACATTTTAAACTGTTTTTTTTCAAAGCATTAAAATTAAATTTTTATATTGCAATAAAAGCAATCTTCATTGAATTTATTTGCGTTTCTTTTTGCAGTTAAGTGGTGGTAGGCATTTTTGATAAGTTAGAAGAAGCCCAGTTCTAATTTTAAGCAAAATTTTCGAATGAAAACAAAACGTACATTTTGAATTGAAAATTGTCGTATTTATTCACATAGCGAGAGAATTTTCAATGATTTGCAAAATGTATGAAATGACCCCTGCCTTTTAGTTTTAAGAGATTTAAAATTTCAGCCATTTTGTTCATATTAAGTTCTCTTCTATGGCTAGCTTGCCCATGTTTACAAAAAACAAATAATTCCACAAGAAGTAATCTTGGTCAAAACTCGTAATCTTGGTTGTCAATAGACTTTTGCTCACCAATTTTTTTTTCAAATCATCAGCTGTCCTTTTTTACTTAAGCTTCAACAAACCTGACATCATTTATGATATGATATGCAGGTAGCTTTTGCCTATCACTGCTCTTAACAACCGATACATCAATTCGCCGCTGAAGATAAGTTTTAAATACGAACTCAGTATGAATTGTGATAGAAAAATTCAATTATTTCCTAACATTGTTCATTTTTTGGTCTATGTATGATGAATTGAAAACTTTCCCAGCATCTTTCCTCTTTTGACAAATCTTATTTACTTTAAAACAATTTAGTCGTTAAATGCAAACGTACCAAAGCATCTAGTACGAATATGAAAATAATAATCTTAGATTTGGTAGATCTACTTCAGAATAAAGGCGAAATAACTGCGACCATTGTCGTACTATAATGACGACGATCAACGTCCTGGTTCCAAACCGAGGGCGTGGAAACAAAAGAAAGGTATTAACTTTCATATCGACGATGCTAAAACGGAAAGCTCTATAGTTAGAATAATTCAAAACACTGCCGTTCTTTTCGCTCTTTGCACAAAGTTTATCCCTTCATGGATAAACACAAAATGAATGATGTGCGAAACTTGATTGTAATCCTAATTGAAGAGTTGTAATTGTCAACTGGTAAGTAACGCTCAGCGCTTGGGCGATCGAAAATGGAGATGAAAATGCGTATCCTGTATCACTGTTCTGAACTTGATGACAGCTTTCTGGCGAAAATATTAAATGCTTACGCGAGATGTCTCAGATTTAAAACTGAAGACTTACTTGTAAAGATAAAAGTCTATTTAATTGAGATTTGGTGCTGTCACAATGGACATGGAACTTTAAGAGCGTCGAGTGAAATAGGTTTGTACATTTAACCTAACTTTACCTTTATCACGTGCAAACCGTGTGTGTTAATGTTTACATGTCGTTCTGTTCCTGCATTGAAGGTGTGTATTGAAAGTGTGCCACTAATGTAAATACATATATAAAATTTAAAAACAAAATAGTGTGCAAGTATATAAAAACTTTTTTGAAAATGTAAGACTTTGATACCATAAAAAAATATTTTTCTTTCCTTTCTTATAACGAACAAATGAACGTGTGCACGTAAACAAAAGAAAAAGTTCAATTTTGTTATTAAACAAGGAAAAATTTATATTCTTTTAATCTATTTTCTTGAATCACGCGTGTTCATTGAAAACTCGGTAGGATATTATTTTTTAAAAAGTATATACAAAAATTATATTCAACACATTTGATTAAGAAATAGGATGCACAAATGAGTACATGTTTGTATCTTATGCACTTATTATTGCATAAAAATGAAAATAATAAAGCAAATCCAACTTTTTCTTTGTAATTTATTTTATGTTGAATATTGAAAAAAATAATTCAAAACGAAACTTATAAAGTATCGAAAACTTCAAAATTTACAATAAAATGTACACGTGTTTGCTTTGTTTATATTTCTTTTTTTTCGCTTATTATTAGTTCAATATTTGTTTAACTGCGTAATAGGTGTTCACGCCATTATTGAGCTCAATATTTCATATAAAATTTCAATTAATAATTGCGCAAATTATTATAATATTGAGTGAAATGCAGTACTGTCATAAGTATGTTCAGTGATAACGTTACAACTTATGCGAACAAATTTTGTTGACATTTGTATTTTCAAATAAAATGGCCAGTGAGGTGGAAGGTAAGTTTATTTATATTAACACTAAGTCTACCGATACTTCTTGTATTTCTATTCCTATTCCAGTCTCTTTCTACTATATTATTATTTAAAATTTCTAATGATTATTTTGAATGTTTCGAAATTTTGGGGATAAACAATGAAATAAGAATTTTTATTAACAAAACTAGCTGTACCCTGCGCGTGTTGTTGCGCCACCAACTAAAATAAATTTGAAAGAAAGACATTACACAAATGTCCAATTAATTTTGAATCATTTGATTTTGTTTCCCGTTGTCGTGATGATTCAGATGAACGGGCCTGAGTAGTATGCATTAGATCGGGTCTCAGCGGCTTGTACTCGAAGATTTTCCAGTCTCAATGCTTCTTGAGGTGTAGGTCGACCAATTGCTTGTCGCTTTGGAGGCATGAATGAAAAATGCGTTTTAAATAATTTTCAAAATTGAGTTTGAAATATAACTTGTGATTAACATTTGACGGGAATGAGTTATACTAAATGTTATTAAAATCATAAATGATGAATCCTAAAAAGTCTGGTATTTGTCCGATCAACACATCATCAAATGCTTAGTTTACGATTCAATTCATTTTGAATAATTCTCAGTAGCGTTATCTATCGGAAATTAATCGCACCAACTTAGAAACCTCCGTCGACTTATGCGCAACAACTTTGCTAAAGTTCATATCATGATCAAATGCACAGTTTACGGTTTAATTCATTTTGAGTAATTTTCAGTGGCGCCACCCGTCCTAAATTGGTCATGCCAACTTATAAAAGTTCGTCGGCTCATGCGCAACTACTTTGTTAAAGATCATAACATGACAAAATACACAGTTTACGATTTAATTCATTTTAGTTATTTTCAGTGGCGCCACCTTTCGGATATTGGTCATACAAACTTAGAAACCTTCGTCGGCTCATGCACAACAACTTTGCTAAAGATCATAACATTGTCAAATGCATAGTTTAATTATTTTAATTACATACAAACAAACATTCATTTTTATATATGTATATAGATAACACTAGAAATTTTTATTGTATTATTCGCTTGGAGTACAGTGAATATCCATCTGCCAGAAAGCAAACAATATACCTCAATATATCGAATCATACCAGAAAATGCCAAGAATGTCCAAAACAGTGGTTTTATATCACAAAATATGCAAATCAAGACACAGAACCTATACTCAGAGCAAAAAACTTCCCGCAGTTGTTAGGGCATATTACACCTAATTCTGTTTTTACACGGTCTTTTTTTACACGGTTTTGATATAACACGGTTTGAAATAAAATATTTTTAATTTTTTTAATACGACTTTATTCCATTTAGCACGATTTAAAAGTTTTTGTGCTTAAATTTTTTTGTTTAATTTAATTTTTGCATACGATCAGTGTCTTTTTTACACGGTTTTTTTTAAACGGTTTTTTCTGGAACCAATCTACCGTGTAAAAACAGAATTAGGTGTACATGCATTCCTCAGTAAAGAAAAATACAAGATAGGAGTAAATCTTCAAAAATATATTCGATGAATTTTTTAATAGAAGTCGTAAAGTCAAATAGCGGTGTTATAATGTTATATTCAAGAAATTCTTGTAAAAAATTTTAAATGAGTAATTTTTCTCGTCACGGTAGGCTTAGTGTTAAATTTATGAATTGTTATAAAAAAATAAAAAATATCAGCTGTCAAATGATTATTGAATAAGCTGATTTGCGTATGCCTGAACACTTAAAATAATTTTTTCAATTAAACGAATATTGACTCAATTAAAATTCATACCTGAACATAGTATGTATAAAACTCGTTCTATTGTCCCCAAACCAGTCAGAGGTCGCAAAATGTTATTAACCAATGCAGACGCACGATTTATACTAAATCAAATGAAAAGATAGTAGGTTTTAACACCAAAAGATGCTTCTGTGACAATAAACAAAACTGTTAGTCGATAGACAGCGAAAAACCCCTTTACACACAGTAATTGGACAGTAGATGACTAGAAACGTGTAACTATCAAAACAAAATTTACTCGTTTAAAATCCGCCCGAAAACAATGTTGCTGCCGTCCTGCGAAAGGAATTCAAAGACGCTGGCAGCGTAATGGTACGAAGTTGTTTTACATGGTGGCACCTTGGATAAATGCAATGAATAAATGTAATAATATGAACATAAGACTATCTGTGTCTATTGCAAACCAATGTTTCCTATCCTGCAGAAGAAGTATTTTTACAGCAGAATGACAACCCAAAGCACACATCTAAAATGTCTAAGCGAGCAAAATTTCCTATTAATTCCGTGACCACCTCAATGCGATTGAGAATTTTTGATCAATAGTGAAGTCATGGTTGGGACAATAGCGATCCAGTCATTTTGGACATACTATGGCAGCGAATTCTGCTCAAATGCGAGAGTGTTCCAAAAAAAAATTTAAAATTGGTAGAGAGAGAGAGTGTTATACGTACCATGAGTTTTTGTATGGTGCAAAATTATGTACAATAGAGTTGTTTTCATTTCTCTTCCTTTTTTAAGAACTTGAAAAGTTATGTATATTGTTTGTTAGTCTTTTTTTAATTTTTATACTTCATTATATTTGGAAGTCGCCGTGGTCTAGTAGGTAGTGTGTTTGCTTATTAGACGAAAAACCAGGTTCGAGCCCCAGGCCAGACATCAAAATAAAATACAAAAAGTATTTCTTCGGCGACTTCCTCTCAGCAGATTTGTGGAGTAAATAAAAATTGCCATGAAAAGTTTCTCAAAAATGTGTCGTTTGGAGTCGACTTTAATCTGTAGGTCCTGTCACTCATGTATAAAATTAACACACACAACATAAGTGGTGTGAGAAACTAGGTCGTAATCCTGACTGAAGGGTTGTAATGACCAATTATGTATATATTACATTGCATTTTATATCATTTAAACAGCTCATCATTATTTAATACTTTATAAATGTAATACGAATTTCAATAATTGTAAAATACTGAACATCATTTCTTCTTCGTTTTGCAGTAAGTCAACATAAATCTACTGCACAGTATTATAGCGTGAATATGACTATAAAAGAGAAAACCCTATTCCTTGACAATAACAAATGATGCAAATTTGCATCACGAGAAATAGCAACAAACAGTACAGATGAGTCTTGGAAGGCAGGCAGTAAGTAAAATTGAGTATATTTTAGCTACTTTGTCGTACATTAATCATAGTCAATTTAAAATTTTCTACAATTCAAATCATATGAAAATGTTCTGTAGTTAAGCTAAGGAAGTGTACGTTCCTTTCCTATAAGATTGATTATATTGTAAAAGCTCTAAAACTATACTGACAACGTATTTTATTTGAAATCATATTTTTATTTTCTATTTTCATTTTTTTAAACATTTTAATAAAAAACCATTTCATTGAAAATACATTTAATACGTTGACCGCCATGGCAGAAAAGCAAGCAATCTACAAGTTATTTCGTATTTCGGCAGTCAATGTTACAAGCATGTATTGGTAAAATTTTTAGTTTTTTTTTCTAATTATCTAAAATGCTATTGGACAGTAAAATAATTGGAAATATAAGTACACAATCTATAAGCCAAACTCGTCAACTGCACTTGAATGTTGCTAAAAACAATAGACCTAAGGATGTACAATTCGAAAAATTATTCGAATTTAAGTTTTATAACAATTTTCATTATTCTTTTTTGTATTAACAAAATCTATTTATTATTACCTTGTATTTTATAGACTTTATTTACTACATCATCTCAAGCATTAACAGTTTGAGATTAGACGTGTTGGAGAAACAAATGGCAGTGAATGCAGAAATGAGACTTCAAAAGTAAAAAAGTATTAAAGCTATGGCCAAAAGCTTAGGTATAATTGATTTTAATTTTCCTTCTAGGCTATAGAACATTTAAACACACCTTAAGTTGCATTATTACTTTTAGGTGTGATAATGCTTTTCAACTCCCAGAGAAAATTAATCAAGGATTCATGGATTCAAATCATATGTAGAAGGCGGTTATTGAATCTTTACGGAGCAGTTGAAAATTTGGTAGTCTCATTAAGATTGAAATTCTTTTATAAAGACTGGAGCTGTTATGTCTTATATTGTTCAACATCTTAATGATAGTATATTTTAGTTTAAGAAAGAAGTACTAAAAAATTTTGCATTTAATTTTACGCTCAATTTCGACTTTTTCTTTAATTTTAATAAAGTTTTGTTGGCACAGTTTAATTTAAATTGAAACTACAGCCAATTAATGTTAGTTGTAGCATTTTAATACCACTTTAATTACTTTTGATTACTTTTAATTACACACTAATTAATAATTAGTGACAATGTTGGCATCAAACGAGTAAGAAAATAATACATTTAGCCTCAAAAACATTGCTACAATTAGTGCTGCAACAGTTAAATTAATTCGTTTGAGCTTAAAGTGTTGAAAAGCGTATGCGTAAAAATTAATTTGTTTGGGAACACAATTTGTTCATGACAAGTAAGGCACAAACTATTTTGAAAGTTGAACAAACTAAGCAATTATAATCGGCTAAACCGACTATTTGTTATTCTACACTGCAATGCAATATTTTAATTTAATTTGTAAATTAATTAAATTTAATTTTATAAATATTGACTGATATCGTAACGTTGAACCATTCGTAGCGAAGCGGAATAATTACTCGACGGTATGGAGGGCAAGATCCAAATATAAAAAAACTCTTTTATTTCAAATACTTAAGTTTTTAAAAATAACAAAAAATTATCGCACTCAAATTCAATTTAACAGACATTCTTTGGACATGATTTTGTCCAATTAATGGTTATAATTCCGGCTCGGCTGGGGTTGGTCCTTATCAACTTCAGTCTTATGAACTCATAGACGATCTGGTGTGTATGGATCGTTTTAAAATATCGCCTTTTCTGATACATACATAACGTAACATAATTGGTCATTACAAACCCTCAGTCAGGATTACGACCTAGCTTCTCACACCACTTATGTTGAGTGCGTTAATTTCATACATGAGAGGCAGGACCTACAATTTAAAGTCGACTCCGAACGACAGATTTTTGAGAAACTTTTCATAGCAAGTTTATTTGCTCTCGTGGTTTTTGCCAGAAATCTGCTGAGATGAAGTCGCCAAAGAAATATTTTTCATATATTCGTTTTGAATAATAATAATAAGCCAAGACATTATCCGCTAGACTGCGGCCACTTTTCTGATATGACACTTAAATAGCACTTTAACGGCAACACGGTTCTCGTTATCGGGACACTCCATCGTAAAAACTGAAGTAATGTAGAATTCTCGATACAGAAATATGCTTTACAGATTATATTTCATAACCCACATGGTAATAAAGTTATATGTGTGAAGCTGTTCAACATGTACAGTGAGCGTCAAAAGAAATTGTACGCTAAAGATACAATTTTAACAATCACCAAACACAACTTAAAGAGAATACCCGAAAAAATTTGACAATTTTCGAAATTCGAAATTTATTGAATTTATTTTTGCTTTAATTTTAAAAACTGACAATAAAACAATTTTTAAATAAAAAATAATGGTAGCATAATAATTAATGTATATTTTTTTATATACAGTATCTTTTGACGCTAGGTATATGTATTATATCCCTACACAGTTATGTGCTGCACTTTTAATATAAAGAACTACTACAAGCAAAAGAAAAGAAAAATTCTATTAAACTAGAACAAAATCCAAAAAATAAAACAAAGTATGTATTAAAAAAAAATAAAGATGATTTTGAAGAAACGTTTGTTTCATTAATTTTTGGTATAATTACGTCAGTAATTACTCCTTTAAGATAAATGCGTAAATAGTAAAACAAGGAAAGCGAAACATGAAACGTACTTGGCCAATTCACACATCTTTGTATCGTGTATGTGTGTTGTATTGAATACACTTTTTGTTTGTGAACGCACAGCGCTGCATTGCGTATTTCGTATTCCAAACGTCAAAACGCAAGTTTTTATCAAATAAAACAAGTTTGAAGGGTTCAAGAAATATAAAAAAATATTTTTGAGTTCTACTCAACAAAACTCACAACCTCCATAATGTCATTAGCTGGGTGTATTTATTTTATTTTATTTTTTATTTTATTTTTTTATTTTGTCGCATAGTGTTATATGTGTGAATGATATAATTTTGAAATGTTAATTGATGACTCAAGTTACATAGAAAAGATTTTTAATTTTTATTCTTCTTCTTGTTTACTGACATTTACATAACCTGATAGCACGATACCAATACAACTTTTAAAAACATATGAAGATAATGTGTACAAGTGTATCCGAATTGTATATGAAAATTATCAACGACAACTACTACTATTGTATTTTCGTCTAACAATACAATGCATACAATGATACAAGAGCTTTTGTGAATGGCCTAAATGAATTAACAATTACAACATAATGAAAGAGCGATAAATTCGTGAAACCAAATTAATAAGAAACTGTTATTTGCATAAAGTTGTATTAATCCTTCTAAATATTCCCTTCATTGTTGAAATTACATGGCTTGTGTCAAAGAAAGCAATAAAGCATAAGTCAGTAAAGAATTCATGGAAAATCACCGCATGCAATGCATTAACGTGACACGTTACAAATGAGATTTGAAAGTTTTGTTACGAAAATGGAAATGGTGTTATCGTTTAACATTAAAATAATAAACAAAAGCTACAAAAAAAAAAACAATGGACTTGTTTACTTGATTAACAAATAAACAAAAATATAGCAACAACAACAGTATAAAAAAGGGATACACAAGTAAACAAAGAGGCAACAACAACACTGCAAGGACAAACGTAAACAAAATACGCAAACAACAATAACGTAAACAACATGTTTACATTTATAGATATTTCGCGAAGGCAAAGTCATTCTCCTTCAAGAGCATTCATTAGACTGTTTACTCTACGATATAAAAGACAAGACAAAGCAGGCAAGGCGATCAGTTAAAGTTCAGTCAGTCTTGTGTGAAGATGCGTTACGTGTGAAAAGAATAATCGTGTTTTGAAGATCTCCGTTGTAAAGATCTAATGAACAATTGTTAGTGTGTAAGCGGAAGAGTGTAAAGAAGAATAACAAATAAAGCAAATTGTTATTGTTTAAATCAAGTTGTGAACAGTGGCACACAGAATTGTGCGAACAATAAAGAATTTATTTAAAACTAAACACAAATTTATTTTTATTTGCAATCTACGAACTCATATTTTAAACGTTTTTAAAAGGGTAAAAACGTAACAGTATTTTATATATACACCACCAAAGAAGGTTGGTAAGCATTTGGTTTTGATTTTATTTATAATGGATACTCAATTTTAAATGAAATCACTTTTTATTGAAAAACAATTTCAATCATTGAATTTAGGAAGTTATGTGTAGTATTGATGAATAATTGGTAATAAAATTAAAAATAAAGAAAAGAAATAACAAATAAAAAGTGTAAGAAAATTCTTTGTTCGGAATAATTTCCAAAAATATTAGTAAAAATATATGCTTTAAAACACTGCAAATTTAAAATCTCAAACTGGGTAATTAATATGCGACCTCAGTAACATCAGATATATGTATATGATTCTTTCGGCGCGTATTGAGCGATACTTGAGTAAAAAGAGAAGACTCCAAACAGGCTGACTACAACTTAAATCGTCGTTACCGAAAAGGTGAATACGAGGACGTACAAATCAGCACAGAGAAAGTTAAGAATCCTAAAGATAGTCACCTTTAAATGCATGCCTAAAAATATTAATATAACATCTTATTCAGATTAGTTTCTATGGTGTATACACTAAAATTATAAAAATTTGATCTTACACGTGACCAACGGTAATTGGTCATGTCGTAGTAATAGTTAAGAATGAAAATTGTTTGTGGTGATTTAGAATGAGTGTGTGTCCCGTAGATATGTTTAGGGACTGTTGAAATGACGCATATTGCCACTGGATTATCTACATATCTTAGATTGATAAGATTAGAATGGATAGCTTTAAATCAGACTTCCTTCAAGTTTGTGCCTTTCATTCAAATACAAAACTTCTGCTCTTAGCTGCACGATAAAATTTTAAGTGATCAGTTTTCAGTATTGTACGGCTTTCAATTTTGTTTAGCTTAGTGTCCGTCTATTTGAGGCATGATGTCTAGTTCAATCGAAATTTTATTTTTTATGGCTTGAGTGTCCTTGTTTAAATTGTTTTCTTTTAAATGCGTTTGGGAATCGAGTTGATTTTTTACCATCTTATTCAGTATTTGATCATGTCTGTTTAATTTTCTCATCGACTGGAGCCACCAATGTAGTTTGCATTTGAATTTCTTTGCTTATAAAATCTTTTAAATCTTCGACGTTTTGTCTATTTTTCTACAGCAGCTTCTCTTGCATTGCTGTTATTTGTTGTTAATTTTTCGTTCCAAGTCATGAAAAATATCTTTTCGCCAGTCTGAGTCCATTTGATTATACCGACATATTTTGTTGCAGTATATCGTTTCCAATTCGTAATATTATTAACCGTAGATCTGGATTTGTATCCAAAATGATAATAATAACTTAAATTGAGAAAAAGTTAAATGTCTGATATTTTTTTAATTCGTTAGTATTGTTATCGCCATTCTTTTAAAACAAAAAAAAAAAAAAGAAAATTTTAAACAGGACATAAAAAATTCGAAAACTTACATAATTCTATCTTATGTATCATTTTTGATACACACGACTTTTCCTGGTGTTGTGTATGTAAATTTTTCAAAGATTTTGTGATGTTTCATCGTAAATAATACATTATTTATGGTATTTGAGAAGGAATTGATAGTTAAGTGTTGGGTCAAAGTGAAAAGGTTGAATTTTCTGTTCCGGACATTATTCTTGAGATTAATTGCAGTAGTCATAGACTAGTATGAAGCGTGTTAAATTATTAGACGCCAGACCAAGGTTCAAACCTCAGGTCAGGCAATTTATAACGAAGGTTGTAATGATCGATTGTGCATGTATGTATGAAATTTTCTTGCTGCTGAAAACTCTGAAAAAAAAACAGAAGTCCTATGAACTGATGCAAGTATTGGCAGCAACAAACACGGTAATAGGATGTTTGACGTCAAAGATGGTACTACTTGGAACAGAGAACCGTATGCCTTTAGTAGTTTGAGAAGTTATTATTAATTTTCACGCAGATTGCTAGCAGCTGTTTTTTGAAATGTTCTAGAGTCTTTGTTATTGCTCTTCTCATATTTATCTCACGTGACAGACACAAATTAGAAAAAAGTGTGTCGTCCTATGTTTTATTTCATAGATATTACAGAAGGATAATATTTCGGTCAACTACGTATATATGAGATAACAGAATCTTTCGGTTTGATAATGTGTTACTCTGAAATGATGATAAATTTACACCTTTTCGAAAAATAAGATGAAAGTCTTTCAGTTGTCAATAATCACAATAATTTTGTCACTTTAGATTAGTAACGAATTGAATTTTATGGTCTTTATAAATTTCGTAGTACACCGATATCGAATTTTGAGTTTTAGTACATGCAACGTGCGTAGTAGCTATGTACTTACAGCCGTAACCTGTGTCCCGGAAACCAGAGAGGAATCAAATAGAAAGCATTGTTATTAACATAATCGATGTTCTATTGCAACGGGAATCTTTTTTACCTCACATGACTTTGACACATAGCTGCCAGATTTGACGATTTATGCCCTTATTTTGACGATTTTTAGAAATTAAAAATTTACATCATATGTTTTACCACTTACCACTCTTAAAAGCCACTTTAAGCTTTGTATTTACTTTCCAATTGTTACTATTGGAAATTTATGTAAGTAAAAACAAGGAGTAAAGTATTATATTTTTAAGTTACTTTCGAATACCTGTGATGATTTTTCCGTATTTTATTCCTTTTTAACCACTTAAAAGCTGAAAAATTACAACTGCTAAATAACATCGTAGTTGAGAATAATTTATCTCTTGTCTTTGCAGACAATTTTAAAAATTCGAGTATAGCTTCTAATATTACCATCGGAAGAACAAAGGCAAGCGCCGTTATTTTTTTTTTTTTTCGTACGACTAACATTAAAGGGGTGGATGGCTTTTGTTTGGAACTATGAAAATATGTTATGGGAACAAGGAAAGAGATAACAGTGTTTTTTGACATAAGGCTTGTATATTTTTATACCATAATAACGAGAAGACCTCTGTAGGAATTGAGTTACACATACGAATAGGCCAACTAATAAACTAATTTTTTCTGTAATGTAATGTGCGATCCACTGGCCAATCGACCACATATGGATGTGCTGGCCGAGAAAGACGAGCGTTACGTAGGAATATATGATTTTCGGGAACAAGTCCCCTTATTTCGTTCGAGCAAAATCCTTTTGTAGTAGCGAGAGAACAGTGAAACACAAACCACATTGCAACGATGCTCCAATGATTCAATGGAGTTGGATACGCTACCGTCATTAACGAGCTACTACGTCGTCTCCTGTACACGGTCGCGAAAAAAAAAATAAATGAAGATGAGGGACGCTAGCTTTTAATTTCTAACAAATGTTTTTAAATGTTTTATTTTTTAACTCAGATGTGTACATACATTGACTTTTATATGTTTTACTACAATAGAAATAATTTTGGTTTTTAAGAACTTTTAATTTATTTATTTATTTTTTTAAGATTTTAATAAACGTCTTTGAAGATTTTGACGATTTTTTTAAAATATTTGACGATTTGGTGACTCATTTATCTGGCAGCTATGCGTTGAGGAACCTGCGGCCTCGAGGCCGCATGCGGCCTCCGCGAGGTTCTTGTGCGGCCCTTTGCCACCTAGTAGAAAATAATAGAGTTCAACTACATGGTAGAATTTGATGATATTTTGCAAGGACAACAGAATAATTTTGTCCATAAAACGCGTTTTTGGGAAGCGTAATTTGCAACTTAAGTTTTGGGTGACACCTTTCATCGGTCGTCATTTACTTAGTATTTAACCAATTTGGAGGTTTATTCTTAAATTTCTGAAACAAAAAGTTATGAGCATATATTTTTTTATATTTTTCTTTTTACTTACCTTATATACATGGAATGTATGGGCAAAGCATTTAGTGACATTGAAATAATTAAAGAATGTATTGTTGAAGCAGTGCGTATGTTAGATCCAAGAAATGTCTACAAATACAAACAATTACCTCTTTCAAGAAGAACTGTAACAGATCGACAGCACGAATTAGCGCAAAATGTAACAGAGCAACTTCATACAATTATACAAAATGAAGATGTTTATTTTTCAATTGCTTTAGATGAAAGCACTGATGAAACAGATGCGGTACAAGTTTTATATTTTATTCGTGCTATAACTAAAGATTTTCAATGTTCCGAAGAACTACTTGCGTTGGGTACACTAACTGGAAGAACTCGCGGAGCCGATATTTTCGAAAACTTCAAAGAAGTACATATGTAATAAATTACAATTGAATGTCAGTAATTTAGTCAGTGTCTGCACCTATGGCGCACCTTCCATGAGAGGCAAAAAAGAAGGATTCGTTGCTTTGTTAAAAAAGGAAAACTTAAACTTGAAAAAATTGACATCATTTCACTGCATTTTGCATCAGCAAAATCTTTGCGCAAAATCTACCATTTTGCAAGACACTCTGGATAGAACCATTGCCATTGTCAACTATATTCGCGTAAATGCAATTCGTCATCGTGAATTTCAGCAGATGCTCTCTTTAGATAAGGAAACGTATAGTGTTGACCGACCATACTACTGCAATGTTCGCTGGCTATCAACAGGACAGATTTTCATAAAAGTTTTGTCTTTACGACGACAAATTTTACACTTTTATCAAGAACAAGTAAAAGAATGTGATCTATCAGATGAAGTATTTCTCAGAAACCTTGCATTTTTGTCTGATATGATGATAAAACAAAACAATTTAAATATTTGCCTGCAAGGTGAAACGAGATATATTTATGAAATGTGGCAAAAAATCCAAGCGTTTAGAAAAAAATATCATTTTTCAAAACATTGCTTTGTCGATCGAAAATATCTGCACAACACTTCCCGGAGCTAGCTAAAATGTTAAATGAGCAGAACTGTGAAAATAAAATATTCGATGAATATGTAGGTGTCTTAGATTGTTTAATGGAAGAGTATTTCTGATTTTTATTTTGCCGAGCACACTCTTGCTATGAAACTGGCATTTGAACCACATTTAATAGATATATGCGAGGCTCCTACAGAATTACAAATGGAGTTAATTGATTTAGGGGAAGATAGTATAATCAAATCCCTTTTTAACACTAAAAAGGATCCCATAGAAATCTGGAAAAATGCTGTTGAATATCCATGCCTTCGAGAACATGTTTGCCGTTTACTTTCCTGCTTCGAAAGTACCTACTGTTGCGAGACAACATTTTCTCTCATGTCAAAAATAAAAACAAATTTAAGAACGCAAATTACAGATGCACATTTAGAGGATCAATTAAAGTTGTGTGTTACGAAGCTTTATCCAAATATACAATTACTGTCAAACAAAAAACAAAGCCAAATAAGTCACTAGCTTAGTGAATAAAAAAATATTTTTTATTGTATTTTTTTATAATATTTTTATATTATTTTATATGTATATTATATTTAAAATTTTGTAGTATTATATTTTATTTTTTCTATATAATGCAAATAAATAAATCTATAAAAAAAACTATAATAATTTCACAAAAGTCACTTTCTTAGCTTATGCGGCCTCTCTTATTGCTGCCTAATTTAAATGTGGCCTCTAATGGTAAAAAGATTCCCCACCTCCGGTTTATACCATCAGGTTTCACCCAGCCCTCAATTGCGAGCCTCTTAACAATTGGAAACTTATAAACCGCCACAAAGCAAAATGTAGCCATTTAGAAAAAAATAAAACCATGCTGACATTAAGTGTTTTATTTTTACTTAAAAAACCATGCTTACTTCACAGAAACTTTAGAATTGTTTACCATGACGTAGGAGTAATATTGCAACCTACAGTTTGTAGACCCAATACGTAGAATAGTCTCTGTTGGCTGTTGAACGAGACGTATGAGTACTATTTTCATCATTTGCATTAAATATTACACATGCTCTTGGTTTCAACAAAATTAATACTTAAGTTTAAAGAGCTTTGAGATAATGATGAACAATAGTCGATAACAAACAATAATTATTACGATTTTATATTTAAATTTTAAATACGAGGAATTCTTTAATTTTAATTGTTATTGTTTATTTATTTACAATTTATTACGCTATCTTTTAATTTAAAACATCAAATTCGCAGAGTATAGTAGTATTTTGTTTAACCGTCATGATTTTTATTACAACACTCTAATAAATATCAATCTGTAATAATTATCTTGACTAACGAAAATGATCGTAAATTCTTATTCGAAATCGGAATTATCTTCATTGTTAATGTTGTTGTTTACGGCATAATATGCACGGCATAATAAGTACGGCATAAAGCTTAACAAAAGGGTGGAGTCGCCGTGTCAGCTAATTAGACGTAAGACCATGGTTCAAACCATCAGACATCAAAACGAAATATGAAAAAATATTTCTTCGGCGACTTCCTTTCAGCAGATTTCAGGTAAAACCTCTGAGAGTAAATAAAATTGCCATTAAAAGTTTCTCAAAAATCTGTCGTTCGGAGTCGACTTTAAACTAATGCATAAAATTAACACACAACATGAGTGATGTGAGAAGCTAGGCCGTAATCCTGACTGAACGGTTGTAATGGCCAATTATGTATGTATGTATAAAAGAGGGTCACAGTCTCCTCTATTCGATGATGTTTATGCTAACATTTATTTAGAAGTACCATGAGCATACTTTTGCGGGAAATTATATACCAAGTACCATACGAACAGAACTTAAAAATTCTTAAATTGATACTCTTAAAAGTCAACAAATTAAGGGCAGAAAAACATCAACACATACTTACGAAATATTGCAACTAAAGAGGCAACTTTATAGTAAAGTTCACACAACTAGGGGAAGACTCTTTTTAAGTCCGACCGAATTAGACACCTGATCTATTTGTTCTTCTATAAAATTGTAGGCAAACATTTAACGCTTGTTTACGTTTTTATTTGGTAAGATAAACTACCTGTAATCAAACTATTTATTTAGGAATTTCCATAATTACTCTTGATTATCTGATCTGATCTTCTATTCTTCTTAGATTGATGAAATTCTTATCTTTTTTGATTATTTGCAGTCGATTCTCAAACTGTGTTTAGTGCCATGAGATGAATTCATTGGAAAATCGCTGTAAAAATGCGATAATTTTCTATTTAATTTTAAATACAAAGCAAACAACTTATCGTGATCAATGGCCATTTTAAATGTACAGAAGTGAACAACATGTGACAACGGCATTTCATTTTTATTTTTTAAATTCCACTACAAGCAGGTTGAGATCGTTTGAAAACGCTCCATTCTTTTCACACTGATTCTGTTATGGAGTAAAAGCCAAAATTTTCTGCTGAAAAGTTTTTGTTTAATTTTTAACAAACGAACTGATTACACTACGAAGTAAGTAATGAATGAGCAAAAAAGAAAAAGTAGAAAAAGGAAACCAAACATTCAAACTTCTTCATTTCATAATTCGGTTTTCAATCAGATTTCAAACAAAACAAACTGAAAAGCAAAAAAGAAGTGTATGTCAATTGCAACATATATCATTTAATTACAAGTAAAAATATTAAAGTTTTCTTTATTGTAAAATCTTGAAATGTTCATTTTAGTATCTCTTGGCCGTATTAGCATTTGAACAAACGTTAGAATTCTAAGTTTAGTGCCATAAAATGTACATACATACATACATACATAATTGGCCAATATAGCCTTCAGTCCTACGACCCAGCTTCTCACACCAGTGAGAATTTTATACTCGAGTGTCGGGACCTACAGTTTAAAGTTAACTCCGAACGACAGTTTTTTTTTGAGAAACTTTTTCATGGCAGTTTTATTTGTTCCCAGAGATTTTGCCAGAAATTTGGTGAGAGGATTTAACCGAAAGAATATTTTTTTATATTTCGTTTTGTTGGAGATGTTTGACCTGGGATTTGAACCGTGGCGACTACAACCATGAAATGTACCCCAAATTATTACATCAGGTGATGAAGATGAACATGGGTATTATCTGCCATTCAAATGCTAAAAGCTTAAAAAAAATCTTATAAACAGATAAAATAATTCATAAACGTACCAATATAACACCAGTTATACCACCTTGTGTCATTATCACGAACTTTTGTGGTAAAAAATTAACGCACATGAGAACTAAATGAGCCTCCTGCATTGCCCGTATAAATTTCAACTTCATTTCCCACTTGGAAATCGTTGTACTTCGCATATTTTCTACCGACTTAAGAGCTGTAGTTATGACACGCAATTTGGCAAAGTCGAGTAAGAGTTCTCCATTAATGTTACCAAAGCCGAATTTGCACTCAGACCAACCGCGATAAAAATCCACTGCGCCATAGATGCGTCTCTGATGCGTCTACACTGTTACTACAAACATTAATACGGTTAGTAATGCGACATTTATTCTCTACACAATAATTGGCATCGTAATCTGCATAACTCATTGGACATGATTGACTTTCGCTAAAAGTAACTGATGAGGACAGTATTTTTTGGAATATTTGATAACGTTACGAATACAGTGGGACTTCCATTTCTGTTTATAATAAAAATAATAACAGTTTAACTCAAGCTCATTTTATTTCATAGAATAAGTGTTCTTAATTTCTGTATTTTCGGAAAGATCGCAATTAAAATAAAATTCATTTTATTATAGCTTTAAGAAAAATTTCCAGTCAATGGAAATCGTACACAATATTTCATTGACGAAGAAAAACGGTATTTAGATATGTACCTTTATTGCGTAAATCGCAATAAACGCCATTATTGAGCTCAATAGTTCATATAAAGTTTCAATTAACTATTGCAAACTGTTATAATATTGAGTAAAACTTAAAATGCATCACTGTCATAAGTGTGTTTAGTGAGCATATTACAAATTATCGAACACTTTATGTTCATATTTGACAACTTAAATGTCAACAACGACAAACAGAAAACACCAAAATAAAACCAATGTTGTTGAAATGAATATTGAATAAGCATCTAAACTGCTGAACATGTAAAATATTGTATCAATTAACCGAATATTTACTCAATAAAAGTTCATATCTGAACATAGTATCATAAGAAGCATTCTGATTGTATATATCGATTTGTTTCTTTTAATTTTTATATCAAAAACCGCGATGTGTTACTAACTATAACACTCAATCGTTTAGCAATGGAAGAACATTTATTTTTTTTTTGTTAAAATTTAAAAAATGTAAAAAATTTTAACAAAAATATTCTGAACGATGTCTTTAAATCTCAAATATTTTCAACATTATTGTCCAGTAATTCCAGATACGTCACGTGATTTGGAAGTCCAAGAATTGAACTGGCATTCTTAACGCTATTATGTGGAAATACGATGCAAATCTTAATGAATTGCTTAAAACATTAACAACGTATCACCTTAAGTCCCTTAATATTTAAAGAATTCCATTCATCCATGAGTTCAGCTTTAATAGCTAAATTTGCCTTCACGTTTGTCCGTTATATTCAACCTTTACCATGTTTAATAGAACGCCGTAAATTCTTTTGATCACTCCGTTAGGTTAGGTGGTCTCTGCATGTTTATCTTCACATTCCTATATTAGACCATATTCAAAACATTTGTTTACTCTAGACGATGCACTTTATACTCTCATGTTAATCAAATTACCGGACATTGTGCGATTCATTCGCCTCACTGCCGTAATATCTGTCTTCCATCAGTGGTATAAACTGAGCTGTGGTGGTTGTTTTTAAGTTGTCTCCAATCCGATTTCCTTTGAGATTTTTCTTTTTCTAAGAGATTTTCAGTTTTAATCATGGTTTTTAATTGCATGCTATCGTTGTTCAGTAAATGTGGATGTCAAGAAAGCAAATTATTAACAATTGATTAAAACTCTAAGAAAACACCTGTAGTTGACACCAACAATAATTTGATGGTTTCAGAACTTTCATTTCTGTCCATACTTTACGTTTCTAATATAGTGGTCATCAAAATACTCTACGCTTTTAGGAATACAAAATCTAGAGAATTATTCACAGGATACTACCAAAAATATTACCGAAGAGAGTAGCTGTGAATAAGGCAATGAGAGTAAGTGATACAAAAACATTGAACTATAGTAACTATGATTATGACAAAACTTTTGGTATAGCAAATATGGTTTTCCTTATTGGCTGCTGTAATCCGCTTTCGATACTGGTTTTATAAGAAAAATGCCGGGAAATATTTACCAAATACTCACTGACGGTTACAGATCACATGATAAAGTCGGATGTGGAACATTTGGAAATTAAATTGTCTCTTACATTGTCCTTAAACTTGGATTTTATTCGCGAATTCCTCCACCAGTTACTTTACCCATTCGTATAGCAGATAAGCATTACATATTTTCCTGAGAGAATATGTACCTTCCAATTTGCTTCATTCCCATTTTGCTGATTCTTTTCAGAGAAGAGCTGTTGAGCCGCGATGTCGTCAAATGTATACAAGTACAACCCGGCACCCAATATCGTTACCATATTGTTACATTTTTACCCTTTTAAAAACGTTTAAAATATGAGCTCGTAGATTACAAACAAAAATAAATTTGTATTCAGTTTGAATTAAATTCTTTATTGTTTGCACAATTCTGAGTGCCACTATTCACAACTGATGTAAACAACAACAATTTGCTTTGTTCCTTATTATTCTTTACACTCTTTAATCTCTTCACATGCAACGCGTCTTCACACAAGACTGACTCAATTTTTACTGATCCCGTTGAATTGTCTTGCCTTTTATATCACAGGGTAAACAGTCTGATGAATGCTCTTGAATGAGAATGACTTTGCCTTCGCGAAATCTCTATAAATGTGAACATGTTGTTTACGTTGTTTGTGTATTTTGTTTACGTTTGCCCTTGCAGTGTTGTTGTTGACTGTTTGTTTACTTGTTTATCCCTTTTTTATATTGATGTTGTTGCTATATTTTTGTTTATTTGTTGATCATGTAAACAAGTTTTTGTTTTTGTAGCTTTTGTTTATCATTTTAATGTTAAATGATGTAACACCATTTCCATTTTCATAACAAAATGTAACGACTTTGCTTTTCGCTAAAATCTATGGCAGTCATAAACGAAATCCTAGCGTCGTTGTAGTAAAGATTTTCGCTTCACTGCCACTGTTTTCAAGATCGGCCTGACCATCATAGTAAACAAGCAATACCAAGTTTTCTTCATATCATTAGAGCATGCTTAGCCTTCTCTTTTTTATACCTCTTCTCTGTTTTCCATAACATAACCCCACTTAGGAGTCAAATATTTTTTCATTTGGTAAGTTTTATTCTTTTATTGCGTTTTTCCTCGGGTTAATTCTCAATTACTACGATATGATCCACCCAATTAGAATCTCAAGACTTTGAATAAAGTAACTAAGCATGTATTTAAATCCATTTTTAGCTTATAAAACAATTTCATCTGCATAGGATTGACAGTTTATTAATTTCATTTCCTGAACTGCCAGACCTCTATTAATTGGAAAATAATTCCAAAACCTCCCAGAGAATAACATATGGTTGTGCTCGTTCTTACCATATCCCAAGCTGCGTTTTTTAACTCTTGATTTTATTTTTTTGGCATAAAGTTAAAATTGAAGTTACAAGAAACAATTGCTCTGCTATGAATTATATGTTCCCTGTTTCCTATTGCAATTCACATGTGATTTCTGTCAACTTTTCGTTTCTATTAGTCGTTTGGTAAAATAAAATTTTAAAATAAAATAGAAAAAATATATTCGTGAGTAAAATTGTGACTTAACTGAATTCAGATTTTTAACTTTTGCGTTGTTATTTAAAAAAATTTTTTAGTTTTAAATTTTTCAAAGTGCAACAGCAACAATATGTCGCTTTAAAATAAAAGCCAAACACTTCATAGTATATCATAAAAATAATCCAATTTTGTGCATTCGCATAAACATTTCGGGAAACTAAAACAATGTAATTTTCTTTAGGGCTTAAAGAATTTGATAAACTGCTTAACTAGTATTGCCCAAACGAATGCTGCAATTAAATGGTCAATACAGAGTCCTTGGTAGTCCAAGTGGGTGGTTTGCTAGATTATTGAGGATCGTATGCTCGATGTAGAAAAAAATTGTATGGAAATAAAAAATAAATATTTATTAAACAAACAAACAACAATATCGAATGTTTGGACAAACTAAATCAACATTTTAAGTCATGTGCACGATTCAAAATTTTAGTCCTTTGTTATAATTCTTGTATCGATTAAATTGAATAAGCATCCTTTTAATTTAGCTAAAAATCTTGTTATTTTCTTCAACGTTTAAGGAAAAACGTTTTCTATGTTACTCTATTAATGTTGCGGCTAATACTCGCTAAGTTGTGTATAATTTCAGATATTTAGTACGGATGTGAAATCTTTGCTTCCACTGATGCTGACAGTCTAAGGAAATTATATTATTAATACCTACATACATACATAACATACATAATTGGTCATTACAACCGTTTAGTCAGAATTACGAGCTAGCTTCTCATACCACTTATGTTGTGTGTGTTAATTTAATAAATAAGTGGCGAGACCTACAGTTACAGTCGATTTTATTCACTCTCAGAGTTTTTGCCAGAAATCTGCTGAGAGAAAGTAGCCGAAGAAATATTTTTCCATATTTCGATTTGATGTCTGACCTGGAGTCATTATTAATACAGAAAGCAAAATTCTAGGTACCCCAACATGTGTAAGCACTTCATAAATTTTAAGCAGTAATATGTAAAAATAATCTAATTTTTTTATATTTAATTTATTTATTTATTTCTACAAAATAAAAGAATTTTTAATGTTTTCCACAAACCAAAAGAAAAATAAGGACAGTTTCTGATGACTCTATATTTTTGCACCGCAAAAGTGTAGTTACCCCCAAGAACTCAGAGCAAATTTAAAATTCAAAGTCCTAATATATTAAAACGTTATACCCAATATTTAGTAGGATATCCCTTCAGGTTAAGTGCTCTAATTAACCAAATTGGCATTAAATGAACCAATTTGGTTTATAGTGACCAAGGTTTCCGTTGACTTTTGTTTGAGGATTACCGACTGCGTAACATTACTTTCAAATGCTCTCCTAAATATTCTCTTGGATTGAAAGAGCCATTAATCCTGTTATAAATTAAATAAATAATATTGTTCAAATGTGCGTAACGGCATCGCTGGGTGGAGGGCATCCGATATTTCTAAATTTATATGACAGGCTGACTTTGACCGATGGCATTAGCTACGTTGGCTTCGACGACAGTTGTGCGACTAAGGAAAACCCCGCAAGAAACAGTCTAAAGAGATCAAATTGCTCGATCTCCCTTGCCAGTACATGGTACCGACCATTCATAGTACCGACCTATACACAGTACAGATCATTCAATTAAGGTCAAAATTATTTGGTAATCACCGATCAATAATACTCGTCATTGACAGTGATGACCAAGCCAACGTCTTTCTTAAAAAAATATGAACCGTTGAATCAAAATCCATACCAAATAGTGACTTTTACGGGATGCATTAAAAGTTTTGGATGTTATGTGGATTCCCATCGCTCCAAATTCGACAATTTTGTTTGGTCACGCATGCATTTTGGTCATGTCATGCAGAAATGGGCCTAAGATCCCTTGAAAATGATTTTTAATGAAAATTAATGTTCGGTTGCCAACTGCTCAAGAGTGCATTCAACAGACACATGTCGTTGTCTATGGTCATTCATATATTTCGACACATGCAGCTTCAACAAAAAGGAAGTTACCAATTGCCATTTTTGGAGGACTCTGTTGGAAGACCCCGTTTTATACAATACATTAATCTTTATAGATATCTATTAATTTAGATTAAAAATATTTCATCAGCAAAATATACAACAATTAATTTATTAAGAACGCGCTGCGACAGTGAAAATACTCTCGAGTACCTAATATTGGCTAAGGTTTGTCCAAAATGAAATAATATTTGCAAAAAAAAACTGAAATATTATCTCAAACGTAATAACGGTGAAATTGCCTATAAAACAGATCCATCAAAAATGTTGAAAATTTTTTTCTGAAAGTTCAATTGAAAATAAAAAATAAATAAATACGATAAGTATGACATCACTGTCGTACTCTTTCAATAATAGTTATCATCCGACTTTATCAAATAAACTGTCAATCTCTTCACTTTAAGAATGTTAGCACCTATTTTATATTTCTTACTTAAATTTTGCAATTAAAAAACATGAAATCATAAGAAAAAAATATATTTCCAAATTTACCCGTTAAAAACTCATAACATATAGGTTCCATGTTTATGCATACCCTTTCCAAAATCCTTAGATTTTTCAAACTCTGTTCAAAAATATTTGTGCAATAAATAATCTGAGCACGGTAGCGAAGGTGCTATTGAGGGAAGCTATATAAGGAGCGCCCTAAGAATTCTGGCCAGTTCCGTTTACTAACTTTATAGAACATATTGTTACGTTTTTACTTTTTAAAAACGTTTGAAATATGAGCTCGTAGATTGCAATAAAAATAAAATAAATTTGTGTTCAGTTTCAATTTATTTGTTTATTGTTCGCATAATTTTGTGTGCCACTGTTCACAACTTGATGTAAAGAACAACAATTGCTTTGTTTTTTATTCTGCTTTACATTCGTTTGCGTACACAATAACTATTGTTCGACCGATCTCTAAAGCGGAGGTGTTCAAACCACAATTATTTTCTTCACACGCAACACACAAGGTACAAGACTGACTAAATTTTTACTGATTCCGTTGTCTGCTTTGTCTTGCCTTTTATACCGCAGGGTAAACAGTCTGTTGGATGCTCTTGAAGGAGAATGACTTCGCGTTCTCGAAATCTCTGTAAATGTAAACTTAGTTGTTTCTTTGTTGTTAGTGTATTTTTTTACATTTGTTCTGGTAATGTTTTTTGTTGCTTCTTGTTTAGTTGTTTATCCCCTTTTTTAAACTGGTGTTGTTGCTATATTCGTTGATCATGTAAACAAGTCCACTGTTTTTGTTTTTTTAGCTTTTGTTTATCATTTTAATGTTAAACGATATAACACCATTTCCATTTTTGTAACAATATTAAAAAATTAAAAAAGAAAATTCTTTATTAATTCTCAAATAGAATGGAAATAAAAGAGAAATGGCCTAAACCCCCAAACCACTAGCAAATCACTGGAATTTATTAAAAAATTTTAACTGCTATAATATATACATATTTAAACTAAATATTGAAATTATAAAAATTAGTTAATTAGTCATTAAAGGTTTTTTGGTTGAAATAAGCTGTGAATTTTTTTACATTTTGCTTCCTTTCGAAATTATATGAATTCCATTTTTTTAGTGCGTCATCTCTACGTGAGATGATCATGCACTTAAGTCGCTCGTGTAGAGTATCCAATATGACATGAACTGTGCGGCACGTATTGCATTCCTGATAAAACCACAAGTCGCTGGTGTCGAAATCATCCAACTGAGAAAATAAGGTGGTGATCAACCGTACATAGTCCTCGCCGTTGGCAGTTATAGCCTGGCCAATGTCGTTCTGAAAGAAATATCGGCAAGAACGCCGGCCTACAATCCGCATCGGCCTGAAACTTTTTTGGAATGTATTGAACACTCTTGGATCTTATCTGGATTTATATCAATCCAAATTCTACAAAATATGTTTAAGATATCATCGATATTATTTATTCGTTTCGAAGACCTATTGATACCATTATGTGTGTTGCATAACATCCTTCACCACGGCTGCTCAAATGTTCAATTTTCCATGAATTTTCCAGATGGCATGGGTTATGATGGCATTGAACATCGCTGAGGATAGTGGCTTATTGGCATATAGCTGCGACTTGAGAAAACATTACAAGAAATAATTTAACAGAATCAAAATTTGGCTCAAAAAATGGCTTTTCAATGAAAATTACTATCAGTTGCTTCAGGATCCATTCATTGGAATTTGCCAAAACAGACTGAATAAACGACAAATAATTTGATAGATGTAGCTTCAACAACATCAACGTTAGTATCTTCATCGATTCTCTGTCGGGTGTTGTGAATAACTCCAGGATCGTTAGGAAATGTCGCCGCTGTCCCGACCTTCTTTCTGGGCGCTTTAGTGTCTCACTGGCCTGGGTCCCCGGGCACAGTAACATTTTGGGAAACTGCATAGCCAAGAGCTCGCCAGAGCTAGTGCACTCCTTCCGGAATCCTCTTCAGCCAACTTGGGTATGCATCGCATCGGTCAAGTTGGCCATTCCACGGAAATTCTTTCTAGACGCCAACCTATCCTGGGCCAATGAGGAGTCCTGCTCCACCGCCAGACTCACTTGGCCACTGATGGTTATGGGTAGACACGCGGAAAAGATTTAACGACTTCTGCCGTGGGTGCAGATCCGCTGAGGAAGAGGAGACTGTTATCCGCTTTCTTTGTCAGTGCCCATCTCTTGCGAGGTGCAGATATAGTTATTTGGCTTTCCATTTCTTGTTAGCTTGAAGGAGCTATCATCCATTGATGTCAAGGATATAGCTTTGTTTATCAAACTTTCTGGCTGGGTTTCCAGTGCAGGTGAGTCGCGCTTTTGATGTGCAGCCCTTGCGCTGACCAACTTCTTCCTCTTCCCTGATTTTGGTGGAACTTGGTCAGTACAGAGACTGGGTTCACCTGTGGGATCGCAACGGGCCGCTATGCGTGCCCAAGTGAGCTTTTTGATATCAGAGCTAACGCTCCGACCTAAACTAACCTATCTTCATCGATAAAATCCGTTTTTATTCTATATTGAACACAATATCACCTACCGAAAGAAAGAAAGAAAGACACAAATTGTTTTTTCCTCTATTATTCTTAAATCATATATTTTAATTTCTTAAATTGTTGAGATTGTTTTGCTTTTTGCTTAGGCAGAAACCTAATATCACGTTATCTTTCTTTAATGTGCTTGTAATACAATGATTCGGAATATTTATTTTTAATGAACTTTCAAAGTTCTGATCCTTATGAAATTGAATTTATTTTTATAAATGTTATGCACTTGAATAAAATGGCTTAAAACGCAAATGAATAAATTAGCATATTAAGATTTGTAAATTATAAAAAGATAACCATTATGTATGTATGTATGTAGGCTAAACAGAAAATTTTGTACAGAGATGTTTAAATAACATGAAGTGAGATATTTAAAACAGATGAAACTGGTTTATAATGGGTAAAAATGTTGCCGTGAACATTCATTTCTAAAAATAAAATATTAAATCCTGGCTATGAGACACTTAAAGAAAAACTAAGTGAAATAACTTCTGTAGCACTGCATTTGAAAGTTATATTATAAAGGTTTTGTTAATCAATTCAGCTTATTGACAGGATACGGTTTACATATGTATTTTGAATTTTGAACGGGTAAACTCTGAAAGTTTGGCCACTGTTTATTACAAAATTTAATTTAAAAATAAGTGTACATATTCTTAAAGTGAACTTTCTTCTGAAGATATTGATTCTTCGCAAAATTCTATTTTGGAAGCTATATTGCTATAATTGCCGAAAAAAATAATATAGTTGAAGAAAAATAAACTGATATACTGATGAAGTGGTTTGTCGGTTTTCCATCTGTCTTTCATTCAGATCATGTAGCACTCACTTTGCAGTCGTTTGGATAAGGTCAGTTAAGGCATATTTTGTTGTACAACATTTATCATGTGTACCATTTGTTTCTGACTGGTAGGGATATCTTCATACAGAAATGCTTGCAATTCGGCGTCTTCTAACTTGTTTGGTGGTATTTTACGTCATTCTCACATCAAAATCATTATCTATGAACTAGCGAAACCATCTTCAACATGTTGCTTCTGATAGCACATGATCACAATATGACACGACAATCGTTTGATGCCACTCTCCAGCACTTTTATTTACATGAAAACTAAAATGTTCGCTGAATGGACTCTGTATCATCATCTCATCAAATCGGCGATGTGGCCCATTTTTTTATAAATGTAAAGAATAAAATTTTCGGGTTTGAACAATACCATTCCTCATGGCCTCCATGTACGTCCAATACAACGTGAAACATGTCTTCTCAACAAATATTACATTGCCTGACATGTGAAGAGTATGTTTTTGTCCTTTCTTTCACCGAGTATACTCGACGATGAGCGATGTTAATTTTTATCGGCGATTTCCCCTCAGCAGTCTTCTGGCTACATGGTCTCTGTAGTATAATACTGTGTGTTCACACGAGTGAACAAATACACAAACCTAACCCTGATTTCCAATAGGACAACACAAACATCTTTAAAAAACAATAACAATAATAACACCAACACACATCAACATTCATCATACATATCAAAATTCACCACACACATTACGTATACACATTCTTCAATAGGTTCAAAAGGATTGTTTATATCCTTTTAGATCAGTTGATTATCGATCTTCAAATAACAACTACCGAACAAGCCTTACGCGTGTGAAGTAAATTATATAGCGAAAATTAATTATAATAATAAATAATATTGTGAAATAACAAACATTGTGAACATTAACAGACTTAAAAACATATTTCGAACAATTGTGAACAAATTACATATATTATAAAACAAATACAAATAAATACGTTTATAACGTTTTTGAAAATACATACAAATAAAACAACACTAATATTTATTTATTAACATAACACATGTATATACACAATTAAAATATAAAAGGTTTGTGTATTTATACACCCTACCCCCTCTTACCCTAAATACTAACCCTACCCCATAACCCGTTCGTTCATGGTCCTTCAAGGAAAAAGAAGAGAGTGGCACATATACAGTCCACATAAAACCCATTGTGCAAATTCTACCCCACCCTATAATTTATAACCCCATAAAACCCCAATTTTTAAATTTTATTAAAAATCAAAAGAAACATAAAACAACAATAGAAAAGTGATGTAAACAAAATAAAATAAACACAAGCATATACACTAACAAAATCAGTGTAAAACATAAATCAGACAATACACAAAACATAAAAACATTCTAAAAACAACAAAGTGCACACAATACTTAAATATAAATCAAAGAACACAAATTGACAATTAACACAAACAATAATTACAGAAGTTCACATTAAAAGAAAGAGTGCATTAACAAAAACAACATACATATAAAACAGTAAAAATTAGACATTGCAAAATTAAAAATAATAATACATCACATATTTAAAATTATAATACGTATTAAAATTACAAAAATAAAGTGAAATTACATAGAACAGTAAAATAAAAGTTAAAAACAAATTTAAAATCAAAAGGCAAGCACAAAAGTTTACTAAAGTTCACAAAAAATACAAACAAAACACATATTACATTAAAGAAACAAAAATTATACATTTTCAAAATAATACAAAAGCAAAAAATTAAAAGCCGAAAACAAATATAAATTAAAAAAGGAAACACAAAAGTTCACAAAGGTTCAAAAAAAATAGAAACAAAATACACATTAAAAGAGGAACACATATTGTACATTTTTTGGAACAATACATAAACAGAACCAAAGTGAGAAGAGAAAAATAAAAAATTGAACAAAATTCAAAACAAGTAGCAACAAAATACATAGTGACAAAAATTATAAAATTGGAGAAAATAAAGTGCACAAACAATTGCATTCCAATACAGTTCACTAACAAAAAATAAATGAAAAACAATTACAAATATAAGCAACTACTAACAAATTAACATTATTAACATTGCACACAAACACAACACAACAAACATCGCACAAAGAGGAATTGGAAAAATAAAATTGGTTTGTACCCTACCCTCAGCAGACAAGGTAAGTTGAACATTTTCAATTTACATTTTTTATATAAATTATCGTATAAATTTATCGCGAATTTTGAAATTTATAAAAAAAACTCACAATAAGAAATATTATCCTATAAAATCCACCCAACACTTACCCTTTTTTCGATAATATTTTCAAAATATTGTGAGTAACACATATTGCCGTTCTCTTTGTGTAGTGCAACAAAAACACAAAGGATACCCAATAGGCAATTTTGTCTGCTGATTAGTTTTATTTCAAATTTGAAATAAACATTTTTTAACCAAATTTACCCGCAATAATTCGATTTACTATCGCAATTTAATAACTTTTTCCAATCCTCTGCGTATTAAATTTGGAAAAAATAAATATGTCGGAATTAAAAACTTTAGCCGCCGATATTCTACGTTATATCCAACAGGATTTAAGTGCCTTTGAGGAAGATTTTAAGGCCAGTACAGAGAAGTCTCAATCACTACCCGCATTGAGATTCATGAAGAATGAATTGGAAGAGTTGTGGTCGAATAGTGACGGAAAATTCAGACAGATCCGAGAGTCGCCACAACTCAATGAACCCGAAGTAGCCAATTCGATAAATTTTAATGGCCTCTCCAGGAATGTGAGATCGGCTAAAAAATTCTATAGGTCATCTATGATTTCCATAGATGAATCTATAGAAAATTTAACTCAACCCAAAAATTCAAACACCACACCACCCGAACCCTCACAACCCACACAACCCACCCAATCAGTTGGATTTAACGTACCCCCTTGCGATATGCAAACATTCAGTGGGGATTTCAAGTCTTGGGCCTCGCTCAGAGACCTATTCAGGGCCATTTATGGCAATAATACCCGCCTAAGTGGAGTAGAAAAACTTTTCTACCTCAAAAATAAGACTAGTGTCGAAGCTAAAGAAATAGACGACAATGCACCCTTAACTAATGATGGTTTTCTTATTGCTTGGACCCAACTGGTAAATCAATATGAAAATAAAAGGATGCAAATTAACGCTCAGATTAAGACCCTTTTAAATTTACCAGCGGTAAACACTATGTGCAGTGTTTCAATAAGAAAATTACAGAGAAAGATTAATTGCTGTATTGCAAATTTGAATACATTGGAGATAGATACGGACAATTGGGATCCTATCATAGTATATCTCTGTTTGACAAAATTACCCAAGGAAACCCGAAGGGAATTTGAGAAAACCCTAAAGGATTGTGCTGAAATGCCTTCCTGGACAGATGTGGATATATTTCTAACAAATACATTCAAGGAACTCACTTCTGTCAATGATGTTCCGGAAAGTAACCCTAACCCTAACCCAAACACCCACCCAAAACCCAAATTCCTCCAGTACATCAACAATCGAATTGACAGAATAGTAAAGACGTTCCATAATCTGACACACAACAATAGCAAGGATACCCGATCCACAAACGCATTCCAGAGCAAACCCTCGAATTCTACCCAAACCCACCCAAATACCCATAATTGACCAAGAACCCCGGAGAAACTCGATGGTTCATTGTGCAAACTGTGCAAAAATAACCACACTTTGAGGCAATGCTCATCATTTACTTCCTTGGGAGTAAATGAAAGAATTGAATTTGTGAAAAAGAGTGCAATTTGTTACAATTGTCTGGCCATTAGTCACATGGTATCAGAATGTCGCAGTACATTTACATGCAGATACTGTGGCGGCAGACATAACACCCTTTTACACAAACCCAACCCAAACACTAACCCTCAGAATGACGATAAACCCTCTACGTCAAGTGCAATACAGTCTTTCTCTACCCAAACCCAATCAAGCAAAACCCAATTAGATGACAGAGCTAGATTATTAGGCACAGCTGCTTTGAATATTAGAATACATGGTGAAGAATTCCCTGCTAGAGCGCTTATTGACCCAGCTTCAGATTTTTCATTCATTTCTGATGAGCTAAGGCGCAAATTACACTTACCCACCCTACCCATAGTTGCTAAAATCTCAGGTCTAAATGAGGTTGTTTCAGCACGTTCGAACAAGATGTGTGATATACATCTTGGTTCTAAAACGAATAAGGAATTTTCACTGAATATTCAGGCAATTGTTGTCAAAACACTCACCCGAAGTTTACCCACCCGAAACTTAAACCCTACATTCATAAAAGAGTTGGACAGGATTCCATTAGCAGATCCTAAATTTTATGAAAGCCGCCCAGTTGATATTATAATTGGTAGCGATTTTTACCCACAAATTATAAGAGCTGGTGTTATGAAAGATATTCTTGGCACAATAATAGCTCAAGAAACTGAGTTTGGTTGGATTCTAACCGGACCAGTACAAGATTCTCACCCTACCCGAAGAATAGTTTCTTATTACAGTTCTGTCAAGCTTGAACCCGCTGAACCCTACTTTAGTAATGAGAATATTACCCTAGCGAAACGATGGAAAAGGTTGAAAATTCAACACCATCAGTTTTGCAAAAGATGGAAGGATGAATATTTGAAAGAGCTCCATAAACGTTATAAATGGGAAAACCCTAAACGTCCTGTGGAAGTGGATGACATTGTCGTCATCAAACAGGACAATCTACCCTCAAATGAATGGTTACTCGGACGAGTAACCAAAACTCACCCAGATTCCGATGGACTACCTAGAGTAGTTGAACTTCGGACATCAAACGGAACCTTGACTCGGCCCATAACCAAGGTCGTAGTCCTACCCACCCACTAATTAACTCCTTCAAATCTTCCATTTTCATCCTCGTTACACACCCATTACTCACCCGAACACCATCCTTACCTACCCAAATTTTTACCCAAAATACCCACAATTATTAATACCCACCCAAAGTCTAATATCAGGTTCCACCCCACAAGAAGCTATGGTTGATCTCCAGGTCGGAATTGAAAATTTGTACCCATGGGAAAACCCTGAAACCACGAGTCAAAAAAAAATTAATACCCTTTCCCACCTTTTGGACAATTAAAAATAATTTGTTTTTATTCACAGGTTGCCGGCCCGGGAGGATGTTCACACGAGTGAACAAATACGCAAACCTAACCCTGATTTCCAATAGGACAACACAAACATCTTTAAAAAACAATAACAATAATAACACACATCAACATTCATCATACATATCAAAATTCACCACACACATCACGTATACACATTCTTCAATAGGTTCAAAAGGATTGTTTATATCCTTTTAGATCAGTTGATTATCGATCTTCAAATAACAACTACCGAGCAAGCCTTACGCGTGTGAAGTAAATTATATAGCGAAAATTAATTATAATAATAAATAATATTGTGAAATAACAAACATTGTGAACATTAACAGACTTAAAAACATATTTCGAACAATTGTGAACAAATTACATATATTATAAAACAAATACAAATAAATACGTTTATAACGTTTTTGAAAATACATACAAATAAAACAACACTAATATTTATTTATTAACATAACACATGTATATACACAATTAAAATATAAAAGGTTTGTGTATTTATATACCCTACCCCCTCTTACCCTAAATACTAACCCTACCCCATAACCCGTTCGTTCACTGTGTGATGTGATGGATGTGTGCTTGCACCAGATATGTGAGTTTGGAATTTATTGAGAATATAATGAATAAGAGAAAGTATTTAAACGTTCTAAAGAACACATTCACCTAAAGTTCGGAAGAATTAAGAATTCGTAATGGGTATTGCTTCCAAAAAGTCATCGAATCTAATAATATTCCTGCTAATGTGAAAAGCTCCCACAGACATAATGCAGTTCCACAAATTCCCGATAAGATTCCAAGAGAGTGTTTAAGTGATCAATTGAGAAGAACGGTTACGTAGTCGTTAAATCTCAAACAAAAGTCAACTGAAAAACATGTTCATGACAGAATAGCGGCAAATGCCAACAGAATATACAAGAAAAAACCGGTACATAAGCCGTAAGGCTTTTGAATAAAATGAATAAAATTGATATAAAAAACATCAATTATATGTATATTCAGTTCATGATATGCTTTAGTATTCTTTATGTTTTAACCCTTATCCTGTATTAATCGGTCAAAATTGCCCAAACCGTTTTTATTGCCCATTTATTCTTGAAATACTTAGAGGATTTTTTTGAAACTTTTGTACAATTATTTTTTTAGGGAATACTACTAAAATTTAAAATACAATTTTTGTAGATCGTTTCACAAAGCGTATGCAAAAAAACTTACGCAATTGGTACTTTTGGGTCAAAATTGCCCAATGCAACAAAATCAATTTACGCATATAATACGAGCTTAGTAACAATTTTGTGTGCATTTACAACATCATAACTAGCAACAAAACAAAAAAAAAATAAGTAAAAGGGCAGCTATTTGATAATAACACTCAAGTGTTTTTTGCCGTTTGTGTTTTTTAGAACCGTATTCCAAACTGCAACAAAACCAAAAAAAGAGAATAAGTAGTATAAATATTTCATTCGTTTATGTGTCTTTGAATTGAATATAAGTGACAAAATCTTTACTTATTTTGGAACAATGAAACCATAAGAGATAAGAATTTTTCTTATGCAATCAGACTCAGGCGATGTAAGACCCCAGGACACATCAAGTGGAGATGAAAACGATCTCGTTTCTGAACCTGGATCTGACTATGACCCCAACTCCTCGTCAGGCGCTAGCATTGACATTTCCGAAATTCTCGATCAAACTACGGATGAAGTTTTAAAAGTATCCATCCAATAATGGGAAATATTTATGGTGAGAAACATCAACAATAAACAAACTCGGAAGATTTTCTAAACAGGACATAATAAATTTGACTCCAGGCCCAACGCGTTATGCTATTTCAAGAGCTGATAGTATAAAATCTTTTTTCTGTTATTTATGCCCAATGATAATATGAAATTATTTGTTGATATGACTAATTTACAAGGTGACTATAAATGGTAATGTATTTATAAGAGTAAAAGTTATTCAATCGGCTCATTTAGGTCAATCTGTATTTCAAAAAATAATTGGATTGCGACATAACAATTTAAGCATATTTCGGGCTACTTTTGTTGGCGGGAGTATTTAGATCTCTCGGTGAAGCTTTAGAATCTCTATGGGACGACCGGAAAGGCAGACCGCTTTTCAAATCTACCATGAGTTTGCGCCGTTTTTAAAATATATCTCGAGTAATATGGTTTGATAAAAAGTCAGACGGGAGCGAAAGACGATTCCGTGACAAACTTGCTCCCATAAGAAATTTTTGGAACCGTTGGGAAAAAAGCCAAAAAGCCAGAAATAATTCGATATATTAATTAGATCAACGTATAAGAACTTACACATGTAAAAGAAGAACCAATCGATGGTCTCAAGCCCTGTTTTACAATATGTTGGATATTTCCGCCTATAATGCCTATGTAGTTTTTCTAAAAATTAATCCACCCTGGAATGAAAATAAGAAATATAATCGACGCATATTCTTGGAAGACTTAGGCATGGAGCTTATTAGTGGAGAAAGCCTTCAAAAGGATTCTGCTGAGGTTCCGCAAGCAAAAAATTTAAAAAGAAGACGTTGTTAGTTTTGTCCAAATCGTTCATCAAATATGAAAATAAATGTTCCGAATGTCATAAATTTATTTGCAAAAAGCATTCTGAGACCTATATTATATGTAATGAATGTATAATTTTTTGTATTGGGCAAATTTGACCCACTAATGTCATATGCGTTTTATTTTTGAAGTACAGGATAAGGGTTAAAAAGTAGGTTAATTTCGTTGGTATTATTGTGGAATTAAAAGAAGAAAGATTATGCGGAAAATGTGGGTACAAAAAGGCAATAGGCAGAAGAGGATATTTTAATAATTGGTTCAAACAAATTTACGACTTTAGTTATAACTATATAACTACCAATTAATCATGTATGCTAGAGAGCAAAATTATAGTGGAATTAGCAAAACAGATATGAACATCGATTATATGTTTCATCTATCGGTTCAAATTTGAACCATCGATTATTTCGATTCTGGCAACACTTATGTTATTCTATTCTTCACTGTAAGTAATGAATCGATTTATGCTTGATCAACATTGGGATAGAAGTCGCCGTAGTCTAGTAGGTAGTGTGTTGGCTTATTAGACGTAAAGCCAGGGTTCAAAATACAAAAAGTATTTCTTAGGAGTCGACTTTAAACTGTAGGTCCCACCACTCATGTATAAAATTAACACACACAATATAAGTGGTACATACAATTATGTATGTATGTATGTATGTATGTATGTATGTATGTATGTATGTATGTATGTATGTATGTATGTATGTATGTATTACATTTTAGTTTTCTATTGTAGTTCTAATTTTTTAAATATTTGTGTAATGCTCTACACATACCTACATACAGTGGACAACAAAAGTCTAGGTACCTCACACGTAATGGTTATTACTTTCACCAAAAATTGATTAAATGGAGAGCTTGGCCTTAAAAAATGGGTATAACATATTTATATATTGAGCCTCTGAATTTTATATTTACTCTGAGTCCTTCTTGGGGGTGCCAACACTTTTGAGGTGCAAAAATATGGAGCGCCATTATTTTCTAATTCCAAACATTTTTTATTTTATAATAAAATAGAAATAAACAAATAAAAAATATATAAAAAATATTGATTATTTTTACACATTATTGTATAGAACTTACGAAATACCTATGTAAAATTTAACTGTCCACTGTAGATTTTTATATATGTACATATTGTTACGGTTTTACCTTTTAAAAAACGTTAAAATATGAGTTCGTGGATTGCAAATAAAATATAAATAAATTTGTGTTTAGTTTCAATTAAATTCTTTATTGTTCGTACAATTCTGTGTGCCACTGTTCACAACTTGATGTAAACAATAACAATTGCCTTTTTCTTATTTCTCTTTACACTATTTTGCGTAACTAATAACAATTGTTCGATAGATCTTGTAAGGGAGATCTTCAAACCACGATTATTCTCTTCAAACACACAGCGTCTTCACACAAGACTGAATGAATTTTTACTACCTCCGTTGTCTGCTTTGCTTTGCCTTTCATATGGCGACGTAAACAGTCTGAATGATCTTGATCTTCTCGAGATCGCTATAAATGTAAACATCGTTGTTTCATTATTGTTGTTTGTGTATTTTTGTTTACATTTATTCTTGCAGTGTTCGTTTTTGCATTTTTGTTTACTTGTTTATCCCTTTTGTATACTTGTTTTTATTGGTATATTTTTGTTTACTTTACAGAGGAATCGAACCCATGAATCTCACGCTAATAGTCTAGCACACTACCCACTAGACTACCAGAGCACCCAATTATAATAATTTAACGGTTTATATTCCAATTCTTTGTTTCAATTTTTTTCTTTTACTTTCCATCGTATGTTTTTAATTATAAAACAAAACTCAATTATAATAAATAAAAACATTTTACGCGGTTCATTTGCAAAAGTCAGTGACTTTTATTTGCTTATGTACTTCAAACTAAACTACGTGACTGAAAATTTCTGTGGATATTTAAAAATATTAACTTTTGTATAATAAGGAGCAATAAAATCGCATTGTGTCTATTTTTTAGTTTATTAGGTTAGGTTATTCTTTAAACATTGATATATTTTTATTAACTTTCAATAATCAATGATAAATATTGTTACAAAAATGGAAATGCTGTTACATCGTTTAACATTAAAATGATAAACAAAAGCAACAAAAACAAAAACTATGGACTTGTTTACATGATCAACAAATAAACACAAATATAGCAACATCAGTATAAAATAAAAAGGGAATAAACAAGTAAACAAGAAGCAACAACAACACTACAAGGACAAACGTAAAGAAAATACACAAATAACAATATCGTAAACAACATGTTTACATTTATATAGATTTCGCGGAGGCAAAGTAATTCTCCTCAGTAGCATTCATCAGACTGTTTAACCTGCGATATAAAAGGCTAGACAAAGAAGGCACCGGCGTCAGTAAAAATTCAGTCAGTCTTGTGTAAAGATACTTTGTGTGTGAAGAGAATAATCGTGTCTTGAAGATCTCCGTTATAAAGATCTAACGAAAAGTTGTCAGTATTTACGTAGAAGAATGTAAAGAAGAATAAAAAACAAAGCGAATTGTTGTTATTTAAATCAAGCTGCGAACAGTGTAATACGGAATTTATATATTTTATATAAATTATATAAATTTATTTTTATTTTTATTTGCAATGTACGAGCTCATATGTTAAACGTTTTTAAAAGGGTAAAAACGTTTCAGGGCAACTAACAGTAAATTTTATTATAAATCTGTTTCCGTTTCACACATGGTCTGTTGCATAGAGATCAGTTGACTATAATGGTGGTTTCAAGCACGGTAGAGCAAAAATCATCATTGTCTTGATAAAAAATAAAAATAAAAAATCACTTTTTAAAACCTGTTTTCTTCTGTTTCATAGAGAGACTCGCAAAGCCTTAATGTGATTTTTAATACTCTGATCGATAATGTTAGGAATACCTGACACAGAAGCTGAAATTGCGTCCCATTCTAGTATAAATAATAGTAAACAATGTTTAACAGTCTGTCTTAAATTTCGTCCTAAAAACTTACATACATACATAATTGGTCATCATAACACTTCAGTCCTGATTACAAACTAGCTTAGTCACTTATGTTGTGTGTGTTAATTTTATACATCAGTGACGGGACCTACAGTTTAAACGGCAGATTTTTGAGAAACTTTTCGTGGCAATTCACACATATACTTCTCGTAAATGCAGGATTGGTAGGATTAAATTTAAAGATGAATTTGTTTGGTCAAATTCCATCTTTTTAACAGTGGGTACGGGCTAGCAAATAATAAAGCTTTATCGATTCCTTAAGAATTTTAATAAACTTTATTTGATAACGCTATCCTAAACAAAAATGTGCAATACATTTTTAACTTCTAATTTTTAATATAGACTTTAAGTCCGTGACGGAAACTGCTCCTCTTTTTGGTGAAAATATTTTGCAAATCAATAAAGAAAAACCATTTTCAACAATTTCCTGAATTGTAATGTGTGTTTTGGAAAAAAGTATACAAATCCAAATCAATACAATACAAAGCGAAAAAAGAAATTCCAAAATAAAGCTAATGATACAAACATACAAGATTATTTTTCTGGCAACAATTTAGATTTATAGCCTTTCAGAGTAGTACTCTTAGTCGTGATTTTTTATTCTGTTTTGTGTTTCGTTTTAAAAATATTTCTTAACTAAGAGAAGGGGACACAACGTGCAAAGTGGTTGAAAAAAATCTCAACATTTCTTTTAAGCCGACAGCCAACAAAAATTCTATGCATGCATAGCGTTGGTTTTCGCTTTTTCAAACATAAAAAGCAACATGTGGTTTGAAAACAAATGGATTGGGCTTGAAGATATATGTATTAATGGCATGTATGTATGTATGTATGTATGTAAATTTAAAATCCTTAAGAGAAACATAAATAGAAAATTTCTATTTGTGCTATATTCGAACATGTAATAACATGTATATAACAAGTTGATCTTCATCGCCGTCTTTCTCTATGCGCCGTAGCATGGACTCTGATTTACACCGATGTAGTGAACTTGAAAATATTCCAAGAAATCTGCAGTCTAGTGCAAGCTAAGGCAGGTCATGTAAATAAGCAAGTGGTATAGCATAGTATAGTATAGTATAGTATAGTATAGTATAGTATAGTATAGTATAGTATAGTATAGTATAGTATTGATTTATGCGCCAGAGTCATGCCATTTCTAATGCGCTTCACCCAGCGAAGCCGTGGCAGACTTTAGAGACAGACAGGCAAATATTTTGATAATTTTTTATTATAGTTTATAACCGAAGTTTAGCAATCGTTACTTATGGGAAGCGCCAGAAACATTACAAACAAATTTTAATTGGATAAAATAGGTATTTAGTTCAACAGCGCAATACAACCATAAGGTTATGAGCGGCAAAGTTACCTTTTCGTCTATTTAGAATGATTCCTTAGGTATCCAAAAGACACATTTTTAAACCCAATTACCAAAACCAACAGTGGGTTGTGGTGAACGATTCTATTTAAAGTTAAAATTTGGTATTTCTTATTTAAATTGATAACATCCACCCCACCGTTTCATGTATGTATTTTCGATCACGATATAACATCCACATCATAAACATGTTGATTGATGTCAGCTGTCATGTAAACAATTCAAGCTTAGCTACATATGAAAATAAACATCTGGTTAAACATGTATTGCAACATTGTTCTCTTACATGTATATAGGTCACAGGCCTCATCAACTATATTGCCAAGGTCAACATTGCAGGCGGGGATGTTTCCATTGACGAAAGAATTAATTAACTTAATAAAATAAATTTTTTGTATTTTAACTGTTGCTTAAAACCAAAAAAGGAAAAAAAATCCAATTGATTTTCAATTATTTATGATTGATATCCAAATATGCTATTAAGCAAATGCAATGTCACACATTTTTTTTAATAATATTCGGCCGGTCAATTCGTAATGTTGCCACTGACTGATCGGAAATTTAGCATGTAACCCTAATTAACGGTAAAAATTCCAAATGCTTCCGTTCTATTCAATTAGAAATCTTCTCAAAAAGGTAGCTAGGCTACAGCATAGAGGAAAACGTTCTCTTTTCATTTTTATCTTCAGAGATAGCTGATCTACAAGAAAAAAAAAACAAAAAATACAGAAAAAGAAAACAAACAAAAAAAGAATATTTTTTAAACAATATTCACTAATCACGTGCAGTAAGTCTAGTCAAAAAATTGTTTTAACAATTAACATTAATCAATGAAAATATAGGAAGAAAGTGCAATCAACGGCAATAAGAGAAGAAAATTCATTAGCAACAACAGAAAAGAAAAAAAAATTAAATTTTGTGTAAATTGTGGAGAGTACATCCTAACGGTACCCTAACCAAGGGAAATTTGACCGTTAGGATAACGGTTTGGTCGCTTCCAATCAAAATCGTCGCTTCCAATCAAAACGGTGTAAAGAGAAACAGCACCTATTTGATACCATCTGCATCTTTACCATAATCTCCACCTTCATCAGTAGCAATTGTACCCAAACTTCAAATAAACGTAACTTACATTGCATCAGTCGCAACTGTACCCACAAAACCAGCTTTAACCACCCCAATGTTTTCTTTTCTAAACGTAGTTCTAATTTTAGAAAAGGCATCTATATTTATATATGCAAGTGTATTAAATTATATACTCCCCTCAATTATAGACACCAGCATCGACACGAGGAGGCCTCATCGTCATCCCTGCTGAAAAAGGGGTAAGTCTACTTTCACTATTTTAATATTTTTAATTATCAAATTATATCTTGCCTATGTAGATTTCTAGGTATTTTTTTCTATAAACTATTTCTTAAATATAAGATCCCTAAGCGTAAAAGAATTGTTAATGAACAGATCCCACAATTAAATCATTCTAGTAGATTAAAAATGCTTTTCGGACATAAAAAAATTCCAAAAATGACTGTTCTTTAAAAAAAAAATTTTTGTGTTTAGAAACCATTAAGCCATCAAATCCTAATCATTTTGAAGTAATATTTCGCTAAATAAACCTGCGCGTAAAGTTTCGGTTAGTAATATCCTTAATGTCACCATTCTTCATTCTCTCTATATATTTATCCATTTATAATAATATTTTGTATTCCTTTTATAAATACCTACACATATCAAACTTTAAATTTTTATTAAAGTAAAGTTAGATCAGCAAAAATTCTAGTATTAGTGTACGTAATATATTGTTAGTTTTTCTCGGGTTCATATTTACATTAGTGTAACCTAATGAATTTTATTATTTCTTTTTTTTATTAATAAAAGCTTGTTGGCAAGTTCATTCTCTTATATGGATTGACTGTTATAGGCTGAATAAATTTAGGGATCCTATAAATAATTTAAACTTATAGGATACAGCATTAGGGAGGGTGATGAAGCGTTGTTTCTCAAGACCATCAGAGAAACCTATTTAGTGATACTTTTTCTTACCCCAAATTAGTAGTATATAGTAGAAGGGGCTAGATTTGTTTGATCTATACTATTCAGGAACACATCGAGTAAATATAATAAATAAAAAATAGGGAGTCTTTATAAAACAACTTTGTTATGGAACAGAGGCGCCTAAATTAGGCCCGACTGCTAGCTAGCAATTATAGACTCCCGCCGACCTGCTTTAGTCCGATCCTTTATCAATAGATATATGCTTGTTTGTGTATATCATTGAAACTTCAGTGACATCGTTTTGTGTACATTACAGGGTTGTCCACTTGTTTTTTGGAACATATGTATGTGTCCCCATGGTCGTTAAGAGAAAAGTAATTGCTTCTAGTATTCTAGGTATTAACAAAAATTTTCCATGAAAAATTTGAAGCTAATGACATTTAAAAAATTTGTGGTATACGATGTTTTGTTCCCTTGTATACAAATCGAATTCAGATAGGTAATCAGTACATGCATCTCATTGGTAGCAAAGTCGAAATCCCCAATTGACTGACTACTTTTCTGTACTGCTTCCTTACATTTTGTGCCTTAAATTTCAACATGTGCTCGGCGATAGATTGTTGTTTCTTGTTTTTGAGAGCAATTTGAAATGAAACAATCAGATGTTGTATTACTGGCCTTATTTGATACGTTCTGTCATTATTTGGGCTAACAGGATCGTGAAAATTAACGTTTCTACGGATATCTTAAAGCCAAGGCCTTGGCGTAACATTCAATATACAAGATGCCGCCATATCTATTTCTGTAAACCAGTAATCTCTAAATTATGACAAAATATGATAACCCACCAGTAAATTTACTTCAGAGGAATACATTTGAAACAGGAAATATTCGCAATATATGCTGTCTGGCCCCGATCAGGCGATTTTCTCTGTTAGAATACCGCATCTTTAATTTCAGCACCAGATACTCCTTGGTCATCTTCTTGTGTCACATGCCCTTGATTTATCTTCGTCGTCACTATTGTCAACCATAAATATTGTTACGTTTTCACCTATTAAAAACGTTTAAAATATGAGCTCGTAGATTGCAAATAAAATAGAAATAAATTTGTGTTTAATTTTAATTAAATTCTTTATTGCTCGCACAATTCTGTGTGCTACAGTTCACAACTTGATGTAAACAACAACAATTGTTTTGTTTGTTATTGCTCTTTGCACTCTTTTGCATAAACAATAACAAATAATCAGCTAATTGTTCGACAAATCTTTGTAACGGAGATCTTCAAACCATGATTATTCTCTTCAATCACATAGCGGCTTCTCACAAGACTGACTGAACTTTCACTAACCGGTTGCCTGCTTTACGTTGCCTTTTATATGGCAACGTAAACAGTCTGATGAATGTCTTTGAAGGTGAATGTTTGTGGCTTCGTCTTCTCGGGATCTCTATAAACGTAAACATCGTTGTTTCATTATTGTTGTTTGTGTATTTTGTTTTCGTTTATTCTCGTAGTGTTTGTTGTTGTATTTTTTTTAATTATTATAATTTTTTTATACTGGTGTTTGTTGGTATATTTTTGTTTACTTGTTTATCATGTGAACAAGTTAATTGTTTTTGTTTTTGTAGCTTTTGTTTATAATTTTAATGTTAAAGGATGTAAAAGTAAAACACCAGTATATAGATTTTTTCTTTTCGTAACAATATATACAAACATACATACATAATTGATCATTACGAAAACTGTCCACTTGAAGTGACCATATATTAAGAACGACTGTTTGAATACGTCCGAGTACACGTAGGAGACTTATGTACCCATGTTTAAAAATAAATAAAAATAATATAACATCCACTCGGTTGCTGGTTGTTGGGTTTTTTGAAATTTTCGAATTGGGGTATTTGGAAGTCGCCGTAGTCTAGTAGGTAGTGTGTTGGCTTATTAGACGTAAAGCCGCATTTCAACCCCAGGTCAGACATCAAAACGAAAATATGAAGAAAAAATGTCTTCGGCGACTTCCTCTCAGCAAATTTCTGGCAAAAACTCTGAGAGTAAATAAAATTGTCATGAAAAGTTTTTCAAATACCTGTCGTTCGGAGTCGGCTTTAAACTGTAGGTCCCGCCACTCAAGTATAAAATTAACACACATAACTAAATGGTGTGAGAAGCTAGGTCGTAATCCTGACTGAAGGGTTGTAAAGACCAATTATTACCGTAGTCGTTAAAGGATTAACATTTTTTTTAAATAAAAGGTCATTGTTGCTCTAAATATTTTATGTGCCTTTGAATAAAGTGAATAAAATATTTTTAGTTCTTAAACAATTCACACATTCTAATATCGCTTAAAATTTCTGCGAAATAAAATATACAATAAAAATGAATCATAATGCAAGAACAATAAAGATTTTCCATACAATGTTAGCAATGCTTTTGCTAAATACAGAATATTGTTTCATGTAATTTGGCCTGGAGAGAAAAAAATTAAATTAAAAAAAAAAAAATAAAAAAATGAGGAAACGGATATAATAGGACATTAAAATTGTCGCTAACAATAATTTCATTATACGCTGGAACAAAAAAGAAATCCGCATTTTCAAGGGTTCTTTAACAACAGATATTAAAGTGTTTTTTTCATTATGAGGATAATTAACAGCAGCAGATGAAATGAATTTTTAATTATATTTTGCTGCTTCTAGCAAAGGATAATGAAAGAAAAAGAAACAATTTGAATAAGGTTTTGCTGTTGTAGAATATAACGTTAACTTTATATTTTTTTGTTTTTATAAAAGAAAATTAATTTTAAACAAAAAGTTTAATTTGTGGTATAAACTTTCGACTGTAAGTGTGGAATTAATTCAAAGAAACAATTTTGACATTTGGGTTAATTATTTTTTATTTGTTTATTACTAGAGAAATTTAATTGCCTATTTAATACATGCATACATAATTGATCATTACAACCCTTGAGTCAGGATTACTACCTAGTTTCTCACAAAACATATGTTGTGTGTGTTAATTTTATACATGAGTGGCGGCACCTACAGTCTAAAGTCGACTCCGAACGACAGATTTTTGAGAAACTTTTCATGGCAATTTTATTTACTTTCAGAGTTTTTGACAGAAATCTGCTGAAAGGAAGTCGCCAAAGAAATACTTTTTGTATTTTGTTTTGATGTATGGCCTCGGGTTTGAACCCTGGCTTTACGTCTAATAAGCCAACACACTACTTACAAGACTACGGTGACTCACCAAATGTTGAACTAAAAACGAAAACAATCCATGTTCGATAAAGCAGATTACTTCGGAAGAAGGCAATGAATTTTCAATATTATTTTCGAGTTTCGAAAATTAAGATGCTGCTTAATAATCCATTTAGGAAGCATAGAGCGATCTAGATGCTCCTATACCGCTAGGGTGAATAAAATCCATAACAAACATCATAGGAAAGCCTGGTCACCACATTTGGGAAGTAGAATTTAAAGAGGGAAATTACTATCCACTTAATTTAATACAACAACATAGGGTATTTCATTAAAGTCTTTCCATCTTTAAATCAAATGTTCGATACATGTCCTCTGGGTATACATACCACCCTTCAGTTAGTATTAGCTTCTCACACCATGAATGGCGGGTCCTACAATTAAAAGTCGCCGGGTGTCTATAGACTCCGAATGATACATTTTTTAGAGCAATTTTTCCATGGCAATTGTTTATTTACTCTCGCAGCTTTTATCAGATATCTGCTGAGAACAAGTCGCCGAGGAAATATTTTTCCATATTTTGTTTTGCCGAAGATGTCACTCCTTCGGTTTGTTTCACTTTCCTTTAAAAATCGCAGTATTATGATGTATATTATAATATTTATTTGTATTTGTAATTTTATTACTATTATTATTCCCAATACGATGGGTATTTGGTGATCTGAAAATACCTGTTGAACGCTGGTTCCATTATAGAAAACAATGGATAGCGTTTATAACAATAATTTACCACTCATAGATACAAAGACCATCACCATCTTATACTAATTGGCAAACGGTAAGACGATTTAAATTATCTCTAGGTAAGCATCTCACATCTATGATAGTTCAAGAACGCCGGGTGTCTATAGAGAAGGAAGCGTCAACGTTTTCTCTCAAGTAGTTTACTAAGCACCGGGACATTTATGCTGGCAACATAACACACACATATAGCTGGTACACAAGGTTATCATAATTCCACTATGGTTAATACTGTTACGAAAATGATAAAATCTAGATCCTGGTGTTTTGCTTTTAAATTGTTTAACATTAAAATTATAAACAAAAGCTACAAAAACAAAACAATTACGCACTGCGTAATATAACGACAAACACCAGCATAAGTACTGGTAAACCAGTAAACAAAAATACTACAACAAATACTACAAGAATAAATGTAAACAAAATACACAAACAACAATAATGAAACAACGATGTTTACATTTACAAAGATCTATAGAAGGCGAAGCCACGAACGTTCACCTTCAAAAACATTCATCAGACTGTTTACCCTACCATATAAAAGGCAAAACAGGAGAATAAAGAGAAGAAAGTCAGTCTTGTGTGAAGATGCAGTGCGTTTGAAGAAAGTAATCGTAGTTTGAAGTTCTCCGCTATAAAAATTTAGTCGAACAATTGTCTAGTAATTGTTATTGTTTATGCATAGGGTGTAAACATAGGAATAACAAACAAAGCAGTTGTTGTTGTTACATCAAATTGTGAACAGTAGCACACAGCACTGTGCAAATAATAAAGAATTTTAATTAAAACTAAACACAAATTTATTTTTATTTTTTTTTTGCAATCTACGAGCTTATATTTTAAACGTTTTTAAAAGGTAAAAACGTAACAATAAACAGTCAAATACCGGAAACTCTTGCGAAAGATCAATATATCGAATACATTTTCATAAAGAGCATCGTTTCTAGGCAGTCTCGGGTGAAACCTGCTGCAGTAGAATACTAAACGGTAAAAAAAAATCACATATTCTTGTGATAACCTGCGCTGCTTAAAGCAAATAGATATGGTTGTTTATTCTTCTTACCTTTTAATTTAAAAAATTTTATTGTTTCTATCCGGCAGCATTATTTTTCTTAAACCATCATACCTCAGACTTAGCCCTGGCGATACTGTTCCTATTTTAACAGAATAAAACATTTTTAAACAAAGAAGACAAAGTGGGTTTCAACAAGAATGACTATGAAACTGTGACTGAGTGAGTGTGCAAATGGGAGGTTGTGTGTCGTAATGTAAACATTTTTGTGAAAAGCACCCTCTTGCAATGACTGTAACAAAGCTATTGTTCCATTCTATATGAAGTAGTGCTTGTTTTCTGAGAAGTTCAAAAAAGAAAAGATTCTTGATGAGCAACAAAAAATTCAATTCAAAGTCATCTTACTAAGTACTATAAAAGTGTTGTTTGCAAAACAAAGCTTAAAAACCTGACATAAGAGAAATTTAAAAATAAATAATGAAATAATCACACCTATCGTAAATATTTTTTCAAAGAATATTTCCCTTTACACTGAAATTGCCAACGTGAATTATTTTCATATAAAACATTTCTTCATAAAGAAAATTTAAATTGAAAGATAATTAATTAATTTGGTGCTAATTCTTATACCAGATTCACTCAAGGTTGCAATTTTTTTAATTTTGGGAATCTGTCACTCGTTATCGAGTAAGTATTTCTAGTGTTGATTAATTTTTTTTTTTACCTTTTACAGCACCATATTAAAGGATCGATTCGTAAGATATCAAGTCATATCATCAAAAAAACTTGTACCATCGAAAACGATTTAGATACCAATTAATTTCGTTCACGAGTCCAGTAATTACGAGTTTTTTCATATCTTCCTCCAATTTACTTTATTTTTGATGGGGAATAGTAACAATGCACATAACGAGTGACACAAAGCTTAATATTATTTCCATTTATTTGGTAAGTATGTGTTACAATATTTTGTTGAATAGAGGAGAAGTATATGGAGAATTTATAAAAACAAGGATGTACATACATAAATTGTAATGTAAATATACAAAGGACAAATTTAAAAACACTTTTTAATAAGATCGTTTACAATATTTCAGGCAATCTGGGTTAGAATTATTACGTGAATTTTGACGAACAATTCTCTTTTTATTAGCGTTTTCCTCTGGTCATAAAATTGTTACTTCTATTATCACTTTTTTTAATAAGTTTTCTAAAATTTTAACATTCATTCGAAGTAAAGAAACAAAAATTTCATAGCTTCTTATACCACCCATATTGTGTGTGATAAGTTTAAACCTACAGTTTAAGGTCGACTCTGATCGACAGATTTTTTTGAGAAATCTCTCATAGTAATTTTTATTTACTCTCAGAGTGTTTGGCAGAAATCTACTGAAGTTGCCTAATAATTTTTTTATATTGTGTTTTGATCGATATGTCTTACCCGGAGTTTGAACCATGGCCTCACACCTAATACCCACAACTTTGCCTACTAGACTACGATATAAAATTTTGGATCTGTTAAAATGTATTCTTCGACCTATTGATTATTTTCTTCAAGCGTTAATTAAGTTCCATGGAAATTTTTATGAGAAGCCTAAAAACTAAACTAAAATAATTACAAAACTTTTAAATCAAATTTATATGTATGCTTTTTACTAACCTATAAACTATCACCAACGCAACTCATGTGTTTCAGTTCTGTATCATATAATTATTTCATATGAAAACAACGATATAAAAATTATCAACTGTAATACAGTGTTCAGGTATGCACCTTTATTGCGTAAATCCCAATAAACGCCCTTATTGAGAAAGTTTCAATTAATAATTGCTCAATAAATACGCAAATTGTTATAATATTGAGTAAACCTTAAAGTGCAGCACTGTTATAAGTATATTCAGTGAGAACGTTACAACTTATGCGAATAAATTTGTATTTTCAAATATCAATAACGTCAAATAAAAATGGCGAATGAGGTGGAAGCTATGTTTATTTATATTAACACTAAATCTAACTATACTTCTATTCCTATTTAATTCTCTTTCTGCTATATATTATTTAAATTTTCTAATGATTTAAAATATATTGAATGTTTCGAAATTTTGGGGATAAAGACTATAACAAAACAATGAAATAAGAATTCTTATTAAAAAAAATCGCTAGAAATTTTTACGGTAATACTCGCTTGGAGTAGAGTGAATATCCATATCGAATCATACCAGGCAATGCCAAAAATGTCCAAAACAGTGGCTTTATATCACAAAATATGCAAATCAAGATACAGAAACTCTGCTCAGGGCAAATAACTTCCCGCAGTAGTTATGGCAGACTACATGCATCCCTCAGTAAAAAAAATACAAGATAGGAGGAGGAATAGCGGTGTTATAATGTTATATTCAATAAATTCTGATAAAAATGCTTAAATGAGTAATTTTTCCCATCACGGTAGCTGTAGTGTTAAATTCAAGAATTGTTATAAAAAAATGTTGTTGTTTTCCAGCTGTCAAATGATCATTGAATAATAACTGATTTGCGTATGTCTGAACATTTAAAATAATTTTGTCAATTAAACGAATATTGACTCAATTAAAATTCATGCCTGAACATAGTATAAATGACGGTAAATCTTACAGCTGTTTTAAGAGTTAAGAGCTTAAGAGTATTTTTAGATTTTTACATTATCCCATAAATTTAGATCCTTTTACACAAACTGAATAAAAACTTAGCTGTTTTTATACAATATTAAAACAGTTTTTTAAAATTTTGTTAAGAAAATTTCTTAAAGTAACTTTCAAAATACATTATTTGTTATGTGAACATATCCTAAACATTCTTTAAATTTAAAATATGTAGAATACATACAAATCTACTTTAAACCAGCTTTAAAGTGAAATGAATTTGAATTGTGCGAACATCAAAAATTAAAATTTACGTTCATTAATCAAATTTTCAAAAATATTGTTTTTTGTATGTATGTACGTAGATTAGTGAAGTATAAAGAACAAAACAAATAAAAATATGTTCGTTATTCATATCTTAATTTTATTCGTACTTAAAACATACGAGCCATAAACATTCATATGTATGCATGTGTTTTATAGAATTTTATTTGCTTTTCTTAGAAGAAGAAAGTGCATCAACTATTTATCTTTTTATTTTTCTTTTAAACAATTTTTTGTCACAAATCAATTAAAACAATTTATAAATCTGATTATTTGATTAAAAATATTCATTCTCATATGCCATTAAATTCGATGTGACAAGTGTAACAAATGCTTTTAACAACATAAAATTAAAAAATTTTTTAAAATTCAATTTAATACTCTTTTTTAAAAAAGCATTCTTAATAATTGATTTTTAAGTTTAAAGTGTAAATCAACAAAAGTATTCTTTAAATAAAAATTATTCTTATATTTTTTAGTAAGAAATACTGTAAATGATTTGCTGTTTTATTTTGTTTCAGAAAACACTTTCTGCTGCTTAATTATTATCCAGCGAAGATGAGTCGAGTAAACTAATTAAAATATTTCTGCCCGTAAAAGTAGTCACTTATGACTAAGAATCAAACGTTGCTTATCAGTTTTTTAGAAAATATCTGGTGCATATCACATTTATAAGGCCGCTTCTATTTTACAAATATCTCTTAAAATATAACTTTAATCGATTAGTACGGATTATGTAGCATTAATCACACAACATAAATAATAATGTATATAAATATAGTATTCCTTCGAAGCACATGAAAAGATAAATAAATCGTCAAAAGGAACTTAATCGATTAAAGTTATATTTTCGAAGATATTTGTAAAATAGAAGTAACATTATAAATGTCAGATATGTACTATATATTTTTGTTTGTTGTTAAAAAATATAATTATTTCATTGGTAAAAAATATATTATAGGTATATAAAAATAAAATTAAAATTAATACAAGCTATTTATCTATGCTATTTATTTTTATGTTTATTTATTTTATTATTATTTATTTTATGTTTATTAAAATAAATAAGGTTGAGAAACTAACGAGTGTTCTAAATTATGCAAATCTCAAAGGAAACTAAACTTTTATTTTCCCTTTCTCAGGGAAGGAAATTCCAGCAGATTCGTTGAATAATAATACGAGTTACTCAAATTATGCGAAAATTATACATCTAGCTCTGACGAGTATACTCGACATAAATAGTTAATATTACATACTGTTAGCAAGTTTCAATTAGTGTTATCAATTCTTAGTTTTTATATACAACGTAAATATTATGCAATCATTGCCAAAGGTTTACAAAGATGTAAAACTTCAGGCTTAACTGGGATTAAAAATTTATACTTGTAATATTGAGTGCATTTACCATATAATTATTTCCACATCTGTAGTTTGCTTTGATGTAGCCACAGGTCATTGACATCAGATTTTTCGTTAAGCAGTTATAGCTGAAAGAGAAAAGTTGTCATTGCATACGCATTTTGGTATATGGAATAGTCTCAAACACCAAAAATTTTTGAAATCAAGCTTTGGGAGGACTTGTCACGCAGTACTATCTTTATGGTAATAGTAGTCACAGTAGTAATGAATAGACAGCAGTTTGGAAGCATAGCTGCCAGACAAATAAAGCATCAAATTTTCAAAATATCGTCAAAATCGTCAAATATGTTCATGGAAATCGTAAAAAACTCGTCAGAAAAAAAGTAAAAGCTAAAAAAATTGTGGTGAAACATATAAAATTAAGTCAAAAATAATTAAAAAAAATTAACAATAAACTTTAAAAACGAGTCTTTTATACAATATATTTTTATGTTAAAAACATATAGGTTTATATATTAGAATTAAACATTTTAATCAAATCAGATACAATATTAAAATCGAAGAAGTTACGATTGCTAAGTTTTAAATAATCTTTTTATGTAATGTTGCTTCTTACAGACTGAGTTTAAATTAACTTGGCTTAATACTTTCTCCATTTGCTGAAAAATGTTATAATACTAAAATTTTTTTATAAATTTAGTCAAGGCTGGAAATTTAAAGCTACCATTCCTCATTTTCATTTCCGAATTTTTTTTTCAAAATTCGAGAAGTTTTATATCATTTAAAAAAAATTGTTTAAGGTTTAAACACTTGTTTATTGACACATAAGCGCAGTAATAATATTGCATCATCTAAAACTATGGGTGGTGTAAATATGTATCAGAGGGTCAGAAGTTCTTGACGTTCTAAGTATGAAAATTGTTCGCTGGAACCGACATATTTTTTAGTGCCTAAGCTTCTTAAGACGGTGCAAAAAATACTTCACTTCATCTGATCTTCTTACTATTTACACCACTTATATCCGAAAGAGAATGGAATACAACTCTCATGTATAGGCCGGTGCCTCAAAGTCCATTTTGAGACTGCTCGACCGCGTACAAGAGAGGACGAAATTGCTCGTTAATGACGGTAGGGTATCCAAATCTATTGATTCATTGGAGCATCGTTGCAATGTGGCTTGTGTTTCACTGTTCTATTGCTATTACAACGGATTAAGGGGACTTATTTCCGAGAATCATGTATTCCTGCGTAACAGTCGTCTTTCTTGACGAGCACATCCGTATGTGGTCGATTGGCCAGGGTATCGCACACTGCATTACAGACAAAATTCGTTCTTTAGTCGGACTACTCTTCTGCGGAACTCCCTTCGTGCAGAGGTTGTAATTTTTTGGCTTTTAAGGGATGAAAGAGATATAAGATATAGAAAAATCATCACAGGTGTTCGCAAATAACTTAAAAATATTTTACTTTATTCCTCGTTATTACTAATCTTAATTTGCAATAGTAGCAATTGCAAAGTAAATACAAAACTTAAAGTGGCTTTTAATGTACTAAAGTAAAGAAATGATGTAAATTTTTAATTTCCAAAAATCGTCTAAATAAATAATCCGTTTTCGTTGAAAATCTTTGTAATTGTCCAACAACTTTCCTCGATTTTAAGACGGTCTTTTGCATTGGTTCAGAAATTTGTGAAATTTGTAAATCGGATGCATACCTTTGTGGGCCTGTGCAGGGCCACAATTCAGTTCAATTTCAGAAATTCTTTAACCAATGTAAAAGACTGTCTCAACATCAAGGAAACTACAAAGAATTTCAACGAAAACGGTTTAGTTAAAAAATGTCTGAAATTTTTTAACCGTATGTATAATTTAGTAACTGTGTGTAAATCGTCAAATCGTCAATATGATATTTTTGGGGCACAAAATCTTCAAAATGACGATAAATCGTCAAATCTGGCAGCTATGTTTGGAAGTTAAACAAGAATTAATTCCTTAGAAAAAAAAGAGAACTAATTTAAGCCTTAACTTATCTGATAGGATCTGTTGTCCTTTCTAACAACTAGATAAAAGACACCATGACATATTTATCATGTAATGTCCTAGTACGATTACAACACCCAACCCAAGTATAAGAGTAAGTAAATATGTTAAATGATTAGAATTTAAGAGATAACTTAGTACTCATTATACAGAAGAGGTACGGTTCAAAAAATTTGGATTTTCAAAATCGGTTCAAAAATATTTGGACAATAAATAACTTATTGTGGAAAATTGAAAAAAAAAAAACAATTTTTGTAAAATAGAGCCAGTTCGGAGGAATCGTAAAGTATAAAGAAATTATTTTTGAGTTCTACTCAACTAACTCTACAACTTAAACTATGTAGTTACTCGAGTTTATTTAATTCTTTGTTTTTTGTCTGGTAGTATAATTATTTGTAATACTTTCAACTGTAGGTAACTGTAAATAAATATTTAGATATACTAACATACATACATACATATGTATGTATATTATTATTATTCAAAATATATTTACTTAAATTCTCACAATTTTAATGAGGTTTTCATTTACATTTTTTACGTCGTATGTTTATATTTATTCTTCTGTATTCTAAAGTTGAATATAACAAAAATGTCTGTAAATGCAAAAACAAAAACAAATATTTGTTTGTTTTTCAATTTTTGAAAATGTATACGCCAAGTTCAATGCTTCAATGAACTTTTAAGAATTTTTAATTAAAAATTCCTCTTGCCTGTGTGGATTTTACAGTAAATTTAACATAAAACAATCAGGGTTCGATTTGATGTAAATGATGAATATTTGAATGTATTATGAATTTTTCATGTACTGAATAATGAAAATATTTCTTTAATATTTTTTGGACGTAATCGAAAAAAAAATTAAAATAATTTTTTTAAAATAAAATTTTTTTAAGATAAAATTCTTTGTAGTTAATGGAAGGATAACAAACAGATAAATTAGCATACAGTCTATGTCTGCGTACACATTACATACATAGCTGCCACATAAATAAAGCATCAAATCGTCAAATACTTGAAAAAATCGTCAGGAAAAATAAGTAAATAAACTGAAAGGTTTTTAAAAACAATTATTTATATTGTAGTAACAATACACAATTTAATTCAAAAATAAATCATAATAATAAAGTTATTTTAACGCTTTAATTTAAAAATAAACTTAATAAACGAGTGTTTTATACAATATATACAATTGTATATTAAAAGCATATAGGTATATATAGTATAGTACATATATTTACTAGAATTAAAGAATTTAATCAAATCAGGTACAATATTAAAGTCGAAGCAATTACAAATGGCAAGTTTTAAATAATATTTTTATACAATATTGCTTCTCAGGAGATTCGGTTAAGTTTTAATTCAGTTTTAAGGAATTCAGTTTAATTTAAATTAACTTGGCTTAATACTCTCTCTAAATTAGCTGAAGAATGTGATAATATTTCCTTAAAAATTAAGTCAAGGCTGGAAATTAAAATGTCTTAATTTTTTGATATTTTTTTCAAAAATGGCGAAGTTTTACATCATTTTCAGGAAAAAATTGTTTAATGTTTAAACAATCTATCAAAGTGTCAGAAGCTCTTGACGTTCTGGGCATGAAAATTGAGTGTTATGTTCGCTAGAACCGACACATTATTCAGTGCCTTGGCTTCTTAAGATGGTCCTTTTATATTTTGCCGAGAATCAGCATTGAGACTTCTCGACCACGTACAGGAGAGGGCGAATGTTCTATTTAATTACGGTTGGGTATCCAACTCCATTGTTTCATTAGAGAATCGTTGCCATGTGGCTTGTGTTTCACTGTTCTATCGCTACTACAACAAATTTTACTCGAGCGAAATAAGACGATTTCTTCCCGAGAGTACTGTATTCCAACGTAATACTCGTCTTTCTCGGCGAGCACGTCCGTTTGTGGTCGATTGGCCAGTGGATCGCACACTGCACTACAGACACAATTCGTTCATTAGTCGGACTATTCGTATGTGGAATTAGCTCCCTGCAGAGGTGTTTCCTGTCACTTATGGTATAAATCTTATTTCAAAATTGCTATTATTTGCTGGGTAATGTTAGGGTATTTGCAGATATTTACAGAACTTACCAAAATTTATAAATATGTTACATATGATTTAATTTTTAAGTTTCTTTACTAATTGGCGCTTTTATTTAGGTTATTTAACATTTTATGTATAATCATCACAGGGGTTCGTAAATAATTTAAAAATATAATACTTTACTTCTTGTTATTACTAATCCAAATTTGAAAACCAAATACAAAGCTTAAAGAGGCTTTAATGTAATTATGTAAATTATTAATTTCTAAAAATCGTCAATATAAGGGTATAAATCGTCATATCGTCAAAATGATATTTTTGAAGCATAAAATCGTCAAAATGACGATAAATCGTCAAATCTGGCAGCTATGATTACATAATAAAATAACTTGACTTTAGTTTTTAAATACTTTAACTAAAGAGTAATTTTCATATGTCTAAATACGCGAGAAGTTAGGTTTAAAGGAAAGTCCACCAGTCTTCAATATCCAAGCGAGGTCAAGATATGTATTTCACGTTTCCTTTTTCCATTGCATCTTCAAAACTTATTGAACAACAGTTGGTCAAAATACATTTGAGAATACTAGGTGTACCGGTGGGAAATGAGCGTTTTTTGTGAAAATAAAGCACCAACATTTAATTGGAAAGTAAGAAAAATTTTATTTTAAGTATTGGCCATTGCCGGCTACACATTTTTTCCATCTTTCAGGCAATTTGTGGATTCTTCGCTAATTAAACTGTTCGTCTTTGGAAGCCAACCAATTAGTCAATCAGCCAATTTTCGTTTTATTCGTAGGAATCAAAGTGCTGCTTAGTTAATGCGTCGGAAGGCGCAACTCCCTTCCTAACACTTTGACCACATGCTGATCCATTTTTTAATTGGCAGCAACAATTTTACGCAAGGGTACACTTTTCCCATCCCTTTATCATCTAAATGATCCATCCAATGATCATCCAATGACAGATAGAATACCCATAGTATTTTAAATCTGTCCAATAAAGAAAATACAAAGGCCACCTATACGCTCACATCCTGGTCGAAGATATCCTTCCCCATTAAATAATTTAATGTTTCATGTTCATTGAATATATACAAACAATTTTATTATCATAAAATAGAAAATAAAAGGAATTAACATTAATCAAATAAGTTCCTTACTTGGCAAGTGTAGAGAACAAACTATAGTTATTAATTCAAAATGCATTATGAAATAAAGAACATAAGAAAACAATAAATTCGGACAGAGGAACAAAACTGAATCGGACCGACTATATTATGTTACTTAATGAAATAGTAAAAGCAAAGAAAGAAATATGAATGAATTTTTTTGTAATTATCACTTACAGATTATGTTTATCCACAGCAATTGAGATGATGGGCCCAGCGGTCAATGTGTATCGTTGTTGGCTCTAAATTCTGTTTAGGGATAATTAGTGAGATCATTCATATATCTTATAAATGTAAAGATTTAGCAAAATAAAATTAAAAGAAATACACTCAAAGAAAAATGTTAGTTAAAACAAAATTAATAAAATACAAATTTAATGAAAACAATTATCAAAATAGGTTAGAAAATTGGAAAAAGTTTTAAATTCAAATATAATTTATGATATAGATATTTGATAGTATATATTTATTTAATATTTTATGTTATAATTTTCAAGTTTATGAGAAAAATTATTTTTAATATAAATATAAATAATTATACAAAATTAAAATTATAAAGCAATAATTTTAATTCAATCATTTTTAAGTTTTAATTTTAAATAGGTTATAGTTGAATTACAATTAACACATTTTGGTTTTAGGTTATGTTTGAACAATTTTGACACAGTTTAAGTAGCCTTTAAGTTCTTTATAATAATTAAAGATTTAAATTAATTTTAAATTTAAATGAAATTATATGAAAACCAAGAAAAACTTATTCGAAATCTTTATAAATATGTAAAATATAAATATAAGAAAACAGGATCACGTGATGGTTAGAGACCAGGGTACTTCTAGAAACTTCTCTCTAGTCCAGTTATGTTGGCCTATGGTTTGTGGAAGGCATAAACCATATATTTTCCCAGTACAGATGATTTAGTGAATTGTTTTATTTTATTTATGGACCTCTAATTCCTTTTGCTTTGCACTAGTTCACTTTTTCACTTTTCACTTATAATGATAAATTATTATTATTTAAAATTTTTCTTCTAAAGTATTTGCAGACTTCTGCACTCTCTGAGTTCTATTTCGTAAGTGATCTCTCTGCAAGAAATTATCACCTAGCAAGCTTACATTTTTACACCAATTCCAATATAAAATATCATTTCAATGGAATATGTATTTAGATATTTAAGATAGAAAAGGATAGATACATGTATGTATATATAGAAATCACATGATAATCGTATGATAATCACATGATAATCACTGATTTTTCTATAATTAACGGGAAAAGACGTAAATCTATCATGAGATAAAAAAATATGTAATGATACAATGTAAAGATTACAGTATGTAACAAAAGTTGTGTAATATAAAAACAAAAAAAATATTGTTTGCGTAAAATCGTTATAAATGGTGAGAAATTATTTTTGCCCAACGTTTAACATTTCCGCTCTTTATTTCAGATTTAAAGCGTCATCTTCACCAATTACTTACTTACATAATTACAACTCTTTAGTTAGGGTTAAGACCTAGCTTCTCACACCACTTGTGTTGTGCATGCTAATTTTATACGTGAGTGGCGGGACCTACAGTTTAAAGACGTCAACAGAATTTTGAGAAACTTTTCATGGCAATTTTATTTACTCCCAGAAATCTGCTGAGAGGAAGTCGCCGAAGAAATATTTTTTCATATTTCGTTTTGTTGCAGATGTCTGACCTGTGGTTTGAACTAGTAAGCCAATACACTACTTACTAGATTGCGCCGACTTCTTCCAACATTGCAAGCAATACGATCTTCGTTTTTCATGTCAAAATCGTTATCTATGTTGCTCTGTCGTTATCATGTTTCTTCTGATAGAGAATTATTAACATATGAATGCTCGATTTCACTCTCCAACTCTTTTCCTCAAATGAAAACGAAAATCATCATTTCCTGGTACAAAATTTGCCATATTTGGAACGATGAAAATTTATAATGTTCTTCGTCTATTGATTTGATGTCTTTCGCAATAAATGGTCCTAATGGAAACATTTGTGTCCTGAAGCTTACTTCAAACCGGTACATCTGCAATAAATTTTATGAATATTATACAGAAATTTTTCCAAAGTCTACTTAAAAAATAATCGATTACAAAAACTAGCATATTTGTTGTTGTATTTTTTGTCTTTTTATATAGTATCGTATTAATTTTTTTATTTTTCAGCCCATAAAATTTTTTTCACATTCTGCATAATATTTTCTGAGTGCTACATAAATTAGTTTTATTTTGTTATACATACCAAAAGACACTAACTATGATGACCTGAACGTAAAAGGAAATTTAGAAAAATAACAAGCCCAACATGCCTCTAATCTATTTCTAACAAGTTTTGTAAATGTCATTTCCGGTAAATATATTATAACTGGAAAAACTGGAATTAGAACTGCAAAAACTGAATTCTGTACAAAAACTTTTTTATAACTTTAGTTCTATAAATTTGTTTATGCAGATTATCCTACAAAGAAGAAATAGAAAGTTTTTACGGAGGTTGTGACTATTTGTTGTTATTTTATGTGACATTTTCATGTATCACAAATAAGTGAAATTAATTTGTATAATTTAGATTTATAATTCTTTGTTAACAACAAGATCTTTTAATACCCTCTTGTACGGTGTAATACCCTCGGTTGTACGATATGCACCTTTAATGCGTAAATCGCAATAAACGCAATTATTGAGCTCAATATTTCATATAAAGTTTCAATTAATAATTGCGCAATAAATACGCAAATTGTTATAATATTGAGCAAAACTTAAAATGGAGCACTGTCAGAAGTATGTGCAGTGACAAAATATATCGACAATTAGCAACAACGTAAAATAAATATGACGAGTGAAGTGGAAGTTAAATTTATTTATATTAACATTAAATCTACCGATACTTCTTTTATTTCTATTCCTATTCCATTCTCTTTCAACTATATAATATTTTAAATTTCTTATGATTTAAAATGTTTTATATGTTTCGAAATTTTTGGGATAAGTACTATAACAAAACAATGATATAAGATTTTTTATTAACAAAATAACATTAGAAATTTTTACTGTAATACTCGTTTGGAGTAGAGTGAATATCCATCTGACAGAAACCAACAATATACCTGAATATACCGAATAATATCAGGCAATGCCAAAAATTTCAAATTTCAGTGGTTTTATATCACAAAATATGCAACTCAAGATACAGAACCTGTGCTCAGGGCAAATAACTTCAAATAGCTCAGTAAAAAATTCAAGATAATGGTAAATCTTCAAAAATATATTCCATGTATTTTTTAATAGAAGCCGTAAAAGCAAATAGCGGTGTTGTATTCTTATATTCAATAAATTCTGATAAAAAAATCTTAAATGAGTAATTTTTCCCGTCACGGTAGGTTTAGAGTTAAACTTATATTTTATTTCCAAGAACTTTTTATATATTTAAATACAGTGACAAAAAGCTTAAAATGTTAAAAATTGTACCCTAAAGACTGAAATATATACTAATATTCAACAGATGCTAATGAACATTTTATTCTGAAGCTCAGAATATATTTAAGTGTGACAAAACTAAAAGTTGTTAGTGGAGATGGCACGGTATGACCTCACCGAAAATAGGTGGGTTACCTCCACTAGTTTCGCACACTTTTAAAGATATCTACCAGGAATTTCAATTTGAAAACACAAAACGCTCACAAAAGCAAACTAAACAATAAATAAGTAAATAAGACAAACAAATAACAACAAAATTTACATGTCATATGATAAACAATATTATACAAAACCAATACAAAAGAAATTACGAAAAAGGAACAAAACAATGATAAAAATGAAACAACAATTCTTAAATAGAAATTGCAAAGTTACCAGACATAGAAATAAAAAGGGGTACAAAAAGCGCGAAGAACGATGCTGCCACGCTGTCCTGATTAGTCAGTCAGTATTGACACGTAACCGAGAGTTGTTTAAAAAAATGCGCGTTAAGCGCTGTGGTATTGAATACCGAAAAATTTAAATAAAGCATGGTTAATTAAAGCAGATAAAGGGCATCATAATTTCTTTTATTTTATTTGCATAGGATAAGAGGAAGAATAGGCTATGGAAACATAGCTTGAACAATATAAAATGTCAATGGTACAGGACATGGATAAGAAAAATTAAGGCGTTACAGAGAGAGTGGAGTCGGATTCGATGTAATAGGAACGTTTTCTGAGCTCGACAAAACCGTTCGCGACAAATTAAATGAAATGAAATTATGAATTGTTATAAAAAAATATTGTATTGAATAAGCTGAATTGCGTATGCCTGAACACTTAAAATAAAATTGTCAATTAAACGAATATTGACTCAATTAAAATTCATGCCTGAATATAGTATTAAGGACAATGAAAAAAAATAAATCAAACACATTTCATTGTAAATATTTGGAGACAATCCACGATAACATATCTATTTTTTTTAATTATTTCCATTATTCTCAATAATAATAAAAATTAAACAATTAATTAAAACATTCACTTAATGTGTGTACAAAATTTTGTTAAACGTAGTAAATTTAGTCTCAAATAGCAAAAGTCGAAATGGGAACTCATGAAAGAAAAAGGCAGTTGTGTAAATAAAAAACCCAGAACTGAGTCATTAAAATAAATATGAACAGTGAAGTGCAATTATGCAGTCGACATTATTGAAGAAAGAAGTTGGAAAGGCTCTTTACGACATGAATCAAAAGAATCTTGAGGTTATAAGATGGTATTCCATGTAGACCACAGTAGTACCATTTACTAGTGGAAGAAACTTCCTAAACCTCATGGAAACTTGAGGCAAAATATCCGGGAATAATACTGGTCATTAATCTCATGTTTAAGTCTCATGCAATAGGCTCTTCAAGGCCAGGAAGTATTAGCACGCTGTCCTTCTAAGAAATTTGGTGTCTTCTGTCTCTGTCTTTAAAAAGGGAGACCCCGTGATATATTGGGGCATAAGGCTTCACTTTATAGCATACAAGGTCCTTAGTGTATTTTGTGATCAACTGGAGCCACCCGTCAAAACACTGATTGGAGATTATCAGTGCAGTTTCAGACCTCGTCAGTCCAGCACTAACCAGCTACTCACATTACGTGAAGAAGACTCATAAAGAAAAGTTAGCACACAATCAAAATCTTTCAAATTATGTCAAAAGAACGTCCTACAGTACAAACCGCAATTGATTCAAGAATGACATCTTTGTAACTGTCCGCAGGTTCCATTGACATACATCTCATTCAGAATTAGTAGAAAGAATAGGACCGCCGCATCCGCAATCACAGAATGACATCAACATATAATCTGACATCGACGTTTCAAGAAGAATGAATGAATTCCAGTATGTTATACATCTACATTAGCCAAAAATTTGTCTATCTGTATAGATCAAGCTATTAAACAAAACGATTATCCTAAAAAATATTGTTACGAAAATGAAAACGGTGTACATAGTTTAACATTAGAATGAGCAAAAGCTATACAAACAAATACAACGAACTTGTTACAAGTTAACCAACAACAACAGTATTGAAGAAAAGGGATAGAAAAGTAAGCGAGAACTCAACAACAAACAACGTGAACAAAATACACAAACCACAATGAAGTCGTGATAGAGTTCTCAAAATGGCAAAACCCCGAACGTTCGACTTCAGAAACCTTCATTAGACTGATTACGTGGTCATATAAAACGGCAAGACAAAGCAGACAACGAGTAGTAAGAATTCAGTCAGTCTTGTGTGAAGACGCGTTGCGTGTGAAGAGAACAGTCGTGGTTTGAAGATCGCCGTTGAAAATATCTGCGTTGTAAGCAAATAAGAATAGCCAAAAAGCAATTACTGTTTTATACGTTATTTTGTCACACACAAAAAGTCCGAACAATAAAGAATTTAATTGAACTTATACACCAATTTAGTTTTATTTTGTTTGCAATCAACGAACTCATATTATAAACGTTTTTGTAAAAAGGTAAAAAAGTAACAATATGTTCCTGGCAATATGCCATATTGAGTAAAGGCTGTGCAGCATAATTTATTTTGCCAGCAATTTATTTCTCTTTTTTAATCTCATAGATAGAGAGGGCGCCCAAGTCCAAAGATTGCACTGAGGTATCATTTCAAAATATGAGATTTCTGCATACTCATAATACTTTGAGTAAATAAATATTTTTTCCCGAGAAAAGTGTTACATGCGATTACGGTTCAGTTTCTGTAAGACGAATGACTTAGACTAACATCCGTTTGTACAGAAAATTATACAATTCAAGTAGACTTTCGTCTAAGCTATTCTTCTTACAGAAGCTCTGCCACAAATGCTGTGTGTACACATTCATTTTTTGTTACACCCATGTAGATAATATTGAGTATTCGAAGTAAATTATGCTTACAGCCGATAGCTTTTTTATGCAAAATATCTGCGGTACGCAGATTACATTGTGTACGTGTTAGATTACGAAGTTCATTTTAAGTGCATATATGTATATATCTCTTCCATGTTCAACTAGACGATACACATGTACAGTGGTGTGAAAAATAACACGGACACCAACGTAACACGCAGAGATTTGATGAAAATGTAAGCAGAACGAGAAAATTGTTATTCTCTGGAAAAAAGTTTTTACTTATACATATATAAGCTGAGGATAAATGCAGTTAATTATCAGCAATTTTCTTAGTTTTCTTACATTTTAATCAAAGTTATAGGTGTCACACTGTTATTATTTTTCACATCACTGTATGTTTTATTGTGTGAAAGTAAAGCGTGATAGTAGTCTGCCGATATGTACATGTATAATATCTTCCATTAAGCGCTTTCTGTCTTTAGATTGAAATAAGTGGATGTGTGTTTGAGATATCATCGAGAATGTTTATTCGTTTGAAAGATCTATTGAGGTTATTAAAAATCTAATGCAACAAAAGACCTCCATGAATTTCCTAGTTGGAGCGCATCAAACATGTCTAATTTTCCTTTACCAAATTTAACCTATGCATAGGCATGAATTACATATATTGCAACTTAAAAAACCCATAAGAAAGAGTCTAACAAAGTCAAACTGTACAATCCAGTTCGCATCATCTCCGCAAAAGATGACCCTTACCTGAAATCGCTCGTGCAATATATCCAATGTGGAATAATTTGTGTGGCACGTTGCACCATCCTATCGATGCTGATAAGCATCAACATATAATGGTAGCTTTTGCAGTGAAAGTCTGGCCATGTTGTTTTTAGAGAAATATGAACGATGACTCTACCAGCCCAAAACCTATACCAAAGAGTATATCAAATTCTTACCCATTCATACAGACATTAGCCTAGTCGCTGAAGATATTTTTTAGAGAAAATTACAATCAATTGCCAACTACCCAAAGCCCAATCAGTGACCACACATCATTGTCTATCGTCCAAGGACATCCGACCATGGTGATTTTCTATCACAAACTTAATAAATGACAGACTTTACTTCAACAAGATGGCCCCTACCAACTGTAAATGTTTGAAAATCTCTGTTGGAAGACCGTCTGGATGCGTGGATCCTATCAAACTTGACAGTTTTGACAGAAAATTCATATTCAAAGATTTAAGTAAAAACGATTAAGTCGAATACCTCTATTTGTTCTTACTCTTAATTAAAGTCTTAGAAAACAATATATATATATAAATAGTATAACAAAGCCTAGAGCAGATACAACTTATGGATACATTTTTAGAAACGCTTGGAATAAAATTAAATTATGTACACGCACTACTTAAGAAATTTTATTTACAGTAAGGGGGGATACGCTCCAATAAGTTAAAGCGCTAAACGAAATAGCGTTAAACGAGACAACTAATAAATCAACTGTGACGAAGGAAAGATGCGTTTGTACTGTAATTGCAACTTCGGAAAATACAGTTGGAATCTTTATTCTGGACAGACTAATAAAGGAGCGTTGAAAAAGATACATAGTATACACCGTCGCTATATAGTGCAACGCATTTGGTTGGTGCATGGCCGTTTCATTTGCACACATATACATCAAGTATCAATACAGTGTGTGATTTAGGGGATCCCAATACTACCGCGTAATACTGACACAGCGATATGCTATGTTCAGACATGCACATACATTGAGTAAATTGCAATAAACTCAACAACGACAAACAAAAAAGAAAAAACAAAATAAAAAAAAATGTTAAAACAACCAGCTGTTTTGTTTACCAGCTGTGAAATGAATATTGAATAAGCAGCTGAACTGCGTATATTGTTATGGCTAAACACTTAAAATATTGTAATCAATAAACTGAATATTGATTCAGTAAAAGTGCATGTCTGAATTAAGCGGGGTCTTACTGTAAAAATAAGTATATAAAGTTGTATAGAATATTTCAGAAATACGTACATACATAATTTGTCATTATAATTCTTCAATCAGGATTATGAACTAACTTCTCACACCACTTGTGTTGTGTGTATTGTTGTATTCATAAGCGGCGGGACCTCAGAGTTTTTGCCAGGATCTGCCGAGAAAAAGTCGCCACAGAAATATTTTTTCATATTGCGTTTTGTTTGAGTTGTCTGACATTGGGTTTGAACCGAGACCTCACACTATTTACTAGACCAATGCGAATTTTTCGAAATATTTTCGATGTTTATTTAAAATATGTTTATAATTTGTAAATTGATAAAGTATTCCATATATTTCATAGCATTATAATTAAAAAGATTACTTATTATGATGATGTAATTGCCCACAAATATAATCTAATTAATCCAGTTGGCGACACCGTCCTTTTGGAAGGTCCCGTTATTTTTCTTCTATTTCTTTACCATTACTTTGTACAGTTACATTACATGTAAGAGTTGAACGTGAGAGTTGCAATAGCACAGTCAGTTGTAATTTGTGATAAGAAAAACATAAATTTTGTAAAAAATATAATTTTGGCAACGATGGAGAACGAACGGTAAAAAAACCAAAGCGAACAAGAATATACATTGTTACTTTATTCTTAGGTTGTTTGCTTTATAATCTTTAAATTTTGTGCAATGAAAATCAAAACATTGCTTTTGTTTGCTTTTTATTTAGTAAAATTTAATGTTCTTTATAAAGGACAGTGGCAAAATACCCTACCATCAACATTCGCTTTTTATGTTAAACAGATATATGCGCAAACCGTTAACTCTGAACCAAATATTTCAAAGATTGAAAATTTGAGCATAGAAGATCAGCAAGACGAAATTTTTATATTGCCACCAGAAAATCGCGATAATGACGGTACAGATGAAGATAGTAGTGAAGAAAATAATGTGGATGTATACAACTTGCTTTCCGAAGCTGCTGTGAATAATGTATCCGATGAAGACTTTGATGGCGACGATGACATATGGTTAGCAGACTTTCGTAAACGAATAAAAACAACCAGCCCCATTGTCAAGGCATCACGACTTAAGAAATATACTTGGGAAAAGAGAGATATAGAACCATCTTTGCCGATTTGGAAGGAAGTTTCAGGCTGTAAAATTGAGCTCTCTCCAATGGAAGCTTTTTCGTGCTTCTTCAACGATGAAACTATAGAGCTATTCGTGAAGTACACAAATAAATACGCTACAGATCAGAACCACGAAGGAAATGTTCATGGTGATGAGATGCGTTGTTTCTTCAGAATTTTGCTGTTGAGTACCTACGTTATTGTTCCCCGGCGGGAAATGTATTGGGAAAGTTCACCAGATGTTCACCACGATCTCATTTCAAGCGCCATGACAAAAAGCCGTTTCCGTTATATTATGCAAATCATCCATTGCTGTGATAATCAAAACTAACAGCAAAACTACAAGTTTGCAAAACTTTGTCCACTTTTCGACATACTTGGATGAAACTTGATTGATTTCACGGAAATTGAGGAACATCACTGCGTGGATGAATCGATGGTACCATATTATGGAAACCACGGCACCAAGCAATTCATTCGAGGAAAGCCAATTAGATGGGGCTATAAAATATGGATGGCGACGAACCGACTCGGATATATAGAATGGTTCGAGCCATACCAAGGAAAATCTACACCACTTCACGAAAGTTTCAGGCATTTTGGCTTAGGAGCAAGCGTTGTCCTATAGTTTATATATATACATATATACATATATATATTTTGATTTATACAAATAATACATACATAAAGTTTTTGTTATGATTTAAAGTAATATGATTTGTGTTAATAAAATCAATTAAAAATAACCAATAATAGTTTATTTTGCCACCGTCCTTTTAAAAGAACGGCATATTCCGGGGGAACGTTGAAAATCTCGAAGAAAACTCAGAAACAAACTTTGATCAGCGATGCATTTCCAATATAAAACAAACAAAAAAATTAAATTTTTTCAAAAAAAAAAAAAAAAAAAATCGGCGCCAAGTGGGTTAAAAACCATTTCTTCGTAAGGTACAATATACATATTTTAAAGAAATTGTTTAAGCATTTCCATTTAAAAAGCGCATAATAGAAAATATCCAGGACAAATTGTAGCATTTAACCGTGACACATTTAGCAACTGAATTGCACTTACTCAACTCAATTTTTTTTCTCATTATGAGCTTTTCATTAACTTTCCTATAAATTAAAACCATACTAATTTACAGGTGCTCTATTCATTAGTCTTGTATTGTTATTTCATTCCACCACAATATGAATACATAATATAAAAAAGAGTATAGAAAAACAAAAAAAAAAAACGTAACAGTTTTCTTCTTTCCTGACAATTATGGTAACGTGGTTTTTAAAGAACGCTTTTCTTTGGAGGGGGAAATTATGAAAACCGTTGCATTTAATAGATGCTTACTTATCTGCCATTTTAAATTCAACCTGGGAAAAGAGTGAACAATAAATTATAATTTGTATTCTCTTTCGGTTATCGCACATCAGAGATTTATTATTAAGAGAACAAGGTATTGGCTCTTATTCAAATATTGAGTATGAATGGAAATCATTAACACTAAATTACCAAGAATTATTATAGGGCGGGAAATTTAAAATTTTAAATTTAAAATGCTATAAAACAAAAACGATTTGAAATTTTGCCAAATTTATTTTTTTGTTGTGAAGTACTAATCAGGTTAGAAATGCAATATTATTTCATTCACATGGCTACCGCGGCTGGCCTCATAACATCTCATTCAATCGGATCAATTTTCATGCACTTTTTCGGGTTTATGGGGTCGTATCTCTGAATGGCATCAGAAATTTTGGCCTTCAAATGCTCAATTGTCTCTGGTTTGCCGGCATAACACTTTTCTTTAACGGCGCCCCACTGAAAATGGCACAACGGTTTCAAATCGCAGCTTCTTGGCGGCCAATTGACATCACCATTTCGGTTAATTAAACGGCCATCAAACGCAATATTGTGGCACGTATTGGCAAGTTACACAATCCTGTTGAAAGCAAACATTGTTCACATCAATACCATGAAGAGTGGATGCAAAAAATTGGTTATCATGGTGCTATAGGTGTCCCCTTTGTTGGTAATGGTTGCACGGTCCTCATTTTCGAAGAAATTTGGGCCAATGATGCCTCTGCCCCACAAGCTGCACTAAACAGTTACACGTATACATTGGTTTATGTAAGACCATGTGTGGATTTTCTGAGCCCCAAATACGACATTTTTGCTTATTAACGTACCCGCTAAGATGAAAATGAGCTTCATCCGGAAACATAATTTTTTTTTGGCGATATCGTTCAGTTTCTGGTTGGTCCAATAAATCAAAATATTGTTCAACCGTAAATCGATTCATTACGTTCAGTCGAAATGAACTTTGTAACAGAATAGAATGACATAAGTATTGCCAGATTCGAAACACCCGATGGTTCAAATTTAAGCCGATAGATGGCCACTGTTGCGCCATAATTATATTCTATATATTTATTTATATTTGTTATATATCTTGTTATTAAATTAAATAATTGAATATTTAAATTTATATAATAATAATGAATTTGTACCACCCTATTGCTAATTAAGTTTAAGATTGTTTGATACATAGAATAAGGTCAATGAATAAATAGCAATATGGAATTAAAATAAGCAACGGAGTTGCTGAATAGATTTACACAGTTAGAATTAAGTATATAGAATATGTTAGGATTAAGTAAAAAGTGAAGTAGTAAATTAGTTTAATATTATCCTACTACTCGTTCGGTCCTTTTATTAAGTAAAAAGTTTGGTCTTCGCGGTCATTGTTTTAAGTGCCCAATTTTAAATAATTAAATTATAATTTGTTTAATTAAATATTTTCTTTAAAAAGTATTAAGGAAAAACAGATATATTATTAATAACCAGCTTTATAATAACGACTGGTTTACATATGTTTATCAGCTTTAGCAAATAAAAATACAGCGAACTCGCGAAAACGTGAATATCAAGAAACGTGAACACTCCCGAAACATAGAGACCTATTCTAAACGTAAACAAATTTTAAAAGCTTTGAAACGTGAATTTAAATTTTCAAGGAATTTTTTATTTATATTCTCTCCAATCATGTTATTAACGATATGGATGATTCAGTTCAGAAATTTTGGTTATCCCCATATAAAACTTAACACCTTTTTGTTTTGCCTTAGTTAACCAGACACCAATCAGAAATGTGAACAAAGTCGAAAACATGAACATCCTTTGTAAAAATTAACGTTTCTGCGAGTTCACAAGTATATAAATACGAGTATACACAAATTACGTCCAATATTTAACTGCCTTTTAAGGGCTTAGAAAATAAAAATTTATTGTGATGTGATTTAATTATGTTTCCATTGTTTACAAAAAGTTTTGTACGTGAACATATTAATAAATAAATAACAAAAAATTTAACGTTTAGAAGGAGTTTTCTTTACGTGAAAGAAATATATATACATACATATACACGTATATAATAAACTATATTAATATACATGTGTGTATATAAATATATATATATGTATATGTATATATATACATGTATATCGTTAGTATAATTCGTAAAGACGCTAAGTCCACTTTTTTCAAAAATTGAGATTTTAATGCAAAACGATAACAATATACCAAATACATATTTTACGACAAAAAAATGTCAGTCTGTAGTTTAAAGTTGTTGTAATTTTGTGGTTTACAAAAACGCTCTAAAAAACTACGAAAATTATTAACAGCACGTGCTAACTCCACGAATATTAATTATTAATTATTCTTAATTTTTGATCTAGGACATTTAACCGTAGATCGAGCCTTAAAAAAACTTCATAATTCCAGCTATGTATCACTTTTGATACATACTTGTATTTCATAAAATTTTCGCAACTATTTTGTTACAAAATTTAAATATTTTTATTTATTTTAATTCACTTTAATAAAACTATTTTACATTATTACATTTCATTATCACTTTTATGAAATTTACGCCAAAATTTTTGACATGATGTACATTGTAGTATGGTTTTTCACGTAAAAATCAAACACTTCATGTCAGCTTGGTTTTATTTTTTTCTAAATGGTAATAATTTGACATCTAGCACCCTTGCTTTGTGGCGATTTATAAGTTTCCAAATGTTTAGATGGGGCAGCTTATTATCACTCCCATCAGTAACGCTCCCAATCGAGAGCTAGCTGAAACCTGATGGCGCAAACCAGTGTTATATTTCGCTAGAAACATTTGTTGTCGACGTCATGTAAGGTAAAAATGTTTCCTGATGCAATAGAACATCGATTATGTCAATAACAATGTCCTCTCTTTCATTCCTCTCTGGTATCCCGGATACAAGTTTCCCCAAATACGGCTATAAGTAGTTGCTACTCACGTAGCATATACTTGAATGTAAAACTGCCAATTCGATTCCGGTAGACCACGAAATTTATAACGACCATAAAATTCAATTAGTTACTAATATATAGCGATAAAATTATTGGGATTATTAAAAGCTGAAAGACTTTTAGCTCAGTTTTCGAAGAGGCGTAAATTAATCATCATTTCCGAGTAGCACGTTATCAAAGCGAATAATTCTGTTATCTCATATTACATATTTGACTGAAATACTATCATCTGTAATATCTATGAAATAAAGCATAGGACGAAACACTATTTTCTAATGTTTGTCTACCACGGAAGATATATATGAAAAAAGCAGTAAGAAAGACTCTACAACATTTCATGCAACAGATGCTAGCAATCTGCGTGAAAATTGGTAATATTTTTTCTTCCCAAACTGCTAATACGACTCTTAATTCCAAGTAGCACCATCTTTTTCGATTAACGTCCTATTTTCATATTTGCAACTGTCAATACATGCGTCCGTTCATAAGAGGAGCTTCTGTTTTTTTCTTCTTCAGGATCTTCAGTAGTAGGAATATTACATATATATGTACACCTTTAATCGGTCACTACAACCTTTCTTTGTAAACTGGAAATGTCTGACCTGAGATTTGAAACTTGGTCTGACGTCTAATATGTTAAGATTGTATATACTAGACTACGACTACTTCAATCAACGTCAATAACAGAAAATTCAACTTTTTCACTTTCATCCAACACTTAACCTTCAATTCCTTATCAAATATCTTAAATAATGTATTATTTACGATAAAACATCACAAAATCTTTAGAAAACTTAAAAAAATTACGTACACAACACCAAAGAATTCCTAGGAAAATTGTATGTATCAAAAATGATACATAAGATAGAATTATGAAGTTTTTGAATTTTTTAAGTCCTATTTGAAATTTTATTTTTTTCTTTGGTTTAAAATAACGACAATCACAATACTAACGAATTCAAAAAATATCAGGCATCTAGCTTATTCTGAATAAAAGTTATTTCGTCTCAAAAATTGAAATGTATAATTTTTGATACATTTTTGATACGGTTAAAGAGAGCTATTTTGTATATGTATATATATACATGTATATTAATATACTTTATTATACATACATAACATACATACATAATTGGTCATTATAACCCTTCAGTCAGGATTACGACCTAGTTTATCACACCACAGTTGTTGTGTGTGTTAATTTTATATATGAGTGGCTGGACCTACAGTTTAAAGTCGACTCCGAATGACAATTTTTTTTAGAGAAACTTCTCATGGCAATTTTATTTACTCTCAGAGTTTTTACCAGAAATCTACTAGTAGCCGAAGAAATATTTTTATATATTTTCGTTTGGATGTCCGACCTGGGGTTCGAACCGAGGCCTTACGTCTAATAAGCCAACACACTACCTACTAGACTACGTCTTAAATATTTTTACGTGAAATATCTTTTATTTAACAAAGAAACTCAATCTGTATACTATTAGATACAACAACAGTTGTGGAATACTAGGGAATATGTTGGTCGGCGCAAGGGCTGCACATTAAAAGCACCACTATCTTACGCTGGAAAACCAGCCTGAAAGTTTATTAAACGAAGCAGAAACTTTTCCTTATTTTTCTCTGATTTTGTAAAAAACATTGGAAATTTTTTGGTTTTATAATAAAATAGAAATAATATAAGTAGCAAAATTTTATTTATTTATAGCAAAAATTCATGAAATTGCTAAAACGTATTGTGGTACTAAGACTTTTGCTGTCCACTGTATGCATACACTAAAATAGAAACGATACTACAAAGTCTGCAACCTATCATTTGACCAGTCATGGTCTTAGTATAATTCAATTTTGGATTCCATAATTTAATGACTATATTTATTGGTACACTTTTATTTTGAGCTGCAAAAGTGGAGATACCCTCCGAAAGAAAAGGGAGTAAATGTAAAACTCACATTCCGATTGTATAAAAATGTATGGAACACCTAATATTTTGTAGAATATCCCTTAAGATCATCCACACCATTTGTTTTCTGTTGTTATTTGCTGCCGAGAACTTATAAGTAAGTTTTTCAGGTAAGTTTTTTTTCGATATGACTTCACATTAGCAATGATAATGATTACGAATTCCTAATTCGTCCACACTCTAGTTGAGTTCGTTCTTTATATACATAATTGGTTATCACAGCCCTTCAGTCAGGATTACGACCTAGCTTCTCACACCACTTATGTTGTGTGCGTTAATTTTATACATATGAATGACAGATTTTTGAGAAACTTTTCATGGCAATTTTATTTACTCTCAGAATTTTTGCCAGTAATCTGCTGAGAGGAAGTCACCGAAGAAATGTTTTTCATATTTCGGGGTTCGAACCGTGGCCTTACGTCGAATAAGCCAGCACACTAATTACTAGATGACTTCGTTCGTTCTTTAGGATGTTTGAATATAAATTAAATTAATTGTTTCCACAATCAATTCCAAAATTACTATCATTTATCCACCGATAAACTAAGTTCTTTGGCCAGTTTCATATCAACAAAAATGCGACATAATCAATGGTCATTTGGCTTCAATTTTTGAACATGTTGCATTTTTTATGCACGATCAGTACGTAAAATTTTCCAGGTCGTTGAAGAACAAAGTCCTATTTGTTGAAAACGACAACGAATTGAGATTTTGAACTATCGCAGTTCGATCGATAACTTTACGACTTGTTTGTTCTTTAGGCTAATTATGTTGACCCCGAATTGGACGAAGTTCCTCTTTGTGCTACGTAAACGGACGGAGCTGAGAGCTTAATGTAGAAGAAACAGTATTTTGAAAATTTCTATATGGTTGCTAAGTAGCCTGTTTAGAAACTATCTGCCTATTTCACCATATTAATGAAAACTATTCTTGAATTTGAATTCATTTGTGTTCTAACATGTCTTTCGTTCAAAACAATTGCAACCCTATTTATAATTTACATTATAGAATAGGCTGACAATGCACTGTGGCGCTACAAGTTCAAAAATTCGAGATTTGGACGTCAATATTTGTTTCAACGACGTTTTCTGTAGGCACTGCTTTGAAACTATCGCTTTTACTTTAGCCAGCTAACAGCTTTATTCGTTGTGTTGCGTTCCGCGTTATTTATTTGGGCAATTCACACAAGCCCTTGTATCGTTATATTGAGTGTATTGTTGGATGAATATACAACAGTGTATGCTTGTTGTTTATAATTTTCATATCAAAATCCGATGCACTTATACACATTGTTTTCATATGTTCTTAAAAGTTGAATTGGTATCATGCTATCAGTTTATGGAAATGCCAGTCATCAAGAAAAAGAATAAAAATACAAAATATTTTCTACGTAATTTGAGTTAACAATTAACATTTCAAAATTAAATTGTTGGCACAGATAATTAATTAATTTTCGTTTTTCCGTAAAATTTTTCATTTTGTTGCTTAAAAAATCAAATTATGAATTCTATTATTCTTCTTCTTATCGCTTTTTGTCGTTTGGAATACGAAATACACAATACAGCATAACACTGAGCTTTCACAAACAAAAAGTGTATTCAATACAACATACGCGAAACGAAGTCGTGTAAATTGGTCAATTGGATTTGTATACTATTTATTTATTTATTAATCACAATACAATTACAAATTATATTCTAATTATATACGAGCTGAGTATCTTTGACCATATGCTCGGTGTAGTGTCACAGGCCAGAGTCTCTGGTGGGAATCGAACCCACGACCCTCACGCTAATAGTCTAGCACACTACCCACTAGACTACCAGGGCACTCTTATATATTATATTGTATATTCTTATATTGTTTTTGGGCCTAATATATTTTTTATAGGCAAGTATAACATTGGCGACCTTGAAAATTAACCAATTTGTTATCAAAGCGGTTCCTTAACAACAACAACGCTTCTTCATAATTTGTCTCGTTGAGCTCCAATGACGCAATAGTGTCGAAAGCAGCTTTACCTAAACTGGAACGCAAATAGTGGCATTTTTTAAGAGTACTTAACTCACCATTATCATTAATAACTGAATAAAAAGAATAAAAATTGCATTATGACTGGACTCAAGGATAAAATTATTAATTGTTGAAAAATTATATATTTTTAGCCATTATATCATATGAAACAATCATAGTTGAAAAATTTATTTCCCCACAAAGAGAGACATTTTTATTAAGAAATACTATTTGTTATAAAACTATTTGAAATAACATACCGCAATTAAAAATTTCAGTTTGCACTTTCGGTTTTGTTTCGATTGCATAAAATTATACGAAAATTTTTTGAATTTTAAAAAAAGAATGCATAAAATATATTTCTAAACAGAGCTTTAAACCACTAAATTATTTTGCTTCCCTGGCATTCTTTCTAAATGCAATCTATGGAGAGTAAGAAATCCGAAATAAAAAGTTGAAGTAAAATTCTTTCTCATTTGATAGCGGTCAGAGTACGTGATGAATGAACGCTTTTGAAAAGAATTTTAAAAAATTCTCAATTTCCCAGCTTCTTTTCACAACTTAAAAATAAACAGTTTTCGACAAACTTCTCGATACTCGATAATGAAGTGAATTTCTGGTAAAATGCGTTCGTTGTATTGTGTAGTGATTTGGAATGTGTACATCAGCCATAAGAGAGATGAAAATAATAAATTAGATTTGGCTTTGATTTGCATAAATTTGTAATAAAATTGATTTGCTGTTAAGAAATGGAAAAAGTAAAATAAAAAACAATAAGAAAATGAATAATGCAAGACAGCATTTGTATACTAAATGTTGAGAAAAGTTTTAATGACATCAAAAAATAAGTGACCACCACTCAAAAAAATGCTGAATGCTTAAACAATATAATTAAACAATACTTTGAACAGACTTAAAAAAAAGAAAAATCTGATGAATTTTAATCAAATAAATACCTTACATTGCTTGACTGAAAAACGCAAATAATTTTATCACATTTTGTTTTTTTTTGTTATCATTCATCTTCTGTTAGTGATTTTGAATTGTCAGCAGGAAGCATTAAATCTGTAGAACAGAAATGCTTATTTTTTGTCCTTTGGTTATTACAATATTAAAGGACAGTTATTTGGTTTTGAACATATAAATAAATACTTTAGTCTGAAAGTCACAAAGTTGAAAGACAGTGTAATACTTTTACAATTTTTGTACAGGAAATTGCACAAATTTGAGGATTTTTGAATAATTGATACCATAACATGGTAGATTAGTATAAAGACCTTAAAATATCTTTGGCTAGAGTCCATCTGAGTGGTTTGATTTAATGCAAATCGTTTCCTTTGTTGGACATTAAAACAACACATTGACCGCCTTGTTAGTCATCAGTGACTGACACTGGAGTTCTGTGTTAAAAGTTAACGGGATTGTCTGACACATAAAATTCCTCATAATTTCCCACAAAAATGCATTAAAGTAAATTAAACAATCATATCTCTTCATAATTTATTAAATATAACTTAAAAACAAAGAATTTTTGTTTACATTTTATGAAAAAACTTATTGGCAGAGTTTCTAAATAATCTGTCATTTGGAGTCGACTTTAAACTGTAGGTTTCGCCATTCATGGAAAAAATTAACACAGCCAACATAAGTGGTATGAGAAGCTAAGTTCTAATCCTGACTTAAGCGTTGTAATGACCAATTTTGTGACTCCTTTGTATACCCATAAAAGGCCAGATTTCTCTGGCACTCTAAAATATATAGTATTCCTGCTGGACTAAGGTTCAGTCTCTTATATTTTCAACATAGTTTCATATACAGTAGAGATGAGAATTTGATATACATACATACATGTATTCATAGGAAGTTTTAATGATATCTGATCGACCTGGATTATGCTGGAAAGATTTGTCTGTTTACTCACATATGCCTTTAAATGCCTTTGAAACAAAACTGAAGTCCAACTACACCTTTCCCTATCCAAACAGCACTGGAATATGCAATGGAAAATGTAAATGAGAAAGTAATTTCGATATAATTTTTAAAATGTTTTATAATTAGAAGAATCTGAACAGCGTTTAATAAAAAAATCCTAACCCCTGGATGACAGAGATAAAATGGGGGTGGCTAAAATTACTTTTAATTTATGAGACTGTTGGTTGACCCTTGAATATGAACTGGTATTATGAGATGTTGCCTATAAGCAACATTGCGCCATGGTAGCTCATTTATTATCCGTTCATATTTTATGTTATTAGGGTGTGAGGAAGAATTACTAGGTGAGCATCACGTGTCATAATGGAAGTACCCTAGTTAATCTTCACACATCTATTCATCGTTCTCACGATTTTGAACGGTTCGCAATCCGTCATGTGCCTTATATGTGGAAAGAATAATTTCCTTTGATTTATCCCCTGTCGAGCCTATGAGTGCATTCAGAGTCTTATTCCTGGATTTCATTTTTCCCTGGACATAGGTGGGGGATTTTGGGAGTCCAATACGACCTAACCGACAAGACTGAGTATTTTTTGATTTTTGTAGAACATCCGTTTATACTTTTTCTCGCTTTTACTATGTGTTCCTTTAGACACATGAAAACTATGGTTTTTGATAACTATGGGTTGTGTGTTGAAATGTTTAGCAGTGTTTATTTTGAAACAAATAAATCTATTCGTAAAGTTCACATGCTGACAGTACAATTGCTCCTGATTTCTCTTGAAATTAGCAAAGTGTTGTCGTCATTATTGAGCAATGCTAACTGAATTTTTGTTTACAAACCTTTATTAGCTAAATATCAACGAAATTTCATTCTAACAAAATGGCTCCACTTACTATATAGCGAGCTTAACAATTTATTAGTGGTGAACGTTATACACCGATGTTTTGAAAGCTCTCAATTTGCTGCCTTTTTATTAATCAACATCGATTAAAAATCAATGCTGTCTGCAATAAAACTTAATACACAGGTATCCTGTTAGTCTAGTGAGTAGTGTTCTAGATTATTAGCGTTATGGTCCTGTGTTCGATTCCTACCTGAGCATAAGGTCTAAGTAACTCTGCTCTTTATATTAAGTTGGATAAGCTGGTGTGATGGGATTTCTTTGATATAATCGTGCAATGAGAATCTGTCTTATAATAATGCGGTGATAACAGCGAATCGAGAAACTTCTAACTGTAGGAATTCTGTGGTATACGAATGCGTCAAGAACATATGGTGTGACAAAAGTGGTCTTTGGTTCTACATCCAGGCAATTCGAGTATTTCATCCAAATGTTTTAAAAATGTGTTAAAATAAAAAATGTAGTATTACATATATACTGTTTAAAAGCTCTTTTAATTATATATAAATCCGCATCAAATTTTATTGAAATATTTCCGTTGAAGGAAAAATCGGCCCTACCTAGTGTTCAATTATACGTTTGAGCCAATGTAGGATAATTGCTTTGACTATTGATTAGTGTTTATGTTAAAACAAATTACAGTTCAAGTATTAAATGTGTAAACTTCAATGTCTCAATTCCTAGTATTTGATGAAACGAAGTATTCCATTATTTATTTGAAATTATTAGTAAATATGTATACAACGCTCCATTGTTAAAGTTTTACGGCAGAAAATATTTCAATTTAGAAATAATTTCACGGTTTATTTTAAATCTCTTTAAGCAACCACTCATAATAAATATTTATTTTTCATTTATGCAGATTTAATCCAAAAAGATTGAATAAAATCCTCGCCCACAAATAAATTTTAAATTCAAAAAGCCTGTCTATTTAACTGACATTACTTTTATTATTATCTGAGGATAAGAGAAATGACAGCCAAACACAATTAATGGCAAACAATTTTATCTTAAAGAAAAAGTAAACAGCTGCAAAAACAGATGTACAAACAGACAAACAATAACAAATAATGTAACAGAACATAAAAGTATCGAAAAAAATTAAAAAAATTACACAACCAAAAAATTGCTACTAAGTTTCTATCGAGTATCTTAAATAAGATGAGAAAAATCAAAAGGGCTGCAACTTTGAAGTCGCCGTGGTCTAGTAGAAAGTGCGTTGGCTTATTAGACGTAAGGCCTCGGTTCAAACATTAGATCCGACATCCCCAACAAAATGAAATATGAAAAAATTTTTTCTTCGGCGACTGCCATTCAGCAGATTTCTGGCAAAAACTTTGAGAAAGTTTTTCTCAAAAAATCTGTAGTTCGAAGTCCACTTTAACCAGTGGTCGGCACAAAGAGAACATAATCAAAATGTGATTGTAGTTGTGAGAAGCATTTTCAAGTGTACTTATTAACCTAATATGTATATCTAGTGGAAAATATAGAAAAAAGGTACAGCATATTTACTTGTCAAATATTCCTCCAAAAATATTTTAATGTCATAATATTTTCTTTGGGGTGTATAATTGAAACAATAAAACACCTGAAAAAAAGCGACATGAACCTTCCTCTTAAGAAGCTGACAAGCAACTGAATACACTTTTCTTTTCTTACGAACATATTTGATGTTCGTGTTCTATTTGTGTAAAAAACCAAATATGTTCGGCCCCTGACGGCTATTGGGGACGACCACCCAAGTTTAAACTGTGGGTCCCCCCACTCATGTATAAAAATTAGCACACACAACTTAAGTGGTGTGAGAAGCTAGGTCGTAAGCCTGACTGAAGGGTTGTAACGATCATGTATGTTATGTTATTTATATTTGGCAATGTAATGCTGTTTTAAATATTTCCGTTTTTAATTTTTGTAAATGATCGAAAAATTTCACATCAAAACAACCAAAAAATAATTTATGTGTTGAAATGAACATGACATCAAATATTTTTAATTCTTTTCGCTGAACCTTCACCAATTGACCTCTTTAATCATTAGGGCATTAATTTGTTTTTGTAATTAGTAGTCTGTAGAAATCACAAATTTTAAAATGGTTGAATATATGTTTTATTACGAAAGAGAAAAAACGCTAAATAAAATAAAATTAGGTAAACAACACATCCTGCATCATTAAAAAAGCTTTAAATAAACTTTAAATGTAAACATGCATTAACATTTCATATGCACATGCAAACTCTATGTTCATAGAGGTGACAATTAAATAACAATGATGTACGAAATGTGAACAAAAATTTTACCAGTTCAACAACAAAATTTGAACACTAGAGTAATACAGAAAATACAGTGCTGTTCAAAAAAATAGATTCACCTATTCTTCGAAAAGTTTATTATAACTAAATCTCTTATATAAAGGAGTATATGTAAGAAAGTAACTGCAATTTGTTTACTGACCTCTAATATGATATTCTAATATGAATTCGTAACATTTCAAAAATTCGAAGCGTCACTCTTTTTTAATTAATTCTAAGCACAGATTTGGTTGTGATGTTAGATCATGGTGAATCTATTTTGTTGAACAGCACTGTATGTTTTAAAAAATTGATAAATTATCTATTCTGTTTGCAATATTCCTTCAAATTCTATTTTAATTTATATTCTAGTCGAAAAATTCAACATAAATCTGTCTTGTTTTATAATATCTGGTTTGTCACATTTTTTTTTTAATTTTTTTATTGAAAATAAGTACACCGCTTCCATAGTTTTGGCAATTCTATAGAAAAGAGCGACAAAAATATTATTTATTCAGTTAATGGTATTTTATTTAAGAGCTGAATTTTTAATTAAAGAGTTATGATTCTAATAATTCAAGGGCAGATTTTGATAAAATACTAATCATCTTACAAGTCAGTTTGACCAATTATAAATTTTTATTCGAAAGCATTGCTCTCCTATAATATATTTTTTAGTGTAATTAAGCTTTTATGAATTCATATGACAATCCAAAAATATTATTCAAAATAAAAACTAAGTTTCTTGCCGAAAATTATTATATTATGTGTACATGTATACACAAAATCGTTCAGTTACTGGTGTCTATGGTTTCTTTGATTGTAACACCGTCAATAATGACTAATGTAAAGTAAACAACTAAGACACACTATACCCCAAACCCTAAAGTACATAAACATTCGTTTTATGATGAACCATTTAAAAGTTTCTCAAATTGAACGCCGATGTATCGTTCATCGAACGCGGGTGCATCGCCGATATACCATCAAAGTCAAAGTTTGTATCCCTAGTTATAAATAGATCTAAGCTCAGTAATAGCATGTGCAATAAATCGGTGTACATATGTACATATGTTGCAGCGTTTGAGATTTGTCTTGGGTACTTTAGCTGTTATTGCAAATTTTAATCTTCCGCAACTTTTTTAGATACGCCGCTAATTGACAGTTTTGCGTGTTTAATTAGTTCCGAAGAGTGCAAAAGGATCTTATCTTATGGCTATTTTTGCTATTCTGCTCTGTTTGGTCATCTTTGAGGTATTTTAAAAACTAGAAATTGTTTGACAGCGTCTATCGAATTTTAAAGAGTTTTCTTTCAGTGTTGATGGAGGTTTTAAACATCCTTTGTTATAATTATAGCACGACTTCTATTCCGTTGTTTCAATTCAACGCCATTACTCTCAGGTTACCAATTAATCTCACATTTTGGGGCAAAGCTTTGACGTCCAAGATAATGCAATTTTAACCCACTTAAATATTTTCTGCGCGAAAACGAGTTGTCTTCCGTGTAAAGACGAATATCTATTTCCGACCTGGAATAACAGTTACCCTTGGGGAGGCAACAGAAGAAATTATGACAAAGTTGGAAATCAGGGATGGATCACCTACGATATAGGAAATAGTTACATGAAATAATATGGTATTTGAAATGTAAATGGTAAATGTACATATTTTATATATCGGATCTCTAATCATTAACAAATCCACACAAAACTATGCAATGCACCAAGACAAGCAATGAGTTATGTGTTAACGGTTTTAAATGGGAAATTTAAAGACGAAATATATTTTAGTATTGAAGTCGCTAGTAAATGTGTTGGTTCATTAGACGAGAGATCTTGTTTCAACCCCTTAAACATCTCGAACATAACGAAATATGGGAAAAACTTTGAGATTTTAAAAATGCCATGAAAAGTTTTCAAAACTCTGTCGTTCGGATTGAGTTACTTTAGTGTAACTATGTATATATTGTGTATTGTTTACATGACATATAATTTATATTTTAAATAAATTTCGAAAACGATGTCAATTGCTTTAATACATCATTGTCTTTTAATTCCAGCAGAAGTTCCATGAATATTTATGTAAGTTTTTGTATTGAAATCATTGACCTTGTTGCTTAATGTGAACATGCTGCAAATGCACATGACCCTATTAGCGATTGTATGTATATTGTTAAGTAAGTTCAAAGGTTAAAAAGAAAAAAAAGTGTATACTAATTGATTAACCTTTTTGGAAGAAAATGGCAACAGTGTCAGAGCATTTATTTTTAATTTATACGACCTGAAATGCTAGTACATATGTACATATCTAGTTCATCATACAAACAACAGCAGTTCTCATGTCCAAAATCCATTAAGTTTGTTTTTTTTTTTAATACGTAAACCTTAACAAATCAAATAAATAAAGAACTTAAAAAGGAACGTGTACAAAAACAAACGAAAAATTAAACGATTTTAAACGGGATAAACAAAGAAAATAATGTATTGTTGAGCATACATTTGGATTTGTGTCTACAGTACACATTGCATTAAACTTAAAGCAAATATGTATGTACAAATGAGTTGTCGATATGTGTTTGAGAGGTGGATCTTATATTGTAACTCTTTAACTTTTCAATATATTTTGATAAGATGTGGCATGGTAAACTTTTTCGATCTTGTCACTTGTGCTGTCGCCTGTCGACACCGAACGACAGATTTTTGAAAAACCCTTAATGGCAATCTTATTTAGTCTCAGAGTTTTTGCCAGAAATCTGCTGAGAGGAATCGCCGAAGAAATATTTTTTTCATATTTTCGGTTTTATGTCTGACCTGTGGTTTGAACCGCGGCCTTACGTCTAATAAGCCAACACACTACCTACTAGACTACTGAGCCTTATCAGATTGCATTGTTATAGGCGGCGTTTTCTTAATTCCCTCTAACTTTAATCCTATACACTCTTTTGCAAATGAGGGTATACTTGCCATTCACATTTATATAATTGTTGAGGAAACAAAAGGGTCGATTTTTATGTACTCAAGACTTAATGTTGCTTCTTGACTCATGTGTGGAACAGTATGTCATCTGTAACTGTGACTATTAAAAATATTACTAGACGAGATTTCGTAAATTCAAACGTCAAATCTGACATCTTAAACAAAACGAAATATGAAATATGAGTGTTTCCACGACTTCCTATCATTGGGATGAAAAATGTCTCAATTTATTGTTAGTAGTCTACGTTTAAACTCTAATCACGCATTAAAATTAACAGACTCAATATAGGTGGTGTGGGGAGCTAGGTCGTTATCCTCACTAAAGGGTTGTAATGACCTAATCTGGCTAAGGCTTCAGCAGATTTCCGGCAAAACTCTGAGAGTAAATAAAAATTGCTATGCAAAGTTTCTCAATCTATCGTTCGGATTCGACTTTAAACTGTAGATCCCACGACTTATGAATAAATTTAATACATAAAACATAAGCGGTGTGAGAAACTAGGTCGTAATCCTGACTGAAGGGTTGTAATAACCAAATATGTATGTTTGTATGTATATATGTATGTATACCCGACTGAAAGCTGAGAACATTTATCGGTCAGTGCCTCCAAGCCTTCTTTCCAATTATGATGGTAGAAGGAATAAAAGCAATTTGACGCCGAACTCTATTAAATGTGTTCAACTACTATTCTGAAATGGAAATATTCTTATATTCAGTAAATGGTACGTATTTGAACATGACCAACTGGTTAGATGTGCGATCGTACAGCCGTCTAGCATTCAGCAAGCCACCAAGAACACAAAATTTTACACCATTCTTAGAAATTTGCTACACAAACTACGCACAAGAGAAAATTCCGAAGGCTCGTGGGTCGTACATATTTTTTTTTTTTTGTATTGTATTCAACATACAAAATGTTCCTGATGAAATTATTAATTATTATTAACTAAAACAAAATAAAGTTTTATTTTTTGATGCAACAATTTTATTGTCGCATTGTGTTTAGCTACTCTGCGTAGTACTTGTTCATATTTCGTGTATTCATTTTCGTTTGATGTCGTATTCATTTCAAGAGCAAAAAGAGTCAATACATCGTAATAGAATAACAACTCTTAGAGGAAAACAAACAAACTAAAACATGTGTTCACTTCTTCACCCAAATTTAATTTCAGGGAATGAACACCCATTTAGTATTTAGCCCATAGCCTTTATTACGTAAGACCTTTTTCATTCATTGTGACATACTTTTCACGAATTTATTTCATCATATATTTCTTACTTCATTTAGAATACTGCGGAATTTCCTTTTGCTATTGGTCTGAAATTTAAAACATGCTTATAGCTTATTTCCGTCATGTTTCACTTAGTTTGCTTAAAGAGTTAATCCTCTTCTCCATTTAGTGAAGAGTGCCACTCATATTCAAACTAGACACAAATTTAGTTCATGAACAAATATTCAAATTTTTAAAATATCCAATTATTAAATCAGTTTCAGGTTGATCGGCAGCTGAGATACTTAACCAAAATTATGTTGAGAAATCGATGGATAGATTTTAATTCATTTGACGTAAAGTTAAGACGGGCAAATTGTCACCATTTCTGTGAACTACCACACATAATATCTTAAGAATGTTGTTTCTGATCTTGAAATAGACCATTATGCGAACATCTTAATACATTTCAGAGAAAATGATTCGAAAAAAATTGCAGGACTCTCTGAAGTCGCTAAGTCCGAGGGAAATTTCTGGGCTTATTGACAGGAAGATCAAGATGTCCAAACAAATGAAACATTTACTTAATCTTGATTTAAGACCCTGAAGTTTAGTAGGTAGTGTGTTGGCTTATTAGATGTAAGGCCACTGTTCAAACCACAGGTCAGATATCAAAACAAAAAATAAAAAAAAAATTTCCTCGGCGACTTCCTCTCAGTAGATTTCTAAAAAAAAATCTGAGAGTAAATAAAATTGTCATGAAAAGTTTATCAAAAATCTGTCGTTCGGAGTCAACTTTAAACTGTAGGTCCTGCCACTCATGCGCAAAGTTAACACACACAAATTGAGTGGTGTGAGAAGCTAGGCCGTAATCCTGACTGAAGGGTTGTAATGGCTAATTATGTAGATGGAAACAACATCTAGAGGAAAGGCCGTGAGAGTACATTGATTGTGGGTTCATATGGAATTGACTCTTAGGTTCTAAAAGTGATGCCTTTTATTTATTAGTTATATGTTTCAGTAATATGGTGTGTATTGGTGCATTGAAAACGCAACTAAAATAGATCAGAGAATATGCTTCCAGGAAATAAGCAACGAGATGAGAATAGCGCAGACTATAATATTGCAAAAAATTCTATCTGTCTATCCATTTAAGATACGTGTGCAACATGTCTGTTAAAAGCTATAACGTAAAAAAATGGCTGGGACCAAAAACCATCACTCCAGTATAAATTTAAATAGCTGGAAGCATATAGGCATGATATTAAAATATCAAATTGATACCAAGCGTATTATAAATTGTTTTACTCTGATACCAAATTGACAATATTGGTCACTAGCATAGGTGACCGTTTCATACGGTACGCCTTATTCGGATACCTATTCACCAGGCAGAAATCGGAAATGAGTTCACGTTAAATTGTCGGGCAAACACATGAGTTGGCTTTAGGATAATATAAGTCTTTGCGGGGCAAGGAAAATCGAGTTACTGCTATAGTCTTAAATATTGCATGAGACACAGCAGGATAGCGACAGAGTGGACAATATCACTAGAACACTCTCATGAGCCCCAGATGAGGGAAGTCCACATGATCTTAAGTCTAAATAAGATTTAACTGAGTAGGGTTATAGATTAACAAAATCACTGAAAAACAATACTACTTATTGACTTTAAGAGCAGTAGATTGGAAAAACGTACACGATTCTGTGATGGATAACTAAGCTCCGTCTTACCAATAAAATTAAAATATGTTTTAAGGGCAATTATAAATGAAGTGTAGGGCATAAAATAGTAAGGCATTGCACACAACATGTATAAACTCGTATATTGTGGTTATTTTTCGTTTCCCTCACTTTGGATGATGTGTTGTATAGACGCATTTATGATAGATATTTCAGCGTTTGTTTTGTGTTTTCATATATACTACGTACCTACATAAGTATATGCAGTAGGTACATAGCATGAATAAATAAAAATAACAATCCGAAGGATGTATCTGATTTAAGAACAATACAATTGTCAGGCATGTTTACTCACGTACTTAGAGCCAAACAAAAATAAAAATATCTATACAAGCGCACTTGTGTGATAGACAAATAAATATATATGTATGTATGTGAGTAGGTTAGTCTCTAAAAGTATAAACATAAGCAGAGATTAAATAAATTTATGTTCCGTTTTAGTAGTAATTAAAATTATGAAATTTTAAATTCTTTATTGTTTTGGAGAAATAAAACGTTTGAAATATGAGCTCGTAGATTGCAAATAAAAACAAAAATAAATTTATGTTCAGTTTTAAATACATCCTTTATTGTTCGCACAATTCTGTGTACCACTGTTCACAACTTGATGTAGACAACAACAATTGCTTTGTTGGTTATTCTTCTTTTCACTCTTTTGCGAAAACAATAACAATTGTTCAATAGATCTTTATAAAGAAGATCTTCAAACCACTATTATTCTCTTCACACGCAAAGAATCTTCACACAAGACTGACTAAATTCTTTCTGACTCCGTTGCCTGCTTTGTTTTGCCTTTTATATCGCAAAGTAAACAGTCTGATGAATGCTCTTGAAGGCGAATGACTTCGTCTTCGCGAAATCTCTATAAATGTAAACATGTTGTTTACGTTATTGTTGTTTGTGTATTTTGTTTACGTTTGTCCTTGCAGCGTTGTTGTTGTCTGTTTGTTTATTTGTTTATCCCTTTTTTATACGGATATTGTTGCTATATTTTTGTTTATTTGTTGATCATGTAAACAAGTCCATTATTTTTGTTTTTGTAGCTTTTGTTTATCATTTTAATGTTAAACGATGTAACACCATTTCCATTTTCGTAACAATATGAACTATGGTGAAAAAATGAAAGTACAAAATTGTGTCTATTTGACAATACAAAATTAAATTATTTTAAGTTAAAAATGTCTAAATTTGTTCATATTTCTTTAAAATGATTCTTTTAGTTTCTCTACATGCACTTTTCAAATTTAATAAATTTTGTTATATTTGTTTCCATTTCTAATAGTTAATAACTTACATTCAATTTTAAAATTTAAAATAATTTAAAAAGAACGCAATCAAATCAATAGAAATCATTTATACCAACATATACAGGACAAAGACTCTAGCAGCCAGTTCATTAATTTATTATATTAATGTATAAATTTATCATATCCTATCTAAATATATAAATAAATACATACAAATATATTTTACCAAAACGTTACAGTTAAATTATTTGAAGTATATCATCGCTCACAAACACAGTAACAAATGTAAATTATCTTCGGCACTTAAAATTTGTATTTCTAAGTATTTATTTGTTTTGAGTAAATGAAACTGGTTTTAAGTGTAATTATTGACAGTGGTTTCTAGATACATTACATCGTCTTGCTAATTAAGTTCTCATGAACACGTTATTTACTTATTTATCAATATTATTAAATTTACATGAAATCGAATTACAGTGAATTTTGGTTAAGTTTATGTGTTAGTTTAAATAATGAAATCTTTAAGCATAATTATGTCATTAATCGTACCTCCGAAGGTATGTCTGTGTTCAGCCTTTTATGTTAGAAAATAATTTAAACAAATCTCTAATGCGGATAATAAAATTTTTAAAGTCACAAAAAAGGTTTTAACATAAAAAATTAATACTTTTATGTCAATTTAGAAAATTTGTCGTAAACGATGTAATAAATTTTGTGATGATTAATCTATAATAAGTTTCTCAGCAGTTTAAATGAATAAATTTCTATTTATTATATTAGTATTATTAACTTTTGCAATTATTATAAAAATTGTAATTAAATAAATTTATATTAAACAAGATTCGTGAAATGTGGCAATGCAAAAATTACCACTAAAGGCAAATGTAGACGGTCCCACAAGCCGTACGACGGGCCAAATTTATGTGTCGCAGACATGGAGTAGTACCGTGTAGCTTACACGGTGTAAGCTTAATACGTAAAGAAAACTTACGAAATTGAGAGAAAATACGGCTCTTTTTTAGAAATTTTTCAACTACCAGAACGCTTCATTCTGTTTTTATATTTCGCTTTGATACCAAAAGCTCACTTGAGCACGCATAGCGGCCCGTTGTGACGCCACAGGTGAACGCAGTCCCTGCACTGACCAAATTTCACCAAACTAGGGAACTAGTTGGTCAGCGCAAGGGCTGCACATTAAAAGCATGACTACCCTACGCTGGAAAACCAGACCGAAAATTTGATAAACGAAGCTATACCCTTACATCAATGGATGATAGCTCCGTCAGGCTGACAAGGATTGGAGTGCCAAATAATCTATTTCAGCACCTCGCAAGAGATGGGCATTGACAAAGAAAGTAGATAACAGTCGCCTCTGCCTCAGCGGATCTGCACCCATGGCAGAAGTCATTCGTTAGATGGGAGCTTAATTTTTTGCGCTTGTCTTTCCATAACACAATGACCTATAAGCATGGCCACTGTGATCGAGATGACGTTACGATCAAGTCCGAATAACTGGTATTACTATGCCCAGGAACCCAGACAAGGGAGACACTGAAGGGAACAGAAAGAAAATCGAGACAGCGGCGCCATTCACCAACGATCCTGAAGTTATTCATAACGCTCAACAGAGATCTTATGGCAGCATAGAGAAGATTGAGATGCTTGAGAAAAGAGCACCATTAATGAGGATCCATTGAGCAACCCGGTCGATGGCGATTACTTCCGCCTGAAAAACGTTACAGGGAAATATTCAGGTACAGTTTCCCAGGGTAGACTCCGCTACCAGGTAATCGATGCTAAGTAAGGCTACAGGATCTACCTCCAAAAAGAGGAACATTGAGTCTAGTCGCAGTAAACTTGGTTGCCTACTTAGCGAGAAGCACAGTAGGAAGCCAGTTAAGCATTGCGAACAAGGCTTTTGTGGGGGGAAGGTGCGTAGAGCATCGGTGTTATGATTGGCTGCAGACCTTCGGACCTTGTGAAGAAGTCTGACATTGTATAGTTTGTTCAAAGCAGTCCATAAGAAACCAACACCATTTAGCAGGTTGGGTTTGACTACCACAGAATACACCAGACGCGGATCTTTGTCGCAAAAAATTCTGTCGTATAATTTTTATTCCCATTTTTGTAATACGGATTGCATTTTTTTCTCTGACTTTACGTACGTAAACCCTTATGAACGTGAAAAGACAAACCAACAGAGAACGATTGCAAATTCTTGAATTTAATAACAAACATTTTTAATGTATGAAATGTGTCTACTATCGTCACATTATCTTCAGTAGCGATGCGCATTTTAGTTCAATGGCTATGTAAACAAATGGAAATGCTAAATTTGGAATGCAGAAGAGTCAAAAGCAGTTCAAGAACAGCTAATACACCCAGAAAAGTACGCTATTTGATGCGGTTTGTTGCTCGGCAGTGTTATGGCATCATATTTCTGCAAGAACGATGAAATTTGCAACGTTACAAGCAATAGATCTTTCAAAAATTAAAAAATTGAAATTGGTTGGCATGTAGATTCTATGAGCGACACGGTATGCGATACAATGGATAACGTTTTGAAGCAGTCCAAGATCTTTTTTGTGACTGTATTGGATAATCTGGACACATACGACATACGAGTGTGTTTTCAACTGATAAAAACTACATGCCACACCACTCATAACAAATTGGATATTTTGCGCTAGTGATTTGAAGACATGGTCATTTCATGTAGATGTGATTTAAACTTATCACTGAAATCATGCGATTAGACTTTTTCTTGTGAAATATTTTTAATTCGCAGGTATATGCCAATAACCGACAATTCACAGCAGTCCGCAAAGACTCCATACCATCGAAGTTCGACATTTCGAACGCACTCCAGCCCGAAAATCTGTGGGTTTATATATTATGATCCGTAACCATCTTTCTTCCTGATAAATCTCTGTGCACCTTACAAGTTTTCCAGTAGGTATCATTCTTCGAATATATATGAATTTTTGGCATCATATGTTCAACAAAATTTTTTTTCATTTGGCTTCTAGCGTAACTTGTTGGCGTAACTTGAAAGAATTTGCATCAAATATTATTCATTTATTTATTAATTAGAATATAATTACAAATTATATTTAATTATATAAGAGCTGAGTAACTTCGACCATATGCACGGTGAAGTGTAACAGACCAGATTCTCTGGTGGGAATCGAACCCACGATCCTCACGCTAATAGTCTAACATACTACCCACTAGACTACCAGCGCACCCAAATATTATTCATATATCTGTATACCTTAGTCAATGCACATAAGACCAAACTTTTTTATTGTCGGTAGTTGCCTACGGTAGAAATCATATGCTTTATGTAATGGAACTTTAATTTTTCGCAAGACCGTTACATGAATGGCAATATACCAGTTTAGTTACCAACACAACATTTAAAGGTTTATTCTTCTGTTACTGCTTACGCCACTTGGAAACGTACGGCTTCAACTTAATTATCCCTTTTATGCTTAGGTTCTTTACTAAGCTTCTCACTGGCTGATCCAGATTTGTATCACTGTTTGGGGCCATTTTCTTATCCTCAACGTAGTAATTTGGTGATAATTTGATCATTGACTAACGGTTATTTTAGGGTTTGATAAAATATTAAACACAAATTGAACTACCATTTGTAGGTAATTCTGGTTTTTCAAAAATTCCTTGTCGCCATATTTAAAAAAAAGAAAAAAATTATGTATAAGAATGTAATTACCTGCGTCCAACATTTATACTCATAACATAATATTAATCCATCAAAATATGTTGTTTTTTTATTATTGACAGAATGCTTTATTTATTAATTTTTTTATTCTTTTATGATGCAGATCAATTATGAACAGCAATTATGAAATATTGTTACCACAAAAACCACACATGTGCTCACACATTGTTGACACATAAGTATCAAAAGGACAAGCCTCATAATAAATTAATTTAATGTTATAAATTTTAATTATAAAAAAATAATTAAAATTTTATATGTGAAAAGCAAATAAATACAGTTTAATTTCATTGTAATATCACCTGTATAGTAGAGTCAATTTAAAAAAATATACTGTACCGGACAAAACTGCGCGAAATTCTTGTAAATAAAATTTTTGCTTATTAGATTTAACAAATTATTATAAAATACTTATACAGTTATGTATAAAATTAATACACGCAACATGAGTGGTGTGAGAAGCTAGGCCGCAATCCTGACTGAAGGGCTGTAATTGGCATTATGTATGTATGTGTTCCGAAAGAAGGTGACCGATCAAATGGACATCATCAAGACTGCTAAATACAGGGAATTTGCTCGTTATGGCTCTGATTAGTTTTATATTCGTTGTGCATCAATGTTGTGTCATTTAGACCACTGCCGTCCAGCTGGATTTGGATTAATAATAAAAATCTATGCAGGCTGTAAACGTAATGGCGTCCATCCCTTTAACTTCTGCCGTGCTGATGACGACGTTGTACGTAAAGTTTTGCAAGCTGTAGGACACGCCTGCCTTACTGAGAAGCACCCCGATGATTGTCGTAAATTGACTCCTATTGGCCAATCTGATTAGGATCTCATTGCTAACCAAATTGTCACTAACCAACGCGCTCCTTAACAATCCGTTCCAATTGTTTTCTCCAAGTAAACAATGTAGGAACATGTCACAGAAAGAGAGAAATGAAAGATCGAATATCTGCCTGTTTACAAAACAGACTGAATTAATGACAAGTAATTTGACCCCAGGTCAGACATCAAAACGAAAATATGGGAAAATATTTCTTGGGCGACTTCCTCTTAGCGGACTTCTGGCAGACACTCTGAGAGTAAATAAAATTGCCATAAAATATTTCTCAAAAATCTATCGTTCGGAGTCGACTTTAAATTGTAGGTCCCGCTTCTCATGCATAAAATTAACGCACACAACAAAAGTATAGTGAGAAGCTAGGTCGTAATCCTGACTGAAGGGTTGTAAAGACTTATTATGTATGTATGTAAGTAATTTGACGGATGTAGCTTCAAAAAGGTGGCGTTATCTACTATTAAACTACACTGAAGCAAGTAAATATTTAATAGTACAACTGAATTTGTATCATATTTTTAAATTTGTTATAAATTTTACAAATATTAAATAAATTAAATAAAATTAAATTATATGTATATAATAAATTGTTAAGTAACATAACTCAGTATGATATTCAACGTTATCAAGAGGTTACTGTAGTTATGTTTAAGTATTTAAAACTTTACCATAATGTAGACTACTTTTTCATTCGTCTTACAGTGGAATTGTGAGGCGTGAACTTTCATTAGCCTATTTAGTCGATGAGCCTTTAGTGAAACAACTATTTTTTTGCATTTTTCACATTCAACCACAAAATAAAATAAAAACAAAATTATAGACGGAAAACTACCAAAACTAAAATGGAAAGAAACTGAAATTATTCTTGCGTTGCAAAACTTTCTCTGTGTTACCAGTTACAGAAATAAAATAGTCATTTCTTTAGGACTTTTTGTTTTTGTTTTTGTTTCGTTTGTTAATTTAATTTTATCAAAGTTTATTGCTACTTTTTTGCTTGTATTTCTTGTACGTTCTTTTTTGCTTTAATTTTTTTCAGTCAATGTAGCTGCCGGAGGAATAAGCCATGAATGAAACTTTTTTTAATTTTTGTCTTTGCAAAATTACAAGTCAAAGTTTATGCTACTTCTAAAAACAAAACTTAAAAAAAATAAAAATTAACAAAATGAAAACATGTAATATCGCAAGTATTTTTGGATTATTCGAAATTATAGAGAAATGCCATCTGCATGTTAATTTGCAATGCAGATGCCAATAAGATGTTAGCAAAACTTTTATCTATTTTATGTTTCAATGCAATTCATTTTTTTTTAATTACACTGTGCGACTGACAAAATACACGATTTTATCAAAAGAAGTGTCAATCTCTTCGCAAGATAATGCACTTTCAGAATGTCATCACTTATTTCATACTTTTTAATTAAATTTTGCAAGTAAGAGTGGGTAAACTTTAAAAAAATTAGAAAAAATCATATTTTACAAATTTACCCGATGAAAACTCATAACATGTAAGTTTGAACCATATGTTTATGTTCTTATGTTTTCAAGGCTCATCTCTACCGTTTTCAAAAAACTTTAGATTTTGAAAATATGTTGAAAAATATTTGAGTAAGCAATAATTTTGTGTAAAAAGATTGAAAAAAATAGTTTTTCAAATTAAACAAGTTTGGAGGGTTCAAGATATATAAAAAAATATTTTTGAGTTCTACTCAACAAAACTCACAAACTACGCTATGTTATTAGCTGGGTGTTTTTATTTATTTTTTATTTTGGCGCATTGTGTTATTTATGTATGTATTTTGTCATTTTCTTAATTATACACAAGAGAATCATTAAGAACAAGCATCGTGCAGAAAATTTAAGTGATTGTCGTATGCGGGTATCAAGAATAGAAAACGTGACAGCTGTTAGAGACTTTAATTGTAATGGAAGATGATGAGTTCAAAACAATTTGTAAATTATACAATATGAGTATTACTTCACAATCCTTTGGTGAATCTACAAATAGCAATAAGTGATTAACTTCGTTATTACGAATGTTTCCAATATTTATGTAATTCTGTGAAGATGAGAACACCTATATTGGTAACAGCCAAGGAACACGGATGGAATTGTAGAATTTTTTCTTTCAGAGATTTACATAGAAGGCAACTTTGTTCGCATCGTTCTTTTCTTCTGTCAGAGCGTGAGCAAAAATTAAGCTTTGCTGCGGATTGCAACTATTCTTTCGTTCAACTCAGTGAACCCAGAGACAAGGTGACAAAGTCTCTTTCTTACTAATGACAAACCCACATCCAAATTCGTTCTTTTCCACATGATATCTGTAATAAATAAAAATTGAAGTCGCCGTGGTCTTGTAGGTAGTGTGTTGGCTTATTAGACGTGAGGACTCGGTTCAAACCACAGGTCAGACATCTCGACCAAAACGAAATATGAACAAATACTTCTTCGGCGACTTCCTTTCAGCAGATTTCTGGCAAAAACTCTGAGAGTAAATAAAATTGCCTTGAAGAGTTTCTCAAAAATTTTTCGTTCGGAGTCGACTTTAAACTGCAGGTTCCACCACTCATATATAAAAATTAACGCACACAACAACAAGTGGTGTGAGAAACTAGGTCGTAATCCTGACCAAAGGGTTATAATGACCAATTATGTATGTATGTTTATGTAATAAATCTGTGGTTCAAACCAATAACAGCCAAAAACAAAAATAATACTTTCAAGAAAAATTCTTTTTTATACGCAGAAGGTTTCTGAAAAATTTATTGCAAAATTAAAGATGTTTATACGTTCAAGCCTAAGATCCAAAACTACAATGAAAGTCTTATTTCTTATATTTGAGATCTTATTATATATTTATTATTTATTACGACTAAAGGGAACATGTTTTGATTAATAACGTGTTAAAAATCATTGCATTGGTTTCACTTAAATATAAAGTGTTGTTAATAGAATATGATAGCATACATACTGTTTTTCCTTAATGTTTTTTAAGGAATATTAAACTAAATAAATTGTAGTTTAATTATTTAAAAATTGGGCACTTGAATACTGACCACGAAGACCAAACTGTATACGAATTGAAAAGAACCGATCGAGTGTGTTTCTAATTATCAACTAACTTTATTATTTCATTTTTACTTAATCCTAATATATTTTATATACTTAATTCTAACTGTGTAAAGCTATTCAGCAACTCCGTTGCTTATTTTAATTCCTTATTGCTATTTATTCATTGACCTTATCCTATGTATCAAACAATCTTAAACTTAATTAGCAATAGGGTGGTACAAATTCATTATTATTATATAAATTTAAATATTCAATTATAATTTAATGACAAGATATATAATAAGTATAAATAAATATATAGAATACAATTATGGCGCAACATTCCGGCCCCATTGAAGGACTGGAAGTCTTCAATTGAATAGAAGTGGAGCTAATTCGTGAATTGGGCGCTTAAAGATGCCGTTGCGCGTTGCGACCTCCGCCACTCTGACCTTGCCGTCTTTGCCATGGTTACGGCCAGGACTTTCCCGGTCAGCCAGTGTTGCGGCGGGCAATTGTCCCCGTGGACGATTACGACCTGATCGATCTTCAGGGTGAACGTTCCGCTGGTCCACTTGGCCTTGTCTTGAAGACTCAGGAGACCACAAAGCAGTCGCCAACGCTTCCATAACTCCTGCTCTCTGATTATTTTGTCGCTTACGGATTCTGGCGGCCGCGAACGCAGACCCCGTCCTATTAACAGATGCGATGGAGTTAGAGCTTCTCCGTCGTTGGGGTCTGGAGGCAGCGGTGCGATGGGCCGATTGCTGAGCACTGCCTCCACTTCTGCGAGCATTGTTGCCATCTCTTCGTGAGTGAGCGCCAAGTTGCCCACGGCTCGCAGAAGTAGGAATTTCGCTTGCTTCACAGCGGCTTTCCACAGTCCTTCGAAGTGCGGCGCCCGAGGTGGTATGAAGCTAAGCCTCACCCCGGCCGACGCTGCATATGACTCGACGGCCTGTCGACTCCTGTCGAACTCTTGTTGAAGCTCCTTGAGGACTCAGCTGGCTCCGATGTAGTTCGTCGCGTTGTCGCAATACACATCTCTGGGAAGACATCTTCTTGCAGCAAACCTTTTAAACGATAAAAGAAAGAAATCAGTGGAAAAATCAGACACTAACTCTAAATGCACCGCCTTAGATGCGAAACACACGAAGTCATTTTGCTTCGGTAATACAAGTGGGAACTTTTCATCGTGTGGCAAACTTGCATTAAGCAATCTCCCACCTACCCTTAAAAGCGAAAATGTTCTTTTTTCTTCAGTTCCCAATAACTCTTGGTTCTCTTATAATTCAAAATGTTCATTAACAGGCAATTTGGAACTGTCGTTTAGTAGAAACGACGGTCCTTCAAACCGTATTGAGTCTTTCAAATCCCTTACATCGGATCGTCTTGACACAATGTGAGCTGGATTCTCTATAGCAGGTACGTGGCGCAACGAAACTTGGTGAACTTGTACACTTAATGAAGTTTCAGGCACATTTGATTGCCCATTCCTGGCCAGCAGACTCATGAACAAACTTTTCGTGGTCACATAGAGATCCTCAAGCTCGACTCCACCGTCATTATCGGGATCCAAATAATCCACTTCTGACTGGAGCTCCATTGCTTGGTCTACATATGTTTTTACAATATCGAATCGACATTCCAGCTCTATAGGATAACAAGAAATAGTCCTATCGACAATAGATTATCGAATTCTGTCGATATCTTTAATGACCTTCGCTTTCTTCGCGAGTAATTTCTCCAAGTTTTCCGCTCTGGAAGCAGAATCTTGGCGTTTAGAGCCTCTACTAGTCATTATTATATTTGTTTATTCAAAAATTCCTCAAAACAAGAATTAAAAATTGACCAAAATAAATTATTGGTCGAATTGTATTCGAATTTATTCAATTGCTTTGGAAAATAGAATTTAATTGATGTACCTCGGTACACAATATTCGAAATGTCCGATACCAATACTCAAGTGGCGTTAATTGAGTCAAGAGTAACTTACTTGATCTCAGAAAATAAAAATATAAACGCTTTGCACAGCCTTCGGTATAAAAATATTTAAGGTACCGAGTAAAATCGTTCGATAATCGATTTATTTTATAATAAAACAAAAATCAAATTTCAATGTGTTATTGTAAATAACAATGATCGAAAATAATTCGAATTTTGAAATGTGTGTGAACAATTTTGTCAAAATTGTATGTGACTTGATTTTTGTTATTAGTGTGAACGGTCACACTGTAAGCATCTGTAATATGTAAAGTATACACAAGCAGTATAGGAACGCGTGGAACGGAACACTGATCAAACGAAATTACGAAAAATAAATAAAAAGAAAACAAATAAAAGCAACACAATTGGTGTGCTGAATATTTTCTCACTAACAAAGAGAACAAATTGTTAGTGTAAATACGTATTAATTTAACGATTTTAAACACTTTTAAGGGTGGATTTTTTATAATTTTATTCAGGAGAACATTCATGTGCATATGACAATTGTAGATATATAAAATTATGAACAAATGTATATAAAATTATAAATAAATGTATTGTTTCAATAATTTAAAAATGTGAAATATATTTTTTGTGTTCTGCTCTTTAAGCGATTATGAATTTTTTGATTAACTTACAAAAAATCTCTTAAATTTGATTAAATTACAAATTTAAGGAAAAAACACAAATATATTTCAACCTTTTTACCTCTCGAGAGTCAGATATACTCTCCTTAGTTCCTTTCGATTGGCACAAAATGAAGTTGCAATGGGGCATCTGGGCAGAATTCCCTTCCTGGAGTCGTCCAACGATGTATTGTTTGTGTTTGTGTAGTGTGTTGATATGTTAGGTGTTATGTTCTTTATGATATTTATGTTTCAGTTTTACACTAATAGCACTTTTTGTATTCGCAATTCTTGTTACACTGTATTTGTTTTATTTTGCATATTTTTGTTTCTATTGTTATTGTTGGTTATTTTTAATTTTGTTATTTTGTATTTTATTTTTCTGTATGTTTATTTGTATGTTTTCAGAACAATAACCAATATGTATATTGTTATTTTTGTTTTTATATATTTTGTATTATTGGTTGTTATTCTTATTTTTTTTTTGCTATTATTGTTTTTCTGTTCTATTTATTTCTATTTTTTTATGTTTTATGTTGTGTTTTTATATGTTCTCACAAAACTCACTCGCTCAGAGATTTTTGAATTTGTGTTTAATTTTAGTGTTGCCTTTTTATGTGGTGTATTTTTTCTTTTTATTTTTTTGTATTATTGGTTGTTTTCTTTATGTTGTTTTGTATTTGATTTTAATTTGTGGTAGTTTTTAAAATCTTAAGTAGCTTATAAGATTTTACCACTTTTTTACTACTTTTTTAAATTTTAAATAATTTAAAAAATTTTTAACACTCGCGAATTTAAATTTTAAACAACTTATAAAACTTTCGCGAGTTTGGCCTATTATACGAACACGATCACTATTTAAGTCCCTGCTCGGGCGCCAAAATGTTTTTCCTTAGTGTTTTTTAAGGAATATTAAACTAAATAAATTGTAGTTTAATTATTTAAAAATTGGGCACTTGACCTGACCGCGAAGACCAAACTGTATACGAATTGAAAAGAACCGATCGAGTGTGTTTCTAATTATCAACTAACTTTATTATTTCATTTTTACTTAATCCTAATATATTTTATATACTTAATTCTAACTGTGTAAAGCTATTCAGCAACTCCGTTGCTTATTTTAATTCCTTATTGATATCACAGCCCTGCATGGGTTTTGCAAATAAGATTGCTCTAGGTGTTTCCGAAGGCATTTGGCGCGCTAAACACGAATCTGGTTTCAAAAATTTTCCATCACGTCAGGTTTTCGAGAAAAAGGGGGTTGAAAACCCCTAAAAATAGCGTTTTTGGCCATTTTTGAAACATTGTAGAGCTCAACACTGACGTGCTAAAACCATCGCTATTGATAGAAATTGACAATTGATCTTTGCTCTTTAAAATGAGCCCAAAGCCAAATTGTTTGCATACACCCTTAAAGTAGGGGGTGGGTTTATGTCAAGGGGTGCAAAAGAAAACGAAACACATTACGGAGGTCCTTAAAAATTGATCAGATTTACTTGAAAATTGTTACTCAGGGGTTTTTACAGATCTTCATTCAGAAGATGATTACAGATCTTCATTCAGATTTAATGAATTTATTAAATCTGAATGAAGATCTGTAATCAGCGACCCCAAAAACCCATGAGTAACAATTTTCAAGTAAATCTGATCAATTTTTAAGGACCTCCGTAATGTGTTTCGTTTTCTTTTGCACCCCTTGACATAAACCCACCCCCTACTTTAAGGGTGTATGCAAACAATTTGGCTTTGGGCTCATTTTAAAGAGCAAAGATCAATTGTCAATTTCTAATAATAGCGATGGTTCTAGCACGTCAGTGTTGAGCTCTACAATGTTTCAAAAATGGACAAAAACGCTATTTTTAGGGTTTTCAACCCCCTTTTTCTCGAAAACCTGACGTGATGGAAACTTTTTGAAACCAGATTCGTGTGTAGCGCGCCAAATGCCTTCGAAAACACCTGAAGCCATCTTATTTGCACACAAAAAGTCCAAATTTGCAGGGCTGTGTATTTATTCATTGACCTTATCCTATGTATCAAACAATCTTAAACTTAATTAGCAATAGGGTGGTACAAATTCATTATTATTATATAAATTTAAATATTCAATTATAATTTAATGACAAGATATATAATAAGTATAAATAAATATATAGAATACAATTATGGCGCAACACATACCTCAAACCAACTTAAATCGACAAGGCTTTGCATCATTATCCATCGCATTTTTTGTATGGAAATTATGTCAGTCCCACGTTGAGGGTATCTGTTAATTGGGCGATAACTCCTTCTTCTTACCAGTTTCCACGTTAATATAATCTGAGACGTATTTTTGGTACTGTTAACTAATAATGGACATTAAAAAACATCGATGTTATATTGATTTTCACAAAAAACATCGATGGTTTACATGCATCGATTGATTTTGTTAACAAAATTGATCTGAATTGGACTTACTGTTATGTGGAGGTACTATAGTACTATGACCTAGAAATTTATTTTACTGCACTAATATTGGATATCCGTAAAACTTTACGATGCTATTCGGTGTCAATATGAACAACTGCCTCCATTCCAGAGCTTTCTAACTCCTTTTCCTGTTCTACAGCAAGAATCTGTCCTCATCGGCGTCGTGAAAGCTTACCTCCCTGCGAGCTCATTCTAACTAAACCTGTCAGATTATACTGGCGCTTCTTCAATTTGATTTGAGCATATATTTCGTTGGAACAAACTGTATCTTGGATACCCTTATCTCTTTTAGGATATATAAATCCATCTGTATCAGAGATCAGCAATGAGCATTACAAACGATGAGTAAAATCGAAGCATACTCATAATTTCTGATGCTTATACGCATTCATACTTATTTTAATATTATATTCATACTAGTCATATTCAAAGTTTGAAGTACTCTTCGTACTCATACTTGACAATACGTATGATGTTGTTGATTTCTACTCTCCATGACTCAACATTTACAAGAATCGCAAAATAAGTATGATTCGCGTACGAACACTACAATATTCACTAGAAGATTGTGTGTTTGTTTTGTTAGTTGTCTTTGTCTTTTTTCTTTTTTTGTACATGCAACAACAACTAAGACCTTAAATTTTTATGAATGATTTGATTCACTCGAATATTTTATAAGTATTATAAGTGTTTTTCCAAAGTTATAAATCTGAATGAGTAGACTTATAATCAAACATATTTCGAACGGTATGAATTTGATGTGAACGTTTTACTCATACTCATTGTACTCACACTTATAAATCATGTTGTAGGGGGTACGAATGAATCAGAATTGTTAAATTTCAATATTGTTGACTCACTTATATTCAAAATTTCATGAGTGCTTATGAGTAGGGAAACAACGATTCATTGCTGATCTCTGATCTGTATACCACAGAACGGTACCATTTATAAAACATTATGTAGCAACCCAGCGGTAAAAATGCCCATTATGTACTCGCTTATCTTAGCAATATTTCGTGGCTGTCAGTGGTGATGTTTTCACTTATTTTCCCACTTAGATTTAACATAAAAGTGTCATAGGCTGCCACATCGATGTGCTCTCGCTTAGAATGTAAGCCACAAAATCATTAAGCTCTATTAACATTTCACTTACATAATAAGTGGAGTTCTAAGCGATGTTGATGAGGAGCCTATATAGACTTGCAAATTAGAAAGTATTGTATGTAGATTACAGTGCTACTTGCATTTGTAAGTTAAAATACCAACAAATAAGATTTTTTATTAAAAGAAAAATATTTTTTATTAATACAAAAATTAAATTAAATAAATACGAACTATACGACATCATAATTTAATGATATATATACATCTTTATGCAATATTCTGTCAAAATTTTTTTCTAAGTATCGATTTTACAGTTTTGAACAGAAGTGTTGATGATATCTGTTGGGATCAAATCTACTCACTGGGTAATGTAAACGACCAGGTGGCACTAATTCAGGAAAATGTGCGTCTGCTATATGACAGTTGTGTTCCTATCAAAACAAAACTTGTTAAAGCCAAACACCAACCGTGGTTTAATGCTGAAATTAAAGCATTAATTGATAAGCGCGACATTGCCTATCGGCGATGGAAGAGGTTCAGAACGGATGATCTGAAAGCCGTTCATAAAGCCGCTCGTAGTGAGGTTACCAAACACATTAAAATTGCAAAAACATTGTTTTACGGCAGGAAGTTCGCTTCCGCATTAGATAATAAAGCTAAATGGAAGGTAATCCGCGATATTGGTATTGGACATAAATGCCATAATACTTCTCCTGACGTCGATGTAAACGGTCTGAATGACAAATTTGTTAATATTAATGTTCCTACACCTGACAGTAACCTATATGATGACCTTTGTTTTGTTCCGCTAGAAAACCCCTTTAGTTTTCGTTGTGTTAGTCAGCTCGAGGTTTAGGAATGCTTATCTTCTGTGAAATCGAATGCGATTGGTTCTGATGACTTAGATCCTCTGCTTTTAAAAGCTTTGTCACATAGACTTTTACCGTATTTTACTCATGTATTCAATTCAGTCTTAACTATGTCCTCTTTCCCTGATGAATGGAAACGGTCAAAAATCATCCCAATTCCTAAATCTAACAATAAATTCAGGCCAATTGCCATTCTTCCGTTCCTGTCCAAAGTTATGGAAAACCTCATAGCTAGACAAATGAACGGTTATCTCACGAGTAATAATTTTTTATCTGATAAACAGTCGGGATTTATGAAAGCTAGGAGCTGCACTACTGCTTTAGTCAAAGTAGTTGATGACCTTAGGTTGAAGCTGGACGAAAATTACATAGCGTTTTTGGTTCTTTTGGATCACACTAAGGCTTTTGATACAGTTGATCACAGAATATTATTGAGAAAGCTACAGACCCTCTTTCATTTTTCTAATTCAGCTTGCAGCCTTATACGTTCCTATCTCATTAACAGATCTCAACGAGTTTACCTAAACGGCAACATCTCGAATTCGGTACACGTTGGAAGAGGTATTCCTCAGGGATCAATTCTAGGGCCCCTTTTGTTCTGTATATACATTAACGACCTACCTGATGTTTTGGATAATTGTAGCGTACATATGTACGCTGATGACGTTCAGCTCTATAGGAGCGCTTGTATTGATAATATCCGACTATGTGTAGATACGATTAACGATGATTTACGGAAAATTGACAACTGGGCTAGTGCTAATGGACTTTGTATAAATCCCTCTAAATCGAAATGTTTATTGCTCTCCAGGACTAAGAGAGCGTTTGACGTGCCGGAAATTATTATCAGGGGGAATAAAATTGATTTTGTTGAATCGGCATCTAATCTGGGTGTTATCTTTAATGGTCGGCTAACGTGGTTTAGCCACATTAATGTCATCGTTGGTAAAGTTTATGGTATGCTTAGGAACTTATGGGCTGTTATAGATTCGACTCCTTTTGCTATACGCCTGCAACTGGCAAAAACTTTTTTGATTCCTGTTCTTTTATATGGATCGGAAATTTTCGCAAACTGTGATGCGGATGATAGGCGGAAACTCAACTTGGCTTATAATAACATAGCCAGATATGTATTTATTAAGGGACGTCGGGACCATATATCACACTTTTCTTACCAGATATGTGGTATTCATTTTGATAATCTATTGAATATTAAGTGCCTAATTCTCCTCCATAAGATTATTACTTTGGAACAGCCAGTATACTTATTTAGCAGGATTAGATTTGCTAGATCCAACCGCGGTAGGAAAATTATCCAATTAAGGCATAGGACTCTTTTGTCGAAACGACAGTTCTTTATACACACCATCAGTCTTTGGAATGCACTACCTAATTATATTCAGAACATAGGCAATGCAACTAAGTTCAAAAAGGAGTTATACAATCTGTTTAAGTAGTTTGTAACAGATTTTGATTGTTTATACATTTTTACTCTTCATTTTTATTAGTGATTAATTATTTTCATTTTTCTAATTTATTATTTAAGTTTCATTGTATCTCATTATATGAATATATTTGCTTGTTTGTATTTTTCTTTATATTTGCATCTTTCCTAATTTAGTTTTTTACATATACTCATTTTCTTATCCTAATTTGTTTGTATCGATTGCTATTTCCTGAGGTTTAATCATGTTCTTATTCTTATTCATTTTTATTTATACTGTACTTCAAACAATTCATTACTCATATAATGAGCGATTTGTTATTACTTTTTCCTATTTGATGTCCTCCCATAGCACTTTCATTTATAAGATTATTATCTTGTTGTGCTATGATTAATAAATAAAATAAATAAATAAATAAAATAAATAAAAAAATAAGCCCCCTGTTTTCAAAATGGTCTTTATCTTTGGAATCTGGAATAAGAAATATATTTATAGATAAATGGTTTTTGTTATTTGATTTTAAGAACTTACATATGATTCTGGATCTGCGGAAATTAGGCTGTTAACTCTTTCTATGTCTTCAACATTTAAAATAGAAAAATCGGAATCTTTTCCCACATGTACGTTTTTTACAAGTTGTTTAATTATTGCAGTGGCTTGTATTTGATCAACTGAAATAATTAATATTTATGTATTTAAAAATTAATAACTCTCCCATTTGTATATCAGTACCTAAAATACAAAACGTTTTAACTCCTTACATACGTTAATAACAAGATTTTAAAAATTAACTGCAAAAAAGCAGCAAAAATGTTAAAATTTCAAAAAATAATGAAAATTGTATATAAGTTTAAAGTTGCACTATTTCCAATTTAAGTATAAAAATCTAAAATGCGATTAGAAATATTCCAGCCGTTTTAATATTTCTGTGAAAGTATGTAAATGTGAGTTAGGACGTTTTGGGTTATCTCTTTCTGTTATTAGCTATGTATATTATATTAGCTTTAATTACATACCTTTTAATTTATCCAGTTCATTTTCAATTTTTTTCATCTTTTCGAATAAGGTTTTTTGATTATTTATAATATTATTATAAACATATATTTCACAGACTGTTTTTCACAAAAAAACAAAAGGTTCTTCTTTATTTTTCTTCAAATAAAAACAAAACAACATAAAAATATCATTATATGTTGGATTACGCATAGATTATACTCTAAGTACTTAGATCGCTCGCTTAGAATATCATACGTACGTCATCGCATATTGTCTAAGTACTTAGTTTTATTTACCGCTGGGAACCTAATGCTCCTACTTTTCTCTATAATTATTCTTACCGCAGTCTCTAAGAGAAGACTATAAATTATTACAATAAATTTATAACAACTGGAGGAGAATTACTTTACTTTCAATTAAATAGAGTATAAAAATTAATCGCATTTTGTTAAAACCTTATTGAAAACATTCTTAGAATTTGTAGCTATGCATAGAACACTCTCATTTGAAATTATTGTTCACAAACATTTTTCAATTTATAAACAGTTTATTAAATATTTCGACAATTGTGTATTGTTATCTTCCTTTACTTAACATCGGATTTATTCATTGTATTTCACATGATAATCCAAGAGCATAGCGACCCTTTTATTTTCGTTTTCGCTTTCAGGGGAATATACACACGCATAACAATATTTTAAAAAATGTATTTCTTAAATCCAGCAGCAATCTGTTAAAATTTTACAAATATATGCAACGAAAACGTGTTTAAATGTCGCTAAATCTGCGAGGATGTCTTTTCATTCTTGTGCATGCGCAAATATTTCAGGATATTTATGTTCTATTTAAAAAGCGTTGTCAAACTACGATTAGTGGGATTACACGAAATATATACATATACTACCATTCGAAAGCGAAATATTGATTAAATTTCTTGACTTAAAATTAAATATGTATTGCGTAATAATTTATTAACGCTTATTTAAATATAATATAATCGGATAAGAATTTAAAATGTTTAATGTACGAAATTTGTGAATATCAGCTCTTAATTAGCCTTAAAAGCAAACGTTACTAAGGCTTTAATTATTGAATTTATATTTTAATTGAAATAACTATAAATGTGCAAAACACAAAAACTAAAAACAACTTATTTACCTCCAAACAGCACCAGGAATAAATCAAGCCTTTGATTGCAATTATAAAAGTTTACATAAATTGTTATATGTTATGAAGCAGGGCATGTTACGAAGTAGGGCCAAGATTTTATTGTTTCAAATATTTTCCAAACTTCGCTCTGACATTTAGCTTGATCTTTATGTACACTGGCTCAAATAAGCAAGCTGGTGATGACAATTTACACACTATTCAAAAACTACTTACCAGCATTGAATAAAATAAAATTGTTTTGAAAGCTCAATTTATCCTTGTAATAATTGAATACAAACATTTTGTTGAAAAAGTTAGACTTACTTTTTATCATACCTGTTAAGTAATGATTAGTAATTTTAATGATTAGTAATTTGATTACTTGTTTTTGAATGGTGAAATAATGATTACAATTACGATTATTTTTGATTAAAATAGTTACTAATTGATTACGATTACAAAATAATAAAAGAATAATCAGGATTACTGGCGATTCAATTCTTTTGGAATATTTTCAAAAATATTTGAAAACAATTTGATTATTTTTTGATTATTTTGTAATCGTAATCACTTAGTAATTCGAAAAAATTTTTATAGAATTATATAATCATTGCAATTCTTTTTAAAAAGTAATGTAATCGACTGCTATTCGTAATTGAAATTTAACAGGTATGCTTTTTATATAAAAAACTCAAAAAACAATCCAAAATGCTAACTAAAAAGTATCCGTAGAGCAATGAACATTGCTAACATTTTGGCGACAAAAACTTCTTTTGAACGTTTTCTCTTAGAAAATACCAACTTTTGTGTGTTTCTGTCCCAACATAATAGATTCCTGCAACAATGGTACTTGGGACATTTGCTTATTAGTTATTGTGTGCTGGAATTTTTTTTTCCTAAAATACCTTACAAAAACTTTATGGAACCTGTGCGTAATTTAGTCAAACATAAAAGAATTATACGGTAAAGAGTAAATGAGCTTTGTCGATTCGACGAACAGTAAACAATTAGAGTTAAAGTCGTCGATTCAACGAAGAGTAACCTTAATGTACAAAAATGAAGAGTAACCGTCCAGGGTTAAACGCAGTGACAATGAAGAGCCTCTTTTTTGTTGTTGTATTTCTTTGTTTTGTTTAAATTTGAAGTTGCCACATTAAAAACAATATATCTGTATAGCAAGTTATAACGGAAACTTAACTTTAAAAGTTATCAGTAGGATGATCTTCCTTTTAGCTTAACACTCACCTCGGCGTTGTCGTCCACATATAATAAAGAAAAACAATTTATCTGCCTGTCAAAATCCTCCCTTTAGTTAATGGCAAGTTGTAATAATGGCCTTAAGGTAGCATTTTAGATTTGTTTTAAAAAATTAATTAAACTTTTTAAACAAAATTATTTTATTAGATTTTTTTAAGCACAAATTGAAGTCTGAAAACAATTTTACTTTATTCAAATGTGATAAATAGTTTTTTAAAAAATTTACAAAATTTCTCTCGTTTTCTTGGTGTACAGAGACTTATTTAAGCCAGTGTGTGTTCGCGTTTTTTAAACTGAGGACTGAGACTAAAATATTTTGGCACTAAACAGTGTTTTGTTATAATTAGAAACTTCCCAAATTAACTTGTTCTGGGAGATAAAATTATAATATTATACAGTATCCATTGCAAAGTTAGCAGTAATTTCCAGAAGTTTTGTCAAATCAGATTTTATCATAAGCTCTAAATTCTAATAATAATAAAAATTATTTAACCATTGTACAGTCGACGTCCAACAGCACGAATTATATAATGCCAGCCCTTATCGTAATATTGGAAACTTCGTATTATTGGATTACAATATTTCTTCTTTTTTATAATATATATCACATGTTTTTAGATTCATTTACATAGGATTTTGTTTAAAAACAATACAACAAAGAAGTTTCAAAATCAAATCAGTCATAAATTTTTTTTTGTTACATTGGGCGTTCAGGAGGAGGTAACAGCAATACAGACTGCGGCAGGGATTATCGAAGGGATATTACCGTACCGTAGCCGCCTTGGCTGTCACAGATATCTCAAAGGGTAACGAAGCGGTGTTTATTACGGTACCAAGACACAGTGACATTCCTGTAAAGTGATTAAATCGGTAAGATGCAGCACAACCATCGAACTTTTCAAAAAATGCTCTTTTTTCGGAATTCTTTGGAATACCCGCTAACGTACAATTGACATGGTTTACGAATTTCAAAATTAAATGGCTTCACCCCCCTTCAATGCAATCTATCTAAGAAGCCCCTCACTACCTGCAAATGGAAAAAGGATAACATAGCAGAAAGGTTAGGCAGTGCCGCCACCTAGTGGGAAAAAGAGGAAGGGATCAACACTAAACGGGATTCTCCACCACTACACCAAATACTCGGAGGGAATTGTTTCCAGGCAACGACTTATGCTAGGGCTTGCTTCCGCAGACCAATCACCTGCTTAGCTGATGAAGGAAATGAAAACAGGAAATCTTTGCGAAAGCCCTATATTCTCAAGAGTGGTACTGGAAAAATAAATAAAGTTTTGTTAAGGTATAAACACATAGACGACAGACGACAGACGACAGACGACATATAACAGAAAGCTGCCAAGTTTAGAATACACACGTTTTTATGAAAACGATTACATTGAAGGCAGAACAGAAAAAGCCAAGACAACAACCTAAGCAGTTTCTGCCCAAATTATACTATTTTCTATTTTTGTGAGCAGCTAAAAGCAAATTAGTGATTCTAATACAACATAAAATCATAATAAAAAAATAGCTAAAAATACTTATATTATTGAAGAGAAAGAGCAATTCTAAAATTAAGAAATAAAAAGCAATCCATGTATTCATAATAAATAAAATAGAATTATAGATTCAATTTTGTATCTGAATTGATTTGATAAAAGCTTTGTGTGCGCGTTTTTTTTATTGGTGAGTTTATTTTTGCGTACAAAAAACCGGATAGTGATAACACTGAAAAATACATTTAAATTCAATTGTTTTGATTTTGTGTCAGCCGTTTTTTCTGGTCTGCTTTCAAAAAATTTAAGCAGTCGGCATACGGCAGAAAAAACAGTTGGCAGAATTTTCTGTCGAACTGCCGAACTGTTGTCTGTCGTCTATGTGTTTATACCTTTAGTAGAATATGATTGCATACATAACTCAAATTAACTTAATGCGAAGTAGGCTATCATTGCTTGGGATCACAGATATATAAAAAGGTGCCAGAAATGTCAACACTAAAATAGCCAAACGCTGAAAATACAACTCTAAAATAATACACGCTAAAGAAATACGCATATTTAAACACATTTTTTGTTCTTTTTTAAAAAAGTAAAATTAATAAAAGAGCAAGCGTTCTTATTTCGTAATTTTAAAAAATGTCTGCTCGGTGATTAACGCACCAACGTTGACATTTTATCAGAAGTGGGATACGAATTCGCAGAAAACGTGAGACGCCATGAAAAACATTAGAACTTTGACTGTTAAGCACTTACAATCCAAATGCCGAGAAGCCGGATTACCATCCACGGGTAACAAAATGGTTTTAATTGAACGTCTTGAAGAAAAAGCCGAAAATGTTAATACTCCCGGCAGGAGCGAACGTATTGTGCAGTTAGAGAAAACTAGCGCAGATTTGTGTGCAATGTCAGCTCGTTTCCAGCCTTCTCATTATTCATCAACTGCATCACACGATAATTCTTCGGTATGTATTAGCCCCGATCATGTTTCAAACGGGAACAGATTGGCCACTGCGACAAGTGCAGCCTCCGAAAATGCCAGTGTAGCAGCGAATAACAACGTCCAGCAGCTTTAATCTACACTTTCACGGCCGTATATACCGCAACGTTTACCAGTAGTATCACGTCCTGAAATTATTACACCCGTCACTACCGTACAGTCAACTACGTAACAACGCAAATTACTGATCATATTCGTCAACCTCGTCACTGCTATAGTCAACCGTTTTTCCCGTCTGGGGAGAGTCAAAATAATGTAACAACAGCCTTCTACTGTGTCTCACAAACACGCCCACATGCAAAATCTTCTAATCAAGATACAACGCAACCAATTGGTTTAATTCCGTTCTCGTTGACTCTCAATGTTTATATGCAACCACCATTTCCGTTACCACCGTTTAACCAAAATCTATGTTCATCGAACCCATATAACAACATAAGAGAAATTATCGCCATTCTGCCCGATTTCGACCCAACACCGAATGAATCAATAAATTCAACCCAATTTGTCAGACGTGTAGAGACACTTAAAGCAGCTTACGGCTGGGACGATCAGTCTTTAATATTCGCTGTCCAACAATAAATGAAAGGTCCAGCGAAATACTCGGTAGATTCTTTGCAAGTTGTTTTCTCTTCATGGCAGAAATTTGTTCAAAAGTTTTTGTTTGATTTTCCGTATGAAGACAATGCTGCAGACATTCATATAAGGATGTCACAAATGAGGTGGCGTTTAAACGATACTCCACAGGAGTTCTACTTCAGAATGTACGCTTTGGGCGCCAGGGGTAACCTACCTGAATCCGCAATAGCTAGGCCCATCGTAAACGTAAAGCGTAATTTGTATTTGCTGCTATTTCAAGAATTATTTGAAGACCAATCTTCGATACTGAGTATGCGTATCAAAATCATTTTTACTCGTTTGTATTTGTATTTGTTCTAAACTCAAACTAAAGTTTGTACAAGACACTATTCAACACACAATAATTACTATTCAGTTCATATGCACATAACTTTTAAACAAATTTAAGTGATATTTATACGATTGTAAACAATGACTAATAAAACATGATTTAAATGGCAAATAAAAATTAATGTTTATAAATTTTATTGTTCTTTTAAATACGAATTTTTATTCTATACATTGTTTATGTCAAATGACTGCTTTTATATTCATAATGTTGAATTTGACATTTATTTTAAGCCTTTACAAAACTTTTATTTATTGTATGTGTAGAAGAAGATATACATTATTTATTTCTTGTAGTTGTTAGTTATGGTTTTTGACCAAAAAAGAACATTACGTTCTGTGTACTAATAAATGTATAGAGACTCATAAATCTTCAAATGAATATTTTTGTGCATTAAGTACAGAATATGTTTTTGAAGAAGTGTGTTGCATGTCTTTTGTTTAGCATATATAACTTAAAAATTTTTGTTTTTCATCTGAATTGTAAGATTCTAAAGTTAAATATTGAGTTTTGTATATCACAGTCATATACATACGTTTGTTTGACCGCAGCAAATTTATTATTCAAATCAGTTTTGATTCAATTTAAATTTTAAAATTTTTTAAAAAAAAATTAAATAAAACTTAAATATCTCAATTTTATTTAAATTTTAAAAAGTACAATTATAAAAATCTTAATAACTTACATTTGGTGGGGGCAAACATTTTACCAATTATCAAAAATATTGTATTTGCCATGGAGTTTACGAGGATCTGATGGATTTTTATTTGAATACAAACCCAAAAACCAGCGCGCGTTCTTTACTCGAATTTTAATTGCGAGAAGATTCCATAAAATTTCAATGACATTAAATACCGGCCATGGAAGAAGATGAAGAAAATTTTAATCAATTTGCAGTTGTAAATATGTTGGTGGCCTACGCAAAACTTTTTTTTGTTGCGATTTTTTGTACACAAATTTTATTGTCGTCTTCATTTAAGTGTTTTAGTTCCTGCGTGATCTTCATTTTGTTAAGAACAATAACGAGATGTTTTCCGGATTTCGACGACACTCGCGTTTACTGTGGCAATATTTTCAAGGAACCGACCAATACGTTGAGGCACAGGAGTTTTACTGTACATAAACAATCCAGTTTCTTAACTTTTTTTAATCACTGTTTGAATTTATGTTGCATTAAGTGCATTTTTGAAAATTGAAAATTCTATAAATTCTTCAAAGTTAACAAGCAATTTCAGCTTAACTTCCAAAATTTTTGCAATAAGTTTTCTTAATTACAATGCGTTGTCCTTTCGTAGAACATGGGTATGTTGCAGAGATCAGCAATGAATCGTTTTTTCGGTGCTCATAAGCATTCATGAAATTTTGAATATAAGTGAGTCAACAATATTGAAATTTAGCTACTCTGATTCATTCGTAATCACTACAATGTTGATTTATAAGTATGAGTGCCATGAGTATGAATACAACGTTGACATCGAACTCACACCATTCGAAATATGTCTCATTCATATGCCTACCCATCAGTGTTGCAAAACTGAAATTTTGAAATGGTACTGAACTATAACTGAAAGAGTACCTTTTTGCATCGAATGGTACTTTTATAAAAAAATACATACATACATAATTGGAGATTACAACCCTTCAGTCAGGATTACGACTGAGCTCCTCACACCACTTATTTTGTGTGTGTTAATTTTATACAGGAGTAGCGGGACCTACTGTTTAAAGTCGACTCCGAACGATAGATTTTTGGGTAACTTTTCATGGCAATTTTATTTAATTTCAGAGTTTTGCTGGAGAAATATTTTGTCATATTTCGTTTAGATGGATGTGATGGGGTTTGAACTCTGAGCTCACGTCTAGTTAGCGCGAACACTACCTGCTAGCCTATTTATTTATTTATATTTAATATACATACGGTACGGAACAGAAAAACTAACGACTCACATACAAGACAAAAAAAAGCTGATTCGGAACTTAACAAAACGTAAAAGCCCAGTTTAGTCAAACGTCGATAGAACGTAATGTAACATACGTTCGTTTGTAGCATATGAAAAGCAATGTAAATGCTTACCGAAATTACATTACGGTTCGGCAAGCGTTTTCATTGATGTTCGTGTTCTAAAAGCGAATGTACATTCTGTGGACGTTTGGCTACGTTTTGCATTACGTTGAAAATGTTGCATTAATAGTTGAAAAGCGCAAGATATAAAATATGTAATAATAAAAAGTACTGAAACCGTCGCGGGGCTACAGCTGTATTTTTGAAATGAAAAAGTACTGAAAAAAGTACAAAAGTACTGAATTTTTCAACACTGCTACTCATTCAGATTCATAACTTTAGAAAAATACTTTAATACTTATAATTGATTCGAGTGACTGGAATCATTCATCAAAATTTACAGTCTTAGCTGTTTTTGCATTTACAAAAAAAAAAAAAAAAAAAAAAAAGACAAAAACAGTAAGCAAATCACACACACAACCTTCTAGTGAGTATTGTAGTGTTCATACGCCTATCATACTTATTTTGTGATTCTTGTAAATCTTGAGTCATGGAAAGTCGGAATCAGCAGCACCATACGTATAATGTTAAGTATGAGTATGTACTTCAAACTTTAAATATGAGTAGTATGAGTATAATAATAAAATAAGTATGAATGCGTATAAATATCAGAAATTATGAGTATGATTCGATTCTACTAATCTTTTTGAATACTCCTTGCTGATCTCTGAGTATGTTTAAAAATCGGAAGAAACATATGTGACAGCTGCCAAATGTCAGGGTTGCCGCATGCAAATATAAAATTAAACTAAATTCGTAAGGCGCAGTTTTACTACAACATTTTCTCTTGATTGGTTTAATTAATTTCAAATACAAAACCGAACACCTCTGAGCTGGAAAAACTTTATTCATAAAAATGCAATTCAGCAAAGTCATAATAAGTGGTCGATAAGTTTTAGGACTGCCATTAAATAAAAAATAATAGTAATGTGCAAATAATTTTTAATTAAATTTGAATTAAAAGAAATATTATTATGTTACTGATCAATTTAGGTAGCCAAAGCACATTGTATTTCAGGTTACTGAGTAAAAGCAACGAAACGAATTTGAAGGACATGTATATATGTATGTCAACCTTACTACATAGCCGGGGTCATGCTTCGTATCGGATCACAGATTGCGGCCGATAACTATAATTTCGAAGTAGTCAGCGAATTTGTCTATCTTATATCGGTCGTTATCAGCAATGATGTCAGTTTGAGGATCAAGCGTAAGATCATAATAGCCGTAGATCGCAATAGGCAATTGAGTAGCAGAGATCTCTCTCCTTTTACGAAACTTGTACTCTGCAAGTCGCTCGTATTCCCATTGCATTTGTATGGCGCAGAAGCATGTACGCAATCAAGTACCATTTAAGTAATCTTGAGAGTATTCGAGAGAAATGTTATACGTAAGATCTGTAGTGCGAGTTAGTGATGATTTTCATATTCTATCCAACAATGAGTTGTTTGAGCTCATCAGCGACATGAACGTTGTACAGCACGTTAACATTCAGCGGCTGCGCTGGCTCGGCGATGTAGTTCCGATGGAAGAGGATGCTCAGGCGAGATGGGTATTTAATGCGAAGGTCAGCCGAAGTCGGAGTAAAGGACGACCTTGTTTGCAAAGGAAGGATCAAATCGAGGAAGCCCTTTTATTGATTAGTGGGATCAACTGGCGAAGGCGCGCAATATGTAGACGCGCCTAAGAGGATGTGCTAAAAATGAGATGAAAAAAGAAACCCCAAGAAATTTTGAAAATAAACTTCACTTTTTAAATTTGTGTATTTCATAAGGCTCACATTCTATATTCAATCTATATTCATTACCTTTTTTTTGTTTAAAATTTGTTTTCGTTTTTCATTTTATTGTGTTTCTTATTCTCAAATTCATTTTGTTGGAAATTATGTAAATTAGAAAACAAATCTTATCTTCTCTTTCACCTCAAGCTTAACACATTTTATTTACATAATATTTAAAACACATTGTGAATGAGGATTAGGGTTGAAAAATTTTCACATTAGGGAAAAGGAAAAGGGAAAACTTGTGAAAAAGTATTATTCTAATTTGTGCTCTTGGTCAAATTTAAGAAAATTAAATAAATTTTTTTTGGTATATAAAAATTGTACTGAAATGTATTTTTCTTTATAAAATATTCTTTAAAATTCTAAATAAGGTTTCCACAAAAGTGTTGACAAATTCATATTAGAAAGCATCAACAAACCGCAAAGATTTACATAAGTATCTCAAAAAAACACACGAGTTCTTGACCAAAGTTTTACACAAATTTGCTTAAAAATTTTTTTATATCTATTTCCTTATGAATTTTTCTTCATTTTTGTAGAAACTTTATTTTTATTAAAAAACTCATCTACTTATCTTTGAATTATATTAATATTACAATGGATTCAGGTTTGAAGATTTTATCAAATTAAGCAAATTGAAATAACCCGATTGAGGCCTTGTCGAAATAAAATACACAATTTTGTTATTATGCGTGGTACGTGAAAAATTACGATCAAAAGAAGCGAACTAAAATTCATTAGACCGCTGTCACTAGAATTCAATAGCTATCATACACTGAAATGGAACTAGACCATTTGGTACGAGAAAAGTCAGTTATTTTTATTACGAGTAAGCAACTCACATTTGCGATTACATTGCTCCAATTTCCCTACTCATCTCAGTACAGACGGACTTTGTCTATTTTTGGGTTTATGAAGTAGAGAATGAAACATACCACTACGAACGCTATTTTAAATTCGTTATTAATAAAGTTAGTCGATTTAACCAACAGTCACTTAATTTCAATTGTGTGAAAATTGGGGTGTACAAATTTAATAAACTGACCAGCAACGTTAATAACATATTATAACATATAACAAACATACATCGCCGGTTTAACTTTGATGAAATTTCTTAAATTACCAACTGTTAGCTATGTTCAATCTTTGTAATATATATTCAATATATTCAATCTTTGTAATATATTGTTGAAAATTAATAACAATAATAAAACTAAATTTTAAAATGTCTCCTTGTTATTATAAAATTAAAGCACTACTTCTTAAAAAAAATTTAAAAAAAAGTTTAAATTCTAAATTATTAGCGCTAACATATCCCAGAGTATCAGTCGGAAGCTCGTTGTTTCGTATTGAAATTCTGTTATACTTTTAATCGCATTTTTTTATTTTTTTATTACCATCTTCTGGACAACTAACTTGCAGATCTAATGAGGTATTTTTAAAACGTTTCATGATGCATTTTATTTTTCCGAAAATAGTATAAAATTTTAAAATCAGAATTTATTAGAAATATTTCAGACGCTCGTTATTTTATTTATTGTAAAAATTAAAAAAAAAACAGAATTAGATTAGTTAAACTGTAGCTCAATTTCTGTGTAAACTTTAATGGTAAACATTATGGCAAGAAGACTAACGTGAATTAAGAAAAACATATTTAAAAGACTAGTCGTCGTAGTCTAGTAGGTATTGTGTCGTCTTATTAGACGCATCAAAACGAAAATATGAAAAAAAAAAAATTTATTCGGCGACTACCTCAGCAGATTTCTGCCAAAAACTCTGAGAGAAAATAACATTGCCTCGAAGAGTTTCTCAAAAATCTGTCGGCCGGAGTCGACTTTAACGGCAATTTTGTTTGTAACGACAGATGGGCAAACAGAGCACCCACTTTGGTAAAACAATTTTTTACACATATAGTTAAACGCTTTATCAGTTCATGGTTATTTGACAATTAAGATTGCATAAAAATGGCTACTAATTTGACAAATGTAGCTTAAACAAGATGGCCGATATTAACTGTCGAAGTTTGAAAGTCGCTGTTAGCAGACTCGTTACTAAGGATAGCAGAATTAACTTAATCGCTCTTTGTGCAAAATTTATCTGAATTAAGCAGAAAATAAATGCAATGCAAAATGTGTACAATATTTAAAATTAAGTAAATTCTAAGTTATGGGTGATGTTTTTGCTATTTGACTCACTAAGGTTTGCAATTTCACAATGAATAGATTAACAAACCAACAACGCTTACTAATATTTGAAAATATATTCTGTTTGAAAATTCTGTTTCTACAAAAAATTATCTTCAGCGATAAGGGTTTATTACAGGGTTAAGCGATTGGAGAAATGTATAGCGGAATTATAGACCTGTTTGGAATAAATCCTCAAATTTCGTTCTGATATATGTATTTCACTACATTGCCAATTCTAAAAAATTAAATTTTTTCTACATTTGCTGCTGGTTTCCATTTAAGTTATATATATTAACTTCAGTATCGATTTCGGAGAACCATCAACTTCCGCTTAATCAACAACTCTATTTCTTTCGTTGACCTTCTCTCCTTAACTTCCAGTCCACTGTAGTCTTGAAAATGATTCTTTGACCATAGGCATAGCCCTTTCTTCAGTCGCACTCCTCGTGCGGAAAATACACATTTTCGTGCTATATCTCTATGTAAAAAAGAAGAATACAAATGAAAAATCTTTTCTATGTAACATGAGTCAACAATTAACATTTCAAAATTATATACACTCCCCGAAATATTTATAAGACCAAATTTGTTTCTCGAAAAACTTAAAATCTTTTAGACCAATTCGTACCATTTTTGGGTTAAAAAATAAATCTTTTTATGTAAAAAAAATATTTTTTTCTTTATTTAATAAAAGGATAACATAAAATGATTTTCATTTTCAAACGAAAAAATTATAAGACCAAAATTAAATAATATTCACCTAAAACTAAAATAACAATTATAAAAAACAACTACTGATTAATTTTTGTATTTATTAATAATGAGTGTGTCCACCGTGATTAATAATGGCTTCCTGAAGTCGACGGGGCATAGAATTTACAAAATTTTTAATGCAATTTTGATCAATTGTACTCCATTCTCTTATGATGGCACTTTTTAATGATTTTATATCCTTATACTGGGTGTTATTTTTGAAAATTTGGTCCGGTAGTATTGCCCATAAATTTTCTATCGGATTTAGATCTGGACTAAATGCCGTGCAATCCAAAACTGTTATGTTTCTGGACGACAGAAACGATTTTGTTGCTTTTGATTTATGGATTGGGGCGTTATCCTGCGGAAATATCCAATTATTGCCTAACGAATCAACCCCAAAATTAATTAAAACGTCATCTAACAATTCAATATACTTCTCGCTATTCATTTTAGTTGATATAAAACAAATATGAGTCCTTCCCGTAGTCGAAATCCCAGCCCAAACCATTACGCTTCCTCCACCGAAATTTCGCGACATTCTTTGATTTTTTTTTACGTGTATCCATCCAAATATGTTTGGGAACCGTCTGGACCATCTAAATTGAATTTTTTTCATCAGAAAAAATAACTGAAGCCCATTCTTCTTCCCAATATTGGTATTTTTCTGCAAAGTCCAGCCTGCTTCTTTTATGATTTTTATTTAGGCTAGGTTTTGCAGTATTTTAAGTGCGGATCTGAATGTAGAATTTGTTGTATTCGTCTTACTGTTATGTTAAGATCCAACAAACGTATTATTTGTGATGGAAATATCGAGCTTTTGCTGCTAATCGCTTTATATTGCGAATATCTCGTTCAGATAGCGTGGGCGTCCTTCTAGTTCTCTTCTTCTTTCCATAGTTTTCTATATTATTTAGAAAATGTATCACTACTGTTTTACTTCTTTTTAAACGACAAGCAATTTGCCGTGTTGTCATTCCCATACTTCTATAATTTATAATATCGGACCTCTCATTTAAGTCCAACTGCTTTCCTCGTGGCATTGTTTAATGGTACTTTAAATATATAGTTCAAAAGTTTGTATGATTGTATTTATCAAAAATAGAAGCCTTACTATCAATTTACTTACAAGTTTTTTACAAAAATCAACTTGTAATATTTTTGAAAAATAAAATTGCACACCGGTCTTATATTTATTTCGCACCGAACAGTTGCAAAAAACGGCCCAACATAAAGTCAAGCTTGCAAAAATTTAAACTACTACTATTTTTTTATGTGCCTTACACACATGGTTGCGAATTAGTATAAACAAATATAATTTATTGTTTTGATTCAAAATAAAACATATTTTTATTTTGGTCTTATAAATATTTCGGGGAGTGTATATATATATATAGAAATGAAAGGGATGGGCCTTTAAAACGATATACATATATATATGTATATTATTTGACACGTCGTTTGATCAATTCGGACAATAATTACCGGTGTTATTATTTAAAGAGTCTAACAGTCGAGTTATATAGACATATATATTTTTTTCAAAGGAACTTTTATTCAAAAATGGTTCAGAACTTTTGATGGATCTTGATTGTTTATCGCAAAAATTTCTGGTGGTGTAGTCGCTCAAACGTCAAATCGACACATTTTGCGATAAACAAATTTTTGACAATTTGGCATACAGATTTGCCATTGTTATCTAAAATAAAACCCACATTGTTATTACATACAAATAGGTATGTACATACATACATAATTAACCATTTCAATCCTTCAGTCAGGATTAGAAACTAGCTTTTCACACCAATTATGTTGCTGTGTGTGGCGGAACCTACAGTTTAAATTCAACTCCGGTGTTTTTTTTTTCTTGGCAATATTATTTTACTCTCAAATCTGCTGAGAGTAAGTAGCCGAAAAAATAATTTTTTTATATTTCGTTTTGTTGGAGACGTCTGATATTTAGTTTGAACCGTAATACGCCAGTTACGTCCGCAAATTAGTTTATTCAGCCTGCATTGCCAAATGGACGTGGAGGACTGTCATACAGCGTGCTTCATCTATTTTACGGCCTTCATAATCGCCCTACTAGAAGATTATTCTCAATGTGGTAGACAAATTCGAGCCTAATTTTGTTGTCAAAGAGCGATCTGTCGGAAACATCGAAGTTGTCAATGAGAGTGTGCAGGAGCGTCCAAGGCAGTCGATTGCTTGTTGATCTTAAAACAGCGATCTTTTGTTTACCACAGTCTGGAAAACTTGAATTGTGACTAAACTGTTCAACTTTATGTAAAAATTAGCAGCAGAATTTGTTAGAGTACATAATACTTCAACACAAAATTAACACACATCACATAGCAGTTTGGTTGTAATCCTTATAAAAGGTTTGTAATTTAGTAAGCATACCAATAGAATCTCAATTTAATAGAAATATAATGGATTTCTTGTTTACAATAATTTTTCGTACTTTCTGTTTTTAATAAATATGATTTATTTCAAAAATTACATTTTATAAAAGGTATTGTTACGAAAATTAATGATTAAGACAATGGTGTTTTGCTTTTATATCGTTTAACATTAAAATTATAAACAAAAGCTAAAAAACAAAACATTGAACATGTTTACAAATTATCGCACTACGTAATATACCAACGAACACCAGCATAAAAAAATGTAAAAAAGTAAACAATAACACAACACCAAATGCTACAAGAATAAATGTAAACAACAAAAATTAAACAAAAATTTTTTTTTTATTTTATTTCTATTCACTACAATTGCATTGACTAAGTTCATATTGAGAGTATACTTAATACTTAATTTTATGTAAAATATATTCCTCATACGCACCCATACTACCTGTAGTTGAACAATTACTCTGAAAAGTATGCAATAAAATATGAGTTTAATTTTGTCGAAAACCGAATTAATGGAATCTAATATCACTCATACGTATGCTTGATATTGAATTTTGAGTATCACTCATACGTTACATGTATATATTTCAGTATGTCTTTCATTAATTTATACTCGTATTTGAAGGGTTAATTATTAATTTATTATACATAATTAGAAGAATGAACTATTAATTTATTATAATTAATTTATAAATAATATGTGTACATTTATGGAGATTACGTCGAAATTTGTTTTTATATAATTCAAAGTATATGTAATTTAAAATATTCTTATTTTTCTTAAATTTCATTATGCTAACTTTTTTATTAAGTTTTTATTTGTTTAAGTTTTATAACAAATACCTTCATTGCGTGGTCTCAAAACTCTACTAGATGCAGCTTTTGGAGGCTCATCTGTAGTTGGAACGATAGAACTACTTTCAACATGAATGGAACTTCCATTTTCATGACTGTTCACCACCTCTTGAACGTTTCTTCCTAGTAGCTTGAGTCCAGCTTGGTTTGTTAGGATTTTTATAATTTCTTATCATAACGTTTAGACCTGTTGAAAACATGGCATCTCGTTTACCTTTGTAATTTGTTATGTTATTATTTTGAACGTCAACAATAATTTGCCTTGTAGTAGGTGGCTTTAATCTGCTTAAACGTGTTTTTAAAACTCTTGTTGATCTTAAAACAGCGATCTTTTGTTTACCACAGTCTGGAAAACTTGAATTGTGACTAAACTGTTCAACTTTATGTAAAAATTAGCAGCAGAATTTGTTAGAGTACATAATACTTCAACACAAAATTAACACACATCACATCGCAGTTTGGTTGTAATCCTTATAAAAGGTTTGTAATTTAGTAAGCATACCAATAGAATCTCAATTTAATAGAAATATAATGGATTTCTTGTTTACAATAATTTTTCGTACTTTCTGTTTTTAATAAATATGATTTATTTCAAAAATTACATTTTATAAAAGGTATTGTTACGAAAATTAATGATTAAGACAATGGTGTTTTGCTTTTATATCGTTTAACATTAAAATTATAAACAAAAGCTAAAAAACAAAACATTGAACATGTTTACAAATTATCGCACTACGTAATATACCAGCGAACACCAGCATAAAAAAATGTAAAAAAGTAAACAATAACACAACACCAAATGCTACAAGAATAAATGTAAACAACAAAAATTAAACAAAAATTTTTTTTTTATTTTATTTCTATTCACTACAATTGCATTGACTAAGTTCATATTGAGAGTATACTTAATACTTAATTTTATGTAAAATATATTCCTCATACGCACCCATACTACCTGTAGTTGAACAATTACTCTGAAAAGTATGCAATAAAATATGAGTTTAATTTTGTCGAAAACCGAATTAATGGAATCTAATATCACTCATACGTATGCTTGATATTGAATTTTGAGTATCACTCATACGTTACATGTATATATTTCAGTATGTCTTTCATTAATTTATACTCGTATTTGAAGGGTTAATTATTAATTTATTATACATAATTAGAAGAATGAACTATTAATTTATTATAATTAATTTATAAATAATATGTGTACATTTATGGAGATTACGTCGAAATTTGTTTTTATATAATTCAAAGTATATGTAATTTAAAATATTCTTATTTTTCTTAAATTTCATTATGCTAACTTTTTTATTAAGTTTTTAGTTGTTTAAGATTTATAACAAATACCTTCATTGCGTGGTCTCAAAACTCTACTAGATGCAGCTTTTGGAGGCTCATCTGTAGTTGGAACGATAGAACTACTTTCAACATGAATGGAACTTCCATTTTCATGACTGTTCACCACCTCTTGAACGTTTCTTCCTAGTAGCTTGAGTCCAGCTTGGTTTGTTAGGATTTTTATAATTTCTTATCATAACGTTTAGACCTGTTGAAAACATGGCATCTCGTTTACCTTTGTAATTTGTTATGTTATTATTTTGAACGTCAACAATAATTTGCCTTGTTGTAGGTGGCTTTAATCTGCTTAAACGTGTTTTTAAAACTCTTCCAAGAAAAAGCTTAGAAGGCGATTCACCAGTGGTACAATGTATAGTATTGCGATATTCAAGTAAAAACCTGTTCAAAATAATGTATAAGCAAGAGTTTTTTTCAACTTTAAGACCTGCTAAGATTGACTTTTTAAGTGTCTTTATGAAATTTTCTTGTTGACCGTTAGTAGCTGGATGCCCGGGAGCAGTAAGAATATGTTTAATATAATTTGTTTTCAAAAACAATTTGAAATCTTCAGACGTGAACTGTCTTCCGTTGTCACTACAACAAGAGTGTCAATCAGCCCATACCTACAAAATAGTTCCCTTAATTTTGTGATAGTGAAAGACGAAGTTATTTCTTTTGTTTTGAAAACTTCAACCCATTTAGAGTAAGAGTCTATCACTACTAAAAAATAAAAGTTCTTAATGGGACCGGCAAAGTCTATATGGATACGACTCCATACTGAATTGGTAGGATTCCATGGTATTAAAGGAGATTTCTCAGGACTTTGTTGCAATTCCTGGCAAGCAATACAATCTCTTATCATATTTTCTATTTCGTGGTCAATGTTTGGCCACCAAACGTATGAATGAGCTAACATCTTTGTTTTCACAATTCCCAAGTGTGATGCATGAAGTTCCTTGAGAACAAAAGCTTGTAACTTCTTTGGGATAACTGATCTGTACAATCATATTCAACTGAGATGCTTTGTTGCGAAAAGGAATGTATTCATCTCCTTTTAATAAATGAACAGTGCCATTTTGAATGGCTGCACTCAATTTTGATAAAACTGGATCACGGCGTGTCTCTCGAGCTATGTCCTTAAAATTTAAAGAAATACTGGAATCACTATCCGATTCTATTAAATTAATATAATTGCTTTCAATTTTATCTTCAGCCGACAAAACTTGCGGCATTCTGGAGAGTCTATCAGATATGTTTGAATTACCTTTAATGTATTCAATGGAATAATTGAAGCCTGATAAAATTAATGACCATCTTTGAATACGAGCTGCAGCCATGATTGGTAAGCTCTTATGTTCACCAAAGATGCCAAATAATGGTCTGTGATCCGTACGCAGTATAAATCGATTACCTAAGAGGTATTGCTTTAATTTAGTTACGCTAAATATTAACGCTAAAGCTTCTTTTTCTAAAGTACTGTAATTTGTTTCACTTTCGGATAAAGCTCTTGAAACAAAAGCAATTGGCTCCAAGTTTCCTTGAATTCTGTGGCACAAAACACCAGCCACTGCATTATTGCTAGCATCGGTAGTTAGAATTATAGGTAAGTTTGGGTTAAAATGAACTAAAACCTGATCGGATGTCACTTCAGCTTTAATTAATTCATATGCCTTTTGGCATTCTTTTGACCAATGAAATGGAATATTTTTCCGAAGAAGCTCATGTAAAGGAAACATTTTCTGGCTAAAGTTGCAAATAAACTTGGAATAATAATTCGCCATTCCAATAAAAGCTCTAAGTTCAGAGATATATTTTGGTATAGGTGCCGACGAAACACTTGAAATGCGTTCATCAGACCGTGTTCGTCAATGGTAAAACTAAGAAAACATATTTTATTTTTAATTCGCATTTGTTCAAATTTAATTTAAGTCCGGCTAAAATTTAAATTTAATACTAACTTAAGAGTTTCGATATGCTGAAAATTGTTCTTTCCAGTAATAGTTATATCGTCTTGATTGACTACAATATTCTGAATACCTGCTAATAAGTTTTCCATAACCCTTTGAAAAATAACTGCTGCGGTTTTAATTCCAAAAGGAAGCCTTTTGACTTTTAACAATCCTATATGAGTGCTCCAAGTGCACAATAATTGTTATTCATCATCTATTTATTTATTTATTTATTAATTACAATACAATTACAAATTATATCCTAATTATATACGAGCGAAGTAACTTGACTATGTGCCCGGTGTAGTGTCACAGACCAGAGTCTCTAGTGGGAATCGAACCCTCACGCTAATGGTCTAGCACACTACCCACTAAACTTCCAGGGTACCCTGATTCATCATCTAATACTAACTGATTATAAGCATTTGAAAGGTCAAGTTTAGTAAATAGTTTTCCTCCTTCCAATGAAGCAAAACTTTCATCAATCCTAGGAAGAGGATGGATAAAGTTTTCTAAACATTTGTTTAGTGTAACCTTGCAATCACCACAGATTCTCAAACCACCGTTAGGTTTTAAAACTGGAACTAAAGGTGTAGCCCATTCTGAATTATCTACCTGCTCGAGAACTCCATCTTAAATTAATTTTCGAAGGTGACATTCAATAAGTTTCAAGGACATTCTGCTGTCTTTAAATTCTCCTAATCTTTCTTGAAATACTTCTGAAAACTCACTTTTTAATTGGTTTATGATTGAAGAAAAATCTTTTTGAATCGATACTGAATTTATTTAAATTAAGTCAAATTTAAATTTTCTTAGAAAAGAACGTCCGAGTAATGGAGGAGTTTTTGTATTAGTAACTACTACAACTATCTTGTTTTCGGTACCTCAATACGATATTAAAGCATCGTACTCACCCAAAAGAGAAATTCTTTTACCACTATAATCCACATAAGGAATTTGACATAGTCTTAACTTTGATATTTTACCATCAAGACTTCTTTCATACATTGAAAGTGGAATAACAAGCAATTTTCATCGGAATTCCGTCAAATACAACCTCCGAATAGTAGATGCCTCTAGTAGATTCTGAAGACACACTATAAATAGATAAACCAAATAAATCATTATTTATATTATTTTGTGGAGACTTAGAATCTGATACATAGTTCACAGTTCTATTTTTCTTCGAACATATAGGCGCCATATGCCCAATTTTACCGCAAGAATGACACTTACTGTTTTTGTATTTACAAAATCTAGACTCATGGTTGTGCCAACCGCAGTGTGAGCATACTTTTTTATGTATTTGTTTACTTCCATCTGCGCCACCTGTGTTTCGTGCTCCAAGTCCATCACCTCCAACGCCACTGCTGACTTTTGAATTGAAAGATTGTTTGCCTTTTATCTTACCTTTTGGCCTCGTTTGTGACTTCATGACAAGATTAACCATTTCTTCTTTTGCAAGATTTGACATCATTTTCGTTTCCATAATCATAGCTTTTTTAGCGCTTCAGCAACCGTGTCTCATCTTCCTCACATAGCCTTTCAAAAAATTTGCTGGGCAAATGAATGATAAATTGATTTAACGCTTCCAAATTGTTACCAAACTTGCAATTTAAAGCTAAACTTCTGACCCTGGCAACCATTCAGCTACGCTTTCGTTTTCATTTTTAACGGAAGAAAAAAGAAATTTCTCTCTCTAAAGATGATTGTTGGCGGTGTGTAATGAGAGCTTAAAATTTTGTAGAGGACATCGTAATTTTTTGAAATTGGTGAGTCTGAACTACACAAGCTGTGTAAAACAGCACCAATGGACTTCAATAAAGCTGCCTTCTTTTGATTCTCTTGTGTGCAATTAATCTCACAGAAGTGAATATCCAACTTTTCCTTCCAAATTGAAAAACTTTCATTGTTCGGAGAAAATTTTGGAACATTGGACGTTTGAAACAACGTAATCGATGACTTTGAAGATTCTGTTGTAGTATCAGTCGGCATTTTATAAAAAAAATTAATTAATTTTAGAAACAATTTAATTAAAAAGAACTGAAAGCCCGAAAAAAAATTTTTTTTTCAAATATGCGTAAAACGACTTAAAAAAAATTTAATTTAATTTTTTTAGGTTCTTTTGACCATTTTCTCGTCGCCAATTTGTAATGTATTCTGTTCTTTATTTCTAGAAAATCTAAATTACAATTGAATATAAATTACTTATATCTTATATACATAGAGTTTTACTTCATGGTAAAGTGTTACCATTGTGTTACAGTCTTTAATACTAGTTGTTATTAATAATACTACAATATCTTTAAAGGAAATCCTCGACTGAGTACCGAGGATCGTCTAACAATTACTCATATGTAGGAAAACCTCCTCATAATTTCGTCAGATATGCAGAAATTAGTTATGGAGGAATCTAATTTAAACAAAAATCATCCATGGTAATCAACTTAATTGGATGTGTAATGCAATGCAAAGCAAATCAGAAAATGATCTTGCGGTTCGTCTTTCTTTCGCTAAGATATAATGAATGAATGATGAATATAAATTCATACGATTTGACTCTGGGTTAGGTTAGGTTAAATAATATTATTGACCGACCTTAAGGAAAGAATTCCCGCTTAGGCAAGCATCTACGCCCATTGCGAATTCAAAATCTATTCTACCATGGGATCAAATATTCCTTAAAAGAAAGCATTCCGATTCCAAAATAAATCCGCCGATTAGAGCAATATTTGAACTAGTGAGACCTCGGTCAGAGAGGTCAAAAAGTGAAAGGATAAATACCTACGTCTCTTAATAGTAAGAGCAGGGCGCTTATGCGTTAGCTTACAGCTCCTGCAAAAGTCATTCTTCGGAATGCCAAGTCTTCATTTGTAAAAATAAAATATAAGAAAAATATAACACGTCTGTTCTACTCCTTAAATAAAAACTATGGTAATATTTTATTAAACGAAGTGTCAATCTCTTCACAACAGACAGCACTTTAAGAATTTCCCCACTTATTTTTTTTTTTTTTTTATAAAAGTTTGCTACTATGAATGGACAAACTTTAAAAATATGATAAAAATTCGCGTTTTACAAGTTTGCATCATCAAAACCCCATACTCAACAAAACTGACCAACTACACTATATCTATGCTGGGTATATTTCATTTTTTTTTTATCGCATAGTTGTATTATTAAAATTTTTCCAAAAAATTAATCTCGTCTTGAATATATGATTCCTATGAGTCCTGTGTATACTTGATTAACTGTAATGCGTCAATGTGAATTTATTTGAGCATAATTCTGAATAGATTCTCAAAACTCTATAGTTCGAAGTCGACTTTAAGCTCTAGGATGAGCCACTCATGTAAAAAATTAACACACACAACATAACTGGTGCGAGAAGCTATTTCGTAATCTTGACTGAAGAGTTGAAATGACCAATTATGTATGTATGTATGTGTTACCCATATGAGAAACCTGTCTGGTAACTTTCTTTCGAAACTTAATTTCTTTGAATGACTGGCAACTGGACCATTTGGTGAACTCGGCCCTTAACTTTTATCTCCATGGCACGAGAAAGTCAATTGTTTTTATAGCGAGTAAGCGACTCACATTTGCGATTATATTGCAAAGATTTCCATACTTGTCTCGGTTCTGACGGGCTTTGTCTATTTTTTTCCTAGTAAAGATTTCGGTGTTCCAAAAAATCTACAACTCTATTTTTTCGTTGACCTTCTCTTCTTAACTTCCAGTCCTACGTAGTCTTGAAAATTAATCTTTGAACATAGACATAGCCCTTTCTTTAGTCGCACTCCTCGTACGCAAAATACATATTATTCGTATAGAGTGAAAGTGGAAGTGGAAGTCGTCGTGGTGTAGTAGGTAGTGTGTTGGCTTACTATTCGTATAGCCCGGGTTCGTATACCAGGTCAGACATCAAAAATGAAATATGAAAAAAATATTTCTTCGGCGACTTCCTCTCAGCAGATTTCTGGCAAAAACTCTGAGAGTAAAATAAACTGCCATGAAAAAGTTTCTCAAAATTCTGTCGTTCGGAGTCGACGTTAAACTGTAGGTCCCGCCACTCACGTATAAAATTAACGCACACAACATGAGTGGTGTGAGAAGCTAGGCCGTAATCCTGACTGAAGGGTTGTAATGGCCAATTATGTATGTATGTCGTATAGAGTGATTTAATGTTCTCTACTATGCAAATATTTCAAATCTGGTGACCCAGAAATTAATCCTTCTTTTTCTCTTATTTTTTTCTCATGCTTAAGTGCTATCCCTATAGATAAGAGGGATGCTGACCAGAGATCAGCAATGAATCGTTTTTTCGCTACTCATAAGCACTCATGAAATTTTGAATATAAGTGAGTCAACAGTATTGAAATTTAACTATTCTGATTCTTTTGTACTCAGTACAACGTTGATTTATAAGAATGAGTACAATAAGTATGAGTACAACGTTGACATCGAACTATGACTACTCATTCAGATTCATAACTTTAGAAAAATACTTATAATACTTATAAATGATTCGAGTCACTTGAATTTAAAGTCTTAGCTGTTGTTGCATTTCAAAAAAAAAGAAGGAAAAAAAAGTAAGCAAAGCAAACACACAACCTTCTAGTGAATATTATAGCGAATCATACTTATTTTGTGATTCTTGTAAAGATTGAGTCATGGAGAGCCGAAATCAACAACATCATACGTTTCGTTAAGTATGAGTACGATGAGTACTTCAAACTTTGAATATAAGTGGTATGAATATGATATTAAAATAAGTATGAATGCGTATAAGTATCAGAAATTAGAGTATGATTCGATTTTACTCATCTCTTTGAATACTCATTGCTGATCTCTGATGCTGACCCAAAATGTGTTCAACATGTGGTCTGCCATTAAAAGTAATATTAGCAACATTTAAATCGCTGAAGATTAAAATAAGGAAATTATAAGAGTGATTTCACTTTGCACACTTCAAATTAAACTTGTCAACATTTTCAGGCGAATTAATAGACTCTACTGAACTCACTTATTGACTTTTAAATTTGCCAGCATTTAAGAAAAAGAGAATTGAACAAGTGTTGGAAGAAATTGATTGATTTATTGCCAACGATTTATTTTCTGTTCTTTTCATTTTCTTTGGAAAATATCCAAGATTTTTTACGGTCTCTCTCTTTTTTCAAGTTCTATTCAATTTATTTTGGTTTCGATTACAAGAGTATAAAAAATGTGTCATAAGCAAGTCATTCCAAGTGGTTAAATGAAGAAAAAACATGACATGATGGTTTTTTCTCGACTCGACTTCAGCATACTGGTGATATATATTATACGAACACCTGGTAGACGGGTATAGAGATGGTCTCCGGTTGTGTAATATAACTTATATCAAAAGCCGAAAGACCCAGTGTGATCTTCATGATGTAACAGGATCTATTTAAACGAGTTTGGCTAGCGGTGAGTACACTTTATCGGCCTTCTTAGATATTGAGGGGACTTTTAACAATGTTACCACTTTTCACTTAGGGATGTAGATGCCCCAGATCGTTAAGCGTACCCTCCTATTTTCTCCTCTCTTATGGCTTCTGGTTGTTAGGGTCGATTTAAAGCGTCTAGAAAGTAGAAGACTGAGGGTTTTGGCATATGCTGATGATATGATTATTCTGGTATGTGGTAAATCTCTGTCCACGCTAAGGAAACTAATGGCGTCTGCGCTTCTGGTTTCATTCTCTTGGGCTACTACTTGGCGCAGCTTGTTTTTTCTTGAGTAGGTACACGATTGACTCCTTCAGGTTACTCAAATTTTTGAGATCTAGTGTCTCGGTGTTATTTTAGACAGCAGGCTGAACCCCATAGGTTAGAGCTGGAGTCTTCCACCTAGGACCATTCTCCGGATCTATTTGGCTATTGTTAGATCGCTTGTTACTTACGATTGTTTTGCACGGTGGAGTCAGTCTGCCTTTAGACAAGATATTTCAAAGGAGAACTATGCTCAACCTGAATCCCTTTGATTTGTATGCCAAGCAATGTGCAGCGCGCGGTACCACACGTCTGTAGGACTGCTCGATTTTTAGTTTCTCTTGATTTATCTGGATAGCCACCGCATAATTTTCGTTGTGCTATTGTACGAGATTTGTGCTTAAAATATTAATGAATTATGTTTTTGAAGCGACAATTTTATTTGTATAATTCAAAGATTTTCAATGCTTCCCTTTGATTCGTCATTCAATTTTCATTGATTACAGTTCATTTGGCTTTTGTAATAACTGTTATCTGGGTTAGCTACAGCAGTTTTGAGGCATAAATTTGGTCGAATCTATATATTTTCACACAGACAACTGTAAGATGTCTGTTCACATCTTGGTAAGACATAATCTTTGCCGAATTTTTGTGAAAATGACAGTACGAAATGTTAATGATGTTGATGTTAACTTCCAAGCAATGGAATATTATTTTTTCTTTATGTTTTCACTTTAAAAATTTATTTCTTTTCAGAAAATTTACAATTATTTCTCAAAGATTTAATACACTATGTTTCCGTTATATGTTATATTATGGTAACGTCAGCAATGCGGACTGGTTTAACATTACATCGAGCTTTGTATCCAAAATTATACATTTCAATTTTTGAGACTATATAACTTTAATTCAGAAAAAGTTATATGTCTCATATTTTTTAATTCGTTAGTATTTTTATCGCCATTATTTTAAAACAAATAAAAAAGAAAATTTCAAACCGGAGTTAAAATATTCAAAAAACACACATAATTCTGTCTTATGTATCATTTTTGATACATACGACTTTTTTGGGATTCTTTGGTGTTGTGTATGTAATTTTGTTAAATTTTCAGATTTTGTGATTTTATCGTAAAAAATACATTATTTATGGTATTTCAAAAGGAATTGATAGTTAACCCTTTGACGGACACTGACGACTATAGACTTCATAACAAGGGTTTCTGGGGGGACATGACGTGTATACACGTCATAAATTGTTTCCTTCATAAAATCATTATAAAGAAGCTAATGCCTTTAAAAATTGGTTTATATTAATAATATATGTTTTCTTTATAACAATAAACTCTTTATAACAAAATTGTTGCGGAGATACAGCAAGTGTCCCACGGGAAGGCCTCCTAAAATTTTGGTGTCCGTCAAAGGGTTAAATGTTGGATCAAAGTGGAAAGGTTGAATTTTCTGTTCTGGACATTATTCTTGAGATTAATTGAAGTATGAAGGGTGTTAAATTATTAGACGTCAGTCCAACGTTGAAACCTCAGGTTAGACATTTCCAATATGCCACGAAGGTTGTAATGATCGATTTTGTATGTATGTATGCACTTTTCACGCTTCTGAAGACTCTGAAAAGGAAGATAACGGAAGTCCTATGAACTGATGAAAGTATTGGCAGCAACAAACATGACAATACGTTGTTTATCGCCAAAGATGGTACTGCTTGGGATGGAGAACCGTATGCCTTTGGCAGTTTAGAGAGGATATTATCAATTTTCGCACAGATTGCTAGCAGCTGTTTCCTGAAATGTTGTAGAGTTTTTCTTACTGCTCTTCTCATGTTTATCTCACGTGACAGACAAAAATTAGAAACAAGTGTTTCGTTCAATGTTTTATTTCATAGATATTACAGATGATAATATTTCGGTCAACTACTTACGTATGAGATAACAGAATCATTCGCTTTGATAATGTGCTAGTCGGAAATGATGATAAATTTACGCTTATTACGCCTTTTCAAAAAAGTGGCTGAAATTATTGAAATTCCCAATAATTTTGTCGCTGATTTGACGAGTAACTAATTGAATTTTATGGTCGTTATAAATTTCCTGGTCCAACGAAATCGAATTGGAAGTTTTAGATTCAATTACGTGCTACGTGAGTAGCGACTACTTACATCCATATTTGGGGAAACCCGTATGCGGAAAACAAGAAAGGAATCAAAGAGAGATCATTGTTATTGACATAATCGATGTTCTATTGCAACAGGAAACTTTTTTACCTCACATGACGTTGACAACAAATATTTCTAACGAAATATAGCAATGGTTTGTACCATCAGGTTTTACCTTATGCGAGTGACAATAAGCTGTCCCATCTAAATAATTGAAAACTTATAAATCTACACAAGGCAAGGGTGCTAGATGTCAAATTATTACCATTTAGAAAAAAATAAATACAAGCTGACAGGAAGTGTTTGATTTCTATGTAAGAAACCATGCTGCAATGTACATCATGTCAAAAATGTTGGTGTAAATTTCATAAAACTGATAATAAAATGTAATGTTATAAAATAGTTTTATTAAAATAAATAAAAATATTTAAAATTTTTAACAAAATCCATCAATGACAATTCTATGTAGTACAAGCATATATCAAAAGTGATACATAAGCTAGAATTATGAAGTTTTTTAGGCTCGATCTACGATTAAAAATTTAAATTAAGTGATGCTGCTTTGTGTTATATAGGAATCACCTCGTTCATTCACTGTGTCTACTTTTAGAACGTTTAAGCACTGTCACAGGAAATTACAATGAAGTCTCAGCTATTAATAGCTTCCAAGTGCAAAACATCTTAACATATTATTGACTCTTAATCCTGTCGAAAAAAAAAAATTAAAGCCTTAATGTAGTTAACTTCCGTTGTTGCTTACATTTCTCTGTATTTTCATATTCCTCTCCATTATTTCATTGTATTTGTGTGGAATGAGATAAAACATAAATTTCTATTTATTTAAGGCTGTAATTCAATTTTAATGGCTCTAGTGCCATTAAATAAAAAAAAAATAATATTGTGCCATGCACAATAAAAAATAAATCGTAATAAAAAATTATTGAGGAAACCTGGTTAAATGTTAGAAAAACCAAGCAATAATAAAAATGATTATTGTCTCTTACTTTTTTATATGAGTATTCCTTTTTAAAATGCGGCAAAGATTCTAAAAGGTTAATAAAGAAATAAATTAAGTTAATAGATAAATCAAAACACGAATTCCAAACCACCTCCCCCCCACCTTAACATTTCATTTGCTTGTATTGCAAAGGATTAGGGGAATTATTCAAGGTTTTATTGATTTTCCAAAGTAAACAGTTCAAAAGGTTAATGTATCTTCTCTACGTTGGATAAAAGGTAGGCTATTATTTAATAGATCAAAGGAGTGTCGCACCGCACAAGGTACATTTTAATGGTTTTTTCATACAATCGTCGATGTACAATATCTTGAACAAGTAAATACAGGGTGGTTACTCCGTAACTCGATACGAAAATAAAATGTAAGTATTCGAACAAATTGTACTCTGTAGTACGAAAGTACGGAAAATTTTCGAAAGTGTGACCATTATTTTCCTTTCCGTACAAACAAAAAACAACTCAACACTGTATTACGAAAACGAGCCTAAAAAGCGTAGTAAATATTCGAAAATTCTTCGTTAGCAATTGTGTTGGTGACAACTAATAATAAATTTAAAATGTAAGTAAAATAATACAAATATATTGCAAAATAAAAACAAATTAATACTTTTTAAACAATCTCAGAGGAGTGAGTCCAAAAGAATTTTATATACCAACCAAAAACAGTACGAAACTATTGTGGCACATCCAGATTTGGCCAAGGGACATCTAAAAATGCCGGATGCAAGAAAGAAATCAAATAACCTGTGGCAAAAACTTGGTTGGTAAAAAAGCAAGCTTAGATAGATTTAAATATTTGAGCGCGGTGTATCGCAGGGTTATTAAACATTTTAATTTTTATTAGATTTGGGCCGACTACAAAAATCATATCAAGGCCAAATGCAGTAGAAATAAACTAAGCATCTCTGGTACTGGTGGAGGACCAAGCACGCATAGCTCATTAACACCTCTAGAAAGACAAACGGCTGATTTACTGACAATGAATGAGGCAATTAATGGTAGCCAAAATAAACACTTTGGTTCAAATCCACAATCAAGTTCACCAGTAATAAATTCTGTTCTTGAAAAAAACCTTCAGTATTTAGTTGAAGATAATGAGGAGGGATTAGAGTCTGATTCGTCCTTCCCAGATGTTGTAAATGAAAAACCAAGACCATAAAAACCATGTCAAAATAAAAAAGGAAAAGTTGATAACAAAGAAGCTTGTGGCAGCCCTTAATAGACTTTAAAAAAATTAAGTATCGATAACATTTTTATAAAATACGATAAAATGCAACAATGCCTTTGTACATACAATTCTATATAATATATAATTTCTATAAATCATAATATGCCATGATGTAATGAAAGTGACAATGATATGTCAGGATCGCCTTGTAATGAAAGTAATGTTTGGTATTTGAATTGTCGGTCTGTTTTATGTCTCTCCTTGTTAATGTAAGTATATATTATTAAATTTATTTTTAAGCGTTCTAAGAATTATTTTACATTGCCATTTTTTTATACTTTATATTTTTTTAGCCTGTTTTTATGAATTGCTTTTATATTTGTTTTTATCTTAATTAATACATTTGAATCATCTATATCTATTACTTCATATGGTCCATCATAAGGTGGTTCATATTTTCTTCTATTTCCAGCCTTGACCAAAACTAAGTCGCCTACTTTTAGTTCTATGTTGTTCGTGTTATTTAATGAGTCCATACTTCTTTTGTTTTTTACAGTCTCTATTAACTTTTTGGCACTTTCCAAAGCATGTTTTAGTCTAGTCTTGAGTTCATTAGCATAATTTTCATAATTGTAAATTTTAGAATGATTCATGACTTCATCTCCGGGTAAACTTGGTAATTTTCCAAAGGTGAATATTCAGTATCTACATGAGGGGTAATATTGTAGGCAAAGGTATAGTAAGGTATCCATTTATCCCAATTGTCATCTTGTACAAATGACAAAAAGTATTCATTAAGAACCCTATGATTTCTCTCCACTGTACCCAATGTCTCATGATGATATGGTGTGGAAAATTTTTGTTCAATTTTTAATAACTCACATACTTCCCTTAACAATTCATTTCTAAATTCTGTACCGTTGTCTGATTTTAGTGTGCTAAACAAACCATATTTAAGTATTAAATTCTCTACTAGTGCTTTGGCTATTGTTTTTGCTTCTTTCGTCTCTATGGGACATGCAACTATGTATTTCGTTAATTCGCATTGCATAGTTAAAATATATCTAAAATAGTTTATTGGACGTAAAGGACCTACAGTGTCAATTACTATAGTTTTGAAACTATCTATTGGCGTATCTGTAACCTTTAATTATTCCTTTGTATGTCTAGTCTGTTTGTTACGTTGGCATAAGTCACATTTAGACACGTATTCTTTTACATTTTTGTTCATATTTTTCCAAATGTACTTCTGCTTTAACTTTAGTAAAGTTTTCTTCACTCCAAAATGTCCTCCTTGGGGTGTATCATGGTATAATTTTATTAGTTCTTGCCTTCTCTTTTCATTTGTTATATTCTGAGGTTTTTTGTATAGTAATATAATTTTGTCATCTTTATTATTTTTGTTTGATTCGTTATATTTGGCCTTAAATTCATCCGCGGGTATTATATCAAATATTGCATCATATCTCTCAATTGCAAATTTCTTGTTTCTTGTATTTTTTAATATGATGATAGTTTCTCCAAAAGAGTACCTAAATACTTTGGATTATCGCTACATCTAACACGTGTTTCATTATTCATTTTATAATATTCTACTATATGTTTGTATAATTCTTTTACATCATTTTTTGGCCTTTTTTCTAATATAAATTTTAATTTCGTTGCGCGCTTTATATCATTTATTGACGTGCAATCCCACATATGGAGTTGATCAGTCCCCTTATGAGATTCACTCATAACATTTTTATCTCTTATAATATTCTTTTCTGATGACTTTTTACTCATACCTCTTGTAATTACTAATGTTTTCTTTACCTTTTCGTCATTTTCCAATGGTATCATACTCTTTAGTGTAGTAGAATCAATATCTATCCTTGATAATGCATCGGCATTAGTGTTGTTTATTCCTTTCTTGTATATTATTTCAAAGTCGTAGTCAGAAAGTTCCAGTCTTATCCTTGTTAATTTAGAGTTCTGGTTTTTGTGCGAAAATAGTGAAATCAAAGGTCTGTGATCTGTCACAACTGTGAATTTTCTGCTATATAAATACGGTCTAAAGAATTGTATGCCTAATGTATAAGTTTTATAATTACAATTTTTTTTGATTACATACTAATACTTTTTATAATTTAATTAAATTTATTACATTTAAAACATACAATTATATACACATACATATGGGGTTACCCTTTAATTATATTTACATAAAATTGAACACTTAAACCGCTACTTACATTCTAAACAGTTTTTTTATATATGCTCTCTACTGTTAAAATTAAATTTTAGAAATAATTTACTATTCTTCTTTTCTAATTAAAGTTATTTGTTTACATTAATCATTATAGCTAAAAAGAATTATTACTATTACAACTATTTCGAAAATTATTTAAATTTTTTGATGTAATGTTGGTCGAAAATCTTCTTGATATGATTGCTGGTGATGGTGATCGATTAAAGTCGATTCATCTGATGTCACTAGATAGTCAGGTGGTGGTGTATAGGGTCTATCTAGAGGATAATAGGCGCTACGTGGTGGGCTATTATCGCTAGGATGAACCTAAAAAATTTGGGGCGTGGTATACTTAATTGTTTAATTTCCGTTATATATGATTCCATTTTGTTTAGTAAAGGTAACTTTTTAATTTTTATTAACTTTACTTTTATTTCTATTTGAAATACGTTCATTTTTTTTTCTTTAAAAAAAATTCGATTTCTTTTTTTTTTTAATTCTTTGTCTATACTACTGGAGAGTAATCGAACCGGACGCTTTAAACGCTAACGACTGGACAGGATCAAATAAAAAAAAAAATTAGTCGGTAGTCAGGATCGAGAGGGCAGGATCAACGGGGCAAAAAAAAAAATTTTGTCAGTAACAGGATCGAATTTGCAGGATCAACGCGGCAAAAAAAATTGTCAGTTACAGGATCGAATTTGCAGGATCAACGCGGCAAAAAAAATTTGTCAGTTACACGATCGAATTTGCAGGATCGCCATGTAATGAAAGTGACAATGATATGTCAGGATCGCCATGTAATGAAAGTAATGTTTGGTATTTGAATTGTCGGTCAGTTTTATGTCTGTCCTGGTTTGCTTATTATTAAGGCGAGCACGCCGCTTAGTTATGGCTAAAAAGCCGCAGTTTGGTGAGAATAAAAAATCAAATCTTTATCAGCTAAAGAGCCGTTATCAATTTTATTCTAAATCATATCAATCAACTTACAGCTATTTATACAAATTTCTTAAGTCTAATTTCTTACATATTAATATTTATGACCTAATTTAGTTTTTTTACTTAAGTCTAATTTCTTTACATAATACTTATGACCTAATTTAAGTTTTACTTAACATAGAGTGTGCATGATCAGCAATTTGCTACTTTACAATTATTACGTACTGAAAATTTTTATAATGCAATTTGATACCTCGTGCCATTGGTCATTGACAGTTTTGTTTATATTATTGAGGAATGTATCAAAATGCATTTTTAGGTAGCACAAACGTAACCAACACACAACGGTGGATAAGTGTGACCAACACACTAAAATGATATGTATTATATGAAAGAGTATTAGTGCTGTAAAATAGAATGTTCTAGACAAATAATATTTTAGTATATATACGAGCTTTAAATAAAAATGTATTCAGTAGCTGACAAAATTTTTTAGAAGCAACACGCATTTTTTTATTAAATTGTCACTACAAGCTCTTTTAGAAAAACAGGTGGAAAATCAAATAACATATCAGAAACATATCAGAACAATAGAAATACTAGCAGAAATAAATGAAAATTTAATAAATAAAACTTCACGATTATGTAAGCAGAAGTTACTATATTAAAATTAAAAATTTTTTATAATTAAAACTTGTAATCACCAAGTCCTGCCTGGTTTTTCCATGAAAATTTTCGAACGATTTACAGAGTACGCTTTTATTTACTAATCGAAAACACCTTTCGAATACTTTTACTTTTCGAATCGAGTTACGGAGTAACCCCTCACTACTTATTAGAGGTTTTGCCTCCTAGTTTTTGGCTGCAACAGTACGATCCCAACAAGCAGGAGCTCTCACAACAGTTCTGTACCTATATGTCTTACTGCTTTGGCATTAAGACAAAACTTCTTCTAAGACCTTAGAATGCATTATATTATATTGAATGCAGTCTTGCAGAGACAGATAACTAAAGTTGCCGTAGGCTAGTAGGTAGTTTGTTTTTGAGGTTCAACCCCTGGTTCAGACATTTCGAATGAAATGAAATATGAAAAAATATTTCTTTCGGCGACTTTGTCTCAGCTGTGTCTGGCAAAATCTCTGAGAGTAAAATTAAGTCGCCATTAAAAATTTTCATATCTTTCGTCCAAAGTCGACATTTAACAGTAGATCCCGCCACTCATGGACAAAATTAAGATACACAACATGACTGGTGCGAGAAACAATGTTGCAATCCTGGCTAAAGGGTTTTGTGACCAATTAAATAAGTAAGTAAGTCACTACAGTAATTAGTCAAATATTTAAATTAAAGCATTGCATCTTTAGTGAACTATCCACTGTTTTGTATCTGGCGAAATATTGTACATAAAATATGCAAATATAAACAACTTTTAAATATTTTACACAGAAGACAATTAGTTTGAACATCTAGTTCTGTTTTGCTACTTGATCAGCCCAATGCAAAGTCAATATCTTTAGCGACGTAAATATATTTAGCTGAAACCGTTAAGTATATGATCGAATTAAACCAGCATGGATCTCATCGTATATGCTAAGGCGAACGTTTCTATAATTGTAATTTATTAGAAGACTTATTGATGCCATTATGTATCCAGCATAAATCAGACTCAATTTGACCGTAATGCTGACTTTGAGGACTGATCTGGTTTATCCGACTTAAGAAAACCTCACAAGAAAATGCCTAACGGCAACAATTCGCACGATCTCAAGAATTCACGATATGAACACAATGCGGCATGAGCTGTGTGGGACGTAGAGCTATTTAGAGCGTACATTTCAGAGCAAAAGATGTTGGTAGCCATCGCCGTTGACAGTGGTAAACTGAAAAATTTCTTTAACAAAGAAATCTGGAACTATGACGTCGCCCGGCAAAAATATATGCCAAACAGTGACTTTTTTGGGACACATTGGATGCTCCAGAATTCTATAATACTTTTGTTCACATGCCCATTCTTCTAGAAATGGATTTCATCCTGAAGATAATATTTCGATTAAAAATAGGATCAGTGGCCCACTGCTCCAAAGCCTATAAGTGAAAAATCCAAATTTTCTGTGGTTATACATGGTGCTTTATTCAAACACACTGAAAAAATTCTATCTTATTTGACAGCTGAAGCTTTAAGAAGATGGTCGTTATCAACTGCAACATGTATAGGATAGTAAGCAACATGTTGATAAGATGACACTCTTAAACAAAGCTTTTCTCCAGGGTCAAGTGGTGTGTAAAAACTTTGAGAGTAAAAAAAATTGCCATTAAAGAGTTTCTCAAAAATCTGTCGTTTGGAGTCGACTTCAAACTGTAGTATGCCACTCATGTATAAATTTAACACACACAATAGAAGCAGCAAGATCGCTGTTCATATGATCCACACGAAGATTGATATCATTCAATGCGTAACTTTTACAAATATGTAATCATCAGCATATATTTGTAAGCCACAGTGCTGTACCATATTGGGTGAATCATTAAAAACAGATAAAATAACAAAGGCCTGAGAATTGAACCCCTGTGGCACACCTCCATCCTTGTTTCGGGCTGTCTATTAGTTACCATTCATACAACAGTTTCAAGTAGTCTAGTCAGTTTTGAAAAAAAAATTGCTCTATCAACTGTGTCAAATGTTACAGCTACGAATGACATATTTTTAATGGAGTGCAATATTTTATTGGTAAACAATGTTGGAACTTTTGCGTAATACACGACTCTATTTGAAGATTGGATTGGAGTCATTTGTATTAAGCCTTTTCGCCTCAGTCTCCAAAGTTCCTTGTACACAATCAATGAAATATTGGAGTGAGTAAGTTTGTTATAAAAAAAGCAGAAATTCATTTGTTCCTTAAAATTCCTTCCAGCAAGGCAGCTGTTTATGTCTGATAGTCCAAACTTCCCATCCTTGGCGACATAAACAAGATTGTTTAAACGAAGGCAAATTAGCAACAGAGGGCGCTGAAGTATATATTTTAAGCTTTTTTATATTTTAATATTGTTGTTGTTTTTGGCATTAAATATTTGTTTGTTGATTAATTAAGTTATTAATTTTTTGATCGCCTGGAGGTACTTACAACCCCAGAAATTTTGAATAATAATTTATTTTGAATTGAAATAGTGATAGTGAATTTAAAATTACATATTGTGTAAAGAGAAACATAAAAATAAAAGAAATACCGTGAACAACATAAAATTTTACATATAAAAAGGAAGTGTTGTTTGTTTTTTTATTCTTTATTTTGAACCATTTTTTTTGATTATTTTGCCTTTGTTTGCCAGAAATCTGAGCCCAATTTTGGTTCCAAGGAGTCGCCACAACTACCCACCCCTTTACATACAGTCCACAGATTTAACATTTGGTCCAGACGACCCGGATTTTGGAACCTTTTGATTGTTTTTATGCCCCAAATTTAAACAAGGTAAAGTTTGTTTTTGTTTTTCTTTTTGCTAATTTTCTATTTGGTGGTGATTCATATACTTGTAAAGTTTTGTTGTCTTGTCTAACAGAACTTTACTTGTATATAATATAACAGTGTATGGTTTCATAAAGTATTGGTGTTATAACTTCCATAGCACAGACATACTTTAGGAATTTATCGAATATTAAAACCGAACTGGTTTTAATATACACTGTTAATCCCTTTTGTCTTGGATTAGCAGGAGGTAAATTTTAAGTAAAAGGATCAAATTGCGGTGAGGATAAAGGATTGAAAATTGAGTTTAACAACCCAATTTGATTTTTGTCCCAAGTTTTGTAATATTGGTAATTGTAGTTTGGGTGGATGGCAAAGTCTATTACCATTAATGACGATCCTTGGAATCAACCTTAAATGTTATTTATTTTTTATTACTGGTAGATTTGAATTTTTTAATGAATCTTTAAGTGAATGAAAATTTTAAATTGTTTGTTGAATTTTTTGAATTAAATAACCAAGTAAAATTTATTTATGGGTTTCGTTTCGTGTTCTTTAATATTTCGATCTATTTACCTTTAATTATTTGTAATTTTAATTAGATTAAAATTTATTAAATTTATTAAACTAAATTTATTGAATAAGGAAAGTTTACATATATATAATTTTTTTTTTGAAAACAAAGTGTGGATAAATAGGTATACGGAACTGAACGTAATAAGTAATTTGCGATTTATTGGATGTTTTTCATTCTTGTACTTTTTTGATATTTGATTATCAGAGCTTTTGCCATTGTAAACTCGTCCTTTTGCTAAATCTTGAATTGCGCGTAATATTGTGGATGTATATGTCCGTCTATTAGCTTACTTTTCGGTATCGAGCACGTGGTTAATTACATCTTGTTTATTTTTCGAAATATTTTCGTTTAATTGTAAGTCGTTGAATTGATAGAGATCGGGAAGCTAATATATTTCGATTTTATGCCGTCACAGTTTATTATTAATTTAATAATTTCGTGACAGGATTTTTAGTTGGATAGTGTGAAACTTATTCAATCATTCTCTTATTTATCTTGCATTTTTTTTGATTAATTTATTTTGTAATTTAACTTGTTTAATATGCCAAAGTCAAGGAAATTGTTGACTTTTGAGACATTTGCCCAAATGTTTCTAGATTTCGAAAGGGAATTGAATGCGACTCAGGAAGGTAATACGGCCTTCTCTATAGAAATTCAGAGGGAAGAATTTAAATCGTTATGGACAAAGGTCAAGAACGCTTATGAAGCCTTTGCCACAGGAGATGAGGAGGACTTAGAAGGTGAACGAGAGGCAGCACGGGAACTTTTCGGCCATTGTCGTTTGGGCTACATTACTGCAGCTGCCCTACTGAGTGAGCTCTCTCAGAATTTTGTCAATCGACCTGCGATGTCCGCGACCCATTGCCCAAATGGTTAAGGTAACGGGAATCGAAATAGGAACCACATACAGTTACCACCATGTACCATGGAGGTATTTCATGGTGAGTACAAATCCTGGCCATCTTTCCGAGATATGTTCACGGCGGTGTATGTGAATGGCGCCACTATTTCACCTGTCGAGCAATTATTTTATTTGCGGCAGTTTACGCGAGTTGAGGCATTGGAAATTGTCAAAAAATCACCTTTAACGACCCATGGATTCCAGGAGGCCTGGAACAATCTCAGAGATAGGTTTGAGAACAAGAGAATACTGGTGAATTCTCAATTAAAGATTCTTTTTACACTGGAACCTATAAAATTAGAATCGGCTCATAAGATTAAGGGAATCCAAAGAGATATTAATAATTCAATATCAGCACTTCGGATGCATGATATTGATATTTCTAATTGGGATTCGATTTTCGTATATCTCTGCTCCACAAAATTGCCCGTACTAACTTTGTCTCTTTGGGAACAGACGATCCAGAACAAAGTGGAGATTCCCAAATGGAAGGATTTGGATAATTTTTTGACTTCGCGGTTTCAATCTCTGGAAACTGTGTCTGAAATTCGGAATTTTGAACTAGTTGGTAGTAGTTCTAGGCCTGCCCCTGAAACTTTCTCTAACCCGAAAAAGGGAGTTCGATCCTTTTCCACTATGCTGAATAGGAGAGCTTGTACATATTGTTCGGGGAACCATTTGATGAATATTTGTCCGAAATTTTTGGATTTATCTCCTGGGAGACGGTTTTCGGTGATGAAAAGGTACAGTCTTTGTATCAATTGTCTCACAGGTGGTCATAGACTCAATGAGTGTAAGAGTACTTTTGGTTGTACGGTGTGCAAGTTGAAGCACCACACTCTACTGCATCGAGAGGTGTTTGGATCCTCTTCGGGCGCTTTGGATGCGCCAAGTTCTAGCGGTGCAGACAGGTCGAATGGTAGGGTCCAAAACTGTTTTGCTGCTACGTCGAGGCAGGTACTTTTGGGGACTGCGGTAGTTGGTATCTACCACCGGGGAGAGACGTTCCGAGCTAGGGCCCTTATAGATTCAGGGTCTCAAGCAACCTTCATTTCGGAAGGATTACAGAGAAGATTAGGATTGCCAACGGTGAATATACACGCTAGAGTTTCCGGTTTGAATGGAGCATGTGCTGGTGCTATCCAAAGACAATGTTCGTTTGTCTTGACTTCACTGTTAGATGATCAGTCTCGTGTGGAGGCAACTGGTTTGGTGTTGCCGAAGTTGACAGGAATATTACCTAGTTCAACTGTTAACATATCGCGATCTGCAGCCTTATCGGGGATTACTTTGGCTGATCCCAAATTCGATAAAAGCGGTCACGTTGACATTCTTATTGGTGGTGACGTATGCCCTGACATCTTATTGGAAGGTGTCAGGAAGAATATTTTGGGAAAACTAATGGCGCATGAAAGTATATTTGGCTGGATTGTAACCGGTCCTTTACCAGAGCTGAATTCGAAAGAGCTCTCAAATTATGTGTCAGATTACACGAAAATAGAGGTCGGCAGAGAATCTCAGAGAACTTTGACGCCGAATAATCGAGGTCATAAATTGTTGCGAAACGGGTCCAAGTCCCTCTACACTGAGATAAATAGATCTTTTCGTACAATGGCCTACTGCCAATATTCATGGAAGTATGCTAAGGTTGGTGACACAGCAGCAATAAGAGAAGGTATAGGGCCTACCACTAAATGGTGTTTAGGTCGTATTCGAAATTTACGTTTGGGTAACAACGGTTATGTAAAGGCTGTGGATTTAGCAACTGACTGTGGAATAATTACAAGGCCGATTGGGAATCTTATAATTCTTCCAATGAACTAAATATTTTAATAAACAACTTTAGCTTATAGTATCATGGTACAACTAGGAAATCCCGCAGTGGTGAAGATGTCTAAGATTTTGAATTGTAAGGTTGCTTGAGCCACGATCATACCTGGTGGACGTGTGCGAATATGGGCCGCTGAAGTTAAACCTTCCATTTACCGGGCAATAGACCTAGTCCGTCTGTCCCTAGGAAAGTTAGATTAGAAAACTGAAGCATCGAAAAGGACCACCCGCCCACTAGCCAAGAAAAATATCGGACCTCGTTCGTCCTGATAATCCACCAGTGACCTAGTTCGTTCAATGGTCGTGAGAGCGGAAGACCTAGTCCGTGTGAAGCTCTAGTTCCGATTTAGCAGATGAACAGTAAGCCTCAAGAATTCGATACCTAATTTCAGACCGTGATACTTATTCCTGAATATATCTTTCTACACTGGCTGACGGATCAGAATTGGAATTGCAGCCATTCCAAAAATTTGGTGAAATTTTTTACGGTGTTCACACTAATACAAAAGTTTTTCTTTTTTTATTATTTATATTCTCTAGAAATAGATTTGGAGGCGATTACTTTTTGGTTGCAGTACTGCAAGGGCGCCGGAATGTTTATGTCTGATAGTCCAAACTTCCCATCCTTGGCGACATAAACAGGATTGTTTAAACGAAGGCAAATTAGCAACAGAGGGCGCTGAAGTATATATTTTAAGCTTTTTTATATTTTAATATTGTTGTTGTTTTTGGCATTAAATATTTGTTTGTTGATTAATTAAGTTATTCATTTTTTGATCGCCTGGAGGTACTTACAACCCCAGAAATTTTGAATAATAATTTATTTTGAATTGAAATAGTGATAGTGAATTTAAAATTACATATTGTGTAAAGAGAAACATAAAAATAAAAGAAATACCGTGAACAACATAAAATTTTACATATAAAAAGGAAGTGTTGCTTGTTTTTTTATTCTTTATTTTGAACCATTTTTTTTGATTATTTTGCCTTTGTTTGCCAGAAATCTGAGCCCAATTTTGGTTCCAAGGAGTCGCCACAACTACCCACCCCTTTACATACAGTCCACAGATTTAACAGCAGCAAATTATTTTAAATATTTTGTTTACAATTAGTATCTGTTTATAGCTTTTGTAATACATCATTTTAATAATTACTCAGCTCTTATCCAAAAACAGTATTTTAATTAGTCATAAAAAGCTTCAATAATGTTAGTTCGCATACCTTCCCTTATACTTAATTTTTCAAGGTCTTACAACAGTATTTTTTTTAGCATCACATGTATTATTACTTCTCTATTTTTACATTCTCCCACTTCTATACTTCTATACTCTCAACTTAACGAAGAAAAACCAGTATTACACAGTTAAAGAGAACATATCTCTGATATATAGTATCACGTGATAGATTATATACAACAACGAAAATTAACATCACGTTATTTATTTAAGACAGAACTGAGGTTTGATCGAAAGCTACATATTTGCATAAGGTCTTTTTAACTTGATCTGTAAAACCTTCAACAACTCGAAGGAAAATTGAAGTAAAGTGCTATACTTGTAGTGAAGAAAGTGGATTTTTTAATTATAGAAAGAAAGAAAAATTATTAATTTACTAAGAGGAACAAAGTTTTTTTGAAATTTATAAATTAGCAATTATTTGCTAAAGAAATATAAAACATTTAACTGAATTCGTTTAATATAGTTTGTTTCTTGGGAAAAAGGTAAATTCATTAAAAGGTATTGTTTTTCAACGTCATATTAATAAAATATTGCGTTTTTCATATAGTTACTTTTATATACCACCAGTACCTCGAGTGAATCAGCCAATTTGCCAATTTGGAGCAGACACAGCGTCAATTCACTCGAGGGAAATTTGGCAATTTTTGGGAAAATTCTTCAAATCTAAATATTTGGAAACAGATCAAGATCGAATTGAACTCTTCACTTAAAAATCTTTGAAAGGCCAACTGAAACTACTTATTTATACTCAATCATAAACGTCTAGAACTTTTAACCTACAATATGTTTCGTTTTGCTAAAAACTATATAAAAACCTAAAACTAACAATACTTTCACTATAACATTATTAAAATTATTAACTAAATTCTAAATCACAAATTAAATATTCTAACCTTTAAAACTCAAATGTTTAAATTTTAAATACAATGAATTCATTTATCTAAATACATAAGTTCTATTAAATCATTTAAAAATTCTAACAATATGCACTTATTGTACCTATAAAATACAATTAAATTATAATTACATCTATCATGTTAAAATTTTTCTATTTAGTACTAATTTTTCTTATATGTAACCTATTTCTATATCTAACCCTTTATTTCTTATAAGAATGAATTATTATAAATTACCTTAAATGAATTATTATATAATACCTTAATATTTAAAACCTATAAAAATCCTAATGATTGTAAAACGACTCCATCAAATGAAGCTGAAGGCCTTCCGCATCGTTGGAATCGAGACCCTACTGTAAGTTCAAAACCATTATTATTTTTGTTTAATACACATTCATTTATTATTTAAGTATTTGTTTCATAAAATATACCAGTGACGGCATTTTTAAAAGCTTAAGATTAAATGCGAACAAATAATTAAGAAAAAAAGTACCAAATGATGTACTGTTACATTTGTCCCATCACTGATATATTTATTACGTATTCTCTCATATAATTGCACAAGAGCAATTGAAGATGATCCTCTCATTGAATTCTTAACTGTTATACGTGCGTTTGTTTTTTCTTTATCTTCAAATTTCTCTTTTGTAATGATGAATTTAGTCATCACTGATCATTTGTAATGATAAAATGTAGTGATATTAATGTCATGATAATTAGTTTTTTCTGTATATAATTTCTATTAATCCCTTAGATATTTTAAGACTATGAGAATTATTATTTTTTTTGTTATAATTATTTCAATATAACTATGTTCCGAATATGATTGAAACGTAAATTTTTTCTGTTATGTAGAACTTCATAGGCGTAGGTAAGGTTTAGTCCTTTTAGGGGTTTCCGTAATATATTTTCCCTAAATCGAAAACCATGGTAGGGTGGGTTCAGGGACGTAGCACAACAACAACGCTACTTTAAAAACATGCAATGACGAGTCGTGTGTATTGTTATTATTTATTTTTTTTTTTGTTGACCGAAATGAGGCACTTGAATCGCACGTAATTTTTTTATTTTTGTGGTTTCGTTGTACGAAATTGGACGCGCGGAACAAGATCCCCTCCCACATCTCCCGAACTAGCTAGCTATCAAGTACGTGCGTAACGTTCCAAGTTAGTCCATTGGAAAAATCAGGTTCCTGTTTGGGAAACTGACGAAAAACTTTCTATATTTTTGAAGTACAATAAAAGCAGAGTTAACCATTATCACAAATAAAAATGGAGCCCAAAGTGGGGCCCGAAAAACCAACCTGGGGCACCCGAAACCAAAGTGGGGCCAACAGGAAATTGAAGTTCTGTTTTTTTATCGTTACAAGAAAGCCCAGAAACATTTACCACAAATAAAATGGCGCCCAACGTGGGGCCCACGAAACAAAAGGAGTTAGAACTATATTGACTTCTATTACACCTGTCATAATTAACTTAATTGTTTGAGGCTCTACACTTATATTTATTCTTTTAGTCACACATAAATAATACAATATTACATTATGGATATTATTTTTCTTGCTAATGTCTCACATTGTGTTTGTCCCTATATTTGGTTTAGCCAAGAATGTAATTTCGTTAATGTATAAGTGGAAATATTGGACGTAAACTGATACTTAGTTTAGTTCAATCCCTTATTACATAATGCATATTCATTCCTTTTTGTTAGTGAACATAGCTTGTAAAAATATATCTTAGGAATTTCTAATGTGTTACTTGCAGATATAAAATTCAATTTATGAAAGATAAGCTTTGGAAATACGATTTTGAAGCTATAATAATTTGCACAAATCGTCCACTTGTCATTCTTAATTGATTTTATATTTCAATTAGCTTATTAGTTAGATCCACCAAAGCTCGAAATTCATGTTTTTGTTTTTTTTTTTTCAACCATACCTATAAGTCCAATTGAAGTTTTACAGAAAATTATACAAATTTATTTTTGATTAGAAAATGTCTATCGCTCATTGCAATGAAAATCTTGTTCCTCTAGTAGAACAAGATGATTCAAGACAATGTTCAATTTGTAAAAAAGATTATGAAATTGATGATATTATAGTTTCCACACCATGTAATCACATATTTCACAAGAACTGCATAGTGAATTTACTTAGGCAGACTCCGAGTTGTCCTATATGTGGAAAGGCCTGTTGACAAACGAAATTTGAAGGTTTTAGAAACGTCTGATGTAGATTTGAAAAATAATGAAAAAATGGAATGTTACGAGAAAAAGCTAGGGAAAGAATTCGTAAATCATTTGAAAGGAATGTAAAATATTATAATCTCAGGTCACGTCCTGTAAATTTTTATGTTGGTCAAATTGTGTTCAGAAGAAATTTTGCTCAATCGAAAGCAGCAGAGCATTTTAATAGTAAACTCGCAAACCAGTTTGAGAAAGCTAAAGTTAGAGCTAAACATGGATCTTGTTATTATGAACTAGAAGATATGTCAGGTAAATCATTGGGAACATTTCATGCTAAGGATATTCGATCATAACACCACATTAAAAAGGTTTCATAACTCAGATATTTGATTGTAAAAGTAGATAAAACCAAAATAAACAAGTCTTCAGCGTTTGCTTCATTATAAATATAATTCTTCAAAAGCTGTTTTGTAATACATCATTTTAATAATTACTCAGCTCTTATCCAAAAACAGTATTTTAATTAGTCATAAAAAAGCTTCAATAATGTTAGTTCGCATACCTTCCCTTATACTTAATTTTTCAAGGTCTTACAACAGTATTTTTTTTAGCATCACATGTATTATTTTTCTATTTTTACATTCTCCCACTTCTATACTTCTATACTCTCAACTTAACGAAGAAAAACCAGTATTACACAGTTAAAGAGAACATATCTCTGATATATAGTATCACGTGATAGATTATATACAACAACGAAAATTAACATCACGTTATTTATTTAAGACAGAACTGAGGTTTGATCGAAAGCTACATATTTGCATAAGGTCTTTTTAACTTGATCTGTAAAACCTTCAACAACTCGAAGGAAAATTGAAGTAAAGTGCTATACTTGTAGTGAAGAAAGTGGATTTTTTAATTATAGAAAGAAAGAAAAATTATTAATTTACTAAGAGGAACAAAGATTTTTTGAAATTTATAAATTAGCAATTATTTGCTAAAGAAATATAAAACATTTAACTGAATTCGTTTAATATAGTTTGTTTCTTGGGAAAAAGGTAAATTCATTAAAAGGTATTGTTTTTCAACGTCATATTAATAAAATATTGCGTTTTTCATATAGTTACTTTTATATACCACCAGTACCTCGAGTGAATCAGCCAATTTGCCAATTTGGAGCAGACACAGCGTCAATTCACTCGAGGGAAATTTGGCAATTTTTGGGAAAATTCTTCAAATCGAAATATTTGGAAACAGATCAAGATCGAATTGAACTCTTCACTTAAAAATCTTTGAAAGGCCAACTGAAACTACTTATTTATACTCAATCATAAACGTCTAGAACTTTTAACCTACAATATGTTTCGTTTTGCTAAAAACTATATAAAAACCTAAAACTAACCATACTTTCACTATAACATTATTAAAATTATTAACTAAATTCTAAATCACAAATTAAATATTCTAACCTTTAAAACTCAAATGTTTAAATTTTAAATACAATGAATTCATTTATCTAAATACATAAGTTCTATTAAATCATTTAAAAATTCTAACAATATGCACTTATTGTACCTATAAAATACAATTAAATTATAATTACATCTATCATGTTAAAATTTTTCTATTTAGTACTAATTTTTCTTATATGTAACCTATTTCTATATCTAACCCTTTATTTCTTATAAGAATGAATTATTATAAATTACCTTAAATGAATTATTATATAATACCTTAATATTTAAAACCTATAAAAATCCTAATGATTGTAAAACGACTCCATCAAATGAAGCTGAAGGCCTTCCGCATCGTTGGAATCGAGACCCTACTATAAGTTCAAAACCATTATTATTTTTGTTTAATACACATTCATTTATTATTTAAGTATTTGTTTCATAAAATATACCAGTGACGGCATTTTTAAAAGCTTAAGATTAAATGCGAACAAATAATTAAGAAAAAAAGTACCAAATGAAGTACTGTTACATTTGTCCCATCACTGATATATTTATTACGTATTCTCTCATATAATTGCACAAGAGCAATTGAAGATGATCCTCTCATTGAATTCTTAACTGTTATACGTGCGTTTGTTTTTTCTTTATCTTCAAATTTCTCTTTTGTAATGATGAATTTAGTCATCACTGATCATTTGTAATGATAAAATGTAGTGATATTAATGTCATGATAATTAGTTTTTTCTGTATATAATTTCTATTAATCCCTTAGATATTTTAAGACTATGAGAATTATTATTTTTTTTGTTATAATTATTTCAATATAACTATGTTCCGAATATGATTGAAACGTAAATTTTTTCTGTTATGTAGAACTTCATAGGCGTAGGTAAGGTTTAGTCCTTTTAGGGGTTTCCGTAATATATTTTCCCTAAATCGAAAACCATGGTAGGGTGGGTTCAGGGACGTAGCACAACAACAACGCTACTTTAAAAACATGCAATGACGAGTCGTGTGTATTGTTATTATTTATTTTTTTTTTTTTTGTTGACCGAAATGAGGCACTTGAATCGCACGTAATTTTTTTATTTTTGTGGTTTCGTTGTACGAAATTGGACGCGCGGAACAAGATCCCCTCCCACATCTCCCGAACTAGCTAGCTATCAAGTACGTGCGTAATGTTCCAAGTTAGTCCATTGGAAAAATCAGGTTCCTGTTTGGGAAACTGACGAAAAACTTTCTATATTTTTGAAGTACAATAAAAGCAGAGTTAACCATTATCACAAATAAAAATGGAGCCCAAAGTGGGGCCCGAAAAACCAACCTGGGGCACCCGAAACCAAAGTGGGGCCAACAGGAAATTGAAGTTCTGTTTTTTTTATCGTTACAAGAAAGCCCAGAAACATTTACCACACTTTCGAAAAAACAAAACAACATACTGATATGTGCTGATATATGAAAATTTAAATTAATGGTGTGAATGATTTGTCAGATTTATAACAATAAAAATTATGATATCATAAGTGTTTTCTAAATTTCAAATAAATCAATTGGAAGTACAATTAACAAAACAAGCAAATTTTGTTAAGTAAGGAAATTTGTTATTTACACAGTAAATTCCAAGTAATGTGAACTACCTAGTAATATCAACACCTTTTTATAACAAAAAAAAAAAAAACAAATTAATAGCTGCAACTAATGAACAACAGTTTTGGTATATTTTGTTAAGTTTTGAATATCTTAAAAAAAAGTAATAGTACTTATCATCACTGTTATAATGTACCATCTCAAAATCACTCCATAAAGATACCGTTAAATCTGGTGATTTATATTCTTAAAATATCTTCAATTTTTATGTTTTTGTTTTTATATTTTGTTATATTTAAGTTAGTCTTATAAGAACTCTTAAAGAATAAAGTCAATTTTGTTTTGAAGAAATTAAAATAAATTGTTTGTAATTTAAATTACATAACTGGCGCAGTCTTAAAACGAACCGAAATTTGCATTTAAATGAATTAAATAATAACTTTAGTTATTTAAAATAAAAAAATATAAAATATTGTGAAAAACATTCTACATAAAATAAAATTGTGAACAATATCGACTAAAAACTTAAAAATTTTGTGAAACCAATTTGTGCATTTTGGGGCTATTACTAAAAATTTAAAAACCCTAAAGCAAAACCTGTTTTTTTAATTAACAAAAACAAATATATTAAAGTGTGACAACTGAAAAACATTAAAAGAAAGTGATAAAGAAACAACTGCTTTACTAAACTATAATTAAAAATCAAGGTCACCTTCAAAACCAATAACAAACAGATTTCAATTGTTTGAAATAACAAAAAAAAATAATCATGCAGTCGAGTTGGCAATTATCGATGAACGATAGTTTAAAAGATGCTCAGAGAATTCATGAGTATCGTGGTGATGACTCTTACGCTCTTACATCATTTTTAAGAGAAGTGGAAAGTGTTTTTGCTCTTGTGGACTCTAATGATGACGTGAAAAAATATATTTATCAAAGAGTGATATTAAATAAGCTACAAGGTGAAGCTCTTCATGTGATGCGAACTTTGGGGCCAAATCCAACCTGGGGAGATGTGAAGGAAGCACTTATATGCAACTTTGGAGTAAAGGAGTCATATCATCAATTGTACCAAGAGGCTTTTGAGGCAAGAAATTTTAATATTGAAAATTATTATAATAAATTAGTAAGTATTGTATGTAAAATAAATGAGAAATATGAATATGATAATAATAAACCTGTAGAATTTAGTCCAGAACATGCAGAAAAGATAATTTTAAAAACCTTTATAAACCTAATTACCTTTAGAATTTCAGGAAAATGCAACAATGTCGTGGAAGTTAGCAAAGTTTGAGAGAAAACAGTTTGATGCAATATTAGGTCAACATATTTTGAAACCATTAGCGGCGATTGTGAACATGGAAAATGAAACTTTAGAAATAAATGGATGTACAATAAAATTTATAAAATATTGTCCTTACGATCCGGATGAGATATTTCAGTTAGAAATTATAAATAAAAAGGTATTAGATAATTTGTTTGATGGATTAAATAATGAGGAAAAGTTAGCATTAGATAATATTTTAGTTTCTAATAGTGATCTAATATATTGGGATGAACAGAATTTAGATTTTACTAATGTCATTCAACATGAGATCAAAACAGCTAATGACCGTCCGGTGTATATGAAAATGTATAGGTATCCACGTGTACATGAGAAGGAAATTTGTAAACAAATTGACCTTATGTTAAAACAGGGTATTATAAGGGAGAGTAATTCGCCATATGAGAGGTTATGAATGTTCACGGAAATAGAAAAATCTACATTAGTTCATCCGATTTAGAGAATGACCTTGAAAGTATATTGTTGCGAAATTTAGAGAAAGGAAAAATTGGAATTTTTACGGAACTTAGTGATAATAAATACAATATTTTACAACAGAAAATTATCGATTTATTTGATGGCAATAGCTCAATTAAATTTGTAAGATGTTCCTATAATGCCATGGATATGACCTCTGAAGACGAAACATATAAACAAATACACAATTATCGCAGAAATGAAACAGGACATACTGGTATCAGTGAGAACTATGAAGGTCTAAAAAGAATCATATATTATCCAAACCTTAAAACCTTAATACAAAAGTACGTAGATAATTGTGATACTTGTAATCGATCAAAATTTGATCGTAATCCTATAAGGCCAAAATTCAAATTAAATGAAACTCCAAATGATATTAACCAGATAATTCATATGGATATTTATACAAATTCCAAATTCAACTTTCTAACGTTTTTAGATAAATTTTCAAAATTTGCAACAGCCTTTTATTTAGAAGATAGAACCAACCAGACTATAATCGAAAAGTTAAGATTATACAAGTCTTTAAAAGGTCAGTTCGGTAAACTAATTACGGACAATGAGTTTAAAAGTGTCAATATTAAGGAATATTTAAGGAATGAAAATATAGAATTACATTTGGTGAAAGCAAATAGTCATACAGGCAACTCCGATATTGAGAGGTTTCATAATACTCTCTGAGAGAAAATTAGAATTTTAACTATTGAGGAACCATTACTGGGAATAAAATATAAGATGAGTAAATCAATTGAGTATTACAACAATAGTTATCATTCAGTATTGAGAGAAAAACCGATTAAAGTTGAACAAGGGTATTGTAATAAAAACAAAATTTATGAAATAATAATTGAAAATAAAAATCAATATATAGGTAAAAGAAATAGTAATAGAGAAGAATATACTGAAAAAAGAGATAAGGGATATATAAAAAATTACCAGTCATTAAGGCATAAAGAACAACCTAAATTTAGATTAAGTGAATTACAAAATGTACATAGCTCGAATATAAAAAGAGAAACGAAGTATAATGGTGTTATAAATATGAATAATATTTAAGAACATCTTGAAATAATTGTCTAAATAATAACATTTAATATAATAATAATATTTTGAATTTTTGGATTATTATTTAGAGTTAATGAAAAATATTGAATTATTTAATTAAAAACATGTACGAGTACATATATAAGTAGCTATCTTAAAATAGTAAAAAAAAATCATTATAATTATAATTCAAACTTTTTATTTCTAAATATTTAAGAACAATTATAACAAAGTTTTTTTTTTCTATATTTCAATAAACTCTGGAGAGTTTCTTATCTTTGTGGGGGAGTAGTTATGATAATGTAATAGTACTTATTATCACTGTTATAATGTACCATCTCAAAATCACTCCATAAAGATACCGTTAAATCTGGTGATTTATATTCTTAAAATATCTTCAATTTTTATGTTTTTGTTTTTATATTTTGTTATATTTAAGTTAGTCTTATAAGAACTCTTAAAGAATAAAGTCAATTTTGTTTTGAAGAAATTAAAATAAATTGTTTGTAATTTAAATTACATAACTCGCATGTAGAAAATTAACAACCACAACTTTTAGTCGTAATCCTGACTGAATTAATGGCCAATTATGTATATATAATATCAAATAATAAAATAACAATGTGCATAATTATATTATTATATATAATATTGTAAACATTACGTTCTTTTAATCAGCAAAGTATTACCAGTCAGGTTTTAAAGTTCGATGTCTGTATTATATTTAGTCTCTGAGATCGAAGAAAAGTAATCATTTCAAAAAGTTATTTTAGCTCACGTAAATTTACTAATACTCTAATTCCAAGCACATTGTTAAACATTATAGCGAAGTTTGGTACGCGGTAGTACTTCGATAGTTTATTAACACATCTAACGACAGTATTATAAGCACAGAAAGCAAAGATTTCACAACCATATTAAAGTACCGGAAGTAAATATGACTTCACAAACAATCTGTATTCAACATAGTTATTCCTTTTTCCCTAAAGTACAGTTTTCATTGAAATTTTATTTACTCTCAGAATTTTTGCCATTAATGTACTGAGAGGAAGCCATCGAAGAAATATTGTTTTCATATTTCGTTTTGTGAGATATATCTGACCTGGGGTTGAACCGTGGTCTCAAGTCTAATAAGCCACCGCACTACTTACTAAACTTCGGCGACTTAACAATTTCTATTTATCGATTGTTTAAAAATATTTCAGGTTGCATATGCAATACCAATGTATGGCTTTAAAGATTCCAACAGAGATATATTGCTTTTTCTAAAGATACTTCTTTTAAAGATTAGCGGAGAAAAGTTTCTACCTTAACTGACAGATCCTGTGAAAATCTGTAAAATTATGGAGAAAGATAGGTGAAATGATATGCAGGAAGCAGCTGTACAATGCAGATGAATCAGGTTTTTTTTATAAACTTCTTCCTCAACAAACGTTCCAAACAGCGTTAGAAAAAACACGTCTTACATTTTGTTACAAAAAGCTTGTCTTCTTAAGCTAAAGAGCACATTCTGGAGCTACAAATTTGTAAATTTGAGCTATATTGGTTGACGTTAGTTCACTTTATCGCGAGTTCACTGTACTGTATTGTCATCAGCCCAATTGGTGGTGACATTTATAATGATGATCTTTTGTTTTTATGTATATGAGCATTAGGGGGTGCATATTATTCTTACAAAAAATTTGCAAAAAAGAGCATTCTTGTCAATTTAAGTGCTACTAAATGAACATTTCTAACTCATAATATAATAGCGTACATAATCAACAGAAGAGTTTTAAGAAACAAGTTTATCTTTCTATAACCATAGGGCATACATTTTTGGGCGATTGTATACATAGGTTTTATAACATTTACTATGGCAGAATATTACACAATGAATAATAATGTTCTGACACATTTACGCACTTGTTTCTGTTATTGTTTCAGATATTTTTGTTAATATTTAAATGCAACTGATAAGCGATTTAAATTTTTTGATATTTGTATATATAAATTGTTTTGTTTGCGTTTATATAACTAAGAAATAAATATGATTTCTATTGTTGGAATAACATGGAAAAATTATTATTTCCTAAAAGCTGACCGAAACTTATAAAAAACGTCAATACTATTTGTTTTACAAATTCCGCAAAGGCTGAATATTTTTTTTTTTTGCAAAGAAAATATCTGTTATCATGTGGCCTTGAATTGACGACAAGAGTTATAGCATTTATTAGTTACACGTGGGGACTAATTACAACTTTGATTATTGAATTGGAGTCCTACTAATCTTCTTTGAAACTTCATACTTATAGAAAATAGAAACGTATAACTTTTAATTTTTTTTATTTAAGAAAGTGGTAATATTTTTTCAGGTTTTTAATCCGCACTGTTATTAACATTTCCACGTATTAAAAATGTTATAAAAAAACTTTATAATTCAAAAACTAAAAACAAAAATTAAAACGTTTATGATTTTGCACGAAAAGGGACTTAGAAAATTGTAATTACCGTTATTTATTGTTCTTGACTTTTTAGAAATATTGTTACGTTTTTTTTTTTCTTTTAAAACCGTTTAAAAAATGAGCTCGTAGATTGCAAATAAAATCAAAATAAGTTTGTGTTTAGTTTTAATAAAATATATAAAATTATTATATTATTCGGGAGGGAGGAATGCATGCAAACAAGGTAAAGTTTCTGATTGTGGTCAACGTGGCGACCGCCAGGACGATCCTTGTCTTGCTGTATTCAAGTTGACACGCAGCCTCCTCGTGGCCCCTCCTGGATGGCATTCTAGCACCCGCTAGACGTTAACTAATGCGTGCAGCGAAGTCCAATCCCCTGGACGTTAAATTTGGGTTATGCGTAGGGCTTGGAACCCACCACATAAAAATTTGCTCCAATGAAAACCGGAACAACAGACCTAAAAAATATACCCTCAAAAGTTGACGACCACGGCAAACGTTCAAAGGACAACGATTTAAGAATAGCCACTTGGAACGTCCGCACCCTTTATAGGGTAGGCGCTTCCGCCCAGCTGGCGGATGCCCTCAAGAAATGTAAGACGAACAGGAAATGCGATGGATAGGGCAAGGATGCAAAAGCCTGGCATCTTGCGATGTGTGTTACAACTGGCATGTAGATAAGCACGAATTCGGATGCGGTTTTGTGGTTAATAAGAGACTTCGTCACCTTGTCTCTGGGTTCACGCCTGTGAACGAAAGAATAGCCACAATCCGCATCAGGGCAAAATACTACAACATCAGCCTAATTTGTGCTCACTCCCCGACGGAAGAAAAGGACGATGTGGTTAAGGATGCCTTCTACGCTAAACTCGAGGACGTATATGATAAGTGCCCGACCCATGACGCCAAAATCGTCCTCGGAGATTTTAATGCGAAGGTCGGGCGGGAAGGTATCTTTGGCCCCACTGTCGGACAGTTCAGCCTCCACTCGAACACTACCTCCAATGGTATGAGGTTGATCGATTTCGCCGCGGCGCGTAACATGGTAGTATGTAGCACTAAGTTTCAAGATCTCGACATTCACAAGGCCACATGGATGTCCCCTGATCGATCAACATCCAACCAGATCGATCATATTGTGATGACGGAAGGCACATATCCAGTGTACTAGATGTGCGCACATTCAGAGGTTCAAACATTGAAACACTACCTTGTCGCAGCCAAGTTTCGATTGCGCATTAGCGCTTCGAGGTCTGCGCACTCTAGTGCATTGCGAAAGCTGGACGTTAAGAAGCTGCGATCACAAAGGACAGCTGAGGCGTTCTCCGCTCAACTCTCGGATAAGGTCCGTCGTTCCCCATCTAATCTCAACGACATTGGCGGACTGTGGGCCAAAATCTCCCACTCCTTGCGGACTACTGCGGAAACTGTCCTTGGTTTCGAACGCCCACCCCAACGAAATCAATGGTACAATGAGGAGTGTCACGAGGCAACTGCAGCGAAAAACGCCGCATACAAGAAAACGTTGCAGTCAGCCGCTACGCGAGCCATTGTCGACAACTATAGAGAGAAGAGAAGGGATGAGAGACGCCTTTTCAGACGCAAGAAAAGGGAGCAGGAAAGGCGTGAGCGTGAGGAAGTCGAGATGTATAGATGTAGGAATGACGCTCGAAAATTCTGTCAAAAGGTTAAGCGCCTAACCGAGGGTTATATACCCGGAGCGTCTTTCTGCAAGGACGAAAATGGAAACTTAGTAACAGATCCGCAGGGAGTACTGAGGTTATGGAGGAAACACTTCTGTACTCTGCTACAAGGCGATGACGACACCAATATCGCCTTTAGAGATGATGTTCCGAACCCGATCGATGATGACGGCGTGGAGATTCCGCCGCCTAGACATAAAGAGGTCAAAGTCGCGATTACGCGCCATAAAAACAATAAAGCGGCAGGTCCTGATGGCCTCCCCGCTGAATTGTTTAAGACCGGATGTAATGAGTTGGTAGGGCGCATGCACCAGCTTATTTACAAAATATGGCTAGAGGATTGGAACCTCAGTGTCCTCTGTCCTGTCCTGAAAAAGGCAGACCCTACTTTATGCGCCAACTATAGGGGTATAAGCCTTCTCCCTATCGCATATAAGGTTCTTACAGGCGTATTGTGTGAACGACTGAAGCCAATCGTCAAAACACTGATTGGACCTTATCAGTGCGGCTTCAGACATGGCAAGTCCACCATCGACCAAATCTTCACACAACGCCAAATCCTGAAAAAGACCCACGAGAAATAAGTCGACACACACCATCTTTTTGTCGACTATAAGGCTGCCTTTGATAGCCCCATAAGGGATCGTATTTTTGCCGCAATGTCTGAGCTTGGTATACCTGCGAAGCTGATAAGGCTATGCAGAATGACGTTGAGCAATTCCTGCAGCTCCGTCAAGGTAGGAATGGACCTCTCCGAGCCTTTTGATACCGTGCGAGGTTTCAGACAAGGCGACCCCTTATCATGCGACCTCTTCAACTTCGTCATGGAGAGTGTTCTGCGAAAGCCAGGAGCGCATCGCAGTGGCACTATTTTTCAAAAATGTTATATATGTTATCGACGAGTAGACACGCGCGGCGTATTGATTCTCAGATTACGGTCGATAACTATACTTTTGATGCGGTCAAGGTAAAAAGAGTCTGGAGATCAAGCGCAAGATCACTCTTGCAACAGGTGCTACTATGGTCTCAATAGGCAAGTGAGTAGCAGAGACCTCTCTCGTACGACAAAACTAGCACTCTACAAGACACTCATCCTACCCGTGCTTGTTTATGGCGCAGAGGCATGGACCCTATTAAGTACAGATGCAGCAGCCTTGAGAGTGTTCGAGAGAAAAGTACTGCGTAAGATCTTCGGTCCAGTACGAGTTGGCGATGATTTCCGCATCCGATACAATAGTGAGCTGTATGAGCTGCTCAACGACATGGACGTTGTACAGCGTATTAATATCCAGCGGCTGCGCTGGCTCGGCCATGTCGTTCGAATGGAGGAGGATGCTCCAGCGAGACGGGTATTTGACGCGGGGATCTGCGGAAGTCGGCGAAGAGGACGACCTTGTATCCGTTGGAAGGACCAAATCGAGGGAGCCCTGTCATCGATTGGTGTGACCAACTGGCGTAGGCGCGCAAGAAGCAGAGGCGCCTGGAAGGATGTGTTGCGGCAGGCCGAAATCCGTTAATCGGGTTGTTATGGCCAATTAAGTAAGTAAGTAAGTATTATTATTATTCGCACAATTCGGTGTGCCACTGTTCACAACTTAATGTACCAATAACTATTGTTTGTTATTCCTCTGTTTACAACCTTTGCATAAACAGTAACAATTACTTGACAATTGTTCGACAGATCTTTGTAACGGGCTCCTCACCAGAGGGACTAACAAAGGTTTTTAGAAAATTATATTCATTGGTGGAAGTAATGTTTAATAACCGCTTGTAGAAACACCACATAGATCTGGCCTGACGTTGATATATGGATAACAGGGCATAACAGGGCAAGGAGCCTCATAGCAGTGGTAACGGGACATTGGCCTCTAGCTATTCACGCCAGGAGACTGGCGTAAAACTTCTCCATAAGATGCAACGACGAGGAAAAAGAAGATACCACAGAACTTCTTCTCTGACATTGTCCGGCACTTGGGGACCTAAAAAGTAGAATTTGTGGACACCCAGTATTTAGAGACAAACCATGTCTAAACTATTAAAAAAAATATACACCTTCATAAGACTCTAGGGATGGCTGAGAGAGCAGCTATAATTATATGACGATTACGTATTCGAAACACTATATAGCCCCAAATAAGCTGTGGCCATTGAGCCGGCTGCCAGTTTAACCTAGCCTAATATATTTTAAAATATCTCAATTTTATACAATATCTACCATCCTCTACAGACATTTTTAACATTGCGAATTTTTCAATTCACAGTTCTTGAATAATCCACTAATCGCGTTTTATTATGATGACTAAAAGAATATATTTGACTTACCCGCTGTACTTACATATTTCTTGAAACATTTGGCAAACGCTTGTAACAGAGTTTCCTAATTTGAAATACAATTACTTAAACATCGTTATGAAGAAGATAAGAAATAATCCTTGAAGTTAAATGCTGAAAATTAAATGTAACTTTCATGTGAAATATAATGGGCCACTTACCGTCAATTATTTAAATTTACACTGTTACAACATTGGGCATAAATTTCATCAATTTGATCTCTTTGATTGAGTGAAGGGAAAGTTCATTCTGTTCTACTTTAAAATTCAAAAAGAAAGCAAAAGAAATAAAAAAATGCATAAATAAACCCTTTGTTTCCTAAATTCGTATACTCCTAACAGAACGTTTTATGCCTCGTTTCTCTCAACATGACCATTAAAATTCTTTTATCTTCATCCTTTCATTCCTAGTCTATGGATTTCATATGAATGCAAATGCATGTTCATAACGGAATGAATATACACTCGGAAAGACATAGAAGCTTATGAAGTTACAAAATATTCCATTGTTGGAATCTTGTTTTGCACTTTTGTGTATTATTTTTTCATATTGAAACGAAAACGGCCTAAACCCTTACAATTTCCACAATCTTCTCTTTATTTATTAAAGAATACCCTGCAAAATGTTCTTTGATTATACTATTGCCACTATAACCATGTCTATAAGATAAGATGCTTTAACAACTTCTCTTATTTCATGTAAAACGTCAAAACTTGGTTTTTTCTGTTAAGAAAGATTCAAATTTTAAAATTATTACCATCATACTGAGATCTTTGCACACTTCATGTTATTGACATTCTGAAATCGTTTATATTACATATTTTTCTTTATTTATCATTGAAAGCCACATTTAACATCCACTTGATGTCAAGTACCGTGGACACAGAGAATTACAGACAAACCATATTTAACCAAAGGAGACTTGAAAAAAGTTCACGTCTTCAAAAGACTCTCGGGATAGCTGACAGAGGTGCAAGGTTATTGACGTCAGTATTTTATCTATTACACATTAACCCGTGAGAATCGATACCTTGAAAGTGATGGCACTTCCGAAGTATTTTATTTAAATCTCCTTTGAATATACACGTTTTGTCCATGAATTCTGTTGTAGGTTCCTATGAATTCTTCGTCTGAGACAATTTTCTTTTTCATCCACATTATATCTTCATTCGGTGTGAGATACTCCCAATCTCCGGATGCGTGTACCAGAGGCAAATGTCCCGTTTTAATTGTTATGAATTTCCTAAGATAAACTCTGATTAGGCCTTTGGGAAATATCGTTCTGCATATTTGAAGTCGCCATAGTCTAGTCGGTAGTGTGTTGGCTTATTAGACGTGAGACATCGCTAACAAAACGAAATATGAAAAAATATTTCTTTGGCGACTTCCTCTGAACAGATTTCTAGCAAAAACTCTGAGAGTAAATAAAATTGCCATGAAAAGTTCTCAAAATCCGTAGTTCGGAATAGACTTTAAACTGTAGGTCCCGCCACTCATATATAAAATTAACACACACAACAGCAGTAATGTGAGAAGCAAGATCGTAATCTTGACTAAAGGGTTTTAATAATCGATTCTGTATGTATATCTGTATATTTCCATAGCAAGCCAGATTTGCCTCGTCTGTGGGTAAATCCTTCCTTATATGAATTTCTTTGTTCACCTATAGAATAATGCCAATTTCAACAATTTATTTGAATTTTCTGCTAGACCAGTCTTTCTAAGTAGGTCGGCTTTATTGTATAGCCGAGTGTCATGTTGTCTTCGTCGAAGATCATGATTAATGTCATTCGTGGAATAGGATATCGTTCAAATGGATGGAGGTACTCCGATATGTCAAATTCTCCATTACTTAGGCGGATAAATCAGGTTGAATTTGACAGATGGCAGAGGTAATGTTGGCTTTGAGGATCATTGTGCTTATTCGTACACATCTGCGACTTAGGAAAACAACACAAAAAGGTTCATCGTGGTCAAATCACATGAACTCCGTATCTAGTTCACGTCATTTTACTTTTTTTACATTTTTACAAATAGCTCGAGCAGAACATTTAATGTGTCATCACCCAATTATCCAATTCAGGTTAAAAAAAATTCGAAATCTTCGACCTATAGTGCTCACCTTTTGCAGTAAAGGCCTGGCCAACTTTGTTCTAAAAGACATATCGTTAGTATAATGCGCAAAGACGCTAAGCCCACTTTCTTCCAAAATTGAGATTTTAATGCAAAACGACAACACTATACCAAATACATATTTTACGACAAAAAAATTAAAGTTGTTGTAATTTTGTGGTTTGCAAAAAAGTCCAAAAAACTACGAAAAATATTAACAGCACGTGCTAACTCCACGAATATTAATTATTAATTATTCTTAATTTTTGATCTAGGTCATTTAAAGAGAGCTATTTTATAAAAATAATTGCGTTTAAAAATTTTACAAATTTTAAAAACTGAAGAAGCCGCAATGTTTTTTGTGTCTCCTGTAAAATTTGAAAAAAGGGACTTAACACATTTGCGAATGAGACTAACGATATGGAATAATGAAGCTGTCAACCTGAAACCATCACCAAACTTTGTCTGTTTCGGGACGCATTGAACACTGTGGTCTTTACAATTTTGTTTGTTCACGTACCTATTCATCCTGTAATGGAGCTCATTGCTGAAGATAAAATTCCGATGAAAATTAGGCTCAGTTGCGAACTGCTCCAGAACTCATTCATCAGAGGGAGTAATTGAAATTGGATAACAAATTGTTTCAACAATGATGGCAAATGCCATACGAACGGGCAATTTTGGTGAGCAATTAAGCTCTCACGTAGAGAAGATCATGGGATTTGATCACAATAAATTAAAATATGCCGTGCACGCTGACAATTCAACGACAATTCCAGCACTGGAAAGTAGCAGCTGCTATTGGTGAAAAAATTATAGATGGACTATCTACAGATTAACAATTATGGGAAAGTATTTTTGAAAAATAAATGACATTTAACGTTCCAATTAAGTATGTCATTCACTTTTCTAACTTTTCCAAAAGGTTAGAAAATCACTCCCTTATATGGAATATTTTATCATGAAATGCTTTATTTATATTATGTACGTAAGTACGCATATAAATAATAGATTTACCTTTACCTTGTAAAAAATCTTAAGTAAACAAATGCTTATTTCATTAAGTTTTTGTTTTCCTTTTCACATAAACAAACAATGAAGAACGTAATGAATTAAAATTCTTTTGTAATGTTATAAGATTTCATAAATAAATAATACGATGCCTTACAAATGTAAACATTTAAGCACAAAGTACTCCTTCTTTATTTTGACATTTTAATTTAAATTATATATTTTGCCCCATGGTGTTCACAATACAAACAATTGAGAAGAGAATTACAAAATCTCTAAAGAAAGGCTTAAAAGAAAAACAAACAAAGGAAAAAAATACAAAACGAGTATAACACGGTTAAATGAGACCTCTAAAAAAAATTATAAAGTTAAATGAACATAATGAAAAAAATCCTAATAAGGGGAAACAAACAGAATAAAAGACGTGAGTAGCTCAAGTCTTAATTGTAGGTATAGTAATTGAAAGGTATGCAAAACTTAGTGGCTTCTTTTCGAATTCTTCCGTTCAGCAATGCGAAACCCTATCAAAAGATGAAATTCTAAGTTATTACCTAAATTGTTTATCACTCGTTTTGAAATTAATTATACGGTGAGAGAAAGAAAAACATCCGTGTTGTACATGTAGTTGAGTAGAAATCAGAAATTTTTTATACTCCTCGAACCCTCCAAACTTGTTTTATTTGAAAAAATCTGTTTTTTTAACATTTCGGCAGGGTTTTCTCGGGATTACTCGGAAAATTTAAATTATATAATTTACCGCTTAAAATAATATACCCAGTAAAAGTGGAGCTGCTAAGTTAAGATTTCTAGTGCAAACTCGCTTAAAAGAGTATACTTTGGTATACAGATATGTATGGTCCCGATTTTATGAAGAAAGACAATTTGACTGAAGTTTTTTTTCTATGAAAATCATGACATACACTAAGCCGCACTAGATGTATTTTATATAAATGTAACTCTTGTATGGGTTCCGGGACATAGGGATGTAATGGAAAATTGCATTGCTGATGAGCTAGCAATCACCGGAAAGTTCAAGGCATCGGTTAATTTGGATATAGTCCACTCGATTCAGGAGCAGGCTCAATCCAACTCGTTGGCAGCAGGAGGAAACGTGCACTATTGCCAAACTCTGCTAGACACATATGGACAAGAAAACGCCGAACTCACATCGTTCCTCAATCGCGTGGCCATCCATCGCCCAATAGCGATTCTTATCGGGAGCTGTTCTTTTGGTAGACACGCCGAAAGACTCAGCATTCCGACTAATGATTTCTGCTGGAGCTGTGTGCCTCATGTATGAGAAGTATGTAGGTTTCTGACCTCTCATTTTGTGCCATAATTGACCTAAATTTATAATCTAAAGATTGCTGTAATAGTAAGATTTATTTTGGGCTCGGGAATGGTAGGCAATGGCTGACCCCCGGGTAGAAGGAATTGTGGTAATACAATTGGCATAAATGCTGGCCTAAATGGGACCTCTTGCTTAAGGCTGTCCGCCACCTAAAACTAAGCCTAACCTAACTTAGGGCCATTACAACTTGCCGTTAACTAAAGGGATGATTTTAACGGGCAGATACATTGTTTTTCGTTATTATGAGTGCACAATAAGATAGAAGTAATCGTTAAGCTAAAGGGAGGACCATCCTACCTTTAACATTTAAAGGTCACTTTATGTTTGAACTTGCCATATTATATATTATTTTCAATATGGCAACTTCAAATTTAAACAAAATGAGCATATACAACAAAAAACGAAGCCCGCGGTTGCCACTGCGTTAAAAAAAAACTTGTATAATTAAACAATTTTATCGACATTGCTCCGGCACTGCCATATGTTTGAAAATTTTATCTGTAAGTTGTAATAACGAAAATAAGGTAACTTTACAGTTCCCTTTAGGTAAAGGTACCCTTAACTAACCCCAAGTTTAACGAAAAGTTGTAATAATGGCTCTTAGTCTATTCATGCCGAAATTGCAAACTTTACGAAATCTTTTTTCATAATGAAAAATTATCACTAAAAACTAAATAGCAGAAAATCACTTTGTATAACATATATACAGGGTATTTTTAAAGTGCTTGATATTTTTAAATTAATCAATTTGTTGAATTTTAACGGTAAATAAGAGTTCAATAAGCAAATATACCAAATATCAGAATGGTAGTTTTATTGTTGTACTTATATTTGATAAAATTATATAAGCAATGAGACATTTGTTCGAGTGACTGTATGAAAAAATAATGTGTTATTGTACAATTTTTTATTCATTAACAACCGTTATTTAAAACAATTTACATTGTAGGAGAACCAGCTCCAATATGAAGCATCCTTGCATACATATTTGGCACACATCCAAAAGGTAGGGTGGATATTCAAGCATGCATTGCAATGAAATTTGTAAAATGGGTGTGATAAATGCCATTAAAGTTTGAAACAATGCAACGATGTAGTGAATGAACTGCGTTTAACAACACTTTAGAATATTTTAAAAATACCAATAATTTTTTTTTGTACTTATTTGATTTTGTACTTATTTGATTCAATGTAGCAACTTAAAAATTAAAATTTTATTATTTACATATATTGAGTTTTTTGGTGCTTTTCTATTATATGTTCGCATTTATAGGAGAAAAGATAGTAATTTAATAGGATTGAATTTTAAAAAAATTTTCTTGTTATAAACTCCTTTCGCTTTCGTGGAAGCAGGTTAAGAAACTATATACACTTACAAATTTCTTATTAAATTATAGTTAGAGTATCTGTTTCGATCCTCAAAGCTTCTTGTTAATCTACTGATGACTTCGTTGATGGTATATTCTTTGTAATATCTATGTAGTCGTGTAGTCGAAATATTGGGTAACGCCTTGGTAAATTGTATATGATTTTAAGGTTCTTATTTTGGGTAATCTGCAGATTTCGTCAACATGTTTTAGCGACTTTAGTGTACCAGACTTGAGATCCATAAGTCATTATTGGTCGAATGCACATTTTATATATGTAATAGCAACTTATTTTTAATTTTGAGGGTAGATCTGCGGTCGCCGTGGTCTAGTAGGTAGTGTGTTGGCTTATTAGACGAAAATCCAGGGTTCGAGCCCCAGGCCAGACATCAAAATAAAATACGAAAAGTATTTCTTCGGCGACTTCCTCTCATCAGATTTGTGGCAAAAACTCTGAGACTGTACGTCCCGTCATTCATGTATAAAATTAATACACACAACATAAGTGGTGTGAGAAACTAGGTCGTAATCCCGACTGAAGGGTTGTAATGACCAATTATGTATGTTATAGATCTGCGGTTCAAAAGAGGGAAAAGTGCACATCCGCATAGTTAGTTAGTTTTTTATTTAAAGGTATACCCATATATTTCACTTCATCTTGTATGGAAATTTCAGTTCCCTGAAAACATAATGGAATGTTTGGAATTCTTTTACTGGATTTATTAAATGGAAAGATTATGGCTGGATTTTCTGTTTCATTAATCTTTATCTTCCACTTGGAAAAATATTTATCGGCATACTCGAGAGCTCTGCTCATATTTTTTATTATATCATCAGCGTATAGGGCTGTGTGTTGATCTTTTAAAACTTTAAAATCGGATGCATATAGGGAATACAAAATGGGTGAAAGCACAGAGTCTAGTGGAACTCCAGCTTGAATATTTCTTTTTGTGGAAAATTTCAGAAATGTATACAAATTGTATGTTCATATGGCATTTTATTGAGCATTAAAACTTAAAATACATAATTCATACAGGCGAAAAATTGGTAGAGCAATCAAAAACAAGAAAACTGTTAATCCAGAATTAAGAACAGAAAAATTAGAATAGAAATAAAGAAAAAATATTTATATAGCTACATAATTATTCATCGCTACTTGATAACAAGCGCAATTGTTTGCGACGAACTGGACTAAAGTCGGTATCATCACTGGAGATATCCATCAAATTATCCAATGATGACTTGCGCCGTCGACTTTTTTATTATTTAAGTTCTTTATACAACTCTTTATACCCAGCAATACAATTATTAATATCACGTTCGAATTTCAGGGCACGTTCGATATTAGGATCATTTTTTTCAACCGTGTAAATTCAAATCTGTTTAAAGAGAAACCGTGTAAAAAAGAGTTGGGTATAGACTGTTGTGCCATATTGCGTCAAATGCTTTCTCAATGTCTAAGAATACAATCCCAGTGCTTCGTATAATGCGTTTATTGTTCCGTATGAAATTTATTATTCGTTTGACTTGATGAATGTTCCCTTCTAAAACCAAATTGTTCATTATTCATTAAATTATTCTCTTCTAAAAAATCCAACACTCGTTGTAGTAATATTTTTTCAAAAATTTTGTAAAGGCAATTCAGCATAACTATAACTTTTTGGTGATTTCGCATTTTTTCCTGGTTTTAGGATTGGAATAACTTTTGTTCTTTTAAAACTATTACGGAAATAACCGTGTTTTGTAATAGCAGTGAAAAAAGTGTCCAGTCATATTTTTTACTAGAATTAATTTTATGCCATCAATACTTGGAGCTTTACAATTTTTGAGTTTTTTGTAACCATTTTAACCTCTTCCTTTATAGTTAAATTTAGATTGTTAGAAGAATACTAATAATTACCACCACTTGTCTAAGTAAAGTGATTCCTTATCGTTTTTAACAAATTTTTTGTTCTTGTATAAAAAAAACGTTTTTATCTACCACAACCTATGTTATGCGTCTTATTCTAGAAGTTTATTGTAATTACACTTAACTGTTTCACTGCATATGGCAATTTGTTTGTATCTACTATGCTTATGAAATTCACTAAAAACTAAATTTTTTTACCATCAAATTCTGTGTAAATTTACAACAAATTTGCACTCTCACTACAACAGCTTTAAATTACAGTTTTGGGAAATAGAGCTGATGGAATGTTAAAGTGGTAGGGATAGAAAAATACTTCCATTTTCAACACTTTGCACAAACATTTGTATATGTGTTTTGGGTATAAGTACTAGCCCCTGCTAATATTTAAGTGCAAGAAAATTGAGCTAATGTGTTTACTTGCAACAATTATTACCAATGGTTTTAGTGAGAGTATTTGTATGCGTGTACACACATACTCAGATCCATTAAAGCCATGAATAAATATTTAAACGCTTACACTTAAACATTTACATATATTTGCAGCTCGCAGTGTTTGTTTGTTTGTGCTGCTTTTGGCCATTATTTTTTTATAAAATATTCATTAAGATTCTGGATGTGAAAGTGTTATGGGTGAGATAAAAAATTCTTTATTTTCATGCAAATCTTTACTACAAACCTTGTATACATAAGTTTTTTAAGTTTTGGGTCCATAAATAACATTAAAAGTGTCTGTTTGAAGGACCTATTGATATGGAATATAAAATCGTTCAAATAAATCGTCCCGAACTTATATGATGGCATAGTGGTTTGCGGCATATGCGCATACAGCAGCGACTTAAAAAAAACCCACAAGAAAAAGTCTAACGTATGAAATCGATTGATCCCGGTTTATGCTACCTTCACAGGAGGTTAATATTATCTCAAATCGTTCGTGCAGTATATCTAACGTGTCGTGAGCTGCGTGATACTTAGCACCGTCCTGTTAAAACCACGTGTGGTTGTTGCCTAGATCATCGAATTCAGACCTAAAGACTAATAGTGCTCGCTGTTGACATTGATGGACAGGCCAACGTTGTTTTAAAAGAAATATGGACCAATAATGACAGCAGCCGAAAATCCAGTGACTTTTTCGGGATGCATTCGACGCTCTTGGCTCTCATGTGGAACAGAATGAATTTGGTGACAGAACGTTTGACGTTTGCTGGGGATGGTGGCTAACGTGTCACTAACAGAATTGGCCGGTTTCATCCGAAGCTGGATCAGTACAAGGGGGCTAACTTCACACTCGGTAACACAGTGGACCAGATGGGCAACCGAGTGAACTTGCCTATGAAAGGCTTGCTACCCCTAACCCAATCTAAGCTACTAAGTATGCAGACATTTTATGCCTAGTTTATATAGAGAGAATAGTCTATGACGGAAAGTATTCTTCAAGAGTTAGCACTGTCGTAATTGAATGTGTATCCTTGAAGGGTGATAGTTTTCAGTTTCACATTTCGCCAGTGTTAACAATTACACGGTGCGACTATGAAAATACACCCTAGTAAATACATAGTTTAAGCTATTGACTATGTTGAGTAGAACTCAAAAATATTTTTTTTTTATTTCTTGAACCCTCCAAACTTGTTTTATTTAACTAAAACTTTTTTAGACTTTACGCAGAAATTTATTGATTACACAAACATTTCTGAACCGATGTCCAAAATTTGAACCTACTTAGAAAGGAGAGGGATGGGCCTTTAAAATATAATATATAAAAAATATAACACGACTGTAATACTATTTAAATAATAACTACGGTAATTTTTGTCCGATTTGATCAAACGAAGTGTCAATGTCTTCACAAGATAATGCGCTTTTAGAATGTCATCACTTATTTTACACTTTTTTAATAAATTTTGCAATTAAGAATAGCTAAATTTGAAAAATATAGAAAAAAATCATATTTCCCAAGTTTACGCGATCAGAACTCATAACATGTTAGTTTGAACCATATGTTTATATATACCGTTTTAAAGGCTCATCTGCCCCTTTTTAAAACACTTTGGATTTTGAAAATAGGCTAAAGAATATTCGGGTAATCTATAATTTTGTGTGAAAAGATCAAAAATACCGTTTTTGTCAAACAAAAGCAGTTTGGAGGGTTCGAGAAATATAAAAAAAGTAATGGCCAATTATGTATGTATGTATTTTAAAGTTCTACTCAACAAAACTCACACCTTACATTATGTTATTAGCTGGGTGGATTTTGACTGTCGCACCGTGTAATTAGTAGCTATCTACTCGAATATATATCATAAACCCGTATTTTTAGGTTAAGATGGAGAAATTCTGAGAACATTTAATACACCAAAAACCCATACAAAAGTATAATCTGGTTTCTGGACTAATAATACGGTGCGACAGTGAAAATACATCCGAGTAACTACATAGTCTAAGTTATTCACTAGGTTGAGTAGAACTCAAAAATACTTTTTTTTCTCGAACCCTCCAAACGTATTTTATTTGACAAAAACTTTTTTTGATCCTTTCACACAAAATTATTGATTTCCCAAATATGTTTGAACCTATTTTAAAAATCCAAAGTTTTTTAGAAAGGGGAGAGATTAGACTTTAAAACGGTATATATAAACGTTTTGTTCAAACTTATATGTTTTCAGTTTCGATGGGGTCAACTTGGAAAATATAATTTTTTTTTTCTTATTTTTTCAAGTATAGTCATTCTTAATTGCAAAATTTAATTAAAAAGTATAAAATAAATGGTGGTATTCTGAAAGTACATTACCATGTGAAGAGATTGACACTTTGTTTGAAATCGAACAAAAATTACCGTAGTTATTATATAAATAGTATAACAGTCGTCTTATATTTTTATATATGTAATCTTATCAAATGAACTTTCAGTTCAAAAATTTTCAAAAGTTTTGATGGATCTTGATTGCTTATGGCAAAATGTGTCAATTTCACGTTAGTACGACTACCAGAAGTCGGCTAATATTTGTGTTTTTTGCGAATATCATTATTTCGTTTTGCGCAAACATTGTTCAACTTCTGGTGGTCGCTCAAACGTGAAATTGACACATTTTGCTATAAACAATCAAGATCCTTCAAAAATTCTGAAAATTTTTGAACTAAAAGTTCTTTTGAAAAATATATATATCAAAAATACAACTCGACTGTTAGACTCTTTAAATAATAATTACGGTAATTTTTGTCCGATTGGATCAAACGAAGTGTCAATCTCTACACAAGATAATGCACTTTTAGAATGTTATAACTTATTTCATATTTTTTAATTAAAGTTTGCTACTATGAAGTGACAAACTTGAAAAAATATGAAAAACGTTCACATTTGTCAAGTTTACCTCATCAAACACCATAGCATATTAAGTCAAATAATATATATATGTACATCGTTTTAAAGGCCCATCTCCCTCCCTTTTAATAAGTTTTAAATTTTGGATACGGGTTCAGAAATGTTTGTGTAATCAATAAATTTGTGCGTAAAGACCAATTTAATGTTTTGCATTTTGTCGCATAGTGTAACCTTAAGAAATTCTAAAAATTTTAATATTTAAGGTATTAAAATTGATTGCTATGAACTGTGAAAATTGTTCTAATTTTCGGAAATAAATATGTTATACCTGGCATTGCATTCGACAAAGGAAGGCGAACACTACACCGTGTTTGGAATATTATTACACTGTATATCTCATTCATATTGTTCTGTATACTAAAGAACTGAATACTGATTATAAATAAGAGCCTGTACTAATTTTGTACTAATTAGTGGTGTTAACAACATAATACAATATCCAGAAATAGAAAAAATAAAATTGTGTATCCATTATTGATTACGTATGAAATTTAGAACATAATTTCTAAATCTAAAGAACACAAGAAAAAGTCTTTCGAAATTGCCAAGAGACAAACATTTCGGGAGCAAGCATCGTGGATGTCACAAAATAGCTTTACGCGCATGCAGAAAGATTTAATAAAATATATAGAGTGTTTTGCAGAAAGCTAGAAATCATTTCAATATCTGTCCATACTAGCACTGTTTTTCAGGACACGAACTAACTTGCCAAACAATAGATGTGCACCAAATATTGACGAAAAACGATTAATGGAGAAAGAGCATTCCAATATTGTTATAAACACTATAACGGATCCATCTGTTGCACCTCTTATTCCCATATGTTCTATTAACATCAGTTCGATTATCAGTTTACTCCTAAAGCATTTAAAACCGCTGATATATAAGTGTGACCCTATCTTTAAGTCTGAAATTTTGCAATTCCCAATCAATTAAATGTGGCAGAAGACCTATTGGAAAATTGAGGCAAAATGAACTGCTTTATCATTACTCAAGTATAACAATTTAAAAATAACACCAGATTCTCCAAAAACGGTTTTTTATTCATTTATTATGCCGTACTACTGGGCAGTGTGTATAACACATCCTAAAACTTTACCTTCTCAACGACGACTTCGTCGCCTTCGTTTAAAATATTCAAAAGAAATATTTCTGACACATTTGTGGTTAAAGGTGGCGTACCCACTTTCTTGTACACATTTTAAGTTCAATATAAAATTGGTGACATGAAATTCAAAAGCAAATTACGAAAATTTCTTAATTAACTGGTGCATACAGATGATGAATGTTTGCTCTCGCATAGTCTTTATGGATTTAAACGGATTGCACTATGTCATCAGAAAGATATGGAAAATATGCGTCTAAAGATAACTTATTCAGAATAAAGGCGCTTACTGCAGGGGTACATATCAGTTGTACCGGTACGACTTGAACTTCAAGGTACACATGTCGGTGTAGGGAACATTTATTTTGAACGAATCTTATTTTTTCTGTTTCGCAAATATATTGTTACGAAAATGGAAACGGTGTACATTGTTTAACATTAAAATGAGCAAAAGCTACACAAACAAATACAACGAACTTGTTACAAGTAAACCAACAACATCAGTATGAAAGAAAAGGGGATGGACAAGTCGAGTAGAGGCAGAGTTCTCGAGAAGGCGAAATCCCGGACGTTCGTCTTCAAGAACCTTCATCAGACTGATTACGTGGGCATATAAAAAGCCAAGACAAAGCAAACAACTAGTAGTAAGACAGTCGTGGTTTGAAGTTCTCCGCTGTAAAGATCTGCGCTGTAAGTAAAGAAGAATAGCGAACAAGCAATTATTGTTGTATACCTCAAGTTGTAAACCGTGGCACACAAAAGTAGTGCGAACAATACAGAATTTAATTGAAACTAAACACAAATTTGTTTTTATTTTATTTGTAATCAACGAACTCATAATTAAAAAGTTTTTAAAAGATAAAAACGTAACAATATTCAGTATACATCAGATCAGTTAACAAACAAATTCATATTTTTTCATCGTGTTGTTAATGAAGAATTTTGTACCAGAGACGAATGATGATTTGCATTCATTTTTTGTTTTCATTTGAAATAAAGTGCTAGAGAGTCTCATAGAGTGCTTGTCGAGGCATATGGTAATCATACTCTATGAGAAGCAATAGCAGTGGATGGTTTCACCGGTTCCGAGAAAACGATCTTAATGTGAAAAATAAAAAACCACCAAAAAAGTTTGAAGACGCCGAATTGTAAACAATAATGTTTAACTATAATTCAGAAACAAATGGCTGAAATGTTAAATGATGTACAACAAACAATTTTTGGCCCTTTAAATGATATGGATAACATCCAAAAGTTTGGCAAATGAGTGCCGCATGAACTGAATGATAGACAGATGGAAAACCGAAAAACCACGTGTAAAATGTTGTAAAGACACGATAGAAAATCAGTATTGCATCGAATTGTTACTGACGATAAAAATCTAATTTATTTCAAGAATGCTGAATCGAAAAAGTAGTGGGTTAATCCGGGACAGGCTCCAATTTCGACGGCAAAACCAAATTGATTCGTCAGTAAGGCAATTCTGTGTGTCTGGTGGAACCAGAAAGGTATGGTATACTGCGAGCTCCTGAAACCGTTAATGCTGATCATTTCCAACAAGAAGTGATCAATTTGTATCATACATTGATCGAAAAACTGTCTGTTCAGAATCGACTTTAAACTGTAGGTCCCGCTACTCAAATATAAAATTAACACACACAACATCAGTGGTGCGAGAAGCACCACAATGGGCCACAAGACATCGCTAGGTAATTATGGAACATAACAATGCACCTGCACAAAGCCAAATCGGTTCAGAATAAAATATAAGCGTTAGACTGGGTGCTCCTAGCCCACCCGCCGTATTCACCAGAGTTCACCAGATTAGGCACGCATTGTTCACGCAACGCTGCGATTTCTACGAAGAAATCGAATATTGGGTGACTAAGTTGCTTCAGAAGATGAACAATTTTATTGGTGTAGAATCCACAAATTACGTCACAGACACAGAAAATATGTTTCCTCTCGTTTTCAAAATTATCGTCTAATTTTCACAAAAGAATGGTAATTTTTAATCTGTTAACCTAATATCTCTACTTCTATATAGATATGGAACCTTGAACATTTTATCAACTGATGATTAAGGAGAATGCTTCAGACATTCTGGACTGGGACCAAACAAACAATGATCTGCTGCTTCAAGGTCGGAACAACAATTCATAAGACAGAAGGCTAAACTCTTTCATCAGTATGGGTGTCAAACTGACAAAGCTGCCGAAAATTATGTATTATGATAAATCTCACAAAATTCTATCAATGGTAGAAGGCTATTCTATGATAAAATCCATATACATTAATTTATTCTGTTTTATTAAAGTTCATATCAATAATAAGATCTTATTATCAGATTGGTAAATCAATGTAAATCAGTAAATCAATGAAAAACTGAAAAATTTAAATTTTCTTGTGTACACATAAGGCAGAGATAGAAGTTTTGTCTTATCCTTCATTTTTGTCTCATCCCACAGAAACAAATGGACAATAGACTTACACGATATCGAATGGGTGTAACGAAAACTGAAATTAATTGGTCGTGTTATGCAATGAATTTAAAAGTCTTTATGCCAGAGAAAAAATTTTCGTCTCAAATCGGTTTCGGTAATTGAAACGCAAAAATATTATTCATGTTGTATAGTAGCAGGGTTAAAAACTTCCTAAACCATGTATTTCAACAAGTGTGTATGAATTTGTGATTTTGCCACAAGTAACCTACTGTCACAAATCATATACCACACATACATACTGTGACATGAGAATATGTTCATATGTGCGTATGCGGTATGAATAAATCTGGGACCGCAGAATTGTGACCATATCTGCTGAATGAAAAATAAAGTGACAAAATGGCATGGCCAACGCTGCAAGTGAATGTGGTGTTCATTGGTCTGCTGGGATGAATTATGATTTTGTAACTTGAATAACAAACCGTTATTTGTTAGTTTATGCCACAGATGACTGTGGCAAAAAGCTTGATTCAAAGCCACCTGTATATAACCTTTAGAATATGTTTGTAGGCCATCAGGCAATGTTGAAGCAATTTTTAGATGCTCTACAAAGAACAGTAATGAATCTAATTCTTATTTATATATTTTTTTTTCTTAATCTCGCTTCCTATATTTGTTTTCTTTTCTTTTTTTCTTCTTGATAACCTGTAAACAGTTATCAAAAATATGTAGTCTTTTGCCATAAAGTACTGGGTTGTATATTTACATTTTACTATTCTTTATATGTATTTGTCTTGGATGAGATTATTAGAATGCATGCTTAAACACCTTTTCAGATCTCGTTTCGCAATTCGGACGCGAATATAGATACATATAAAGGGGCCAAATGATCAGCGGGACTACACTTCGAAGTAATACAACAGTAGTTCCGGAGTGGACACAAAGAACCCAAAAGAGGAGGGGGATTTAATGGGTAAGGGCCTCACACACGGGATAAACTGACGACTTCCCCTATGGTGCGGTTAAGTATATTTACTCCTCCTCAGCGGAAAAAACAAAAAAAACTATTATTTATACGAAATTCAAACATACAACAATAAATAAATTCTTTAAAAGACAGTTCCCTGGCAGTGATGTTGACTACATTAGTATATAGCAAGCAAGTGAAATATTTTTGACTTAAGCTGCAAAAGTAGCTATACTTCCAATATATTTTAGTATTTTCATAAATTTAATCAATAATATTGTTACGAAAATTAAAATGGCGTTATTAAAATGATAAACAAAAGCTACATAAACAAAACAATGGATTTGTTTACATGATCAACAAATAAACAAAAATATAGCAACAACATCAGTATAAAAAATTGGATAAACAAAGTAAACAAACAGGCAACAACACTGCAAGTAAAAATGTAAACAAAATACACAAACAACAATAACGAAACAACATGTTTACATTTATAGAGATCTCGCGAAGGCAAAGTCATTTTCCTTCAAGATCAGACTGTTTACCCTGAGATATAAAATACAAAGCAAGCAACGGATGAGAAAGAATTAAGTCAGTCTTGTGTGAAGACGCGTTGTGTGTGAAGAGTATAGTTGTGGGTTGTAGAACTCTGTTGTAAAGATCTAACGAACAATTGTTAGTGTGTACACGGAAGAGTGTAAAGAAGAATAACAAATTGATTTAAAACTAAACACAAATTTAATTTTATTTTTATTTGCAATCTTCGAACTCATATTTTAAACGTTTTTAAAAGGTTAAAAACGTAACAATATGTACAAGTAATTTTACGTTTATTTTAATTAATTAATTTTCTTTTATTGTAAAACAAAAAAATTTATCGTTTTTCACAAACCTAAAGAAAAATAAGAAAAATTCTGTAGAGACTCCATATTTTTGGGCTTCCAAACTTTAGGTACCCCTAAGAAGAAGTCAGAGTAAATCTAAAATTCAAAAGTCCAATATATTAAAATTTTATACTCAATATTTAGTAGGATATCCTTTTCGATCAAGCACTCCATTTAACCCATTTGGGATTGAATGTACAACTTTTGTTTAGCGTTTTCTGTTGATATTTGCCGCCATGCACTCATGACCAAGTTTTTCGGACGACTTTTGTTTGAGGTTTATTGTATTATTATATTATGACCATTTTTCCAAATGAAATGATCTCTCCTGTTGGGTATGATTGGTTCATTGACTTTTTGGAAGTAATAACCTTTACGAATTCTTAATTCTTTCGAAATTTTGTTGAATTAGTTTTCTTATTTATTATTTCCTCCACGAATTCCAAACTGTCCAGATCTGGTTCCTCCATCACTTTAACTTTTCATAATAACGAACTCTTCATTTATTTTTCATCTATACTAAAGTATATACGTATGAGTAAAAATTATACATTTTGTCTCGTCACAAGAAAACATATTTTTCAAAAAATGATATGCTTTAGTGTGGAGGAAGAAAAATAAGGAGCTCAATCCAAGCAACTTGCATGGAACAGTTAAGTATAGCATCGGCAATACAATATTGTGGGAATGTGTTTGATGGATTTTTAAATTAATTTTAGCTGAAATCCACTGTATTTACAATATTTCAAATGTTAAAGGCTGAATATATTCAGGCTTTCGGCAATTGTAATACATTCCAAGTCACCAATAATAGGTATCGGGTCATCCAATACCGATTTCATTACTTTGACAGTTGCTAATGATCATATTGTTAAAGTTGTATCTGTAAAATTGGCTGATAGTTTGAGGTTTTGGAATGTATTTCAGAGGTAAAATCGAATGCAGTTGGTTCTGATGATTTGCATCCTTTATTCTTGAAGGCTCTGACTCCTAAACTTTTGCCTTACTATACTTACTTGTTCAATACAGTTCTGACTAAGTCTTCTTTTCCTGAAAGTTGGAAACTGGCTAAAATCCTTCCCATTCCCAAAACTAATTGTGAGTTCAGGCCAATTGCAATCCTTCCTTTTTTATCCAAGGTATTGGAGAACATCATGGCCAGACAAATCGATGAATATCTGACGGGCCACAATTTCTTAACGGTTAATCAGTCGGGCTTCATGAAAGGTAGGAGTTGTACTACCGCTCTGGTAAATGTAGTTGAGGAACTTAGGTCGGAACTTGATGGGAATAGTGTGGCGTTCTTGGTTCTTCTTGATTACTCTAAGGCTTTTGATACAGTCGATCATGTGGTTCTATTGAAAAAGCTCCGAAAACTGTTTTATTTCTCCGAAACTGCCTGTAATCTAATTTATTCTTATTTGACGAACAGATTTCAGAAGGTTCATTTCAATGGCAATGTTTCGGATCCACTTACTATTAGTAGAGGTGTTCCCCAGGGGTCTATACTTGGACCTTTGCTGTTTTGCATGTATATAAATGATCTACCTGATGTTTTGGTTAACTGTAATGTTCACATGTATGCTGACGATGTGCAGCTTTACACATATACTCCAAGGGAGAATATTTATTCTTGTTTGGACTACATTAATCGTGACTTAGCAAGGATTGACGGGTGGGCCTCGGCCAATGGACTATGTATCAATCCTTCTAAGTCTAAATGTATTACACTTTCGAGAACAAACGGATCATTTGTCATACCTGAATTGAGTATCAGGGGAAATAAAATTGAATTTGTCAGGTCGGCTACTAATCTGGGTATTGTCTTTAATGACAAATTATCGTGGTCTACCCATATAAGTGTCATTGTTGGCAGAATTTATGTCATGCTTCGAAATTTGTGGGCTGTCATAGATTCAACTCCTTTTGTCATTCGCATGCAACTTGCTAAAACGTACTTGATTCCGGTACTTTTATATGGATGTGAGATATACGCAAATTGCAGTTATGATGACAACCAGAAACTTAACCTGGCGTACAATAACATAGCCAGGTATGTTTTCTTTAAGGGGCGTCGAGATCACATTTCTCATTTAGCTTACCTGATTCTTGGTATCAAATTTGATAATCTCCTGAAAATTAGATGCCTCCTTCTACTTCATAAAATAATTTACACGAAACAGCCGAAGTATTTATATTGTAAAATTAAGTTTGCCAGATCCCACCGGGGTGTGGGGATTATACAGCAACGATTCAGGACTCTTCTGTCTCAGCGACAGTTCTTTATACACACCATTAGTCTTTGGAATTCCTTACCAAATAACATCCAAAATCTGGGCAATGCAAACGCGTTCAAAAAGGAGTTATTTAAATTATTTTCATAATTAAAATTTTACTCTCATATTTGTAAATTTTGTGATTTAATTTTTTAGGTCATCATTATTATTGTTATTATTATTATTATAATTATTATTATTATTCTTATTATTATTATTATTATTATTATTATTATTATTATTATTATTATTATTATTATTATTATTATTATTATTATTATTATTATTATTATTATTTTTATACTTTACCTTATTAATTTAATTTAATATTTATATACATAAATTAACTTTCTCTAATTTTTTATATTTAATTAATGTTAATTTTTTATACCTTATTGATTGTAAACATAGCACTGTCACTTATAAGATTTAGTATCTTGTTGTGCTATGTAGATCATTATAAATCAAATAAATAAATAAAAATAAATAAATAAATAGTTATTCAGTTTTCAACAACACGTGAAAATAATAAAATTTTAATATCAAAATGGATGTTCTCCTCAAGAAATGAACTACGTACCCTTTGCACATTTTACTATCGCCATAAGCGTGCTGCCATAGTCTTTTCGGCAATGTGGTGTATAAATTTGTGTGCACTGCATCAGTAAAGGATCAACCAAACATCGCGCAGTCCACGGGAATGAGAATTTGAGGCAGCCAAATTCGCTTCGCTCACCACAACTCGGACTTTAGCTAATCTTGTGACCAAACCTAGGCCGGCAACCGTACTAAATTCCGCTGATTAAGGCACTCAAGGTTAACGACCATAGATTACAACTCGTGTTAGCTGTATGGTCTCTGGAGTATTTGACAATTGACCCGATTAGGCCCATTTTTGGATGACTGGGCAAGTGTACAATCCATATGGTATCTAAGAGCAACCAATGCTTGGGGCGTCATCGATCCAAATTTTTTTGAGAACACCGTAGACCACGGCATTACTGTTAACTGCGATCACTGTAGATCTACGATGGTCAACTTCCCTTGGTCTGAACTCGATGAACTTGGCATCAACAACATGTGGTATCAACAGGACGACACTACGTGCCAAACAGCTCATGACGTATCGTATGATGTGAACGCACCGAGATCGTGCGATTAACTCTTTCACATTTTTTCTCGTGGCGCCTTCTTAAGTCGAAGGTTTACGCGCCAAAGCCACCAGTTGTCCTCAAATCCAACATTACAAATGTTAAATTCAGAGTGGTTTATGCGCCAAGGACATGGAAAATTAGACTCCATCCAGAGAATCCGTGCGGATGTTTGAACGATGTTATATTTCTTATTTATTGGCATGAATACGTGTTTCAAATGATTAAAATATTTGGATGATAAATCGTTTAAGTTTAGAAAGTGCTAAAATAAGATGCTATAACCTTTAACTTTTGTAGAATGTAGATCAATTTAACCTATTTCGTTAGGATGATAGCTGTACTGATAGCTTTACTACAAAATATCATCCACCTAAAATATATACGATATTTGCAAAAGATAATGAATCGTTATGCTATAAACACAATAAACGCAACACAGCAAGCACAGCAATCTTTCAGAAACAGAATATTTTAAGAGCAACGCGACAGCAAACATCGATGATGCTGCCTCGTATTTAGTCAAATTTTTATTTTTATTCACATCAATGAGAGAATTAGTGCTAACAGTTAACAACACGAAATAGTTTATAATTTATTTTTAATGCCTATTATTGGTTTACAGAACTAGTTGCAGTGTGTATTTTTCAAACATTTAAGAATTAAGAACATGAAAAATTATATTTATTTAACATCGATATGTCATATTAAGGTCACCCTGTATTATATACAATCTTGATATGAAATTAACATGAATTACTTTATTAAAGAGTTCCAAATATTTTTATTTGATTTGCCCGGACCAATTTTACAGCAAAACAATTATTATTAATTAAAAGCTACTGCTTAGGTGCCATCTAATCACGATTATATTCCAATGTCTTTCCAAAAAAGTTGTTCAGATATGCCCATTTATACGGTAAAGCGTACATACATACATATATTAGAACATTGATTTTGTTCTCGCAAACTGTTTAGGAAGAGTGTTTAAAACAAAGAATAATATTTGAAACGGAAAAAAATAATTAAAATTGAGTTTTACTTCAGTTCTGTGTCAACTTAAGCCTTCAGATTCTAACGTTTCAAGTTGTCAACAACTGCCATAACATTTTGCTTACTACAGACATCAGAGAAAGAAAAGAAAAACGAAGCACTTTTGTTTAAACCAGCAAATGTCCTTGACAAGTGGAAAAAATGTGTGTAAAAAAAGTAGAAACCTCATGACTCATGCATGTATGCAAATCTTAGAGCAACTGATACATATGGTAACTTAAAAATAAAGCATAGAAATTGAATACAAAGTGAATTTCTATTTAATTTCTTGTTGGTTTATACATATTGAGATAATATTCCAAAACATACTCAAATTGTGATAATCCGTACAGAGCCAAACGTGCACAAATATGAAAAAATTTAATTGTGTCTATCACAAGATGCCATTATTGGGCCCATGTATTACTTATTTTACACTGGAAATGTACCAGCTTTGAAATTGGTACCCTCTAGATTGGTAAACATAATTATACGGAATTTTTATTTTTTTTTTGTTAATTCTTATGGTTGCGCTATCTAAAATATGAGGTTGATGCCATAAACGCTGTATTTGCACCCATTCTGACGTTGTTTTCTGCTACAGAGTAGGATGCAAAGTCCCCAATATTAGGAAGAAATAAACATTTAGTTGAATGCTTGTTGCATTTTATAAATATTAAGTAGAAAAATATAATTTATTGTATGAAATACAATTTTAATTATTTAACAATAATTTTTTTTTACTGATACTTTGATCTACACTGTGCCTGTAAAAAAAATTCGTCGGCAAAAAATTGTATTTGAATTATGCACAATGATCTCTGATGAGCCACGAAGGCGATGATGCTGAAGTGAGTTATGCAAACAACCCTCTAGTCTCAATAAAACGGTACCATTCAAATCATTAATGATAGAATACTAGCAAGTATGGACAAATGCAAGCTTTCTGCAGGACATGCTCTGCATATTGGTGCTGTAACCGCTGTCACCACTCTAAATAAAGTAAAAGAGGTTTCCTCTACTTCTACAACAATAAATATTGTTATGTTTTAACTTTTTAACAACGTTTAAAATATGAGTTCGTAGATTGCAAATAAATTAAAAAAATATTTGTGTTTAGTTTTAAATAAATGCTTTATAGTTTGCACAATTCCGTGTTCCACTGTTGCAATTTGATTTAAACAACAACAATTTGCTTTATTTCTTATTCTTCTATACACTCTTCCGCGTACACACTAACAATTGTTAGACCTTTACAACGGACATTTTCAAACCACGATTATTCTTTTCACACGCACAAGACTGACTGAATTTTTACTAATCCCATTGCCTGCTTTGTCTTGCCTTTTATATCGCAGAGTAAACAGTCTGAAGAATGCTCTTGAAGGAGAATGACTTCGCCTTCGCTAAGTTTACGTTATTGTTGTTGGTGTATTGAGTTTACGTTTGTCTTTGCAGTGTTGCTGGTTTACTTACTTATCCATCTTTTTATACTGATGTTGTTGCTTTATTTTTGTTTATTTGTTGTCCATTGTTTTTGTTTTTGTAGCTTTTGTTTATCACTTTAATGTTTAACGATGTAACACCGTTTCCATTTTCGTAACAATATTATAATTGTGTTTTCCGAAGAACAAATTGATTCTGTAATTTGCTTATACTTTACTTTATTAAACATTTGATTTGAATGTTGAAAAGGGTATGCGTACAGTGTGCACTGCACATTTTTCTCTAATTATTCAGACTATTTTATTTGATTGCTAGTTTTTTTTTGTTTGCATATTTTCTAATTATACATTTTGTTACACTAAAAAGTTTTGTTAAAATTTTGGACATTCTTTCTGTTCAGCAAAAATTTTCATTCATTCAAAAAGTTTAGTTAGCTTTCTCAAAATTTTTTTTCAATCATCCAACCATCTCTTTCTAATTTATGTAAGTATCTTCACAACACCATTTTGTAAAAACTTTCATTCCTGATTACGTCTAAATAAATGAAATATTTACATAACAAGAAGACAGAAAAATAAATCTATTCGCATATAAAGAAAAAAGGAAATAGCAAGTGAAATAAAATGTTTATCCCACACATTGCAACTTAGTAGAGATGATGTTGCCACTACACTACGCTACACTTATTGTCATTGCCTCTGTTGTAGCTACAGTAGTTACTGCTGTTAGATTTCTTTGTTAGTTGTTTTTATTTGTTATTATAGTTGTTTGCATGGAAGAGTTTGCTGTTGGCAGTTTCACTAAATTGTCCGTCATTACAATGAACGTAAGTACTTTCAAATGGCTAACTGGGCATAATACATTCTTTCAGCAACGATACCATCTACAATAGTCTACAATTGAAATAAAAGAGAATTTTTCAAGTCTAAGAGTTATAAAAATAAAATAAAAATAATCTCAGCATAATCCAAATAATGGGCATTAAACTGTAAATAAAATTTCAAGAAAAGTATGAAAAATAAAATGTAGAAATTGTTCTTAAAAACGTATTTGCTTTAATCTCTGCCACTATAAAGTTGGGAAATGAAAATAAATAAACTATTTAAGTTAATTGAAAATTCAGAAGAACTTTTCAACGGACCAACCTTTCAAATGCAGCAACGATACTAATAACAAAAAAAAAAAAAAACAAAGCATGACACACTAAGCATTATTAAATGACTGAACCATTCATTCATTCTGGAGTCAGGAATCAGGCTGTGTCCAAGATGGATTACTTATAAAAAGCTTCGGCACTACAACTTTTAACTTTAACTTTTAATGCCATTTTATATACAGATGACGTGATGTTGCATTTAAGCCGCCAAGAATAATCTTTCTCTGAAAATTGAATAAAACTTATCGTTCTGCCAGAGAAAATACATCAAAATATATTGTAATTACTAAGAGAACAATTGATTCTAATGACAATGAAGATATTGTTACGAAAATAGAAATGGTGTTATCGTTTACTTACTTACTTACTTAATTGGCCATAACAACCCGATTAACGGATTTCGGCCTGCCGCAACACATCCTTCCAGGCGTCTCTGCTTCTTGCGCGCCTACGCCAGTTGGTCACACCAATCGATGACAGGGCTCCCTCGATTTGGTCCTTCCAACGGATACAAGGTCGTCCTCTTCGCCGACTTCCGCAGATCCCCGCATCAAATACCCGTCTCGCTGGAGCATCCTCCTCCATTCGAACGACATGGCCGAGCCAGCGCAGCCGCTGGATATTAATACGCTGTACAACGTCCATGTCGTTGAGGAGCTCATACAGCTCACTATTGTATCGAATGTGGAAATCATCGCCAACACGTACTGGACCGAAGATCTTACGCAGTACTTTTCTCTCGAACACTCTCAAGGCTGCTGCATCAGTACTTAATAGGGTCCATGCCTCTGCGCCATAAAGAAGCACGGGTAGGATGAGCGTCTTGTAGAGTGTTAGCTTCGTCGTATGAGAGAGGTCTCTACTACTCAATTGCCTATTGAGACCATAGTAGCACCTGTTGGCAAGAGTGATCCTGCGCTTGATCTCCAGACTGACATCATTTGTGGTGGTAACGGCGGAGCCAAGATAAATAAATTCCTTGACTGTTTCAAAAGTATAGTTATCGGCCGTAATCTGAGAATCAATACGCCGCACGTCTCTACTTGTCGATAACATATACTTTGTTTTGCCCTCATTTACTGCCAAACCCATCTTAGTAGACTCGCGTTCAATAGCACTAAAAGCAGCAGTAACATCTCGCTTCGTACGCTCTATTATGTCAATATCGTCAGCGTACGCAAGCAACTGGACACTTTTTTGAAATATAGTGCCACTGCGATGCACTCCTGCCTTTCGCAGAACACTCTCCATGACGAAGTTGAAGAGGTCGCATGATAAGGGGTCGCCTTGTCTGAAACCTCGCACGGTATCAAAAGGCTCGGAGAGGTCCATTCCTACCTTGACGGAGCTACAGGAATTGCTCAACGTCATTCTGCATAGCCTTATCAGCTTCGCAGGTATACCGAGCTCAGACATTGCGGCAAAAACACGATCCCTTATGGGGCTATCAAAGGCAGCCTTATAGTCGACAAAAAGATGGTGTGTGTCGACTTGTTTCTCGTGGGTCTTTTCCAGGATTTGGCGTAGTGTGAAGATCTGGTCGATGGTGGACTTACCAGGTCTGAAGCCGCACTGATAAGGTCCAATCAGTGTTTTGACGAGTGGCTTCAGTCGTTCACACAATACGCTTGTAAGAATCTTATATGCGATAGGGAGAAGGCTTATACCCCTATAGTTGGCGCATATAGTAGGGTCTCCCTTTTTCAGGACAGGACAGAGGACACTGAGGTTCCAATCGTTGGGCATACTTTCCTCTAGCCATATTTTGTAAATAAGCTGGTGCATGCGCCCTACCAACTCATTACATCCGGTCTTAAACAATTCAGCGGGGAGGCCATCAGGACCTGCCGCTTTATTGTTTTTATGGCGCGTAATCGCGACTTTGACCTCTTTCTCCGAGGACGATTTTGGCGTCATGGGTCGGGCACTTATCATATACGTCCTCGAGTTTAGCGTAGAAGGCATCCTGAACCACATCGTCCTTTAATTCCGTCGGGGCGTGAGCACAAATTAGGCTGATGTTATAGTATTTTGCCCTGATGCGGATTGTGGCTATTCTTTCGTTCACAGGCGTGAACCCAGAGACAAGGTGTCGAAGTCTCTTATTAACCACAAAACCGCATCCGAATTCGTGCTTATCAACATGGCAGCTGTAATACACATCGAAAGATGCCAGCCTTTTGCATCATTGCCCTATCCATCGCATTTCCTGTATGGCAGTGATGTCCGTCTTACATTTCTTGAGGGCATCCGCCAGCTGGGCGGAAGCGCCTACCCTATAAAGGGTGCGGACGTTCCAAGTGGCTATTCTTAAATCGTTGTCCTTTGAACGTTTGCCGTGGTCGTCAACTTTAGAGGGGATTTTTTTTAGGTTTGTTGTTCCAGTTTTCATTGGAGCAAATTTTTACGTGGTGGGTTCCAAGCCCTACGCACAACCCAAATTTAACGTCCAGGGGATTAGACTTCGCTGCACGCATTAGTTAACGTCTAGCGGGTGCTAGAATGCCATCCAGGAGGGGTCACGAGGAGGCTGCGTGTCAACTTGAATACAGCAAGACAAGGATCGTCCTGGTGGTCGCCAAGTTGACCACAATCAGAAACTTTACCTTGTTTGCATGCATTCCATCCCTCCCGTTATCGTTTAACATTTAATAATAAACAAAAGCTACAAAAACAAAGGACTTGTTTACATGATCAACGAATAAACAAAAATATAGCAACAACGTCAGTAAAAAAAAAGGAGGGACAGGGGCAAATGTAAACAAAATACACAAACAACAATAACGTAAACAACATGTTAGTTAACACTTTTTAAGTTTTTCGTTTTTAATTTTTGCGCAGCTTATATGGTGCGACTTTTTATTTAAAAGTTCAAAACTTAATTAATTTACAATTTTTCACTTAAACTCTAAAGTAATATTTTTTGCCATAAAGAAGTACTAACTAAGCATACATTGAAATTAAAACAATAACTCTTGCGTAACAAGTTCATTGCAATAAACACACTTATGCGAGTCAGCATATTTGATAAAAATAATAATTCAGGTTCATTGCACAACACGCTTAGCATTGTGTTTTTGGTAAGTATTTGGGTGGGATATCACCAAATGTTTTTATGGTTAATACCTCCCCCTTTAGTTGCGAGCGTCCTCGGTCGCATTATTCAAAGTAAGGAATCTCCGATAATCTTGTTATTTGTGGCGGATTCGTCAGCTGTATTGTGTGCCACTCAGGAAGGGGTACTTGTACTGACGGTACGTAATGACTTCGTTCAATTTGACTTGGTAGTGTGTTTTTCTTACCACAATAATGACAGTTAAAATGGCGGAAATTGTGAAAAGCCCAATAGTTATCATAAAGTTCCATTTATTCTTGACGTCCAATAGATCGATAGATTTAGTGTTATTTAAATTGAGTTCGTTTACTGTTTCCAAGGTAAGTACTTCCTCGATAGCAGATCCAGATGATCTAGGCTGTAAGATGGCCAGTAACGGTTACAATTCAGTCATCTGGAAATAATTGTACGCTTTGTTTGCTACTGTTATTGAGGCGTTTTGATATTGGAGAAGATAGGTTCCACTAAGCTTACGTGATTCATTATTAATATAAACTGTGTCATTAAATTGATTTAGCAGGAGTAACACAGGAGCAATTTCTTCGATTGTAGGTGTGCTGTTGCTGTTCACTAACGTGCAATTTGATGCTTGACTTCTCAATAATTTTGTTACACAAGTGTCATTGTCTATATTTAACAGATCATCAATGTTACAAATGGTTAGTTTATTATGTGATCTACAAGTATTTTTAATGCCAAAGGTTGAGTTAGCACAAATTAATACTTCTTTATAAAGCATTTTGTTAACAAATTTTCAAGATTTTGTGGGTCTTATAAGTAACTTAGAACAAAATTGAACATCGGTTGTTGGAATGCTTACAATATAAATTAATGTACTATTGCTAGAAGCTATTCGAGCCTCGGAAAATTCAAAGGCTTCTTCAAGATTTACAAATGGAATTGAGTCTTTTTCAAAAATTTGTTTTACAATATTTACTTCGGTATTAGATAAGATGAATTCACTATTCCGACCTTTGCCCAATGAATAGCATACTGAATATCTAACAATTCTTCCTTTAACATATCTATTTTATACTTAAGAGTAGTTATTACAGTTTCATTAGGAATTTCATTAGATCTAATAAATTTTACAATCTGATTAGTTGTTTTAGCAAGGTCGTTTATATTTTCCATAGTAAGTTTATTTATGACAACTTGTTGGTTATTATTTCCTAACGCATTATTTGTTTTTTGTTTAATAATTTCAAAATCTGCATGGTCTGGATTTCCAGCGATCCATTTCCACGCTGAACCTATGAAGTCTAGTGATCTCTTAATTCTAGGCTTAATTCTATTTAGATGGTTTTGGAGCTGATAAGTTTCAAGATATAGGAAGGGATATAAAGGATGGGAATGGGATATGTTATAGTTTAAAGTCAATTGTATCTTATAGTGTTTTCACACCGAGTGGTTTTAACGCAAAAGTTGGTTTTAACGTAAAAACCAAAAAAAGCCTGTTTTTACCATACAAAATTATTGTGTTAAAACCAAAATAAAACCTTTTTTGAATTGGTTTTAAGTAGGTTTTATGAAATACAACCTTGTTTTGATGTACTAAATGTACTACATCAGAGCTACCAGCTCTGAAAACCTGAAAACAGCTGATAAAAACAAAAACAAATGTAAATAAATAAATAAATAAATAAATAAATGTAAATAATCATTTATTTTGTATTAAAAAAGGAAAAATTTGGAATATTTTTAATTTCTTCAATGAAAATTTGAAAAATTTGTAAATATTTAATTATTAATCGAAATGTGTGTTGTTTCTGGTCACAATGAATATAGCTTCTTGTGCGAAAGGTAAGTCAGAAGGTAAATATATCAAGATGAAATAAGGCATATTGCTCATAAAATTTTTTTCTCGCAGTCATAAATGTCATGAATTTAAAACCAATTTTAATAAAACTTGCAGTGTGAACGCAAAATCAGCTGATTATGGTTTTAATGCTAAAATCAGGTTTTAAATTTTGGTGTGAAAACACTATTATTTATCAAATTCTGATAGTTATCTGGCTCAATAATATGCACCAGCTTAAAATTTCCAGTCTGTAGTTTAGCATAGCCGGTATTGATAGAGAAGATTTGGGAGTTGGAATAGTCAAGAATTTTTACTTCAGCGTTTGTCACAACAAGAATGGTGCTGACATATAGGAGATTGTTAGTTTCTAATATTATTCTTATGAACGATTCGGCCCGATTCTGTTACAATGGTAGTTTTTCGATTTTCTTTGACGGTTTCTTCAAAATAGTTCTTGGTTCATAATTCTTTTGAGGTGATTTTGATTTATTGTGCAATTCGATATCTTTTGCTTGTTTCTGCTTTAATCTTTCAACAATTTCTGGCCTATCTTCCTCAAGCCAAAAATGCGTCTACTGGTTGCCTAAGTATGGTTGAATACACGGAGTTATTGCACTCGAACAAAGATCTATGAAGAAGTTCTGAGAAGGAATTATGGACATTTTCCACTCTAAGACACCTCATTATCTCTGTCAATGTTGAGTGAAATCTGTCAATCTGTCCATTAACAGAACTAGCATATGGAGGGATCTTGAAAATGTTGACATTATATTGGTTCTCCAACATGAAAGTAATTGCCATAGAATTTAGGGATATTTCGTTGTCCATTACCACAAATTCTGGCATGCCGAAAGCCAAAAGGATTTCTCTCAACGGTTCTTTTATGTCTTCTACCGCCCTGGATTTTAACATTCTAACCTGCACATATTTCGAAAACTTATCAATAGCTGTCAAGACAGACTTTTTCTCTGTGATAAAAATATCAACATGAACAATTTGCCCTGGGTATTGGGGAATTGGTGTTTCTTGCAAAGAAATTTTGTTAGGGTGGCGGTCATACTTATTTTCTCTGCAAACCTTACATTGTTTTGTCAATCGTTTGATTTTCGCGTTCATTTGAGGGAAATAACACCTGGTTATAAGTTGAGACTTATTCTAATGACTATTTCTGTGAGCTCTCTCGTGTTCCTTTATAATTTCATTCTCTTGATCTTCCTCACTTACCAGGTCAGTTACCATAGTTCTGGTGTATTTGGCCTTATAATGACTAAATTTTTTCTAAAGATTTCCTGGAGTTTACCGAGAATTTCATCAGTAGTTTTGATACAGTTGGTGACTGAAGGGTTAAGATATTTTTTAAAATGGAAGTCAAATTTTTTGTCGATTGATTGGGTTCTGATATTGTATGCCTATGATACGTCGGAAAAATGATTTCAAATTTGTAAGAGGGTGTGTCTAATGAAGTTAATATAATATGATTCTTGAAAGCATTCATTGAAGCATCGGTATATTGAATCAGATCATGTGATGAACTTTCATCGCTATGCTGGGTCACTGTCATAGAATTCACATGTGATATTTCTTGTGGAATCCTTGATAAAGCATCTGCGACAACGTTCGTCGTTCCAGGTTTGTAAAGTAATTGATAGTTGTAGTCTTCTAAAAATGCTTTCCATCTTTTTAATTTATAATTTCAATTCTTATTGTTCAAGGAATAAGTTAATGGCATATGGTCCTGAAAATGTTCAACTTTGTTGACCCATAAAGGTAATTTCTCAATGATTTGAGGGCCCACACTATAGCAAGTAACTCTTTCTCATTAGTCGCATAGTGTTCCTCGGATTTACTAAGGGTTCTTGATAGGAAAATAATAGGTATATCCTCTTGTGACAACACAGCGCCAAGGGCATGCTTGGATGCGTCTGTCGTTAAATAGAATTCCTTATTGAAATCCGGGTAAGCCAACAAGCCGTCTTCAGACATTAATACATTTTATAGCTTGTTAAAAGCACTTATTGCTTCTTCGTTAAGATCTATTTTCATATTTTTAGAAGAATGCTTGGATACTCTTCCTCTCTCCCCTCTCAAGAGTACAGTCAGGGGTTTCGCTAATTTTGTGTAATCCCTGACGAAACGTCTGTAAAAGTTTGAAAGACCTAGAAAAGATCTAAGATCCTTGAGGTTTTTTGGAACAGGAAAGTCCCTTATTGCTTTTACTCTATCTGGATTTGTTTTAATTTCCGCACTTGATATTATAAATCCTAAAAATTCGACTTCCGTTTTCAGAAAGTCACATTTGTATAACTGAACTTTTAGGTTTGCGTTTTCTAAAGTTTTGAAAACAATTTGCGTATTTTCATCTGCTGCAAATATGATTATATCGTCTATGTAAACGAAACATATTTTGCCAATATGTTCTCGCAAGACATCATCTAGCGCTCTTTGAAAGATAGATGGCGCATTTTTCAGCCCGAATGGTAGTCTCGTAAACTCATATTTTCCGTTGTTTACCGAGAACGCGGTCTTCATCATATCACTTTCCCTTGAGGAATTTGGTGAAATCCGCTCTTTAAGTCGATCACGGAAAACCATTTACTTTTTGAAAGCTGAGGTAAAATGTCATTAATATTTGGTATGGGGTATTTGTCTCGTATCGTAACATCATTTAGTTTTCGATAACCCATAACCAAACGATACTTCTTTTTCCCAGAGGAATCTGCTTTTTTCGGCACAATCCATACGGGTGAATTATATGCCGATCGAGAAGGTCTAATTATGCCGTTATCTAGTAAGTCTTTAATTTGCGCTTCGCACCTTTAGGTGCATTGGATAAGGATAGTATTTTGAGTATACTGCGTGTGTGTACCTGAGCAACAACAGTTGTTGTGAATGTTAGCTTCTCATTTGGGTCACAAAAAAGTTTTTCGAATTTTTTTACTATTTGATTAAGTTGAAATTTTTGTTTCGGACTCATGTGGCTATTTCGGATATCAATTGTATTTACGGATTGCGAATCTTGTTGCTTTAGTCTAACCTTATACTTGTTATTTATTAGCATATAATCTTCAGCAGAGTAAATTATCGCAGAAAATTGCCTTAAACTATCGTTCCCTAGTATCCCGTGAAAGGATTCCAACATTGGTAGGAGAAATAATTTAATATTATTCGTATTGTTGTTAAACAGATTAATAAATGTATGGTGGGTTATTTTTGTAGTCGCTCCGACTGATTTCGCGAAGAAAATTTCTTCGTTCGGGATATTTTACTAACGATGGCTGTATATAACTTTTGGTAGATCCAGTACCAATAAGAAATTTTAAAATTTTACCCGTATTAGCCCTACACTCGAAGTAGGGTAAGAACGAGTTTTTTAATCTAAAAAGTTAATGTCGACAAATTCTTGGGTGAGCACCTCATTGTCAATATCTTCGCCAGAAGCATCATATTGATTCTCTAAGTAATCATTAAATGCTGGCAAACGCTCTTGCTCTTCATAGTTTTCTATTAGTTTCTCATATTCTTGTTGAGTTAAATTGTCCTCTTCTTTGATTCCTATATGAAAGTTTCTTTGCATTTTGTTTTGCCTTTGCATTTCATCATTTGCAATACTAGGTCTTTTTCCAAAAAAACTTGTCGTTTTTTCTGGGTCTATTCATGTAATTTACATGTTTAGACCTCATTGATTGGTCAATATCCATCGGCTCGGGGCGAGGTTGGGGTTTCGGTGCCGTTGGCCTAGGAGGATGAAACTGTGTTGTTATGGGGAGCTGCCGTTGAGGAATAACGTTATGTGAATATTGTTGTTGGGATGGTGAACGTAGTTGAGGCGTTGGATAAAAATATTGTTGTTGGGCCTGATTGTGCCGTTGAGGCATTGGGTTGTAGAAATATTTTGGTTGGGACTGAGTATGCCGCTGAGGCAGTTGATTATAAAAATATTCCTGATTACCTCTAGGTAAGGTGTGATTACCTCTGCGTGGAGAGACTTGTATTGGTTTTCCTGATTTACTTTGATTTTGATGCGCATTTGCGTAATTTGTCCTAAATTGCTGATTTTGTAATTTCAAACACAACTGTAGTGCCTGAGGTAACTCCGTAGGCTCTTTTATTCCTAGAAGTTTAGGTAGATCGCCTTGGAGACCTCGTACAAACGTATCTAGGGCTTTATCCCTGTATGTTTGCGTTAGTATCTCTCTGGACTCGTGTCCAATCTCTAAACACGATAGCTTGTTCATTATGAGAGATAAATGTGAGTAAACTTCCTGATAGAAGTGTGAATGCTATTATTGCCCTGAATCAATGACGTCATTTGGTATTCAAGAGTAGTAAGGTCGCGTTTATCGGCGTAGGGTAAAGTGAGGCATCTGGAGATACACTCCCAATTAAGCGGTGTGTTATACGCTTGTAAAGCCGCTTCCGCACTTCCTATTATTTTATTTCTTATTGTATTTAAAATGCCAAAATATTTCGGTGTCCCTTTGCAAGGTTCGTAGAGTCTCAATATACGTTCGACACTTTTCTTCCAGGAACTGTATTCAGAAGGATTTCCCGAAAATTCGCGAAGACATCTAATAGTATCCGGAATCTTATCTAAGTCTGCAAGATTATATCTAAACCTTTCTTCTATACCCTGATCTACTCCCGAGATTTCTGAATTCGGATTCAAAATTCGTCTAACTGCCAGTTGACATTGCTGTTCGCAGATTTGAGCGATAGTATTCATATCAATGTTAATGTTATTGACTGCATGGGATGAATTTTGGGATGGATTTGGTGGTGGGACGTTTAGGATAGGAGGTTCGATTAAATTATTTTCATTAGCCATATTTAAATCAAAAAAGCACGACACGACTTTATTCCAAACTATTGGAGGGTCCCTTAGGAATCGCAATAGCTATACCCCCTTTAAGTTAAAAAAATATTTTGAGTATCCTTATTTTCTACTTGTTTTATTTTTTCTTGCAAATTTAACTTTTATTTTAATTATTTCTTTTGCTTTGCAATTATTAATTTTAAATTCAATTTTTGATTCTTTTTTTTTTAATATTTTCTTAGTTATTAATTTTCACTAATTTGCTTAAAAAACACACTTTTATATTCACACTATTTCTTATTTATCTAAACTTACGTAATTATTACAATTTGCAATTATTAATTTTAAATTTAATTTTTGATTCTTTTTCTTTCTTTTTTTTAATATTTTCTTAGTTAATTACTTTAATTAATTTTCCTTAATTTAAAAAAAAACGCTTTAATTTTCACACTGTTTCTTACTTATCTAAACTTACATAATTAGTACAGGAAACATTCTGAAGCCGGTAGAGGAAATTTGTCCTTTTTCCATTGTCCTTTGGTACTACGGTATCCTTTTCTACACCTAGTTCTTCAGTTCCAATATTTAATTTGGAGGTTCCTTGATCCTTTTAGTTGGGCGCCAGTTAACACTTTTTAAGTTTTTCGTTTTTAATTTTTGTGCAGCTTATAAGGTGCGACTTTTTATTTAAAAGTTCAAAACTTAATTAATTTAAAATTTTTCACTTAAACTCTAAAGTAATATTTTTTGCCATAAAGAAGTACTAACTAAGCATAAATTGAAATTAAAACAATAACTCTTGCGTAACAAGTTCATTGCAATAAACACACTTATGCGAGTCAGCATATTTGATAAAAATAATAATTCAGGTTCATTGCACAACACGCTTAGCATTGTTTTTTTGGTAAGTATTTGGGTGATATCCCAGCAAATGTTTTTATAGTTAATATGTTTACATTTATAGAGATTTCGCGAAGGCAGTCATTCTCCTTCAAGAGCATCAATCAGACTGTTTACCCAGCGATATAAAAGGCAAGACAAAGCAGGCAACGGGATCAGAAAGAATTCAGTCATTCTTGCGTGAAGACGCGTTGCGTGTGAAGAGAATAATCGTCGTTTGAAGATTTCCGCTACTAAGATCAAACGAACGAGTGTAAATAATAATAACGATTAAAGTAAATTGTTGTTGTTTAAAATCAAGTTGCCAAAGGTGTCGTACGGAATTGATTTAAAACTAAACACGAATTTATTTTTATTTGCAATCTACGAACTCATATCTTAAAAGTTTTTAAAAGGGTACAAACGTAACAATATTATAATAAAACTAAGAATTGTTTTTCAATAATAGTTAGTGTTCACACGAGTGAACAAATTTACTTAACCCTGATCCTGTCTTCCAATATCCCTTACACACATAATGACAATAACATCTCTAACAACCATCATATTCACAATAAACACATTCATCAAAACTGTTTCATCAACACCTTCGACATAATTATTAGGATTTTTGTTGATCAGTTGACTATCGATCCTCGAGCAATACAAAACAAATACCCAACAAGCCCTACGCGAGTGCACTATAGCCAATATTATAATTATTGTGAACATTAAAAGATTTAAAACAAGAATTGTGAGCTATATATAAAATACGCTACCAGTTTCAATTGAAGAAGTCTTGCAGGACAGAATTACAGTGAGAAAACATGCCGTTGTTCAACATTTAAATATAAAAGTATATGGAAGGCTGGTAAAAAATAGGAAAAATAGAATGAAAATAATCAAATAAGACAAACAGACAACAAAATATACATCATATGGTAAACATAAATGCACAGACAGATAAATTTACGAGAAGGGAATAAAACACAGATTAAAAATCCAACAACAACAACACTTAAAGAAAGAGTCCGAAGATTATAGATGTGAATTATAAATAGAGTGAAGTACGATGTTCACACGCAGTCGTGAGTAGTCAGCCAGTGATAAGACGTGGCTAATAGCTGAAAGTTTTATTAAAAAGTGCATGTTAGGTGCATATTGAATACAGAAATATTTAATCTTTGCTAATAAGAGAGTCTTTAATAAAATTGATAGCGGAGTGTTATCAGCTGAATTGTTTTGTTACTTAAATAAATAAATTTGTTTAAATAAAGAAATGATTAATGATTAGAAGTAAATAATTTATTTTATTTATTTATAAATTAAGTTTTATAAAATTTGAAAACTTAAAATTGGTATCAGAAGTGGGGTACTATAATTAGCGAAATAAAATGAAATTCTAAGACTTTGAGGTGGATCGGTTAAAAAGTAAGTTAACCAAACTAAGACAACTAACAAACGGTAAGAAAAATTAATTACAAAGAGGTATCGACATCAATACCTATAACTTCGAACAAGATGAGGAAAAGGCAGTCTGCATCGCCCGCTCTATGGCTATCAATTTAGACACTGCGACGGTGTTAGTGCTGTGAAAGAATCCCAGGAAGAAAACAAAAGATTTCTGCTAAGAAAATTAGGAGAGTCCATAAGGTAAGAGAATTAAGCTGCTCAAGAAGAGAATAAAGCCAGCAGATGAAAAGCGGTAGAAAAAAGCGATGGGCACACTAATCTGATAGATTTTGTCCCATGTAATTGGTCGTAATCAATAATGTATTACTGGTTGCAGGGAAAATGTTAATTATTCGGTTCTGGCATTTCCATAAGATTATTTATTCGGAAATTTCGCTATACCTTACTTATAAAAGTAGGCTTTCAGATGACTTACATTGCCTTTTTCTTAAAATGAAATCAAGCCATTATTCCATAAAAACGGATTATCTGTCCGTTAAGTGAGTTCTACAGAGATCCAAACAATTAATAAACCGGCAATGCTAGCCATACCCATCTTAGTAGACTCCCGTTCAAAAGCAGTAAAGGCAGCATTAACATATCGCTTGGTACGCCCTATGATGTCAATGTCGTCAGCGTACGCAAGCAACTGGACACTTTTTTGAAAAATAGTGCCATTGCGATGCACTCCTGCCTTTCGCAGAACACTCTCCATGACGAAGTTGAAGAGGTCGCATGGTAAGGGATCGCCTTGTCTGAATCCTCGCACGGTATCAAAGGTTCGGAGAGGTCCATTCCTACCTTGACGGAGCTGCAGGAATTGTTCAACGTCATTCTGCATAGCCTTATCAGCTTCGCAGGTATACCGAGCTCAGACATTGTAGCAAAAACACGATCCCTTATGGGGCTATCGAAGGCAGCCTTATAGTCGACAAAAAGATGGTGTGTGTCGACTTGTTGTTCGTGGGTCTTTCCAGTATTTGGCGTAGTGTGAAGACCTGGTCAATGGTGGACTTGCCAGGTCTGAAGCCGCACTGATAAATTCCAATCAGTTGTCATGCCAAGAAGTGCAGGCAATCCAGCATTTTCTGTTTTCTTTTGTGTCATGCATATAACGCCCTCCGTTCCGACTGTTTCAGTTTTATTTTTCAGTGGTTCCATAAAATATTTCATTTCACCATTTTTTCTTCTCATTGCATGAGTAGGCTAAAATTCATTTTAATTTGCACTGAAGTTTTCAGATGGTTCGCAATTTTTTTTCTTCGTCTGATAATTTATTCAACATAAATTCTATTTAACAGCACTTTCATACGTTTATACTTGAATTCGTAATGGGTTTACATTCACTAGAACTCCGTTGTTTGTCTATAAATGCAGCTACGTTATATTGTTGTTAACTTTCTATTCAAAACTAAACAATTAAATTTATTTATTTTGATTTATTTCAATTCATGCGATATTCCTAAACTTCGTTTAATTTTCCTTTTCACATAGCAATTGCCGATGAACAGAAACTATCAAAAACAAGCTTTCAATTGACAGAGTTAAAATCTGGACTTAGGCTACTAAAGTGAATGTAAGAAAATTTACACACAGGTTTATAAACGAAATTGATATTTGAAAATATTATAGCCTTTGCCGTTCTATATTCATGTAAATAAGTAATAATTGTTTTATTTGAATTTGTTAATTGAAAATCGCCTGTAGAAAGTATTTTTAGTGAATTTTAAAAATAATTCTATTACGATCAAGGTAATTCATGATAACGCATCTAATTAAAAATAATCTGGGTGCCCTGGTAGTTTAGTGGGTAGTGTGCTAGACTATTAGCATGAAGGGCGTGGGTTCGATTACCACCAGAGACTCTGGTCTGTGACACTACACCTAGCATATGGTCAAGTTAAATCCAAACTTTTTTTTAACGGGAATTACACATTTTCAAAATAATAAAGAAACTATATTCACTTCACACACCAAATAAAAATAATTCTAAACTTACAGTTAAGTTCGACAATAATTTTAATTTGGTAGTGCAAAAATCTTTCTATCATGGGTCCTTCATACGGATTTGCATTTAATTTCTAAATGTAATCAACCTGTACCATCCATTTTAAGTAAAGGTATAAACACATAGACGACAAACGACCTACGATGTGAGGAGCTAAAAGCAGATTGGTGATGCCAACACAACATGAAATAATAAAAATAGATATGAAATAATAAATTAAAAAATAAAAAAGGTTTTTTATGCAAATTCGTTTGATAAGCCCATTAATCAAAATATTTTTTATGAATGCAATAATAAAAGTCTTAAAAGGAATAATTTTTTGCGATTCGCAGCTACATTTGTAAATATATTAGTTGGATTTTATATATAAAGTTCATTCAAAAATTCTTAATATTTTGGAGACCAAATAGTCCAATAGTAGAGCTTCATGAAACGTTTATTATATATATATATATATAGATATGTATGTACCCTGCCGTCAAATGAGTGGCTAACTACAAAAAAAACTAACTTTAAGTTTGCTTGTATCGACTAACTTAAAGCTAACTACTACGCAATGCAAAATTTACATTAACCAAAGTGTATACAAACACTCCAATTCTTAACGCCGTTGGATATAGATAACTAACGTCTTAGACGTTTGATTAATAAACAAAACCGCGTGTCATCTTTTCGCTTTATATTTTTGGTTAAAAATTTAGTGTTTGCGTAAAATAATTAAATAATTAAATTAAAATACGCTATATTAAAAAATACATAAATTCGCAATTTTTGAAGTGTTTTTATTTGAAGTGAAGTGAAACAATATTAAAGGGCCGCTTGCCAAAAAAGCTTACGGAAATTATGTCACCAAATTTGTGCATGGACATAAACTTGGATGGTGTTCATGGCAAGAAGCGTTTAAAAGACTTTGCTGCTTTTTATGATGCCTTAACAGGTAAGTGCTAATTTGAAAATATAATTTTCAACGAAGTCTTAAAACATGTAAAAATTTATATACATATTTTTTAAACAGATGCCTGTCGATCACTCGGCTCTCAGGATGTGGAAACTGAGCTGCGTAACGCCTTAATATTACTTGTGATGTATTGAAATGAATTTATTTTATTTATTAATTTATTCTTTTTATTTATTTATTTTATTAATTTATTTATTTTCTTTTCACATGAATAAACTTTTGTTTTCTATTAAAATATAAATTTTAGAAAACTGTTTCATTTCGAATAATTAATATGATAGCTTATTATTGTGAGTTTAAAACCAACGTGTAAAGAACTGACTTTTCATTCACTGAAATTTAGCTAACTTATAGTCAGTTTAAAAAAAAACTAGCTTAAAGCTAATTAAAAGTGGTAAGTTTATAGCTAGCTACAAATAGGTTTACTTAAAGTTAACTGCTAAGTAACTAACTTTAAATTAATTTAAAAGTAATGCAGAGTCGGACAATTGACTACTTCCTAGGACATCGCAATGTTAAAATAGTTAGTCATTTCCATATAAAAGTAATCCAAGTGTCAACCACCACTGCTTGAGAAATAGTTGGTTTTAAGTTAATTTAAAGTCAACTGAGTGTACGACAGGGTATATAAACAATATACATATATGTGTCAGGAGATTGGTGTTTCCAGTTTTCTAGCAACTAAATTGACAGGAGATCGGTGCTTTCTTTCAAATAACTTTATTAATGTAAAATAAAAAAATATAAAATAGGGTATACAAAACGTTTATCAATTCTCTGTCTAATCTTCACTCGTTGATCACCAAGAAACTAATAATCAATCTGCGGTTAAATTCAAAAAGACATGGTTGTCCCACCAGACAGAGTTGTATAAAAATGGTAGGTAGATACTTTTAACTTGACATATGTATATAATAGGAATATATATGTGTATAGTATAATATACGTTTCATGAAGCTCTAATATTGGATATGTGGACATACATATGTATACGCGGTTATATATATATATATATATATACATATATGTATATATACTACTATTATATACATATATGTATATTGTTTATATACATACATATCTATACGCGGTTTTTGTATATAGGTGATTTTGTTATTTTTAAAAAATTTTAGCAGCCGACATTATGGAAGAAAAAGCAATTGGCAGTATTTTCTGCCGAACTGCCGAACCGCAGTCTGCCGTCTATATGTTTATACCTCCAAGTACTTCATTAGTGTAGATAACGATGGAACGTTGTGTGAGTAGATGTATTCTATATCACAAATATACGTACGGCGAATATACAATAACCCGTTCATTTAAGCGTTGCAATCAAAGTGCAGATTAGAATTTCATTTCATTATGCTTGCATTTGAGCTTTATTTTCTTATCGTATTTTCATTCTCATCACTTGCTCTACGAAATATTATAAAAGCACAACAAAATTTTAATTCCATACCATTTGACTTTAGTTTGGCTTTAAATAGAATTGCACTTAATAGATCTGGGAAAATACAAGCTTGAAGATGAAAATTAAATTTTACAAACTAGTATTTTTGTTATTGTGTATGTGGAATTATGCACAGGCTGCAATCAAAGTAAGTACACTACACTACATAAGCCAGTATTTCAATTGGAATTAATTGAATGCATCGAATGAATAAAAAACTTTATAAATGCAGATAACTAACGATGATATATCGGATGTAATTGATTCCTGTGACTACACACGATTTGATAACCAATTAATAAAATTACAAATTGGAAACGATTTACTTCAACAAAAACTGGTAATTATTGAAAAGAACCTAGACAGACAAAAGGATATTTTTAGTGACTTGGAACGAAAAATCAAAAGTCTGCCACAACAAATAGAAGCAATGCAAGAGAAGCTGCTACTGAATAATAGACAAAACGTCGAAGATTTAAAAGATTTAATAAGAAAAGAAATTCAAATGCGAACTACAATCGTTCCTCCAGTAGATGATAAAATTATCTTGATTGCGGATATGAGAGAAACATTAAACAAACATGATCAAATGTTGGATAAGATCATAAAATATCAAAACGATTCCCAAACACTTTTAAATGAAATCAAATTAGAGACGCACACTCAAGACTTAAAAAATATAATTTCGGATAAACTAGCCATCATGCCTCAAATAGACGCTAAGCTAACCAAAATAGAAAGCAGTACAATACCTAAAACGGACCACTTAAAATTTCATCATAATGTTCAACAATACTTGCATAAAATTGGTAAGAATTGTTTTTCAAGTTATTTCAGAAATATTTTTTATATTTTTTTGTATTTTGTAGTTGCCACTAAAATATGCTTTAAGGATGACAATCAAACCCTAACTTGGTAAGTGCCAATAAATTTTACTCCTTTAACCGTAGATTGATCCTTAAAAAACTTCATAATTCTAACTATGTATCACTTTTGATACATACTTGTATTTCATAGAATTTTCGCAATTATTGATAGATTTTGTTACAAAATTTAAAATGTTTTTATTTATTTTAATTCATTTTAATAAAACTATTTTGCATTATTACATTTTATTATCACTTTTATGAAATTTACGCCAAAATTTTTGACATGAGGTTCATTGCAGCATGGTTTTTTAAGTAAAAATTAAACACTTCACGTCAGCTTGGTTTTATTTTTTTCTAAATGGTAACAATTTGGCATCTAGCACCCACGCTTTGTGGCTATTTATATGTTCCCAAATGTTTAAATGGGGCAACTTATTGTCACTCCCATCAGTGATGCTCCCAATCTAGGGCTAGCTGCAACCCGATGGCACAAACCGTTAGAAATACTCGTTGTCGACGTCATGTAAGGTTAAAAAGTTGCAATAGAGCATTGATTATGTCAATAATAATGTTCTCTCTTTCATTCCTTTCTGGTGTCCCGGATACAAGTTTCCCCAAATACGGCTATAAGTAGTTGCTACGCACGTAGTATGTACTTGAACCTAAAACTGCCAATTCGTTTTCGGTGGACCACGAAATTTATAAAGACCATCAAATTCAATTAGTTACCAATCTATAGCGACAAAATTATTATGATTTTTAAATACTGAAAGACTTTCAACTCAGTTTTCGAAGAGGCGTAATAGGTGTAAATATATCATCACTTCCGTGTAGCACGTTATCAAAGCGAATAATTCTGTTATCTAATACGTACATAGTTGACCGAAATACTATCATCTGTAATATCAATGGAATAAAACATAAGACCAAACACTTTTTTCTAATGTTTGTCTGTCACGGAAGATATATATGAGAAAAGCAGTGAGAAAGACTCTGCAACATTTCATGTGACAGCTGCTAGCAATCTGCGTGAAAATTGGTAATATTTTTTCTTCCCAAACTGCTAATGCGGTTCTATATTCCAATTATTACCATTTTTTCGATTAACGTCCTATTGTCATGTTTGCAGCTGTTAACACTTGCGTCAGTTCATAAGAGGAGCTTCTGTTTTCTTCTTCTTCAGAATATTCAGTAGTAGGAATATTACATATACATGTACATATTTAATCGGTAATTACAACCTTTCTTTTTAAACTGGAAATGTCTGACCTGATATTTGAAACTTGGTCCGACGTCTAATAAGCTAACATAGTTCATACTAGGCTACGACTACTTCAATCAATATTAAGAACAGAAAATTCAACTTTTTTATTTTACCCAACTTATCTTTCAATTTCTTATCAAATATCATAAATAATGTATTATTCCCGATAAAACTTCACAAAATCTTTTGAAAAATGAAAATGAAATGAAATGATACATAAGCCAGAATTATGAAGTTTTTGAATTTTTTAAGTCCTGCTCAAAATTTTCTTTTTTTATTTGGTTTAAAATAACGACAATCACAATACTAACGAATTCAAAAATTATCGGACATCTAACTTTTTTTGAATTAAAGTTATATCGTCTCAAAAATTGAAATGTATCATTTTTGATACAAAGCTCGATCTACGGTTAACACAATTATGATAGTCAGCAGTAGTAATAGGCTCAAGACAGTTTCTCGTGAATTGTTTTTTCCATAATATTGCGGAATTCGTAATTAAAAATATATTTTCCGTTTTGTGTCTGTGAAATAACTAAATACATAATATACGTATTAAACTTTTAATTTAAAAAAGATTAAAAAAAATAAAAAGGAAATGTCAGTGAAAATCGTCAGTGATCGAATGATGAGGATAAAACCAATAATTTTGTGTTACGGATATAGGAAAACATAAAAATCTGTACTCATTGCGTAAAAGAGAACTTATTGTTTAAATCGATTTATTCGAAATTTAATTCTATTAATGGATTTAATATGTACAAGATTTTTTACTGAAAAGACCAATTTTTGCGCGATTTCTGTCCCAATATTCGCCACTTCTGTAATAACGGTATCTTGGAGCATTTGCTTATTAGTTATTGTGTGCTGTAAATTCCAAATTTGAATCTATTGTCTGCGTCTGGGTGATGAAATATTAATTTTACGCCGTTGCATAAAAACCATTCTTCTACCATATTGGGATGAGTAAATCGGATTATTATCGCGAAATAAACAAAAATCGTATTGTATAACCAAATATTTAAAAACAAAAATTAAATTTGTTCATCATCATTTGCTACACACGAGCAATTTATACATTTCTGATCTGATTATTAATTTCTTTAACTAATAACACTACGCAGTCAATTTTATTCACGGTCCTTTTAATCGATTCTTTTAAGCGTTCACTGCTCAATACTACTGTGCTTAATATGCACTTTATAATACAACCCTAGGTTACACACCCATTACTCTTTACTGACTGACGAACTAACAGTGTTGCAAAATTGAAATTTTGAAACGGTACTGAACTTTAACTTAGAGAGTACTTTTTTGATTCAAATGGTACTTTTGTGAAAAAAATACATACATTACAATCCTTCAATCAGGATTATTTCCTAGCTTTTCACACCATTTATGCTGCATGAGTTAATTTTATAAATGAGTGGCGGGTCATACAGTTTAAAGTCGACTCCGAACGACAGATTTTTGGGAAACTTTTTCGTGGTAAATTTATTTACTCTAAAAGTTTTTTGTATTTTTTCATATTTTGTTTTGTTGGGGATGTCTGACATTGGGTTTGAACCGTGGCCTCAGTTATAGTAAGCCAACACAATATATACTAGACCATTTACTTCTTATATTTAATACGCGCACGGAACAGAACAGCAGAAATAACGACTTATACGTGATTCTCACACACAAAACAAAAACAGCTGATCCGGAACATAAAACCCCGTTCTGTCAAATGTCGACTGAACGTAATTGAATGTACGTACGTTCGTTTTTATCATATGAGGAGGAAATTAAGTCGCCATAGTAGTAGGTAGTGTGTTGGCTTATTAGACGTAAAGCCAGCAACATCGTTCTTTGCTTTTTCCTTTCGTTTGCTTTTGCATCTCTTTTTATTGGCATGTCTGTGTTATATTTTTGATCATTGTCGTAATTATCGTTCCTTTGTCATAATTTCCTAAGTATTTCGTTGTTGTCTGTCTGTGTTGTTTGCTTGTAGATGTTTAATCTGTTTTTGTCAGCTTAACAATATATTTATATTGTGGTCATGCCTTCCTTACATGGAAAATATGCTTTATATTTGCTCATTAACTGCAAATTCCGAGAGATTTGTTCATTTAGTAAAAAGTTCTGATAATTTTAAATGGGTTTTCTTATTTTTCCACATTGTGGGTTTTTTTTTTAATTAAGCTAACCGTTCAAATTTTCCTTCTCAAAAAAAAATTTTTCATTTATAATCGACAACTTCCTATAGATATTGAACCCAACTGGTATCTTTGTGTTACTTTCTCACAAATATTGAACTGTTCTTTCTGACCTTTGTTCGAATATTTTCAGTTATTTTTCGTAAACTTTTGCCATCATTATGCAGTTTAACATCAACTCTTACACGTTAATACGATTCTATTTTCATAATTTTTGTTATTTGAGTTGAGTTTGATGTTAATTTTTATTCGAAATATATTATTATATAACTTAGAATTCTTAGATTTAGAACGAAAATAATACAAATTTCAAAAATCGCTACGATTGCCTCCATCTAAGCTATATTCAGAATTATGTGAGCTTACTTCTTGAGTTTTTTGTTTTACGTATTTGCTTTTGTAGAACATCTTAAATATTTTTGTTGTTTCAGTTATTTATAGCTTCTTTTCATCTCTCGATAGTAGTTAAGTTCGCTCAAATCGAGCTGATAAATACAATGCAACAATTTTTTAAGCCAGTGAATGTTATATTCAATGATATTAGAAGAATATATATTTATAAAACATATGGCCAATTCACACGACTTTGATCGTGTATGTTGTATCGAATACACCTGGTAATTTGTGAACGCTAAGTGCTATGATGTATTGTGTATTTCGTATTACAAATGTATTCTTCTTATTCCTTTTCATAATTTTTGGCATTCGAACAATTTAATAGCACGAAAGCAACACAACTTTTTAAAAACATATGAAAACATATACAGAAATTTTTTTGTGTATAAGTATATCGGATTTTTACATGAAAATTATCAGCAAAAAGCATACACTGTTGTATATTCGTCCAACAATGCACTCAATACAACGATACAATGGCTTGTGTGAATTGACCAATAGAATATATTAAGAAATATAATTTTCGCCTATTGGGGTTCCCATTAAAATTACATTAAATTATGACCACTTATCATTGCTGTTTTCAAGTTGACACGCAACCTCCTCGTGGCCCCTCCTGGATGGCATTGTAGCACCCGCTAGATGTTTACTAATGCCTGCAGTGAAGTCCAATCCCCTGGACGTTAAACTTGGGTCGTGCGTAGGGCTTGGAATCCACCACGTAAAAATTGTACGCAATGAAAACCACAACAATCTAAAAAGGTCAACTCAAAAGTTGACGACCACGGGAAACATTTAAAGGACGACGATTTAAGAATAGGCACATGGAACGTCCGCAACCTTCACACGGTAAGCGCTTCCGCCCAGCTGGCGGACATCACTGCCATACAGGAAATGCGGTGGATAGGACAATAATGCAAAAGTCTGGCATCTTGCATTGTGTATTATAGCTGCCATGTTGATAAGCACGAATTCGGATGCGGATTTGTGGTTAATAAGAGACTCACCCCCCGACGGAAGAAAGGGACGCTGTGGTTAACGATGCCTTCTACGCTAAATTCGATGACGTATATGATAAGTGCCCGGCATATGACGCCAAAATCGAACTCGGAGATTTTAATGCGAAGGTAGGGTAGGTATCTTTGGCCCCACTGTCCGACAGTTTAGCCTCCACGCAACACTACCTCCAATGGTATGAGGCTGATCGATTTCGCCGCTGCGCGTAACATGGTAGTATGTAGCACCAAGTTTCAGCATCTCGACATTCACAAGGTCACTTGAATGTTCCCCGATCGATCAACATTCAACCAGATTGATCATATTACGATTGACGGAAGGCACGTATCCAGTGTACTAGATGTGCGCACATTCATCCAAACATCGACTCGGACCACTACCTTGTCGCAGCCAAGTTTCGATTGCGCAATAACAGCTCAAGATCTGCGTCCTCTAGTGCATTGCGAAAGCTGGACGTTAAGCAGCTTCGATGACAAAGGACAGCTGAGATATTCTCCGCTCAACTCTCGGATAAGCTCCGTCGTTCCCCATCTAATCTCAGCGACATCGGTTGACTGTGGGTCAACATCTCCCACTCCTTGCGCTCGACTGCGGAAACAGTCTTTGGTTTCGAGCACCCACTCCAACGAAATCAATGGTACGATGAGAAGTGTCGCGAGGCAACTGCAGCGAAAAACGCCGCATACAAGAAAACGTTGCAGTCCGCCGCTCCGATAGCCATTGTCGAGAACTATAGAGAGAGGAGAAGGGATGAAAAACGCCTTTTCAGACGCAAGATGAGGAAGCAGAAAAGGCGTGAGCGTGAGGAAGTTGAGATGTATACTATAGATGTAGGAATGACGCTCGAAAATTTTATCAAGAGGTTAAGTGTCTAACCGTGCAACCCTTGCGCTGACCAACATCTTCCTCTTCCCTGATTTTGGTGGAACTTGGTCAGTACAGGGACTGCGTTCACCCGTGGCATCACAACATGCCGCTATGCGTGCTCAAGTGAGCTTTGTGAAATCGGAGCTACCGCTCAGACGTAACCTAACCTAAGTATCTAACCGCCTTTAGAGATGATGTACCGAATCCAATCAATGATGACGGCGTGTAGATTCCGCCGCCTAGCCATGAAGATGTCAAAGTCGGGGTTATGCGTCTTAAAAACAATAAAGCTGCAATGTCCAATGGCCTCCCTGCTGAATTGTTTAAGACGTAGGACGTATGTACCAGCTTATTTATAAAATATGGTTAGAGGAATGTACGCCCAACGATTGGAACCTCAGTGTCCTCTGTCCAGTCCTGAAAAAGGGAGACCCTACGAAATGCGTCAACTACATGGGTATAACCCTTCTCCCTATCGCTTATAAGTTTCTGCCAGGCGTATTGTGTGAACGACTGAAGCCACTCGTCAAAAAACTGATTGGACCTTATCAGTGCGGTTTCAGACTTGGCAAGTCCACCATTGACCAGATCTTCACACTACGTCAAATCCTGGAAAAGACCCACGAAACACAAGTCGACACACCATCTTTTTGTCGACTTTAAGGCAGCCTTCGATAGCCCCATAAGGGATCGTGTTTTTGCCGCAATGTCTGACATCCGTATACCTGCGAAGCTGATGAGGCTGTGATATGAGTAATTCCTGCTACTCCGCCAAGGTAGAAATGGACCTCTCCGAACCTTTTGATACCGTGCGAGGTTTCAGACAAGGCGATCCCTTATCATTCGACCTCTTCAACTTCGTCATGGAGAGTGTTCTGCTAAAGGCGGAAGTGCATCGCAATGGCACTATTTTTCCAAAAAGCGTCCAGTTGCTTGCGTACGCTGACGACATTGACATCCTAAGGCGTACCCAGCGGGATGTTACTGCTGCCTTTAGTGCTATTGAACGGGAGTCTACTAAGATGGGTCTGGCAGTAAATGAGGGCAAAACAAGGTATATCTTATCGATAAGTAGATACATATATGCGGCGTGACTAACTGGCGTAGGCGCGCAAGAAGCGGAGGCGCCTGGAAGGATGTTCTGCGGCAGCCGAAATCCGTTAATCGGGTTGTTAATGGCCAATTAAGTAAGTAAGTAAGTATCATTGTACTGAACAGTAGCTGGCGCCTCGGTCCAAACCCTAGGTCTAAGAGCAAATAAAATTGCCATGAAAAGTTTCTCAAAAATCTATCGTTCGAAGTCGACTTTAAACTATATGTCTCACCACTCCTCTATAAAATTAACACACGCAACATGAGTTATGTGAGTAACTCAGGCGTAATCCAGACTGAAGGGTGTAAAGGCCAATTATGTATGTATGCATTTACATATATTGCAGAAACACAAGATCACAATGCCAGACTTTCCAATGATTTTCATTGTTGATGATATTTTCTCTGGGAGGCATGAGTCAGACCTTTTAGAAAAGCAATGTGAAAAAATACTCTGAAAGTTAACAAAACTACCATGAAAAGTTTATGAAAAATCTGTCGTTACAATAACGCACACAACATAAGTGGTGTGAGAAACAAAGTCGTAATCCTGAAGAATGTATATAAATTTGTTAAACATTTTCACGAATTACTACAATGAACTTTCGTCATCAATATGTCTAAACAATTGAATGGTATCGATGATTTCCAAATAAATATTACAAAAAAACTGTTAACAACCACAACGTTTCGTATTATTTTGACAACTAAATCCGATATACAATTTCTCCTAACTGGATAGTTTTCGGGAAGATGTAATAAAATCAATTTAATTTCCAAATTGTATTTGAATAATATTTCCTTTCAATAACAAATGAAATAAAGCATACTTTCGTTGTACATTATCATGAACTGTTCAACAAAAGTTCTTTATATTCTCTTCTTTTTAAAAGTAAAAATAATATTTGTTTGTTCGATTTGATATTCACTTTTCAATTCAAACACAGGGAATGATATACTGTACGAATCATTCAGTTCACATATGTTGCGTTTTATTGACGTTTATGCAGATCTACTGACATACACCTCAACCATTTCGCAGACCACAACATTGTTCGCCATTCTTTATTTTTTTTTCAGAGGTTTTAATATAAAACTGGATACGAATCTTCATCACTTTATCAAATTATAATAAATTGTATTAATTTATTTATAGACCGCAATAAGTCGCAGTAGTCTAATAGATAGTGTGTTGGCTACGGTTCAAATCCCAGGTCAGACATCTCGAAGAAAACGTAACATGAAAAAGTATTTCTTCGGCGACTTCCCCTCAGCAGACTTCTGGCAAATATTATGAGAGCAATGTTCAAATGAAGTTTTATTGAGAAGTAATTTTTCTATAATAAATTTTTCTATTATACAAGTTTATAAAAGCATACTAAGTTTTATAAAAACTCACACATCCAATGTAATAACAAGTGGTGTAATAACAAGTACATACACTTATTGTATATGTAGGTAATGGAATAATATTACTAACAACCCTTCTCAATATTATAAATATTGCTTCAGGTATATACAATACAATACAGGTTAGAATATTAAAAAAGTAATACAATAAAAATAATTATTAATATAAACCAATTAACTCTCTTATTTTTCATATCCTTATCCTCTGTAAGGGTTTAGTTAGAATGTCAGCCAACATGGAATCAGTAGGACAATATTCATAAAGCACCTTTCCAGTCTTTCTTAAATTTCTCACGAAATAATATTTTACGTCTATATACTTGCTTGTTGGTGTTATTTTCTCCTCTTGTAGCATCTTTAAACAGCTCTGGTTGTCTTCAAAAATTATGGGATCACAGATGTTAATTTGAAATTCTTTCAGCAACTGGATAAACTATAGGAACTCTTGAGACGCTTCCGCAAGAGAAACAAATTCAACTTCAGCTGATGATAAAGTTACGTTTTGTTGTTTTCTGCTTGGCATAACTTATCACGGTATCACCAACTTTAAAAATGAAACCACTTGTTGATTTTCGGTCCTTTATATCACCTGCCCAGTCAGCATCAGCATACCCTTTTAATTACAAATCTGATACACAACTTTAGGTCCTTTGTACCCTTCAGGTATTTCATTACTCACTTCAATTCTGCCCAATCATTATCGTTTGGATTACTTATTTTTCGAGATAGGATTGATACGGCCACAGCAATATCCGGACGTGTGTTATTTGAAACATATAACATCGAACCAATAGCCTTGCGATATAAATTGTTGTTATTCAGGATATTTTCAGAATTTACTTTCAAATAACCAGGATCCATCTGTATAGTTGAAATCTTTGCATCTTTAAGATTGTAGTCATCCAATATTTTTTCAATATATTTTCTTTGTGATAAATAAAACATTCCATTTTCTCGCGTGACTTCGATTCCCAAATAAAGCCTCAAATCACCTAGATCAGTGATTTCAAATTGGGACTTTAAAATTTTTATAATATCATTGATTTTCACATCATTATTCGATGCGATGACAATATCATCAACGTAGATAAGAAAGTAAGTAATTGAATCGCCACTGCCTCTCACATACAAACAAGGTTCTGCTTCTTCCCTTCTGAATCCCGAATCAATTAGTACATTTTGTAACCATATTTTTTAGGAGGTACACCTTTGTTGCTTCTCGAACACATTCTGGGAGTAACATGTTGTGTTGTTTCTGACTCGGACGATGATTCAAAACCACAAGAGTTATCGGTACTCATTACATCAACGTCACTTTCGTTTGGTGACTCAAAAGATACAATATCAGTACATACGTTTCTTGGGGTACCATCAATAGAAGATTTATTCGTTAGTAGAACATTAACTAGACTCCAATTACCTTTGTCATCAACATCACCATTGCTTAAAACGCCACTTTCACAATAACATAAATTAGTTATACTCATATTATTATTCAGGTTCCAAAAATTTTACATCTGGACTTATGATTATTTTCCCCCTTTCGGTATTCAATAAGCGAAAAGCTTTGGATCCTTCTGCATAGCCGACCAATTTGCATTTAACGGATACTTCGCCCAACTTTCTACGATTTTGTTTATTAATTTGAGCATATGCCACAGAGCCAAACGTACGAATGTATTTTAGATTCGGTGGTTCTCCATACCATAGCTCGAATGGTGTAACATTTACAGCAGCAGACAAAAGACGATTTTGAATATAATTGGCGTTGTTAACAGCTTCAGCCCAAAATTTTATATTCATGTTCGCCCCGTATAGCATACATCTCGCCATCTCCATTAGGCTTCTATTTTTCCGTTCTGCCACTCCATTTTGCTCAGGAGTATAGGGTGCGGTCAACTGGTGAATGATACCCTTATCCTTGAAGTATTGTTGCATTTGTTTATTTACGAATTCTCCACCTTTATCAGTTCTGAGTATCTTAGTACGTTCTCCGATTGTTCAATAAATTGTTTAATTTTTTAAAAGCCATATCCTTCGATGCAAGAAAGAAAACGGTGCAATAACGACTATAATCGTCAATTAGCGTAAAAAAATATCTGTTACCACTAGGTGTTGTGTTTTGCATTGGACGACATAAATCACAGTACACCAAATCTGAAATTTCTTAAGATCTCGACGATGACGACTTTGGAAATTGATTTCGTGTGAGCTTTCCTCTTAAACAAATTTCACATTCAAAAGAGCATTTGCATTTCCTAATTTTTATACTGTTAAGGAACAGATTAGGTGTGCTAAATTTTGTATCATCACTGTATGATCCTCACAACTAAAATCAGCTTAATACATATTTTAAGATCATACGAGATTACGGTACATACATTCCAATCATACTTGCTTTGTTATATTAACTAAATTGTTCTTGTAACTATTGTTTACATTGATTTACAATTACTTTTAGTACTTCTCTCTTGTACTTCTTTTCTCTTATACGCTGTAAGTTAAGCATTAATTCTTTTGGTACATTATATTTAAAACATTTGTTACAACTTTACTTTAGCTTCGCCTTTGGTACATGTAAGAGATAACGCTCGCGGATAAAGTCACAAAAATAAAACAAAATCAGTTACAAAATATTTGAAGAATAAAATTTCCTTATTTTGATGAAATAAACAAACAAAAGAATTGTTTTATTTCTCATCATATACCTTGTACTAAATTCTTCGAAACAGACATACTTATGGCTTGTATATTTTTGTGACCAAGTCTACGATGCCAAACGTGAACACAATCATTTTGATATTCAGATATATTCAAGGCTTTATCTTTATGGTTTAATACAAATAAATTGTTTTTCAGGTACCCAGTGGCATACATTTTTCCATTTTTAGAAATTTTGCAACCGTCATTATCAAATCTTACCTCAAAACCAATATCAGTTAATCTCCGTACAGATAATAAACTCCCGTCTAGTTCAGGAATGAAAAGTACATTGCGGACAAAAATCTCTTTATTTTCACAAAATAATTTGCAATCTCCCACTCCGATTACTTTAACCTCAGAGCCATTTGCCATATATACAGTAAAACACTTTTCTTCACAACACATATGATTTGTTGCTGCAGAGTCTACATACCATTTACATTTTGGTCTTTGTTGCATTACGCCAAAACAGATATTATCTTCATCTCTTATGATGTTCACACGATTGTTGTTCCTTTCTCTATTTCTGCAGTCCTTTTTCAAATGTCCCGGCTTGACACATGAATAACATTTTGGTATAAATTTTCTTTTCTTTTGTGTCTTGAACGCAGAATCATTATTTTGTTCTTGCCCAGATTTTCTTTTATACTCCTGCACCAACTTCTCTTTCACAAAATCTATAGTGAGATCAGCTTCCGGACGCATTTCCAACGAAGAAATCAAGTTATTATAATCATCAGGCAATGTCCCAAGCAAAAATGCAACAGTTTTGTATTCTTCCAGATTTTCACCTAAATCACGCAAACGGTCAACAATTGATAAGAATTCCGTTATGTGATTTTCCATATTCTGACCAACAACCAACCTTTTCGATGACACTAATCTAAGAAGACTCACCTTGTTCGTTATATTTGCTTTCTCATGATGTTTCTTTAAAGTATCCCAATATTCTTTTGCTGTTTTCAAATGTTTTATCAAAATTTTCTGCGACTCCTCAACAGCAAGACCTATAGCAACTCTGGCCTTTCTGTCTTGCACCAACCATTTTGCATCACGTTCTTCAGGAACCACACCAGCAACTACATCCCACAACTACATTTTAAATTTCCACACATTATAATTGCTGTTTTTCAATTTGGGAAACTGTGCAATTGCCGTATTCATTTTTCCTTTTTCTCTTAATAAAAAAAAATTTTTTTTATTTTTTTTAAATTTCCAGAAATAAAACGATTTTAACAAAACACGCGAGTCTGGGACCATAACCTGTTCAAATGAAGTTTTATTGAGAAGTAATTTTTCTATAATACATTTTTCTAATATACAAGTTTATAAAAGCATACTAAGTTTTATAAAAAACTTACACATCCAATGTAATAACAAGTGGTGTATTAACAAGTACATACACTTATTGTATATGTAGATAATCGCAGTCGTCTTTTAACTCTTGGTCGCGCCACGTATGAATAAAATTAATCACACACCACATAAGTAGTGTGAGAAGCTTGGTCGCAATCCTGATTGAAGTGTTGCAATGACCAATTATGTTTGTATGCGTAAATAAATTGGGTCGGCGAGCTTGCGATTGCTGAGCAATTATATAAAACATGACCGTAACAGTTATTGTGCTAATTGCCGCTTGAATATCAGGGATTACATATAATAAAATATCGATTGCGCTATGTTTGCGATAATAAACCCGTTTAATCAAACAATCTCGAAATCTACACCTTAAACTGTAAAGAATACAAGAAAATACATCGATTTATAGGACAATTTAACTCTTAAATGCCTACTGTATCTTTTAAGATACAACCAAAAAATTCTTACGGTTCCAATTTTGGATCAAATTTAATAAACAATAAATGGATGTATTTAGAACATCATAACTCATTTAAAAAAATTGCCCTTTCCAGAAAATCCTCAGAATTTGCGTTTTATTGATATTAAAAGTTCAAAATAAAATTTTGTTAAAAAATAAAAAAATGGTTATTCGATGTTGCATAATATTAAGCAGAGATAAATAAAGGATTTGAAAAAATTCAGGATAGTGTAAAAATACTTCATTAGGCATAAAAAGTGTTTACAAAAGCATTTTGATTCAAAATTTGGCTACATAGCGTTATTTAATGGTTGTATCTTTTAAGATACACTGCGCATTCATCTACGCATTACATATTCGTTTTATTTGAATTATGTACTGTGGTGTTGTGTTATTTCATATGTGATTATTTATTTTGAGTTTTGCAATAGACGACAGACATTTTTTAACTGACTTCATAATTTAGAACTAACTAAAAGAATTCTAAAGTCATGTCAGGATTTAGAAATGTTGATGGAGTCAATATGACTGATGAGGAAGTTTGTGAATTGCTTTGCAATAGTGACAGTACGGACATCAATGACTCAGATGGCGAAGAAATGCCATTTAGTCATGTAAAAAGAGCTCATAGCGCCTAGGAGCTTCTAGAATGATAGTAATACGGGACGAAAATAATACAGAAAGTGATAGTGAGGATGAACTTGATATTGGAGGATCTATACATGATTCATTCATACATATGATAAATGATGATAATAATCATGAAGTTCCGGCAGAGGCAAATCTAGGGGGATTAGAACCGTTGAATTTAACCTTTGGTCAAACAAATAATTGGAGCTCTTTTTCTTCCGAGTTTAGTGAGATTCTTATAAATCCAAAGTTATCGGAATTTGAAAGAGTTTTATGGAAAAAGGGACATTTTCAATTTGATGATAACCAAGTCCAGTTTGGAGGCGATAGTGACCTCACAGACGATGTAAAGGCATTGCAAACGCCTTTGAAACGCTTTGAAAAAATTCGGAAGTTTTTGCATTTTAACGACAAAAGCAAAATGCCTGATCGAAATGATCGCGACAGGCTTTACATAATTCGGTCAATTATTGATACCCTGAATAGAACTTTTTCTACCGTACCGAAACTAAACAGTTTGAGTGTAGATGAGCAAATGTGCTCCACAAAAATCGTAAGTTATATGAAACAATATTTACCTAACAAACCAAAAAAGTGGGGCTTGTACTATGTGATAAAATGGGATTCGCCTACACATTTGAGCTGTATAGCGGAGCAACTGAAAAGTTGGCAGATAGTGAGCCACATCTTCAATCCTCAGCAAACATTGTCGTAAGACTTATTCGGGGAGTACCGCGATACCAAAACTTTGTGATATACTTTGATAATTTTTATACAACAGTGCCTCTCATAGTATATTTGCGCACACAGGGAATTAGACGCAATAGAATAAGGAATTGTAAGTTACCTGAAGAGAAAATAATGATGAAATTCGAAAGAGGAACAATTCAGGAATTTGTTACCAACATACACGGTATCGAGAGACAATCGAATTGTCAATCTTATTTCAAACTATGTCGGTACTAAGCCCCCAGTAGATATATATGTATATAATACAGAGAGTGAACCTTTAACAATAAAATGCTTTGATAAAAAGGAAAAAACTATCAAAAGTATTCAATGTCCATAAATCATTAAAGATTATAACTGCCACATGGGCGGAGTAGACTTGATGGATAGCTCAATAGGCCGGCATAAAATACCAATGAAAAGCCGTAAGTGGACAACGAGAGTATTTTACCACCCTCTTGACATGACATGTGTAAATGCCTGGATCCTTTATAGAAGAATAAACAAAGACAAACCAGAATCTAAAATACGATTACTCGATTTCAAATTGGAAGTGGCTGATGCAATATTTATTTATTCATATAACAATAAAACTATTCCAGTAAGAGGACGCCCAACTTTGGAAAAACAAATAGAAGAAAAAAAACCAAAGCCGAATGCATCGCCAGCGCCACCGAAGGATATCCGGCTAGATGGAATCAGTGACTGGATTACAATGAAAAAAAAAGCAAGATGTAAGCTGTGAATTTGTGTGTGACCGCTGAAAAAAATTGTTTTTATTAATACCATAACTTTTAATTACTTTTATTACTCTATTTTGCTCATTGTTTTTGCGTTAGTGACATTAATTTTATATTTTTATTTATTAAAATTGAATTAACTGTGTTTCTAAAATTATTTTTTATTTTTATGAATAAAAAACCTCTAAAAATTAAAATACCGGTATTTTTTCTTTGAAAATTAAAATATAGGAGAGTGCGCATTGTATCTTTTAAGATGCAACCACTATTTTTTTTTTTAAATCACCACAAAAAATTAAAAAAAAAACTTGGTACGCAGTTGTTATTTTTTTTAAAGTTTTACATGTTATATATTTGCTTCGTGAAAATTGGCGTTGTTGCGCATTTAAGGGTTAAGTGGAAATAACCATATACAATGTGTTAATATAAAAAAGAAGTCGTAACTTTTTAACAACAAAAATTAAAGACAGTGAAAAAGTTATTTATTCTCCAATATTCAGGAATTATTCTCCAAATAAATAGCCTCACACATCGCCCTTCTTTAATTACTTTTAGCACAAATCAATCATATCCTACGAGTTGTCTAGATTTCGATGCTACACATTGTGCAGGTAATAAATGTCGCATTATTAATCATCTGTATGGACCAGCACCATTTTTCGTCGCTTGTAATAACAGCGTAGACGATGGAGGTTGGATCGTTATTCAACGACGCGTCAATGGATCGGTGGATTTTTACCGCAACTGGACAGAATACAAAGCTGGTTTCGGTGATCTCGATAGTGAACTCTTTATAGGACTAGACAAATTGCACGCCTTAACTTCCACACTTAAGCCCGTGGAGTTGTTGATACAATTACAAGATTTTGATGATATCCTGAAATATGCCAGGTATGATGACTTTCATATTGGCAATGAAAGTGAAAAATATAAACTAATCAAATTGGGATCATATATCGGGGATGCAGGGGACTCTCTTAGTCAACATGTGGGATATAATTTCTCTACAAAAGATCGTGATAACGATAATGGAAATGAAAATTGCGCAGTAGTTAAAACTGGTGCCTGGTGAGGACTGTGGTTGGAGGTCAGTTCATTAAATATTCATAAATATGTTATTTATTATTTATGCGTTTATTGTTTTCAGCAATCTAAATGGTAAATACTATAACGATCCATCAGAATTAAATGATGCGCCAGTTGATAAGCGTGGCATTAATTGGAGTAGTTTCCATGGCTACAAATATTCATTAAAGTTTGTACAAATGTTGATACGACCAAGGAGGTTGTAAATGCTAAATTGGGAAATTCTATCTCCGACATTAAAGAGATTGTTTTAAATAAAAATATAAACAAAAAAATAAAATAAAGAATTTATTTATAAATAAATTAAAATGGTAATCGTTCTTTCATTACCGACTGTAATCGGCAAGTATTATTTTGTCATAATCAGAAAAAATCTAGTTTTGAATTAACCATATTCTTACTAACATAACATAGCATAATGTGCCCAATGCGGCCTAAGTGTGTCCATCACCAAGAAAATTTTTTTCTTGGATGGGCAGCCACCTCCACCTCACCTCTACTAACATAAAAATGTAACAAATCATACTAACATGAGTCGCTTAGGCTTTTTATAACCTATAAACTCGCACTGTACAACATCTAATCGAAATTGATGTTGTTAGCATTTATATAATTTAAATAGAAAGGCATTCGCCTTACACGCTCCCCGCATATACTAATTTATTGGAAGAAGTAGCCATAGTCTCAATGATTCTAAAACACGATGGTTGGGTGTTATATGGGATCGGAGATATAGGCGTCGAAGCTAACTTCTTTTTTCAAATTAGCAAAATAAGTTCTCTACATAAGTCGGGAAGAATAATAGGCTTCTATTTATTGATTACTTGAAATTTTAGTGTCAATCATAGCTGCCAGATTTGACCATTTATGCCCTGTACTCTGACGATTTTTAATAATTTAAAATTTACATCATTTTCTTACTTTAGTACTTCGAGTTGCATACAAAAATTTGCAGTTGTTGCTTTTGAAAATTTAAATTAGCAATACCAAGGAGTAAAGTAGAAAGTTATATTATTTTTTTAAGTTTTTTTTGTGAACACCTGTGATAATTTTTTCTGTATTTTTTTACCTTTTTCATCTATTAAAAGCCAAAAAATTACAACTGCTAAATAAACTAGAAAAGCTAAATAAACTAACACAAAAAAGTGGCCATTAGTGAAATTTTTTGCACAATAAATATAAATAATTTAATTAAAAATAATAGAAAAATCTTGCAATCATGTTAACATGAGCAGTTCTGTAAGTATAACATTAAAATAAAAGTATTTTATAAGAACTCTTTAAATAAGACTTTAATAACTAAAATGAAATTGAACAGAACAACAGAAAGAAAAGATAAATTCGAGATAAATGGATGGAAAACCCTGAAATAAAAACATGGGCCGAAAAAAAATAATACAGTGTTCTGCATCATTTGCAATGTTAATCTAAAATTATCATCAGGGAAATCGGATTTAATAGCCCATATGGAATTTAAAAAACATCGAGATGCTGCTAAAGCCAGCGTTGCCAAAATGATAATTTTATCATATTTTTGATGATTTATGAACCAAAATCTGATTTGATGATTTTTTCTTAAATTATGATTTCTAATTTATAAAAATTATGATTTTTTAGTTCAAGTGTCTAATATTTTCATTGTCATTGTACTACATAGTAAAGTTAAGTTTTGTTTCAGCTGTTGTTGGTTGCTTTTATGTACTTTACACTTGTTACCTTGTAACAAACACATGAATGCATGTGCATAGAAAAATACATGCAAGATATTATTAAAAATATGAAACCCTGTATATATTACAGTAGAAGCTCACAAATTAGAACCTTAGTAATTAGAAATTCCAGAAATTAGAAACAGTGTTTCAATACACTATACGCTCTAAAATTCGAATTTAAAATTCTAATTTCTGAGCCTTTTTTGCTATTTTAACACAAGAAATCCCCAAATTCTTTTTATTCTGTAAAACTTAAAAGGGGAATCACCAAATTATATATGTTTTTCCGTATTTGATGTTTTTTGTCGCATTTATGTATTTTATGGCTAGTTTATTTGTGAATTTTGATACGCATGTACATGTACTGCCAAAATCTCTATAAAAAGTGAAAGTGTATTATTAGAAATGTCAAATAAACGTAAAAACACTTTATCGTTGGAAACTAAGGCCAAAATATTAGAAAAGCTTGACAAAGGCGTTCAAGGGAACCGGTTAGCTTTAGATTTTAATGTGTCAGCATCTTCAGTCAGCTACATCAAATCACATAGGACTTCAATATTAAATGCTGTTTCCAACACATATCAGGAGGCAAGCAATAAATCTTTGCACAGCGCTGAATATCCAAAAATGCAAAGTCGTCTGTATGAGTGGTTTTTAAATCAACGAGAAAAAAGTGTACGCTGACTGCGCCCATGCTTAAAGAGAAAGCCAAACAAATATTTAGGGAGTAGTATCCCGATAAATATGAAAATGCATTCCGTGAAAGTGGTGGATGGTTTTCCAAATTTAAGAAACGACAAGTTGGATTCTATTTAATTCTTTATTTTTTATTCGAAAAAAAAACGTGCAGAAATTAGAATAATTCAGAAATTAGAATTACCTCAAAAACAAAGCGGTTCTAATTTGTGAGCGACTACTGTATAGTAATAGTTCTTCATAAAACTTTTTCATAGTACATGTACTTTTTAATCTGAATTTATTTTTTGTCAAGCTTTCTTAAATAAGTAAATATTTATTTATATTAATACATACAGTTATTGTTCTAATGAAATCAGTTGTGTGTTTTTCTAAGCTTTCTGTTTGTTGGTTGGTGAATGTGTGATTTGTCAGCATATAAACCTAAGTACACGTTTCTCCATAAATGCTTTAAAAAATAATAACTTAAATGCATATGTTAATATATTTTAATTATAATTTTTAAATAAAATTTTGTATTAAAATTATGAAATTATCCATTTTATTCTGCATATGATGATTTTCTTCTCAGAGGTTCTGGCAACGCTGGCTAAAACGATTAATCAACCTAAAATTGATGAGCATTACCCACCAAAGCATAGCAGTACTAAGGATTGCAAGATAAGATCGGCTTTATTTGTTGTTGAACATAATTTGCCGTTTGCTGTTGCGTACATTTGGGAAAGGTATGCCAGAATTCTTTTAAGGATTCTAACATAGCTACTAATATTAACATGGGCAGAACAAAGGCAAATGCCATTATAAAAAATGTGGTGGGAAAAAACAGTTTGAAACTACAAATTACATTTTAAGAAATAATTGTTTTTCACTTTGTGTGGATGAATCTACAGATTTATCGAATACTAAATCTTTGTGTTCATTTGTTCGCCTATGTATTAATTTTGAAATTAAAGATTTATTTTATGGATTGCTTGCCGTCGATAATTGCGACGCTTATAGTTTGTATAATCTTATTATAAACCATTTTAAAGAAAATGTTAATTCTAAAGATAATATGGTAGGGTTTGCTGCAGATGGAGCGGCGGTAATGACGAATAAATATAAATCTATGGCGCAACTTTTGAAAAATGACAATAAGAACTTATTTGTCATTAAATGTATATTTCATTCTTTAGCTCTATGTTCATCTTACGCTTGCCTTAAGCTACCCTCGTCCGTCGAAACTTTAGCAAGAAACATATACAATTATTTGTCGAATAGCCCATAAAGTTGCAACCAAAAAACTAAAAAAAAATGTCAAACTCGCTGGTTATCGTTAGAATTTTCCGAACCATTAAAAATTTATTTTGAAGACGCGGCTAACATAGATAACATTGATACAGCTAAATTAATTATAAACAATTTAAATTCAACAAATAAAATTTATTTAAGTTTTCTTAATATTTTTGGAATCGTAAATAACAAAAATAAAATGTTTCAAAGTGAAACCACTGAGATACAAAATTCATATGGTGCAAAACCTACTTAAAACGGTGATGAGTAATGTTTTAAAAGTCAATTTACTAAGAACTGATCAGTTTTATTTAAGAGATTATAAAAATGAAAGAAATTTCTTAGACTAAAGAAATGTATTTAGGAATTTATGTTAAAGATATTTTTATTAAAGAGAAAATTGATAAAACAGAAAAACATAATATTATTAAAAATTGTATTAATTTTTATATAGAACTGTGTGACTGAGATTCGATTTTGAAGACAAATATAAAGCCTTAACCGTAATTAATCCACAACATATAATAAATGGAGAAAACATTTTTTTCTATGATATTGTAAATGAATTTGACCATTTTGTTGAGGAACATGAAAGACAAGAAATAGAATCTGAATTAAGACAGTTAAAATTGTTAGACCTTTAACAATTTTATCCGGAAATAGACATAAAACTTCTCGATTTTTGGAAAAAAATTCAAAAATAAATTGAGAGATATTTGCAACCTTGGCTATATTTATTAAAAAGATATTAGTACTACCGCACTTTTCATCTAATGTAGAAAGAGTATTTAGCCAAGTTAATTTAAATAAAACTAAACTTAGAAATTTCCTACAAAAATCATCTTTATAAGCAATATTGTATACAAAAGATTATTTGCAACTTAGTAAATGTAACTGCTTCGACATAAACATAGTACATAGATATAGATATGATTAAAATTTTTAATTCTGATATATATATTTGACCTATCTACCTATATATTTTTAAAAATGCAAATATTTTGTGTAAAACACTAATATTTTAAGTTTATTTTTATAATTAAGATGCTGAAGACTTGTTAATTTGTGTAAAACACTCGTATTTTAAGTTTATTTTTATAATTTAAAACGCTGAAAAGAGTAGTTAAATTTTTTGTTGAATGTTTTTTATGGTTTATTATTTAATTAAAATGTGTACATTGAATTAACTTTTTATGTTTTACTGAAATAAATTTTTTAACTCTTAATAAATTTAAAGAATTATTTTTCTGGCGATTTCAATAAACCTTTTTGACGATTTTTTTTAAATATTTGACGACTTGAAGCCCTCCTCATCTGGCAGTTATAGTGTCATTGCCTTGCATTTTTGTCAATGATAAAGATATTAGCTTCATCGCCTGTGTTAGCTTCGTCCCCGATATACATATGTAAGTAATGCTCTATAGTAGCAAAAACTGTTTTGAAATCCTTGGTACCAGGGCTATCCAGCCCACTAAGTCCATTTCATTTTTTATCCAATTTTTGACCGACTTATATATTTTATCTAATTGGATAAAAATTCAGCACTGTCGTGTGTATTTGCGGTCACAAACGTTTCTGATCTTTCAACTTGATTATCTACGGTAAGGGAACAGTTTTTTGTTATTTATTTGTTTTAGTGTATAATTCAAAGGTTTTCCTTAGTCTTTCTCGTAATTTTTCCCCAACACTTAACAGTCTCTTTTAACTTAACATTCACTGTAAAAAAAGAATATAGCTTTCACAGCAAAATACTAAAAATACTACGTATGCTTAAAGTTTTGAATTAAATATTAACTTATTTTTTATTTATTGCTTTTTGTTGGCATATTACTTGCGTTTTTGAGATAATTTTCATTTTAATCAACTAACCAAAAAAGAAGTCGTAACATTTTTCTAAACTAAAATTTTTCTTAAAAGAATTCATGTCACAACAGAAATGAAAGACAGTGAAAAAGTTATTTATTCTCCAATATTCAGGAGTTACTCTCAAAATAAATAGCCTCATACATCTCTCTTCTTTAATTACTTTTAGCTTAAATCAATCATATCCTACGAGTTGTCTAGATTTCGATGCTACACATTGTGCAGGTAATAAATGTCGCATTATTAATCATCTGTATGGACCAGCACCATTTTTCGTCGCTTGTAATAACAGCGTAGACGATGGAGGTTGGATCGTTATTCAACGACGCGTCAATGGATCGGTGGATTTTTACCGCAACTGGACAGAATACAAAGCTGGTTTCGGTGATCTCGATAGTGAACTCTTTATAGGACAAGACAAATTGCACGCCTTAACTTCCACACTTAAGCCCGTGGAGTTGTTGATACAATTACAAGATTTTGATGATATCCTGAAATATGCCAGGTATGATGACTTTCATATTGGCAATGAAAGTGAAAAATATAAACTAATCAAATTGGGATCATATATCGGGGATGCAGGGGACTCACTTAGTCAACATGTGGGATATAATTTCTCTACAAAAGATCGTGATAACGATATTGGAAATGAAAATTACGCAGAAATTAAAAATGGTGCCTGGTGGTATGAGGACTGTGGTTGGAGGCCAGTTGATTAAATATTCATAAATATGTTATTTATTATTCATGCGTTTATTGTTTTCAGCAATCTAAATGGTAAATTCTATAACGATCCATCAGATTTTTGGCTTTTTATTGGCATATTACTTGCGTGTTTTGAGATAATTTTGTGACGACCATCTTGCTCTTACGTGTTCTCCAAATATGTTCTCTGATTACCAAGTCCGAAGCTATTATAAAAGTTGTCCATAAATATTGAATGGATCTTCGATAAGTATGCTTTCAGTAGAATATGATAGATAGATAACGGAATGTCCAAAGCAACTCTAATGCGTATTGTGTTGAAAGTAACGGGAAAATTAAAATTGTGGTAATAGAATCATGTCGCCCAAGTCTGGTAGAAAGTGTGTTGGCTTATAAGATGTAAGTCCGTGGTTCAAACCCCAGTTCAGACATCTTGCCCAAAACGAAATATGAAAAACATTATTTTTTCGACAACTTCCTCTCAACAATTTTCTGGCGAAAATTTATTGATTAATTAATGCTGTTTTTATAATTATTTAAGAACTTAAATGGCTATTGCTATCAACATCCAATAAAATATTACGACATTACGTTACATGATGGTGGAATAAATTCGACTACGTTTAGAACCAGAACACCACACCATTCTAGTCCCACGTGGCATTTTCTTCCTTCGATTTTAGTTTTGCATTCAATTCATGTGGCAGTCATTTTCCTGATTTTTAAATCTTTCACATAGCTTTTAAATGGCTAAAAATTGTTTGTAGTGTGTGCTTAATATTTCTGGCATTTGTTTCTGACTCTTCAGCCAATATTATTTACAATTCGTCGTCTTCAAACCTTTCTGGGAGTTTTCCAAATTCTTCATTTCTCACATCAAATTCATTATCTCTCAACGTCGAAACCATCTTCTGTATGTTGCTTCTGATAGAGCATCTTTACCGTATACCTCGACAAGTATTCGATGCGACTCTCCAGCACTTTTCTTCAAATCAAAACAAATTATTGATGCTTTCCGCAAACAAAATTTTAAAATTCGTCATCTTTAACAAGATGAAAAAAATATAATGTTGTATGTTTACAGATTTGATTAATACAGAATTTGTTTAACAGATGTCATCGCTAATGCAGTATTAAAGAATATTAAGTTTTGGTCGTAATATATGTTCCCTTTGCAGCCATCGTATCTAGGCGCTCACTTCATAGCAGCCTACCTGTTATACATATTGTTACGCAAAGAGAAACGGTGAAACTAACACTAACAAATACCATGCATATACTAATAACATCAGTTTAAGAAAAGGAGACAGACAAGTATAAGGAAAAGCAACAACAAACAACATAAGCAAAGTACACAAACAACAATGAAGTAGCGACAGAATTCTCGAGAATGCGAGACCGCGAACCTTCTACTTCAAGAATGTTCGTCATACTGATTTTGCGGATATATAAACAGGCGAGATATAGCAGGCAGCAGTCAGTTATAATTCAGTCAGTCTTGTGTAAAGACACGTTGTTGCGTAGTCGTGGTTTGAAGAACGCTATTATGTGAGGATCTACAGAAGAGTTGTTAGTGTTTGCGCGGACAGAAGTGTGAACTAGTAAAGTGAACAAGCAATTATTGTTGTATCAGTTAAGCGTGAACAGTGGCACAAAATAGTGTGAACAATAAAGACACATATTTGCTTTTACTTGGTTTGCAAATAACGAACTTATATTCTAAATGTTTTTTAAAAGATAAAAATGTAACAATATAATAAAAATAATCATTATTGTACGTTATTAGAAAATTATTAGATTATGATTTTAATTAATATTTTAATTAGTAAGTATAACATTTGCTGATTGTCAATTAATTAATTAGTAAATCCAATAAAAAGGTGTAAAGAACAAGAATGAAATATAATGAAATATTATATATAAACTTTTATGAATAAATTATAATAATAAAGAGATTATTGCAAAAGTTACTCTTAATAAACTTAAATAACCATTTAAATATTATTCACTATGTTGGTTGTATAAATTAAAAGCAACATGTTTAATTAGGAACAGCAGAAAGGTAGCCTTTAAAGTACATATCAAATTACATGACTGAATATAACTAAACAATTACAATTATATCCACATACATATATAGATTTATATAGAGCAATAATTGATCAGAATTTCAATGGTTTTCTCTTATCAATATAGTTCATGAATATCATACTAAACTCCTAAAATACTGATGACATAATCTGGCGAAATAACTTAGCGTCCTCATACCAACGTCCTCATACCGACATAACAGTTTCAAACTCTGCTCCCAATCCTAAATTCGTTCTGTTTGTTTGCGGGCACTGGTGGCACCCACAATTTTCTCTTACTCAAGTATGCATACATTGTACGTCTAAGCTATTTCAGTCACTATCGCTCTGCGGTCTTCACCGTAAAGGGATTCCTCAAAAATGTTTGCAAATATTAAAATTTCTTTATCAAAATGAATGTCCTGTTCAGTCACCGCACCGCACTTCATCCATTTTACGATCGCCATAAACATCCCACCTAGATAATATGAATAAATCCGAGTCTACTGGTTTAGTAAATAATCGACCAACATCCGCACCTCGAAGAAGAAGAATTGGGGACTTTGTTTTCGCAGACCACAGCTTGGAGAAACTATCATACAAAATTGCAAGTATAGACAAACGATCACACACACATAACGACCAGTGATCGCAGAATGAGCTTTGATCCCGATTTTCATTAATAAATCAATTCCAACGATTAGATCAATTTCGGAATGTATGTCGAATTTGGAACGATGCCAACTCACATGAGAACCACGTGAGCCATTGCATCCCGAAAGAATAAGTGGTTGGAATAGATTTTGGATTGGTGTCATCATCAGTTCATATTTGTTACAAGACGACATAAGCCATCTCAGCCAACAGCGAGCAGTATAGGTACATGATTACTAATTTGTTTAGATCTGAATTAGATGATATGGTGCTACACAGCTCATGCCACATTGACTGTTCTGCATTAGCGATAGCAGGTCGTGTTATTGTGAACGAGACTTTCTTTCTTCTTTGAGTTGGGGATGACATCTGTCAAACATATTCAGTTTAAATCAAATCAGTCAACAAACAACATTACATTTTTTATCGTAATAAAGATGGCGAATTTTGTACCAGAAAATGATAATTTGTGGAAAGCATTATCGAATGAATGCCTGCCGGTGCATATGGTTTGATCGGTTCAGAGAAAAGTAGAACGTGCAAGATCACTACAGAGTCATCAGAATCATTACAAACAAATGGCAGAAATGTTTAGTGTGGCACAACAAACAATTTTTGATCGTTTTAAAGGTCGAAATTGGAAAGATGCAAAAGTTTGGAAATGAGTGCCACATGAATTGAATTACAGACCCAAAGAAAACAGAAATATCATTTGACTGACTATAGAAAATCAGTGTTGCATTGAATTGTTACTGACGATGAAAATTTTTCAAAACCCTAAAAGGAAAAATAATGGGTTTGGCTGCAAAACTAGATCGATTCGGCAAGGAGGCTAAGCTGTGTGTATGTGTGGTGGTACTAAGAGCCAGTGAAGCCACAAATCAGGGGTTACCAAAAAATTTTTGGTTGTGTATTATTGAGTAAGAGAGAAAATAAGTTGAGAGCTTACAGTCATAGAAAATTGTTTAGCAATATACCCTATTTTGATTTTCATTTCATCAACATAAATAAAATTATACATCTTTGACGTAATAATTAGGTAATGTTTTTTATATATTTGATGGGTACTAATTTTGGTTCATAAATTTCTTCTCCTACTAATAACCAACCTTTTAATTTTTCCAAAATATTGCTTTACGTCTATAAAACAGTTGTTCTCTTTCCATAACATCTAAATTATATACTTGACTATTGAAACAATCAAAATGTGTTTTAAGAACATATAGGACTTTGAATTTAAGTAAAAGGATTTTTTAACATATTTCTTGAGTGTAAACCTAAAAAAAATATTGTTACGTTTTTACCTTTTTAAAAACATTTAGAATATATGTTCGTTAATTGCAAACCAAGTAAAAACAAATATGTGTTTAGTTTCTCTTAAACTCTCTTTATTGTTCACACTACTTTATGCAACTGTTCACACTTAACTGATACAACAATAATTACTTGTTCACTTTACTAGTTCACACTTCTGTCCGCGCAAACACTAACAACTCTTCTGTAGATCAGTGTTACAAAACTGAAATTTGAAGTGGTACTGAACTATAACTGAAACAGTACTTTTTTCACCAAATGGTACTTTTGTAAGCAAATACGTATATACTCGTACATATTGGCCTTAAACCTTCAATCAGGATTATGACCTAACTTCTCACACCAATTATTTTGTGTGTGTTAATTTTATACATGAGCAGCGGGACTTTTTTTGGAAAACTTTATCAAGGCAATTTTATTTACTCTCAAGGTTTTTGCCAGAAGCAGGGCGAACAGAAAAACTAACGACTTATTCGTGTTCTTCACATACATGACAAGAACAGCTGATTCGGAACGTAATAAAGCGTGAAAGCTCCGTTTAGACAAAATTCGATGGAACGTAATGTAACATAAGTTCGCTTTTAGCATATGAACAGCAATCCAAACGAAATAACATTACGGTTCGGCAAGCGTTTTCACTGATTTTCGTGTTCTAAAAACGAATGTACCCATCTGTGAATGGGATATTGCCATTTCTACGACGTAAAATGAAATAAAGAAGAAATTTTTAGGAGTAGGAAAATGTTTGAAATATTTAAAAAAAATTTTTCTCATTACAACCTGTTTTATAAGCTTCTTAAAACACACTTTCAAAAACACTGCAAATTTATTTACGTTTGTATTATTTTATATTTAATTAATTAAAAAAAATTTAATTTAAATTTAAAAAAATAAAAATATATTTAATTTTTTCAACTAAATTCCTGAGTCATAGAAAATGCTGTTAAGTAATACAGACATACTCATTCAGCACAGGCAACAAATATGCCTGTGAAAAAGAAAAGAAAAAGTTAAAAAAACCACACTCAGCAACAGACGTACATCATTATTACGATCTTACAGCATGATTATAATAGAGAAACCCTTTACGACGCTAATTACTGTTAATGAAGATGCGTAAAGCTGGATTCACCCATTGTTTCGGAACAAAATTCTTGTTCCGGAACAAATTCAGTTTTTTGAGAGTTTGTTCCGAAACGATTCACCCACTTCGAACAATTGTTCTGTAAAAACAGGGCTACCATATTTTATATTTATATTTAATATTTATTTAATATTTTTGTAAACGATGCTTGTTAGTTTTACAATTAGGCAGCACAGTAGCAGATGACTGCAATTCGTTTATTTTCTTGGCTTAATTATATAGTTTTTTTTTTAGTAATATTCAACAGTTATTTGTTTTTTATAATTAAACAAACAATATAAACAAACATGATTAAACAACCGCTCTGTATTTTATTATACAATACATACATACAAATATACATATAATATGATGTGGCAGCTCAGTTCAACTTTACTTCAAAAATTAAAATATCTGGCAGCACAGTACGATTGTTTCAGAACAAAAATTAAAATTAAACCAATTCGAGCTGAAATTGTTCCGAAGCAATCTTACTCTCTTTCGCTCTCTCTCTCAAAAAGAGAAACGTCAAACTACATATAAAAAAAATTGTTTCGGAACAAAATTGGTGGGTGAATCCAGCTTAAATCAAAACAGAGGTCAATAAACCTAGAGTACATTTGCAAATGGCAATAGTGAGAGAGATAAAGAGAAAAAAAGAATTTTATGAATAAGAGAAATCGAAAGCAAAAGTTATTTAAAAATAGATAGCCTAACAAAGGCATGAAGAATCATGTTTATAGCAAGCAGAGGAAAAAAGTAATCTAATTGTTGTTGTTAAAACTCACATATTTTGGGTGCCTTAATAGTTATTAAAAACGTTATAATTATAATGGCCTTAAACTTTGGTTATTGTTTTACATGCTTTGTGCTTCTTCTCCTTCTTCTTTGATGAACAATTTTCTTCTTTAGCACACATTTTATAACAATTTTAGCGCACAAACAAACATAGATACTTACTTACATTTAAACTGCCCTTATGCATTTAATAATTTTTTTATTAAATAAATATTGAAAATAATTAACTTTTTTATATAATTTTACACTTACACTTACACACATTTAACACTTTCCATTTATTTTATTTCAATTATTTGATAAAAATCTAAACGAATTTTAATTCTTTCGCGACAACTAATTACTTTCAACGCCACTCGAACAACTGAAGCGAGTTACACTCTTTAAGTAAACGGTTAAGTGACAAACAAACAATCCAAGTAAACTTTAGTATTGCCATCTTCGGATTTGCTTAGTTGATACTCATATAGTACAAAAAGGGACTATTTAATTTAAAAGTACAATAACAGTTTTCATATGTAATTGACATATATCCACTACCCAACATTAAAAAATGTACGAAAATTGCTGAGCATCTTAGTAAGTACGGTAAATCGGTAACACTATTTACACACTCAATAGACATTGCAATTTGAGAATAGAGAGCCGTGAGTAAATCATAAAAATAAACAGCAACAATGTAATTATAATTGCATACGTCATTAAAAGAGCATGATATTGGTGCAAAATTTTTGGTGTTGTATTTGTTATTGTGCGTAGTAACTGTTATCAATAAAATATTGTTGTTTTTTTGTGACCTTAAAATGTACCACAGATGGGAGTTGGTTTTAAGAGTTCAATTTATGGCATATTATACCATTTTAAAGTGAGAAATTGGATACTGAATAGAGTAGTAAAGGATTTGGACTTAGGCAAAAAGTTTTGTTAGACTATAATACTCTACGTACGTAAAATTAAAGCCAACATTTTTATGAATTTCCTGTCATATTTTAAAAATGTTAGTAAATAAGTAGTAAACATTTTTGTAGGCTTTCTAATGGATTTTTTGGAGACCTGCTCTGCCGTTAAATCCAACATTTTCTCTGAAAAATATCGGGGAAACAGTTTCAGGAATTACTCACTTATTATTAATTTATTTTTTTTTTTTTGAATTGTATAAATTAACTTTTTTATAATTGGTTTTTATAAAAAAAAACATTTATTTAATTTTTTCTTTTCACTTAAACTAAAACATTTTATAGTGTTTTCACACCGAGTGGTTTTAACGCAAAAGTTGGTTTTAACGTTAAAACCAAAAATAAAACCTGATTTTACCATACAAAATTATTGTGATAAAACCAAAATAAAACCTTTTTTGAATTGGTTTTAAGTTGGTTTTATGAAATACAACCTTGTTTTGATGTACTAAATGTACTAAATCAGAGCTACCAGCTCTGAAAACCTGAAAACAGCTGATAAAAACAAAAACAAATGCAAATAAATAAAAAAATAAATAAATGTAAATAATCATTTATTTTGTATTAAAAAAGGAAAAATTTGGAATATTTTTAATTTCTTCAATGAAAATTTTAAAAATTTGTAAATATTTAATTATTAATCGAAATGTGTGTTGTTTCTGGTCACAATGAATATAGTTTCTTGTGCGATAGGTAAATCAGAAGCTAAATATATCAAGATGAAAAAAGGCATATTGCTCATAAAATTTTTTTCTCGCAGTCATAAATGTCATGAATTTAAACCAATTTTAATAAAACTTTCAGTGTGAACGCAAAATCAGCTGTTTATGGTTTTAATGCTAAAATCAGGTTTTAAATTTTGGTGTGAAAACACTATTACACTTGCTAATGAAATACAACTGTTTTCACTTGATAATTAATTGTAACTGAACTTAAAAATAAAAATTATAATTTATGTTAAATAAAATATGCTTATGAAGCAGTTTATTACCATATGCAATTTTTGGGTTTAAGTTCTGTCTGGAATTATGTCAGCAATTTTAATAATCAGCAAGAAGTTCAATAACATGAAACAAGGCCACTAAATGAAGCAAGAAGTGCATTTAAATGTTTTTTGCCTTAACACCTCCCCGCTTAAAACCGATCGTCCTCGTTCGGTCAGAAATAAGGAATTTGTGTGACCCTTGTGATTCCATTGGTTTCCTTTAATTTAGATTCCGATAATTCAGGCATGGATACATGAACTTGTGGGTGGTTATCGATGACTAATGATACGATAAACGATTTCCTCTTTTTCTTACATTTAGCTGTTTTGACAGCAAGAATGGTTGTTGGCAATAATACTATTATGAATAGTCCTAGATTTATTCCCAAATTCAATTTGTGTTTATAATTGAGGGTATCTATGGCTTCTATATTGTTGAGCTGCATTTCTTTTACCATTTCTAATGACAGTTCTTCTTCTATGTTTAACCTGGAATTCCTGGGTTGCAGAATAGCGGGTAATGGCTTTATAGCTGTTGTCTCAAAAGCATTATAGACTTGATCTGATATCGAGATAGATTCATTGTGGAATTGCACCAGAAATGTACCGGTTAGATTTTGTGGTTCTCCGTTAACAAATATTGTTCCATTAAATTTATTTAAAAGAATTATTCCTGCAATTTGCTGACTTGCTTCTAATTAAATTTGCTATACAAGTGTCATTGTCCAAGTTTGCTAAATTTTTTCTATTGCATATAGTAATACATGTATTTTTACTCCAAATATTACATTATCACATGTTAAAGTTTTATCATAAATAATTTTAGGTATATATCTCTCATATGTTTGGGTTTTATTAATAGTTCATTGCAAGAATTAAAATTTGTCATTGGTATACTAATAATATAATTGGAATTGTTTAGTTCCTTATATTATTCTTATGGATTGTTTTTCCTGATTCTGTAATTACTGTTGTATTTTTATTTTCCTTAACTATTTCTTTCCTGTAGTTCTTACTAAGTTTTGTTCCTAATCTTCTATTTTCTTTAACGTAGATAATTTGTCCTGGTTCGTATGTCTTAGGTACGTCCTCTTCCTATTGTGAAAATCAATGTCCTCTAGCTGTTTTTCCTGAAGTCTCTTAATAATTTCTAACTTAAATTTGTCTATTTCGTGAAGATTAGTACTCACTCTTCCTAAGAAAAATGATTCTATTGGTTTCTTTTTTGTAGTCGAATGAATCGAGTTATTGTATTCATAGATTGCCTTATGCAATAGTTCTGAAAATGTGTTTTGAGAGTTTTCGGCTTTTAAACAGCACATAACTTCCGCCAGCGTCGAATGAAACCTTTTTGTCAGTCCGTTAACACTAGTGCTATACGGTGGAATTTTAAAAACTTTTATATTATACTGATTTTCTAACATGAAGACTATAGATGTAGAATTAAACGACTTCTCATTATCCATAACGATTATTTCTGGCATGCCGAAGGAAAGTAAGAGGTTCCTTAACGTCTTCGACAGATCGAGACTTCAATATTCTTGCTTGCGCAAATTTGGAAAACTTATCTATTGCGGTTAAAATTGCTTTTCTTTCTGTCATAAAAATATCAATGTGTATAATTTGTCCGGGAAATAGCGGCATTGACATTTCCTGAAGCGTGATTCTGTTAGGATGTCTACCTTATTCTCCCTGCATACTTTGCAGAGACTAGTGATTTTTTATCTTAGAATGCATATGAGGAAAATAGAATTTTGTTAGTAATTGTGTTTTGTTTTCCTTGCTATTTCTATGCGCTCTATTGTGCTCATTAATAATTTCCGTTTCTTGTTCCTCTTCACTTTTCAAATCTATTACCATGGTTCGAGTATACTTTGCTCTGTATTGTGTAAAGCTATCTTTATAGATCTCCTCCAATTTTCCTAAAATCTCATCAGATGTTTTTATACAATTTGTCACGGAAGGATTTAAGTATTTCCTTAAAAGTTGAGTATGGACTTCATCTGTAATATTGGGTTCATTTATGGTATGTCTATGATAGGTCGGGAACACAATTTCAAAAACATGTGTTGATTGTTTCTCCCCGTTGGATGTTATTATTATTTGATTTTTAAAAGCGTTAATCGGTGCGTCTGTGAATTGTATGAGATGTTGAGATGAGCTCTCGTCGCTATGTTGAGTTGTAGTCAAAGTATTTATTTTAGGATTTTCCTGAGAAGGTCTTGACAAAGCGTCAGCGACAACATTGGTACTACCTGGTTTGTATTTTAGTTCGTAATTAAAATCTTCGAGAAATGCTTTCCATCGTTTAAGCTTGAAATTGGAGTTTTTATTATTCAAAGCGTAAGTTAAAGGGAGATGGTACGTAAAAATCTTCAGTTTTACGGAGATGGCCCGTAAAAATCTTCAGTTTTACAGAACCATAGAGGTAATTTCTAACCGACTTTAATGCCCATACAATGGCGAGTAACTCCTTTTCATTCGTCGCGTAATGCTTCTCTGCTTTACTAAGAGTTCTTGACAGAAATACAATAGGTCTGTTGTCTTGAGATAGCACTGCACCTAGTGCGTAATTCGAAGCGTCTGTTGTGAGGGTAAATTCCCTATCAAAATCAGGGTATGACAACATCACGTCATCGGAAGTAAATGTGGTTTTAAGTTTCATAAATTTCATCTATTGCTTCCTGATTCAAATTAATTTTAACCTTTTTCGACGTATATTTTGACGAATGTCCTGCCTCCCCTCTTAAAAGCATTGTCAGGGGCTTCGCAATTTTGGCATAGTCCCTGATAAAGCGCCTATAGTAATTGGACAATCCCAAAAACGATCTTAGGTCTTTTAAAGTTTTTGGCGTTGGGAAATGAAGAATCGCTTCAACCTTTTTGGGATTGGTTTTTATGCCTTTATCGCAAATGATAAATCCCAAAAATTCAACCTTTTTTTTCAAGAACTCGCACTTGTCCAACTGAACTTTCATATTTGAAAGTCGAAGAGTTTTAAAATGGTATCTATGTTTTTGAAGTGTTCTTCTTCATCCTTGGAAAATATAATAATATCGTCAATATAGACGAAACAAATTTTTCCTATCCATTTTCTGAGTATGTCGTCTAACGTCCGCTGAAATATGGAAAGCGCATTCTTCAATCCGAACGGTAATCTTGTAAACTCGTATTTACCATTATTGACCGAGAATGCCGTCTTTTGTCTGTCAGCTTCTCTAAACGGTATTTGATGGAAACCGCTTTTTAAATCCAGTACTGAGAAAAATTTGTTTTGTCCCAGTTGTGGGAGAACATCATTGATCTCTGGGATTGGATATCTATCCGGTAAAGTTTGTTCATTTAACTTTCTATAATCAATTACTATTTTGTACTTTTTCTTGCCGGATGCATCGGCTTTTTTAGGAACAACCCAAATGTGTGAATTATATGGCGACCGCGAAGGTCGAATGATACCTTGATTCAAAGGTCTTGTATTTGGTTTTCGACTTCGTCTTTTAATTGTACAGGATAGGGATAATAAATGGAATAAATGGGATCGTCAGTTTTTGTCTGGATGTCTGCAACTACAGCTGTGGTGTAAGTAAGGTTCTCGTCTGGTTCACTAAATAAGGTTTTGTGTCGTTCGACAGTTTCTTTTAACCTGTTTTTTGTTCTACTGTCATGTGGTCAGTCCTGATATTATTAACCGATTGTGAGATTTTCTGCTTTATTTTGCCTTTAAGTTTTTTATTGACAAGCATATAATTATCTGTCAGGTAAATAATTGCTGATAGTTCTTTAAACTATCGTTTCCTAAGATGCCATGGAAGGATCTTAAAGATGGTAATAGGAAAAATTTGATTTTATCGGCGTGTTTGCCGAAAAGATTTACTAAAGTATGGTGGGTAATTTCATTTTGACCACCTACTGAGCTTGCATAGAAATTATTCTGGTTAGGTAAGGGATTTCTCACAAGGCTAGGCTGGGTGTAATTTTTGTTCGAACCTGTGTCAATGAGAAAGTTTAGTATCTGTCCGGTATTCGTCCTGCACTCAAAATAGGGTAGGGACGAATTCGTTAGCCTAAAAGAATGTATGTCTACGAATTCTTGTGTTTCAAATTGATTATCGTTTTCTTTTCTGTCCGTTTGGTTTTCGAGGTACTCATCAAGTGATGGTAATTTTTCCTCGCGCTCGTAGTTTGACAAATGTTGTTCATAATTACTTTGTTCTGTTCGCAAATGGAAATTCCTTTGCATTTTTGGTGGTCCTCGGAATTGTTCCGATTGGACGGGTAGTCTTTTACCAAAAAATTGATTATTTTGGCTTGGCCTAGTCATGTAGTTCACAGCCTTTGTTCTTGTTGAAGAGTCTACGTCCATAGGTTCAGGACGTGGTTGTGGTTTTGGTGCGCTTGGCCTAGGTGGCATGAAGTTTGGGTTTGAATATGCTTGTGCCATTGACATTTGATTGGGGTTATAATATCTTCTTGGAGGTATTGGTTTAAATTGATAAAAATCATGAGAAGTTTGTGGCATGTGAGCCAATTGTGTATAAAAATTATCCTGATGTTTGTTCTGGTATTGCATTCTATTATATAGTTTTGTTGGTATTAGTCTTTTGAGAGCTCACAAATTGTGACCTTCCGAATTGATTTTCCATTTTAAGGCACAAATGAAGTGCCTGAGGGAGATCCTTTGGTTCTTTCATACCAAGATGCATTGACATATTGCCTCTTAGACCTCTAATGAAGACATCTAAGTCCTTATCTCTATAGGTCTGTGCCAGAAGATCCAATATCCATGCAAGATAATTTATTAATAATTAGAGAGAGATAGGAGTAAGCCTCCTGATAGAAGTCCTGAATTTTGCTGTTACCCTGTGTCAATGTGCTCATCTGGTATTCTAAAGTAGTCAAATCCCTTTTGTCTGCATAGCGTAATGCCATTTCATAATACAGTTCCAGTTTAAAGGAGTATTATATGACTCTAAGGCTGCATCTGCGCGGCCAATAATTTTGTTTCGAATTGTATTGATTATTGCAAAGTATTTAGGAGTCCCTTTCATAGAGTCGTACAGTCCAAGTATTCTATCTCCGCTCTTTTTCCAAGAGCTAAACTCTGATGGATTACCGGAAAATTCCCTCAAGTTCTTTACAACGTCGGAAACTTTATCTAACTCTGCTAAGTTATTCCTGTACCTGTCCTCTATAACATGATCTACACCTCCCATGTTTGCGTCAGAATTCAGAATTTGTCTAATTGCTATTTGGCACTGTTGTGCGCAAATTCTAGCTATCCTTTCGTCTTCACTTTCCCTATTTCCTTCAACTACAGGTGCCGGATTCGGAATGTTTGCGTTATTTAAGACCGCAGGCCTAATCAAGTTGTTTGGATTCGACATAATTGGTAACACTGAAAAGTAGTAAAGTTATGACTCGACTAAAAACGTTGTATCCTATCACTAAAATATTGTCTTCTTTTAAACTTTCGGTTATTTTTATCGCTAGTTCGTTTTATTCGGGGTTTTTGTTATTTTGTTCTATTATTTAAAAGAACTATTTTAATACACTTCTTAATATCTACTTCAACACAATATTGTTTTTCATAAATTTCTTTGTATTCTTTATGTAATTTAAATTGCACTGATAAAGAGATTATATAAAAAAAATGTTTTTTTTAATTTAATTTTAATTCCTTTTTTCCTCCTTAATTTAAATTTTTTCCAATTACTTCATAAAAAATGTATTTACTTAGATAATTTTGCATTCTTTTAAGTTTTGCACTTTTCTCTTTTTTTAACTTTTGTTTTTTAGCACTTTTAGTAAAAATATATATTTTTTATTTAATAAATATTCTTCTTAAAAATTTACACTTGCTAATGAATTACAACTGTTTTCACTAGATAATAAATTGTAACTGAGCTTAAAATAAAAATTATAATTTATGTTAAATAAAATATGCTTATGAAGCAGTTTATTACCATATACAATTTTTGGTTTAAGTTCTGTCTGGAATTATGTTAGCAATTTTAATAATCAGCAAGAAGTTCAAGAACCTGAAACAAGGCCACTAAATTAAGCAAAAGTGCATTTAAATGTTTTTTGCCTTAACATATACATATGTATGTATTTTTTTCATATTTCTTCTTTTAGGGGAGTTAAATATTTTTAGAAATTTACAAATAATGGCTTTCACATGGCCTATGAACTTTAAAAACATTCAACATTTAGCATCATTTCACTATTAACATCTCTGGCCTTAGCTTATCTGAGAACCAACAGTGTTGCTCTCTTTAAATTATGTTTTTCATTATATTTCTCTAATAACACATATTGATTTCGTCTCATATTACCAATGCTTCATAATGTTGTTCGCTTACATTTCTTCCGTACCGTAACTTAAGCCCCAGTTATGCTACCGTAACGGAACGTAACTGTAACAGTAAAAATCAGCTGATCTTTTTTGCTATGTATAAAGCAATACGAATGGTTATAGAAATGTAATGTAACGTAACCGGAACGTAAGAATCTGTAAAAAATAGAATTTTGTTACATTTTTACGTGACATCTGTGTAGCAGTGTTAACAACATGTCAATATTAAAATTTATATTTTGTACGCATGTTATGTTTGTCTGTATGTGGAATTCTCTTTAAATCAAACTCCACATATTTAAAAAACAGATTATAATTTATTTCATTATTAACTTTTATAATTTAAAATAAAAATAAACACTATTTTATTATTATTACATTATGTAGATAGTGTTTATTTTTATTTTATATTAGAAAAATATAGTTATCGACTTTTAACTAATTAAAGCTTTAAAAAGTATTTCAGTTTGTATTAGAGAAGTTAAAAACGTTTTAAAATTCGGACAAATTTGGTTTCTGAAATACCTGACCTGTTTCTGTTGGAAAAACGATTTCACTTGCTTGTTTATTTATATGGAAAATACAATCAAAAGCACTCAATTTTGTGTTTGTGTTTTTCTCAATAAACAAACGCAAACTAAATTGTGTGTTTTTGTTTAATACTATGTTCAGACATGTACTTTTATTAAATTAATATTCGGTTTATTGATAACAATATTATTAGTGTTCAGACACAAAATTTATTTGACAGCTGGTAAACAAAACAGCTGATTGCTTCAACAACATTGCTTTTAATTTAATGGCGAAAATTAGTGCCAAAAAAGTTTGAGAAAAAAAACAAACAATTTAACATTGGAATTGGTCTTACTAATGTTTTACCGAAACGCTGAGCTCTTGCGGTTAGCAGGAAAGATTTCTGACTCCAATAAATAAATAAAATACAAACCTTTCCGCTGACCTTCCCTTTTTTGTTTGTCGTTGTTTTGTTTTCGTTTGTTGTTGACATTTGAGTTGTCAAATATCAATAGAAAGTGTTCGGAAAATAGTAATATGCTCACTGAACGTACTTATGACAGTGCTGTATTTGAAGTTTTAATCAATATTATAACAATTTATGAATTTACTGAGCAATAATTAATTAACATTTTATATGAAATATTGAGATCAATAATGCCGTTTATTGCGATTTTCTCAATATACGTACATGTCTGAACATGTATAAGTGAAATTGTTGGGCTTATAGAATAAGTACCTTTAACCTCTTCACGCTCTTGGACCATATGCGGACGTTTAATTTTTTATAATTATAATAATAATAAAAAGCAAAAATTTTATAAGTTATTGACTACCAAATTCTCTAACAAGAGAAGTAAACATTTTACCGTTTGTCTGCACTGATGGTATTATTTCCAATGCGTAGTTAGATAAAAAAGTGAAATATTTCTTCTACAATCTGTTTATTGGAAAAAATAATATAATAAAAGCTGGACTAAAGTTAATCTTGGAATTAGACTGGACGGTATAGGTCATTGTCAATTTTCATTGTTTTATGTTTTCTTAATTCCTATTTATATAAAATTAAATAATTTAAAAAGAAAACAAAATTTAATCATTTTTGTCACCATAAAAATCGTCCCTGAAGAGGTTAAGTAAATATAAAATCGATAAAATGAATCTAAAAACGCTGTAGTGATAACACTGGTTAACAGCTGAATTAAAGAAAAACAAAAGGCGCCATATTAAAATTGATAAATTGAAAACAAAGTTTTTAATATTATAAGCAAATACTAAATTTGTCGAAAAAAAACAATAATAAAATTAAAATATTATAAAAAAATTAACAAATAAAACAAAAGTGAAATGAACTACGAGCAGCTTATTTTATTGGTGCAAGCTAATGAGTGCTTGTATAATAAAAATAGCCCGGATTTTAAACTGGCGGACAAGAAAATAAGGGTTTGGAAGGAGATCGCCCAGGAAATGAATTTAGCAGGAAAGTTACTCTCCTTACATATTATGCGAGGCCAAAAATTAATAAAAATTTATGATATTGTGATCATTTTTAGAAGATGTTTGTATAAAGAGGTGGTCATGCCTAAGGGACAAATATGCGAAGGAAAAATGATTGGAGTCTCTTCTTACGGGTAGCGGTTCCAAAGCTAAACCACGCTGGCCCCTAATGGAGCCAATGGAATTCAAATCTCCATACATTTTCCAAGGGTGTAAGTAGTTTTCAGATTTGTAATGTTTAACTTTATTTGAAAGTATATATTTTTCAGAACTCGTTGTTCCTTCAACGTGTTAGACCAGACAAGCTCGTCGGAAGTATTAGCTCATTCACTTGCATTAACGGAGGAATTTTGCGGATTTCCAAACTGTAGCTTGGAAACAACTTCCCAACTTGAGGTTGAAAGATCTACAGGAAGGAAGCAAAAAAATAGTGGTGTCAGCGAAACTGACAAATGTTTTCTTGAGGCGATGACATCTTTTAAGCACAGAATATACACAGAATAGAAACAAGAGTTTGACGTTTAACTTTCCATGGAGAAAGAGACAGCAAATATTACCAAAAAGTATTTCTGTCTCTCTCTGATTGTAACTCTGTTTTGTTTATTTATGTTTTTTTAGTTTTCGGGGTGGTTTTTTATATTGGCGAGAGTTAAAAAAAATGTAATTTTTGTCTAAAACTATTAATAAATAATAAAAACAACTAATAACAATAACAACTTTACCTTTTTCTTTCAAGAAATTAAAAAATATTGGCAACTTTCAGCAAGAAAATTTTTTTATGAGCAGTACGTCTTATTTTGATCTTGTAATATTTAGCTTCTTAATTACCTCTTGCAGAAGAAACTATATTCATTGTGACCAAAAATCACACACATTTCGATTAATATTTAAATATCTAAGAATCTTTAAACTTTTCATTGAAGAAATTAAAAAATATTCCAAATTATCCCTTTTTTAACACAAAATAAATCTTTATTTACATTTAATTTTTCTACTTTAACCGCCAGTTTTCACTCTGTATATCTGTTGCTTTTAACACGAGGTAGGTTAAAGTGCTGCTTTGAGCGTTTTTAAACGTCAAAGGTTTCAATTCTGTGTATATTCTGTGCTTTTAAGAAGCTGTGTGAGTCGCAGAATAATAGAAAAATGGAGGACGAAAAGGACCCACTTAAAGGATTTGGGCAAATGGTGGTGGCGTTACTTGCTACTATGAGCTTTGAGCAGCAAGCAGAAGCATGGCATACATTATGGATCTAAAATTAAAGCCAGAATGAAATTGAATTGTATTAGTTTTTAGGTATTTTTTAAATGAATTGTTACTTTTAAATGAATTGTTTTAGTTTTAAGTATTCATATATGAATAGTTACTTTTTAAATGAATTATTTTTATAAATGAATTGTGAAATTAGTAAATAAGTACTATTACATATTAAGAAAAAAAAATATTGTGGATTTTTCTGATTTATTACTTTTCTGGTTTATTCATAAGAAATTTCTTATTTTTTAAAGATTTTAATATATATAAATGAATTTCTATTCATATTGTGTGTACATACATATGGAAATTAAATCATTTGTTCTTTCCCTTAATCCCACTGCTGTTTGCGTGGATCTTCTGATGTGTGTAGAAAATGATCATAAAGGCCACCAGCCACCTTCCTGGGTCAAGCCGTTTTCCATGTCCTGATCTGCTAGGACAATACCAACGTTTGTAGTCGTTTAGCATAATAAAATTATGTAGAGCAATGTGTGCTAGCGCGATTTTGTCAACATTTTCTGGTAACATCAATTTTAGTAAGCAATATTCTCCAACGAGCAGATAATATGCCGAAACAATTTTCTATAACGAACCGGGGTGTGGGCGCATCAAATTATTACGTAAAGGCAAAGCTGCATCTCCAATGAAGAAATGAGGGAAAGTGAAAGAGCATGTGGAATGCAGGGGTTTATTAGCTGGAACTGATATTTTACCTGTGATTATAGACTTTCCAAATTGGGATAATCGAAATATTCCTAAGTAATAGAGAAATAAATCTTCAATATGATTTTCCTTACTTAAATTTATTTGTATAAATATTCTATATTTACCACCGACACTCTGGCTGCCATAGTACTGTGCTAAAATATTTCTTGTAATTATGATACATGGAACCAGAGTTTTTGGGACACTTGATAGCTGCGTGTTTCCCATCTATTGCGCCCACACAATTAGGAATATTCCACATTCTTTCAAAATCATTTGCGATGTCTTCGTATTGCTGGGTTGATGGCTCGCTGATGTAAATGGGAGACAAAAGGCGCCATAATATCTCACACGTTTCCAAAACAATTTTGCCGACCGTATTGCCTGGAGCTTGGCCATAGACTGTATGTAACATCCTTGACCAAATATCTATAAAAAATTATATTAAATAATTTACATAACAGTTTGTAACAGATTTATTAACTTACAAAAGATTTATTGCTAGCCTCTCTTATTGGCCAATTCTTTGCTTCGGTTTCTTTAATTCACGACCAATTAAAGCTAGTAATAAATTGAAGCCATTAGAACACATTCTTGTGTATTTATAGAATACTTCTTCATACAGTTCTTTAATTTTCATAACAACTTTTTTATTATACCCTGATGTTATATAGTCCCAATTAATAAGGCGAACACTCCATCTTTTAAAACGGCGCCGTTTTTTCATTTTTAGCTTATTATATACTATTATAATATTTAAAAAAATCAAAACCAAAAACATCTCTTCTGCATCCATATCTGAATATTTGTCTTTTAATTTTTGCACTTTTTATTTCTTTGTTTTTGTTCATTTCTTTTATTGTTTTCTTTACCTAAAAACATATGATTACGTTTTTACGTTCTATAATTGCTCTTACATTTTTACGTTCCGTACACATTACTGTTATATTACGTTTCGGTAGCATAACTAGGGCTTTATTGTTATTGTTTACGATATTGGCACTTGGTATCAGTGTTGCAAAACTAAAATTTTGAAATGGCACTGAACTATAACTGAAAGAGTACTTTTTTGCACCAAATGGTATTTTTGTAAAAAAAATACATACATGATCCTTTAGTGAGGATTACGACCTAGTTGCTAACACCCCTTATTTTGTGTGTGTTAATTTTATACATGAATGGCGGAGCCTACAGTTTAAAGCCGATTCAGAACGACAGATTTTTTGCCAGAAGGAAGTCGAACAGAAAAATTAACGACTTATTCGTATTCCTCACATACAAGACAAGAACAGCTGATTCAGAACGTAATAAAACGTAAAAGCCCCGTTTAGTCAAATATCGATGAAACGTAGCTATGTAACCTACGTTCGTTTTTAGCATATGAAAGCAATGCTTACCAAAATTATATTACGGTTCGGCAAGCGTTTTCATTGCTTTTCGTGTTATAAAAACGAATGTACGTTCCGTGGATGTTTGGATATCTTGGGCTAAAGCCTAATTCTACCTTTAGCATTACGTTGAACATACATGTTGTTAATGTATTAATAGTTCAAATGCGCAAGACACAAAATATGTAATAATAAAAAAGTACTGAAAGACTCGCGGGGGTACTGCGGTATTTTTGAAATGAAAAAGTACTGAAAAAAGTACCAAAGTACTGAATTTATCAACACTGATGTAGATCCTCACATAATAGCGTTCTTCAAACCACGACTACGCACGCAACGTGTCTTCACACAAGACTGATTGAATAATAACTGACTGGTTGCTTGCCTTGTCTTGCCCTTTTATATACGCACATAATCAGTATGATGAACGGTCTCGTTCTCGCCTTCTCGAGAATTATATCGCGACTGTATTGTTGTTTGTATGTGGTAACATTGCTTGTTAGTTGTTGCTTTCCCTCATACTTGTCTGTCATACGTTGTATGTGTTAGTGCAGCTATAGATAATCAACATGTTCATTGTATTCTTACTGTTAGCATTTTAATGTTAAACGATGGTACACTGTTTCCCTTTGCGTAACAATATTATAACATCCACTGACATGTGTGCTTGTCGCAGTCCGATCAAAAACTAGAGAAAAGAGCATAAGCGATATGTGTGAATTCTTGAAATTTTTTTTATTAAAATTCATTTCTTATTTCCATAAAAAGCTCTAATTTCATATCTCTATTCCTGGTATAATAAGCAAGCAATCCACAAGATATTCCCTTTTGAATATTTAAACCTCCTATAACATTAATTAATTATGTATCTTAGAAACGTTTCTACATTGCTAATGTATTTCTTTATCTTTGTGTTTATCTGTTTCAGTATATCAATTCATTCTCATTTCTCTTTTCTTATTTCATATTTAATATGATTTAATAGTATTTTGTTTTGTTCTGCAATATACGCTATATTCACTATACTATACATATATAACTAGTTGTATTTATTTATATTTTATATTTAGTTTACTCTAATAATTAATTGTAAGACTAACGCCCTCTATATCTCAATATTTTGTAACAAGTTTACTTTAATAATTAATTGTAAGACTAACACCCTCTATATCACAATTGTAACCTTACTTTATATAATACACTGCATTATAAGCAACTCTGTAATAGATGCAGCCAACACTTAAATATAAGGGTTGAGCATGCGCGTCTTTGATGTGAAGAAGGAAAAAGTCAGAATAAAGAGGCGCGTGAAAGTAAAAAGACGTACAACGGATTGATTCATTACAACGTCAGAAGTGGGATATCCTCAAAAAAAATTTTTCTCTTTTTCTCACACGTGAAAAATATTTCTAAGGCATATATACGGCGAATGGAGTCGACGTTAAATAGGAAACAAATGATGGACGCTATTAAATTCGCTGGTGTATCGGTTTCGAGTAAGTGCTCAACAGAGGAAATTCGAAAATTTTTTGTAAAGAATAAGCACATGCTTGAGGGCACCTTGAAGGACAATTCCGCTATCGTTGCTGGATCTACGAACATTCCTCCTCATTTAACCTCCGTTATTGCCAATATTACAGTGGAAGACACTACAAGTTTGACTGATGAAAAGAAGAACGCTACTCCTGATTACATAGAACCTACGAGTCCTACGCAGAAAGTAAAGTAAAAAGTGAAAGTAAAAAGACGTACATCGGATTGATTCCTTACACTTCCTTTTGTTATTCTTTAGTCTTTAATTTTACATAATTCAACAGAAACCTGTTTTCTTTCATTAAATCAAAATATTTACTTTTGCATGTTTAAATTCCAGTACCGACTTGTGTTAATTGAATAACTTTACATTGTCTTTATTTTATTTATTTTACATGTAAAATTCAATGCTTCAATAAACTTTAAAAAATTTTTGTAATCAAAAGCTCGATTTTCTAAAGATTTTTCAGTAAATTTAACACAATGAATTCATTTCATTGTAAATTTGTTTTTATAAAGAATATTTCTATGTTGCTACATATGTCTGTAAATAAAAAGTAAGAGTAAAAAATTAAGTAAATTTCATATTTTATTTCGAAAAAATATATTCTGTTTTAAAAATAAAAGAATTTAATTAAGAATTTCAAATAATGCAAGAACCTAAACCAAAGGCCATAAATTCACACACATACATACATAATATGAATACATAACTGGTTATTACAACCCTTCAGCCAGGATTACGATCTAGCTTCTCATACTTCTAATATTGTGTGTGTTGATTTTATATATGAATATTATATATATTAAAGTCAACTCCGAACGACAATTTTTTAAGAAAATTTTTTCATGGCTATTATTAATAACTTTCCACTGTTTTTGGCCAAAAATCTGCTGTGTGTTAATTTTATACACGAGTGGCGGGACCTACAGTTTAAAGCCGACTCCAAAAAAGAGATTTTTAAGAAACTTTTCATGGCATTTTTATTCACTTTCTGAGTTTTTGTGAGAAATGTACAGTCACCTAAGAAATGTTTTGTTGTATTTCGTTTTGCTAGAGATGTCGGATATGGGGCTTGAATCGTGGCCTTATGTCTAATAAGCCAACACACTATCTAGTGAACAGCGGTGACTACACGTAAAGTGGTAAAAAAATCAGATATTTTTCTGTATCTTAAGCATACAATTTCACCCCATTCACTAGAGTTGTATACTTTATCACATTTGCCGAGAAATCCCATAATCGACTTGAAAGTACCAGCCTATACGTAAATTGTAAGGAGTTATGATGGAGTGCAGAACTTTTTAATTTTTATTTTTTTGGGGCCAACATTCTGGAGATGACCGCTATTCATGAAGTGCATTGCACTGGAATAGAGGAAAGACAGTTTATAGCAGAAAGTAAAGAGGGGACAGTGCCCAATATTTTTTAATGGCTGGTGTCACTTTTTTCGAGAATTGCTTTTTCGTAACAATTCTCCCTTTATTTTTTCTATCGCCAATATTCGCATTCCATCAGGGACTCTGGTGAGCCATGGCCATGGCCTCGGCACCTGAAGTTTAGCACCTATAATTCCTGCATCGTTCTTGAAGTAGTTCCAACAAGCATTGAACTGAATTTTCATGCCCAGAATATCAGTAGATTCTGACTATCCTATATTAACACTATAAAGACGCCGTAGTCTAGCAAAATAGTGTGTTGACTTATTATAGACGTGAGATCACTATTCAAACCCCAGGTCAGTCATCTCGATCAAAACGAAATATGAGAAAAATACTTCTTCGGCGACTTCTTCTCAGCGATTTGAGGCAAAAACTCTGAAAGTAAATAAAAATGGATGTGAAAAGTTTCTCAAAAAAATGTCGTTCGGAGTCGATTTTAAACTGTAAATTTCACTTCTTATGGATAAAACACACACAACGTATGTATGTGTATATTATACAATGTGCTTATGTTGCAGAAATCAACTTTAAGTCTTTCGCGCATTAAAATCAACGGAAAATTAATGAAAAATATTACTAACATTCGTATACCAGGTACAATGATCTGACATCTGTTTCAGCGTTTTTCAGAAAAATAAAAATTCAATTATTTTGTCGATATTTGTAGCTTTTTATTTTTGTTTTTTTTTAACAAAAAAGCTGAGTTGGAATAATTTAACAATTATGCGTATTTATGTGCATCTCATTCTTTATTGCTAGTTTAAGGAAAAAGAAAGTTATCAATAAATATTAGAAGCAGGATGCAATTTTTAAAGAAGCATTATTAAAGTCAGATCTATTTGGATGCGCCTTTTTGTGTGGGGTATTTTAAATATTGTTAATTGTTTTAAAAATTTTCGTTAATATAAATTCTATTACAAATGATATTCAAATTCATTCATTGCTTAGTTTAAAATTCCATTGTCAATATCTAAATGTTCATGTGAAATCCACGCCAACCGTCATCGTCATTTAATTTGTTTTACAAAAACTAACCCCCACCTGTGAACGTCTGGTCGATTACAATATTCAAATTAAATATCGCTTATACAGCGCACATACAAATTCTAAGGTATATGTAGCTCGCATATATTCAGATTAACTCGAAAATACTCAGGATTTTTGAAATTCGCTGAAAATATGCATAAAAAATGTAAACTTTTTACTTTACCTAACCGCACACCAAATCCAAAATATGTATGTAATAACACAGCAAGCATGAGTATGGTATGGTAATAAAGTGTTTGTTAAAACCTAATATCCGTGTATATTATATGAAAAAGTCAGTCTTGCTGAGCTGATATACTGCATGAACAAAATTTTTTTTTGGATAATTTTGCAAAAAATTTGCTTCCATTAACCCTAAACCCGTAAATATTTATGAACATAATTTTTTTTGTTATCAGCTTAAAAATGGTATACAAAATATTGTTGTATGTTCTTTCACGTACTTCTTAAGTCCATAATCGTATGCGTGCTCCTAGTTAGTTATACTTTGATAATATTAGTAATATGTTTGTAAATATGCAAAGGTACACATTCATGATATTAATGCCCTTTAACTTCCTGTACAAGGCATACGTACCTACGTATATAACGCAATCACAGTGAAAATTATAATTGAACTCATGTTCAAATTAATAAAAAAAAATTAACAAAATATGTTACATAAAATTGTTGTAAACGACATATGTACTTTGTATGTAATACATGCACATTTATAATTACATACAGTGCGTGCAAGTAGTTAAAGACAATATTTATCCAATTAAGTAGTAAACAATATTGTAATTATTTTAGAGGTACTATTTATTAAATAAATCGTTAAAATATAAAAATATTCATCAAATTCTTCTCAAATAAAATTCTTAATTACATTACCACTACTGTTTTTCTTTGTAGTGTTTTTTCATAACCAGTAAATTAAATTAAGGAGACACTCCTTATTATTAAGGATAATGATAAAGAGGTAGATAGGTAGGTAGGTATGTAAGCTGACGTAGGCATCTTAAAGGAAGAGGTCCCGCTTAGACCATCATTTATGCCCATTGTGACATCAAAATTGAAGCCTCATAGTATAATATGTAGTGTGTTTAATTATTAGACGCAAGGCCACGGTTCAGACATTAAAACGAAATATGAAAAAAGTTTTCTTCGGCGACTTCCTCTCAGCAGATTTCTGGCAAAAACTTTGAGAGCAAATAAAATTGCCATGAAAAGTTTCTCAAAAATCTGTAGTTTGGAGTCGACTTTAAACTCTAGGTCCCACCATTCCACTGTATAAAATTAACTCACACAACATAAGTGATGTGAGAAATAAGGTCGTAATCTTGACTAAAGGGTTGTAATGATGATGATAATGTATGTTATGTATGATATCACAATCAATTCAAACCGGGGTTACCTCCCCCCTGGATAAAACTATCCGCGTTCAAAATAAATCTTACTATTGCAACAATCTTTATATTAGAGGGCTCTGGCAAATATTTCAAACAATAAAATGTCGAAATTATCCGCCTCTGCATGAATTTAGCAGGTGAAACATAGTGTCGTGATCCTCCTAAGACACACATCTCCAACAGCAGTTATTTGTCGGAGCGGCTAGGTTTTAGGCATGGGTACCAAAAGGGCTATGGCGTGATTCGTTATTATGTGATTGGTGGCCATGTGATTTAAGGACAGAAGTAGGTCGATTCTCCTATTATTCATACGTGTTCAGCAGTCGAGCAGTTCGAGATTTCGAGCTACGTAACGTTTCTGGCCAGCTATTAGCAAAGCCATTTCCAACGATAAAGAAAAAAACAAACATAAATAGATAAATTCATATATTTTGAAATATAATATTAAAAAAGCGAAGTGTGTAATAACGTAGTGAGATCAGTAAAATTTTAGGGATTTTAATTATTTTCCTTTCAAAAAATAAAATTTTAATATTATTAAAACATTCAAATGTTCATCAGATGTTCTATTTCTTATTTTTGTTGATATGTTGCCTACTAGAGAAAATACCCGGTCACTGTCTGTTGATGTGGATCACACAGATAGCAGTGTATCATACAAATGTTTCAAGTTCGTCGTACGACTGTTATTTCAAATATACCAAATTCTTTCTTTACTATGACTATGATTTTCCATTTCAAAAAGCCTTTTGTACATTTCATCAGCAGTAAATAATAGGGTCGTTTTATTTGAATAAGAAAAAATATACGATTTATAATCATCCTGGTTTTTTTTTTAATTTTAGAAGAATAAAATTAAATTTCTCTTCTTTCATTTATACGATACTAGTGATGCCAACAAATTTGTTGTCTACAGCTATTTTAACTGGGTATAAAACTTCGTATAAGTCATTCAAAATCGATATGTATTTATCTCTCCACATGTTAATTAAACTGAAATCTTTCAAACACTTCTTTATACAATTTTTGGCCTTTAAGAAATTCTCGACCATAGATATTACTGAATTCCAATGCGTTCTTACATCGCAGCCCAAATGAATTTCTTTTCCTATTTCTGATTTAGCATATTGTTGTAACGAAGCTGTTTTAAGTGGGCTCATTTTAAAAACTTTTATAATTTTTCTTAAATTTTTTAGAACTTCAGAATATTTAGGCACAATAATATAAGAAGGAACTTCAACTTCTGATTCTTCGGATAGTTCATTTTGATTTTTTTGTAGAGTATGTCTATTACAGCTAGATGGATCGCATGATAAAGACAAAAAACACCAGGAACGGGGCTGATTTCCACAAATGATTTCATGACATTAGGGCCGTAGGAAATTGTGCATACAATATGTCTTTCGAAGTCTAGATTTTATGTCTTTAAATGGTTATCAATTATATTCTTTATTTCAATACCGCCACATCTGCCTGGAATGTATACTAAACCCAAGTTGAATATTTCGTTATTGGTACCATATAAACCATAGTTTACCATTTCATAGCACAGTTGTGCAAAGAGAACTCACACGCATTCTTGTGTTTTTTCATTTAGTTGTCGATCAGCCTGCGACAAGAACACATGTGCGGCGGATGCTTTATCATTTTATTTCAGCATAACACTAAAAAAATATTTCATATTAAAAATGATTTATGTTATTAGCTAGGCGTATTTAATTTTTTCTTTATTTTGTCGCATAGTATAATTTTTTTTAAATGCTTTGGAATGTTCGCTTTTTTCTTTTAATAAAAAATGGGTTTTTTATTCTTTTTATTTTTATTTATTTAAAAAAACATGGCCTAATTTTTAAGCCAAAGATGGGTAGCTTTGTGTTCTTTTAATAAAAAATGGATTTTTTTATTTTATTTTTATTTATCTAAAATTATTAAGCCAAAGTTATATAGCTTTACATATGTATGCTGATGAAATGAAAGTACAGTAGTTGGATTTTTTGGCAAATCTAGGCCCAATTGTTTCAGTGGCAGTCTTATGAAGCAGCTTTCAGTTATCGCGTGGATAGAAAATCCGTCTACAGCAGCTAATCTTGACACTATTTCCTCTAAAGATTGCGTAAGTTAAAGTTGTAGGAATCACTGATGGAACGTCTTCTACGTCAGATTTCAAAGCAACATTGTGAACTCGTCGCAAGTGGCGTAGTAAACCAATTGTGCATTCTCCTTTGTATATCAGTTTTTTTGGACAGAGAGAAGAATTTAAAATTCCTAAAATTTCCCGAATAAAATTTCCCGGGATTTACCAAAATTCTAGGGATTTTTTTCCCGCTTAGAAACCCTACTCGGAACCCATAAAAGAGTTATATTTGAATGATAGTAGCGACGTAATCGCAGCTTGGCTGTCTGAATAAACCGAGTACATCCCGCCACCCAAAAAACATTGAGCCGCTTTCAAAATTGGCTTGACCTAAGTCTGAAAAACGCTATATGTAGTTGTCAGGCAGCCTTTACGAAAGTTTAACATCAGAACTCTTAGTAGTTATATCACAGTCATTAATCTTAGAACCATCAGTGTAAATCTCTATTCTATTCGGAAGAATACAAGGTGTTATATAGTAGACCCTAAAGTATCTTTGTATTGCCAGAGTACCATGTCCATAGTCCAGATTGGTCTAGAATTTAACAACATTGTGACTAACTGCCATCAATTCAGTATAGCAAATAATGACTCGATTAGTATAGGTGTTTGCACACCCTCTACTGGAAATGTATACCATAAAGCAAGGTGGCTCCGATCTTACCTACTATCCTTTTCTATGCGTAAAGCGCAATTGATGCTTTCTTAGCCCTATCAAAAATATTGTACTTTAATGGGAGAATCAATATAAGACTGACCTCAAGATATATAGTACTCTGCAATAAGGAAGGATTGATAAGTTTCAAATAGGTACGCCATAACGCCACCTAAAATGTATCATATGCGTTTAGCGAGGATTCCCACTTGAATCTCACGGTGAACACCATTCAGTTATAAGCTTTAAAGCTTGGTTACATCTTAAATAGAGAGTGTGCTGATCAAAATCTGTTATCATATACCTTAACCAGAGACCTTAAAACCATATCGTTGCAGTTCCACTAACAAGTCCTCTGCTGTGATTTTCCACAGCAAGCACTTCCCTTACTATTGAACCCATGCTAGGCACGCATTATTTATTTTTTTTAATTAAAAGCTCAATAACAAACTTCGTAACAGGTTCACTAATTTTTAAATTCAGGTATTTTTTTTTAATTAGGTCCAATTAACTGTTGTTGACTAATAAGCCAACACACTACCTACTAGACTGCTTTGATACAGGAGCATAATTCAGTAAATGAAAGTCGAATTGCGAAAATGAGGAAAACCATCTGCAGACACAGTAAAATGTCGTGTAAGAAAAGTTGGATTCTTCCGAATGAAGCTATTATTATCGCAGCCTAACCGGAAGAAGAAACTAAGACAAACAGAAATTCATAGTGTTGCCACTGATGGGGAAAAAATATGACCGTTGACCAAAAGTGAAATAATTGATCGTCATTTGGTGTTGTGGGAAACTTCACAAAACTGAGGGCAATACGGATAAGTTTAAATATGTACGAGTACTAAGCGATACAATGATGCTATATGTATGTATACTAACGCAATTATAACAGTAATATGGATATTTCAGCAAATTAATTATAAGAAGCTTTCTTCTCATCACATCTAACATTGGTTCTTATCGTTACCGCCCTTGACTGAATTTCATGCAGTTGTTATCTGAACCCGATTGAGAACTTATGATAAATTGTAAATCACTGATTTAGCTTGAAAAAATAAACAATTTTGATGAATACTTTGGCTTTGGAAAGCCACTGTAAATAGATTTGGAGACCCAGCTGCCTAGCAAACTATTATCGATAACAAAGAAGCCTCATATTGATTTTTTTTTATAAATGCACATTTTTTTTTATAAAATGTCATTAAATACATTATGCATGTATACACTATTGATTTCAACCATTTTCAAATTTGTTGTCTACAGCTATTTTAACTGGGTATAAAACTTCGTATAAGTCATTCAAAATCGATATGTATTTATCTCTCCACATGTTAATTAAACTGAAATCTTTCAAACACTTCTTTATACAATTTTTGGCCTTTAAGAAATTCTCGACCATAGATATTACTGAATTCCAATGCGTTCTTACATCGCAGCCCAAATGAATTTCTTTTCCTATTTCTGATTTAGCATATTGTTGTAACGAAGCTGTTTTAAGTGGGCTCATTTTAAAAACTTTTATAATTTTTCTTAAATTTTTTAGAACTTCAGAATATTTAGGCACAATAATATAAGAAGGAACTTCAACTTCTGATTCTTCGGATAGTTCATTTTGATTTTTTTGTAGAGTATGTCTATTACAGCTAGATGGATCGCATGATAAAGACAAAAAACACCAGGAACGGGGCTGATTTCCACAAATGATTTCATGACATTAGGGCCGTAGGAAATTGTGCATACAATATGTCTTTCGAAGTCTAGATTTTATGTCTTTAAATGGTTATCAATTATATTCTTTATTTCAATACCGCCACATCTGCCTGGAATGTATACTAAACCCAAGTTGAATATTTCGTTATTGGTACCATATAAACCATAGTTTACCATTTCATAGCACAGTTGTGCAAAGAGAACTCACACGCATTCTTGTGTTTTTTCATTTAGTTGTCGATCAGCCTGCGACAAGAACACATGTGCGGCGGATGCTTTATCATTTTATTTCAGCATAACACTAAAAAAATATTTCATATTAAAAATGATTTATGTTATTAGCTAGGCGTATTTAATTTTTTTTTTATTTTGTCGCATAGTATAATTTTTTTTAAATGCTTTGGAATGTTCGCTTTTTTCTTTTAATAAAAAATGGGTTTTTTATTCTTTTTATTTTTATTTATTTAAAAAAACATGGCCTAATTTTTAAGCCAAAGATGGGTAGCTTTGTGTTCTTTTAATAAAAAATGGATTTTTTTATTTTATTTTTATTTATCTAAAATTATTAAGCCAAAGTTATATAGCTTTACATATGTATGCTGATGAAATGAAAGTACAGTAGTTGGATTTTTTGGCAAATCTAGGCCCAATTGTTTCAGTGGCAGTCTTATGAAGCAGCTTTCAGTTATCGCGTGGATAGAAAATCCGTCTACAGCAGCTAATCTTGACACTATTTCCTCTAAAGATTGCGTAAGTTAAAGTTGTAGGAATCACTGATGGAACGTCTTCTACGTCAGATTTCAAAGCAACATTGTGAACTCGTCGCAAGTGGCGTAGTAAACCAATTGTGCATTCTCCTTTGTATATCAGTTTTTTTGGACAGAGAGAAGAATTTAAAATTCCTAAAATTTCCCGAATAAAATTTCCCGGGATTTACCAAAATTCTAGGGATTTTTTTCCCGCTTAGAAACCCTACTCGGAACCCATAAAAGAGTTATATTTGAATGATAGTAGCGACGTAATCGCAGCTTGGCTGTCTGAATAAACCGAGTACATCCCGCCACCCAAAAAACATTGAGCCGCTTTCAAAATTGGCTTGACCTAAGTCTGAAAAACGCTATATGTAGTTGTCAGGCAGCCTTTACGAAAGTTTAACATCAGAACTCTTAGTAGTTATATCACAGTCATTAATCTTAGAACCATCAGTGTAAATCTCTATTCTATTCGGAAGAATACAAGGTGTTATATAGTAGACCCTAAAGTATCTTTGTATTGCCAGAGTACCATGTCCATAGTCCAGATTGGTCTAGAATTTAACAACATTGTGACTAACTGCCATCAATTCAGTATAGCAAATAATGACTCGATTAGTATAGGTGTTTGCACACCCTCTACTGGAAATGTATACCATAAAGCAAGGTGGCTCCGATCTTACCTACTATCCTTTTCTATGCGTAAAGCGCAATTGATGCTTTCTTAGCCCTATCAAAAATATTGTACTTTAATGGGAGAATCAAGATAAGACTGACCTCAAGATATATAGTACTCTGCAATAAGGAAGGATTGATAAGTTTCAAATAGGTACGCCATAACGCCACCTAAAATGTATCATATGCGTTTAGCGAGGATTCCCACTTGAATCTCACGGTGAACACCATTCAGTTATAAGCTTTAAAGCTTGGTTACATCTTAAATAGAGAGTGTGCTGATCAAAATCTGTTATCATATACCTTAACCAGAGACCTTAAAACCATATCGTTGCAGTTCCACTAACAAGTCCTCTGCTGTGATTTTCCACAGCAAGCACTTCCCTTACTATTGAACCCATGCTAGGCACGCATTATTTATTTTTTTTAATTAAAAGCTCAATAACAAACTTCGTAACAGGTTCACTAATTTTTAAATTCAGGTATTTTTTTTTAATTAGGTCCAATTAACTGTTGTTGACTAATAAGCCAACACACTACCTACTAGACTGCTTTGATACAGGAGCATAATTCAGTAAATGAAAGTCGAATTGCGAAAATGAGGAAAACCATCTGCAGACACAGTAAAATGTCGTGTAAGAAAAGTTGGATTCTTCCGAATGAAGCTATTATTATCGCAGCCTAACCGGAAGAAGAAACTAAGACAAACAGAAATTCATAGTGTTGCCACTGATGGGGAAAAAATATGACCGTTGACCAAAAGTGAAATAATTGATCGTCATTTGGTGTTGTGGGAAACTTCACAAAACTGAGGGCAATACGGATAAGTTTAAATATGTACGAGTACTAAGCGATACAATGATGCTATATGTATGTATACTAACGAAATTATAACAGTAATATGGATATTTCAGCAAATTAATTATAAGAAGCTTTCTTCTCATCACATCTAACATTGGTTCTTATCGTTACCGCCCTTGACTGAATTTCATGCAGTTGTTATCTGAACCCGATTGAGAACTTATGATAAATTGTAAATCACTGATTTAGCTTGAAAAAATAAACAATTTTGATAAATACTTTGGCTTTGGAAAGCCACTGTAAATAGATTTGGAGACCCAGCTGCCTAGCAAACTATTATCGATAACAAAGAAGCCTCATATTGATTTTTTTTTATAAATGCACATTTTTTTTTATAAAATGTCATTAAATACATTATGCATGTATACACTATTGATTTCAACCATTTTCAAATTTGTTGTCTACAGCTATTTTAACTGGGTATAAAACTTCGTATAAGTCATTCAAAATCGATATGTATTTATCTCTCCACATGTTAATTAAACTGAAATCTTTCAAACACTTCTTTATACAATTTTTGGCCTTTAAGAAATTCTCGACCATAGATATTACTGAATTCCAATGCGTTCTTACATCGCAGCCCAAATGAATTTCTTTTCCTATTTCTGATTTAGCATATTGTTGTAACGAAGCTGTTTTAAGTGGGCTCATTTTAAAAACTTTTATAATTTTTCTTAAATTTTTTAGAACTTCAGAATATTTAGGCACAATAATATAAGAAGGAACTTCAACTTCTGATTCTTCGGATAGTTCATTTTGATTTTTTTGTAGAGTATGTCTATTACAGCTAGATGGATCGCATGATAAAGACAAAAAACACCAGGAACGGGGCTGATTTCCACAAATGATTTCATGACATTAGGGCCGTAGGAAATTGTGCATACAATATGTCTTTCGAAGTCTAGATTTTATGTCTTTAAATGGTTATCAATTATATTCTTTATTTCAATACCGCCACATCTGCCTGGAATGTATACTAAACCCAAGTTGAATATTTCGTTATTGGTACCATATAAACCATAGTTTACCATTTCATAGCACAGTTGTGCAAAGAGAACTCACACGCATTCTTGTGTTTTTTCATTTAGTTGTCGATCAGCCTGCGACAAGAACACATGTGCGGCGGATGCTTTATCATTTTATTTCAGCATAACACTAAAAAAATATTTCATATTAAAAATGATTTATGTTATTAGCTAGGCGTATTTAATTTTTTTTTTATTTTGTCGCATAGTATAATTTTTTTTAAATGCTTTGGAATGTTCGCTTTTTTCTTTTAATAAAAAATGGGTTTTTTATTCTTTTTATTTTTATTTATTTAAAAAAACATGGCCTAATTTTTAAGCCAAAGATGGGTAGCTTTGTGTTCTTTTAATAAAAAATGGATTTTTTTATTTTATTTTTATTTATCTAAAATTATTAAGCCAAAGTTATATAGCTTTACATATGTATGCTGATGAAATGAAAGTACAGTAGTTGGATTTTTTGGCAAATCTAGGCCCAATTGTTTCAGTGGCAGTCTTATGAAGCAGCTTTCAGTTATCGCGTGGATAGAAAATCCGTCTACAGCAGCTAATCTTGACACTATTTCCTCTAAAGATTGCGTAAGTTAAAGTTGTAGGAATCACTGATGGAACGTCTTCTACGTCAGATTTCAAAGCAACATTGTGAACTCGTCGCAAGTGGCGTAGTAAACCAATTGTGCATTCTCCTTTGTATATCAGTTTTTTTGGACAGAGAGAAGAATTTAAAATTCCTAAAATTTCCCGAATAAAATTTCCCGGGATTTACCAAAATTCTAGGGATTTTTTTCCCGCTTAGAAACCCTACTCGGAACCCATAAAAGAGTTATATTTGAATGATAGTAGCGACGTAATCGCTGTCTGAATAAACCGAGTACATCCCGCCACCCAAAAAACATTGAGCCGCTTTCAAAATTGGCTTGACCTAAGTCTGAAAAACGCTATATGTAGTTGTCAGGCAGCCTTTACGAAAGTTTAACATCAGAACTCTTAGTAGTTATATCACAGTCATTAATCTTAGAACCATCAGTGTAAATCTCTATTCTATTCGGAAGAATACAAGGTGTTATATAGTAGACCCTAAAGTATCTTTGTATTGCCAGAGTACCATGTCCATAGTCCAGATTGGTCTAGAATTTAACAACATTGTGACTAACTGCCATCAATTCAGTATAGCAAATAATGACTCGATTAGTATAGGTGTTTGCACACCCTCTACTGGAAATGTATACCATAAAGCAAGGTGGCTCCGATCTTACCTACTATCCTTTTCTATGCGTAAAGCGCAATTGATGCTTTCTTAGCCCTATCAAAAATATTGTACTTTAATGGGAGAATCAAGATAAGACTGACCTCAAGATATATAGTACTCTGCAATAAGGAAGGATTGATAAGTTTCAAATAGGTACGCCATAACGCCACCTAAAATGTATCATATGCGTTTAGCGAGGATTCCCACTTGAATCTCACGGTGAACACCATTCAGTTATAAGCTTTAAAGCTTGGTTACATCTTAAATAGAGAGTGTGCTGATCAAAATCTGTTATCATATACCTTAACCAGAGACCTTAAAACCATATCGTTGCAGTTCCACTAACAAGTCCTCTGCTGTGATTTTCCACAGCAAGCACTTCCCTTACTATTGAACCCATGCTAGGCACGCATTATTTATTTTTTTTAATTAAAAGCTCAATAACAAACTTCGTAACAGGTTCACTAATTTTTAAATTCAGGTATTTTTTTTTAATTAGGTCCAATTAACTGTTGTTGACTAATAAGCCAACACACTACCTACTAGACTGCTTTGATACAGGAGCATAATTCAGTAAATGAAAGTCGAATTGCGAAAATGAGGAAAACCATCTGCAGACACAGTAAAATGTCGTGTAAGAAAAGTTGGATTCTTCCGAATGAAGCTATTATTATCGCAGCCTAACCGGAAGAAGAAACTAAGACAAACAGAAATTCATAGTGTTGCCACTGATGGGGAAAAAATATGACCGTTGACCAAAAGTGAAATAATTGATCGTCATTTGGTGTTGTGGGAAACTTCACAAAACTGAGGGCAATACGGATAAGTTTAAATATGTACGAGTACTAAGCGATACAATGATGCTATATGTATGTATACTAACGAAATTATAACAGTAATATGGATATTTCAGCAAATTAATTATAAGAAGCTTTCTTCTCATCACATCTAACATTGGTTCTTATCGTTACCGCCCTTGACTGAATTTCATGCAGTTGTTATCTGAACCCGATTGAGAACTTATGATAAATTGTAAATCACTGATTTAGCTTGAAAAAATAAACAATTTTGATGAATACTTTGGCTTTGGAAAGCCACTGTAAATAGATTTGGAGACCCAGCTGCCTAGCAAACTATTATCGATAACAAAGAAGCCTCATATTGATTTTTTTTTATAAATGCACATTTTTTTTTATAAAATGTCATTAAATACATTATGCATGTATACACTATTGATTTCAACCATTTTTTTAAATATGGCTCAGTTTTATAAATAATAAGGAAATATGTATTTGTAGAAAAATTGTTGGTAGCCATGCTTTGTAACATGGAGTATTATCATGCTGTAAAATTCAATTGCCATTAAAACGTATTCCCTGAGCTGGACGAAAACAAAGTCAATTGAAATGTTAAAGTATCCGGATTGCTTAAGGTCTTAAGAACATAGTTTTCTTGATTTTTTAAGGTCTTGTCGTAAAATTGTCTGGTATCTCCCAGCAATCCCAATATTTTAAGCTAAACATGTTCTGTTAATAAATTCTGGGTGTTCATTAACCCATTTTTTTCAGTTCTTATTTGTTTCGCACTATGACAGAAAAGACGTACTCGTTATGAGGGATTCTCTCCTAACATTTAACCCCAGAGCCAAGTGTCTTGCTAGAACCCGTTTGAACCTAGTATGGGGTCCAAAGTGTTGCCAAATCTGTCTGGCTTACTATTCGATTTTTTATTTTCTTTTCCAATGATTTAAATTTAAATTCATTTTAATTTTTTCGTTGTACAGATTTTGCAAGTACATTAGGTTTGTTGTAACTTTCAATGTTCCTGTATCAAGGAACCCATATGAAAGGGAACTGTCAAATGTCTCCCTATTTCCTCCAGGGATACTCGACACTCTCTACTAATATTTTGGCTGCTTTATACTATGTTCAGACATGAACTTTTATTGAGTCAATATTCGGTTTAATGAACAAGTGTTTAGACATAACAATATACGCAGTTCAGCTGCTTAATCAATATTCATTTAACAGCTGGTAAACAAAACAGCTGGTTGTTTCAATAACATTGTTTTTATTTTGTTCGTTGTTTTTTGTTTTGTTTTTTATTTGTCGTTGTTGATATTTGAGTTGTTAAATATCAATAGAAAGTGTTCGGAAAATTGTAATATGCTCACTGAACGTACTTATGACAGTGCTGTATTTCAAGTTTTAATCAATATTATAACAATTTAATAATTTATGGGAGGGATGGAATGCATGCAAACAAGGTAAAGTTTCTGATTGTGGTCAACTTGGCGACCACCAGGACGATCCTTGTCTTGCTGTATTCAAGTTGACACGCAGCCTCCTCGCGGCCCCTCCTGGATGGCATTCTAGCACCCGCTAGATGTTAACTAATGCGTGCAGCGAATGTCCAATCCCCTGGACGTTAAATTTGGGTTGTGCGTAGGGCTTGGAACCCACCACGTAAAAATGTGATCCAATGAAAACCGGAACAACAAACCTAAAAAAGATCCCCTCTAAAGTTGACGACCACGGCAAACGTTCAAAGGACAACGATTTAAGAATAGCCACATGGAACGTCCGCACCCTTTATAGGGTAGGCGCTTCCGCCCAGCTGGCGGATGCCCTCAAGAAATGTAAGACGGACATCACTGCCATACAGGAAATGCGATGGATAGGGCAAGGATGCAAAAGGCTGGCATCTTTCGATGTGTATTACAGCTGCCATGTTGATAAGCACGAATTCGGATGCGGTTTTGTGGTTAATAAGAGACTTCGACACCTTGTCTCTGGGTTCACGCCTGTGAACGAAAGAATAGCCACAATCCGCATCAGGGCAAAATACTACAACATCAGCCTAATTTGTGCTCACGCCCCGACGGAAGAAAAGGACGATGTGGTTAAGGATGCCTTCTACGCTAAACTCGAGGACGTATATGATAAGTGCCCGACCCATGACGCCAAAATCGTCCTCGGAGATTTCAATGCGAAGGTCGGGCGGGAAGGTATCTTTGGCCCCACTGTCGGACAGTTCAGCCTCCACTCGAACACTACCTCCAATGGTATGAGGCTGATCGATTTCGCCGCGGCGCGTAACATGGTAGTATGTAGCACTAAGTTTCAACATCTCGACATTCACAAGGCCACATGGATGTCCCCTGATCGATCAACATCCAACCAGATCGATCATATTGTGATAGACGGAAGGCACGTATCCAATGTACTAGATGTGCGCACATTCAGAGGTCCAAACATCGACTCGGACCACTACCTTGTCGCAGCCAAGTTTCGATTGCGCATTAGCGCTTCGAGGTCTGCGCACTCTAGTGCATTGCGAAAGCTGGACGTTAAGAAGCTGCGATCACAAAGGACATCTGAGGCGTTCTCCGCTCAACTCTCGGATAAGCTCCGTCGTTCCCCATCTAATCTCAACGACATTGGCGGACTGTGGGCCAACATCTCCCACTCCCTGCGCACTACTGAGGAAACAGTCCTTGGTTTCGAACGCCCACCCCAACGAAATCAATGGTACGATGAGGAGTGTCGCGAGGCAACTGCAGCGAAAAACGCCGCATACAAGAAAACGTTGCAGTCTGCCGCTACGCGAGCCATTGTCGAGAACTATAGAGAGAAGAGAAGGGATGAGAGACGCCTTTTCAGACGCAAGAAGAGGGAGCAGGAAAGGCGTGAGCGTGAGGAAGTCGAGATGTATAGATGTAGGAATGACGCTCGAAAATTCTATCAAAAGGTTAAGCGTCTAACCGAGGGTTATAAACCCGGAGCGTCTTCCTGCAAGGACGAAAATGGAAACTTAGTAACAGATCCGCAGGGAGTACTGAGGTTATGGAGGAAACACTTCTCTACTCTGCTACAAGGCGATGACGACACCAATACCGCCTTTAGAGATGATGTTCCGAACCCGATCGATGATGACGGCGTGGAGATTCCGCCGCCTAGCTATGAAGAGGTCAAAGTCGTGATTACGCGACTTAAAAACAATAAAGCGGCAGGTCCTGATGGCCTCCCCGCTGAATTGTTTAAGACCGGATGTAATGAGTTGGTAGGGCGCATGCACCAGCTTATTTACAAAATATGGCTAGAGGAAAGTATGCCCAACGATTGGAACCTCAGTGTCCTCTGTCCTGTCCTGAAAAAGGGAGACCCTACTATATGCGCCAACTATAGGGGTATAAGCCTTCTCCCTATCGCATATAAGGTTCTTACAGGCGTATTGTGTGAACGACTGAAGCCACTCGTCAAAACACTGATTGGACCTTATCAGTGCGGCTTCAGACCTGGTAAGTCCACCATCGACCAGATCTTCACACTACGCCAAATCCTGGAAAAGACCCACGAGAAACAAGTCGACACACACCATCTTTTTGTCGACTATAAGGCTGCCTTTGATAGCCCTATAAGGGATCGTGTTTTTGCCGCAATGTCTGAGCTCGGTATACCTGCGAAGCTGATAAGGCTATGCAGAATGACGTTGAGCAATTCCTGTAGCTCCGTCAAGGTAGGAATGGACCTCTCCGAGCCTTTTGATACCGTGCGAGGTTTCAGACAAGGCGACCCCTTATCATGCGACCTCTTCAACTTCGTCATGGAGAGAGTTCTGCGAAAGGCAGGAGTGCATCGTAGTGGCACTATATTTCAAAAAAGTGTCCAGTTGCTTGCGTACGCGGACGATATTGACATAATAGGGCGTACGAAGCGAGATGTTACTGCTGCTTTTAGTGCTATTGAACGCGAGTCTACTAAGATGGGTTTGGCAGTAAATGAGGGCAAAACAAAGTATATGTTATCGACAAGTAGAGACGTGCGGCGTATTGATTCTCAGATTACAGCCGATAACTATACTTTTGAAACAGTCAAGGAATTTATTTATCTTGGCTCCGCCGTTACCACCACAAATGATGTCAGTCTGGAGATCAAGCGCAGGATCACTCTTGCCAACAGGTGCTACTATGGTCTCAATAGGCAATTGAGTAGTAGAGACCTCTCTCGTACGACGAAGCTAACACTATACAAGACGCTCATCCTACCCGTGCTTCTTTATGGCGCAGAGGCATGGACCCTATTAAGTACTGATGCAGCAGCCTTGAGAGTGTTCGAGAGAAAAGTACTGCGTAAGATCTTCGGTCCAGTACGTGTTGGCGATGATTTCCGCATTCGATACAATAGTGAGCTGTATGAGCTCCTCAACGACATGGACGTTGTACAGCGTATTAATATCCAGCGGCTGCGCTGGCTCGGCCATGTCGTTCGAATGGAGGAGGATGCTCCAGCGAGACGGGTATTTGATGCGGGGATCTGCGGAAGTCGGCGAAGAGGACGACCTTGTATACGTTGGAAGGACCAAATCGAGGGAGCCCTGTCATCGATTGGTGTGACCAACTGGCGTAGGCGCGCAAGAAGCAGAGGCGCCTGGAAGGATGTGTTGCGGCAGGCCGAAATCCGTTAATCGGGTTGTTATGGCCAATTAAGTAAGTAAGTAATAATTTATTGAGCAATAATTAATTGACATTTTATATGAAATATTGAGATCAATATAATTGCGTGTCTGAACATAGTATTATTGTCAGTAAATATGCGTACAGCTCTATTCGTCATACTCTAATTTAACCCTATATAATAAAACGAAAAAAGGCGAGTGCAAGCGATAACCAATGATTCAACAGTTCTCAAAAGGATTCCACATACTATTTTGTGGCGTTATGTACGTCTGTCAGTGATTACTTTGATCGCTTCCACTGGAGGATCTGTATAAACCAGATATTTTCGTTGTAAACAAGGATTGAAAACGAGTTGAGAAATCTTTTAACCTTTTCAGTTAAAAAATGCATTTACAATGTATGTTTCAGCCGTACAATGTTTTACAAAGGCATAATTTAATTTTGGGGCCATTATTACAACTTGCCTTTAACTAAAGGCAGGATATTAACGGGCAGATAATTAGTTTTTCCTTTTTATAAGTTTACAATAACGTAGAAGTGAGCATTAAGCTAAAGAGAAGACCATCCTACCAGTAACTTTTAAAGTTAAGTTTATATTTGGACTTGTTATATTACGTATTATTTTCAATATGGCCACTTCAAATATAAACAAAATTCACAAACAAAACAAAAAAGGAAGCATGTCGTTACCACCGTTTTTTTAAAAAACTTGTTTAACTTGGTAACATTGCTCCGGCGTTGCCATATTTTTAAAAAAGCTTGCTTTATTTTATAGTAAGCTGTAATAGCGAAAAAAGGAAAAGGTGATTAAAGTTCACTTTAGCTAAAGTGCTAATAGCCTAGCACATTACCTACTAGGTACTACTACCTAGCATGTGAATATATTTGCGTTCTTCTTATGAGAAATAAATTTTATCAGCAGATATCTGAATGCACAATTGTTAATGTAGTACAAGTGAAATTCTAAAATACTGGGTATCAGTTACCAAGAATTTGGTTGGCATCCATAATCTCTTTTTTGAGAAGAGCCCCTTAAAAGACTACCGGGTTTATATTTAACAATACGGGTACGGAAAGAATGACACAGAAAATCTGGCCAAGGCTAGACAAATGGCACACTGAAAGTATTCAGCTTGAACTCCAAAATGGTCACTCGGTGTTGTTATTGGAATCATTACTGAATATTACCTTATGGGCACTCATGCTAAACGCATCGATTTTGGTAAATAATTTCTGCAGGCGTTCTTCACTTAATGGACAAATGCTCTGCACTATGTCGGAGGTGAAAAAAACACCTTGGTGTTTACTAGATAGACAATATAGGCAATGGACATTGGTAATCCAAGTCGCTTCATTAGAAGCTCCGAATGGTTTAGAGATTATGGGAAATTGTAAACTGTGGTATCACAATAGGCCATGTATATGTGGTGGAAATGCGTCTAGTCAAACCTTTGGGCAAGCAGAGGTCGCTGTCAGCGAGATAACTCAACAGAATCCTTATAATAATTGTAGTAAATTTTACTTTCTTATTTTTATAGACTTTTGGCACTTGCCTAAGAAAAGAGCAAATAACAGTTTGCGAAAACAAATTAAAAATTTTTGGAGAAGATACTCAAATATGTTAGACCGTGTATTCAATGATAGTTAGGAAGAGATATTTTTAAAATTAATATCACATATATATGTTGATAAATTTATTATTTGCTTTAGGCAATAACTTTGGTTCAAACAAAAATATTTTTTTCTTGCCTGTTGACAATGAATTGAAACCTTTTGCATGACTTATAAAACGAGCGAAAGCATTGAGAGAAATTAATATCGAAAGAATTTATTGTTTTCAATTTTTGACTGTGTTTATTTCATAACCTTCAGCATTAAGATCATACCTGTTAAATAATGATTAGTAATCGTAATGATTAGTAATTTGATTACTTTTTATTGAATGGTGAAATAATGATTACAATTACGATTATTTTTCGTTAAAATAGTTAATAATTGATTACGATTACAAAATAATCAAAAAATAATCAAGATTACTGGCGATCAAAAGTAATCCAAAAGTAATCAATTTATTTTCAATAATTACTTTGAATTCTTTTTGAATATTTGAAAATAATCCAAAAGAATTATTGAAAATATTTGAAAATAATCAAAAAGAATTATTTAAAACAATTTGATTAGTTTTTAGTCCTCTTCAGATTCTTTTTGATTATTACACTAATGGTCAGTAATCCTGATTATTATTTGATTCTTGAGTAATCGTAATCAATTAGTAATTCGAAAAAATTGTTCATATAATCATTACAATTATTTTTAAAAAGTAATGTAATTGATTACTAATCGTAATTGAAATTTAACAGGTATGATTAAGATGGAAGATACTTTTTTTAAAAAGTCTGTATGAGACACCGTTAAACGTTCAATTCATAAGGAATGTTCCAATTATTAACCTTCAATTAGAAAATGCAGATATTTGTTTTACATACATATAGTCTATCTGATATTATGAAAATTACAAAAGATATTAATATTTTAATGTACATCCATATGAACACTTACGCAATAAAGTCTGCGTTCATATATATATATATATATAAAAACCCACATTAAGTATTAAATTTCAATCAAAATTTCAAATTTTTTGTTTACACCATTTTCTAAAAAGTACTTAAAAACATTAACCAAAATTAAATTCATTTTTAAATTAATTCAATTTAAAACTAAAGTCCGCATTCAGGGTTAAAATAAATAAAGAAAACTTTGATGAATATGTTTAAATCTTAAATTTAATATTTTATTGGATATCCACGTTGTTTTATGACTTCATTTAATCTGTTTGGCATGGAATTCATCAACTTTTCTGTTTCTTCAGCACTTAATTTCTCCTACTCTTCCCGTATAACATTTCGCAAGGTCTTTTTACTTCTAATTAAAAACTGGCGAATTTTTTTTCTAATAAGTCACACAGATGCTCACAATAACACAACAACAATAACGTATACAACATGTTTACATTTGTCGAAATTTCGCGAAGGAGAAGTCATTCTCCATCAATAGTATTCATCAGACTGTTCACCCTGCGATATAAAAGGCCAGACAAAGCAGGCAACGGGGCCAGTAAAAATTCAGTCAGTCTTGTGCGAAGACACGTTGCATGTGAAGAGAATAATCGCGGTTTGAAGATCTCCGTTATAAAGATCTGACGAACAATTGCTAGTGTTTACGCAGAAGAGTGTAAAGAAGAATAGCAAACGAAGCAAATTTTTGTTTACATCAAGTTGTGAGAACACAGAATTATGCGAACAATAAAGGATTTATTTAAAACTAAGCACAAATTTATTTTTATTTGAAATCTACGAACTCATATTTTAAAGGTTTTTAAAAAGGGAAAAACGTAACAATATTAAAAAATAATCGTTTAACAATTTCACTACGAACGCAGTGTCCCTTTTATGGGACGTTACATTGAAGGTCACTTTACGTGCGTGGTATTACATTTTGTCTTAATTTTTTACATCAATTGAGTCATTATACTTATTCACAAATAATAATACACAAAAAATAGTAATAATTCACATCATATTTAAAATATTCTAGTTTTTCTTACTCAGTTCGGAATTTTCGTTTTTCATAAATTGATATTCCATATTTTGCATAAAACACAACACACAGATTGCATTTTTTAACACAATGTTATAAATCTTGCTTCGTTGGAAAGTCATTAACAGCATACTTGTATTTGCTATTTAGAAATTAAAATCTTTTGAAAGTGGTTCAGGAGAAAATTCGAGAGTCCCTTATAAGGGACTCTTCGCAGTAAAGGGTTAAATGGAAAGAACAAAACCGCTTAAAAAGAATTAAAATATTTTATATGCCAAACTTAACCAAAAATCAATATTGTGTGTTATAGGTATGTATGTATTACACCAATTTTTTTATGAATGAAATCAAAATGTCCTTTCGGCTATTTTTTACAATTTAAATTTTCAACAGTTTCCACATCGAATATTTCGTGTACATTAACGTATTAAATTTTTTATGCAAATTATTTCATAAATTTATGAATTTTTTCTTTTTATTGGGGTGACAATTAGGGTAATTAAAATAAATATAAATTTTAATTATTAACGACAGGGCTATCTTGTATTATTAACTTGGCCCTAGGTGTCACTGTTTTTTGTTAAGGTGTCCGAGGTAACATTCTCTGGTAAGCCCAATCACGTAATAAAAAACTAAATTTCTGTTTTTGTTATTTCTTCAGTCGAAAGACATGGATGTTTTTGTCATATATTTTATGTTTAAATATTATCAGCACGTAGTAACCTTTTTATTATTTTGCCGCAACCGTAAAATGTTGCATGCCATTAATCATTATTATAACATTCCTTTTGTAGGTGAGCACGAAGCTCTTATTTTCATTATTAAAGTGGGTTTGTTAATTTTAAATTGATTTTTTAAAAACTTTAAAATTTATATTATTATAACAATGTTAAAATTTAACAATTTGAAGGAATATTCTGTGCGTATCCGGCATCTAAATTCCAATTAAGACATGTAAACATAAATAAAATCAATGCGGGTAAGCCTAATATGGGGTTTTTATTATTGGCATCTATCGATATCGATACAAATATGGGTTGACATCTGATAATGTGAAATTGTGGTGACATTTCTTTTAGAGATCAGCAAGAATCTTTTTTTCGCTACTCATAAGCACTCATGAAATTTTGAGCATAAGTGGGTCAACAATATTGAAATTTAACTACTCTTATTCATTCGTACTACTTACAACGTTGATTTATAAGTACAGGTTGCAATGAGTATGAGTGCAACGTTGACTTCAAACTCATACTCATTCGAAATATGTTTGATTCATAAGCCTGAATGAATCTGAATGAGTTATAACTTTAGAGAAATACTACTATAACATATATATAAATGGTTCGAGTGACTCGAATCATTCATCAAAATTTACTGCCTTAGTTATTGCTGCACTTATAAAAAAGGAAAAAACACATAAGAAAAAAGACAGAGCACAACCTTTAAATGAGTATTTTTTGTGCTTCTTGTAAATGTTGAGTCAAGGAGAGTCGAAATACACACCATCATAGGTGTTGTTAAGTATGAATATGATGAGTACTTCAAACATTGGATATGAGTAGTATGAGTATGATATTAAAATAAGTTTGAACGCGTATAAGTATCAGAAATTATGTGTATGATTCGATTCTACTCTGAATACTCATTGCTGATCTCTGATTTCTATCCAATAAGTTTTGATAAGTCAAATTGCAGAACTTTAATTAAAAAAAAAAATCTGAAGTTCATAGTACACTTCGTCCTCTTTGTGGTCAGCATAGTCGCTCTTGTAGGCAATTAATTCGTTCAAATATTCAGAACTATATCAACAATTCTAAGAAAATATTACTGCTGCAACTCAAAGTCTTAAACAAGACGAATGCGACGTTCTCATCGCTTAAGACATTATCCTTTGATCTTGGCATATGTACCCATAAAATACACCTCGTATAACAACTGAAGCCAAATGACCATTGTTTGGTTCGTATTTTTGTAAATTGAGCTCATTTGAATCTAACCGAAGTTGAGCTTTCTTGTCAAAAAATTCTTTTTAGTTATGACTTCCCTTTTTTAGTTAAATAACGAAATTGCCGTATTTGGAACGACGTCAATCCTCGATCCGATAATGAATTATAATTACGTTCACTAAAATTTACTGTTTGGTGTGTTTGATACGCTGACGGCTTCATTTTCTTTTTTTCAAAATGACAAAGGAATTGCGATTACAGTGAATACAGACATTTCGGGACATCCTGACTAAAGTATTTTCTTTCTTTTCAGAAGTTCACTCCTCTCGTTTGTGTAATTTGGTGTCATAGTCTATGCCAACAGAAACTCGTGAAGTATTAGAAACCAATATTGATCATTGACGACTTACATAAATATTTGTTGGAAAATTTAGTAAAAAATAAGAAGTCGCCCTATGCTAGCAGGAGGTGTGTTGGCTTATTAGACGTAAAGCCAGGGTTCCAGCCCCTGGTCAGGCATCAAGACAAAATACAAAAATTATTTCTTCGGCGACTTCCTCTCAGCAGATTTCTGACCAAAATTCTGAGATTAACTAAAATTGCCATGAAAAGTTTCACATAAATCTGTTGTTTGGAGTCAACTTTAAACTGTAGGTCCCATGTCTAAAATTAACACACACAACATAAGTGGTGTGCAAAACTAAGTCATAATCCTGACTTAAGTGTTATAATGACCAATTTTTTATGTAGTTCAAGCTTTCTTGTTAAACATGTAAATATTGGGTTATTTACGTTCCGTAACATTTTCAGTTGGTATTTCGAACTTCTTTTCTACAAAAGCTTAATCATAAAACTTCCACCAATGTTTCCACCAAACAAAAGCGTAAGTGTATAGTTTGAAATCTGTGGTCGCTTCTCTGCTTTTATTAATATCCTTGAGGGCAGTCACTTGTAATATTATGCAACTAGATAAACAATGTATAAAAGGCGACAAAAATTATTGCTTTTTTTTATCAAAATGATAATGTTTCGTAGAAGCTTTATTAAAAGCAAATTTTATTCCAATAAAACTGGTAAACGCAAAAGACAAATACTAGATAAACGTTTATAATTTTTCCGATAGCTTAAGCTATCGATTATAGTAAAAAAAAAGAATTTGCCACCCATATAGATAAATATTTATTCCTCTAATGGATTGTAATTTTTTGATATAAATTGATGAATGAAACTAAAAGGAAAGAAAAACTAAATAAACTGGCAAATAAATTTATTGTGCAAATATATACGGTTCTTTATACCGAAAAATCATAATCAATAAATCAGTAACCATAATTCTGTTTCCACAAATGAATACCTCTTGTTTGACGTTACTAAGTGATTTTAAGAATATGCTGCTTCCACACTGTGTCAAGTATACCACACATAAATAAACACTTCATACACAAGTTTAGCAGACACATTCATTTAAAAATTATCGAGTGTTTGACAGTTTTACGGTTCACATATTTAAGGATTGTGTGATTTGTAATGATTGATTAAAAAGTGTTTTATGTGTTATTGAATTTTATCAAAGATTTTGTCTAAAGGCTCCACGCAAAAGGAAAAACTTAAGTAACAATAAGAAAAATAAATCGTCAATAAAGCTTAGAGATATAATATTCTTCATGTTGAAAAAGTGTATCATTCTATAGTTCTTTTAACTGCATTAAAAAACACCTTAAAATGTTAACACATACATACATGTATGAAACATTTTCCTTGAGGAATAAATTTTGCCAATAACTAGTTGTTCTCTAGACTTTTATTAACATACATATGTAAGTTTCAATGTTTGGAATTAAGTCTGTGGCTAATAGATTTACTCACTAAAATTTCTCTTGGAATTCGTTGAAATTGGACTTCGCTGCATAGTGTTTCCTAAAATTTACAGTTTGTTGAAAATGATGGCAAATTTATATTTTTGAAATTTCGGAGACACTTTCATTTACAGGAACAAGTATTTCAAGAGACCGATCGGTACGGAGTCGTACTGTTCATTATCGACTCAGTTTCTTCAAAGTTTTTGATCACATTCATTGAATGGATGTACTATGACTAAGAAAGTGTATTTAAATATTCTAAAGAACAATTGCAATTAAAGCGCGGAAGAATTAAGAATTCGTAATGATTATTTCGGACAAATCAATTATCTTAAGCATACAACAGGTATGTCGGCACAACTTTAGTATTCTTCCACAAAATCCCGCTATTGAGTCAATATTGGGTTAATTGAGTACAATATTTTAAGTGTTCAGGTATAATAACATACGCAGTTCATCTGCTTATTCAATATTCATTTGACAGCTGGTGAAGAAAACAGCTGGTTGTTTTAACAACATTGTTTTTATTTTGTTTTTTTTTTTATTTTTCGTTGTTGACATTTGAGTTGTCAAATATCAACAGAAAGTGTTCGGTTAATTGTAATATGCTCACTAAACACACTTATGACAGTGCTGTATTTCAAGTTTTAATCAATATTATAACAATTTATGAATTTATTGAGCAGTAATTATTTGACATTTTATATGAAATATTTAGCTCAATAATGGCGTTTATTGCGATTTACGCAAAAATATCATCAGAAAAACTTCATATTTTTCTGTTGTTTTAATGCATTCATTAATAATTATGTTTTATTATAAAAATAAATTAAGAAAATATATGTATAAAAATCATTACTTTAATTAAAATTCATAAAATTGTTTACATAAATTAAGGTACCTAAGCTTATACATATACAGTGACTTCCACCACATTTCACAAAAGTTCACCCTCTTTATGACAACTTTCTTTCCAAAATTGGTCGTCCCTCGATCATGCGATTAAACGTTACTGGATTCCTTTTTATTGGGATATGTTAAGTAATTTGGTTTCTCTGAGAAATTGCATTTTTTGAGCTATTGAAAGTCTCTATTCACCATTAATGACATACGGCAGATTTATTGGAAAAAGTAGTCAAAAAATTTGTCTCTTCTCCTATTTTACCTGAATATCTGCCTAGTTAATGCTACAATATAACTCTGGACTACGCCAAAAATCTGCTGCGAAACTAATTTTTTCACAGTAATCTCATAATGACACCGGGGCCCAGCAAATTACAACTTTATTCGACACACTGAGTTGCAGGAAATGATAGAATTTGAAGTCAGTTCTATCAGTGCGATAAATAGAATTATATCAGCTTCAATGAAACGTGGCTACTTGCTCTCTGATGCGGAATTTTGATACAAGAACACCTCGCTTATATGTATGCACTGTCCTGCAAGCAATGTAGAAATTGCTTATATCCGGTGAATACTGTATATTAATTTTATTTCATTTATTGTCTTTAAAAAATAAATTTTTGTTACCTGTTTAATTTGCTATCATATAATTTATGAAGGATAAATAATTTTTATTAAGAGTTTACATACATATACATATACGCATATTAATGCATAATATATACATAATAATTTGTTGAAATTTACATATCAGAAAAAAATAATTGATTTTATAATGCCGTATTATTATAACCTTTCTTTTAAAACAAATTTTGCTAACCCCGCCCTAGAAAATCTTCAACGGTGGCTCTCATATATGTATTTGTTATTCTGTTTTTAATGTTGTTTATCGAATTGTGCTGTCAATGTCAGTCAGACCTGCTGCTCTTGCTGTTATTTTTGCGACTGCATCTGTTCAGTTAATATAATTATTGATGGGCTTTTTAATGAGCCATAACAAGGTAACATGTGTTCGTGCAAGGTAATAAACATTCGCAACCCAGTTAATGTAAAATAAATACCCTTTGAAAAGAGAATGTGCACGCCATAAAAATAATTATTTTATATCATGTAAGAAATTAATTTATAATGGGCTGTAGCTACGGTATAACATTCTACTGAAATGTACATACAAACGTTTAACTATACGTTAACATAAGACCCAAAGATTTTTATTTGATTTTGTGCTTTAAAATTCAATTGACTCTCTGTCATTCTTAATACAAAAAAATAAAATCCTTAAAAGAGATGACGTCTTTTGTATTACTGAGGTTTTGTACTTTTCGACCTTAGATTTAGACAAATAATTATGAAAATTAAAGTAATTATTTTTGTGACCATAATATTGAGAACGTTTTTTTAATGAATGCCAGTTGGTGTAGTATTCTTTGGAAAGTTCCTCTTATTGGTGAGATTCATATGTCTCCTATGTTAATAAAATTATCGATTCGCTTAAAAAAATTATTATTGTAACAATATAAAAGTAAATCAGAACCAAATCAGCTTCGGCATTATGTACTATTATACTGCCCTCATTGCTTGATAATACCTTTTAAGAAATACGACCATCACACCAGTTACCAGATCTTAACTGAGTCGACCATATTTGAAATGTTTCGAATATATTGATGCAAAATATAAATAATATGAGTGTTATACGATATACACGCATTAAAAAATATAACACTCATACGCTTGTAGGCCCTTGTTAGCTCTATTGGTCATCAGAAATTTATATGCAATATTCAGGTTTAACGTAAAGCTATCGAATTTATTCTGGGTTACAAACTATTTTTGCTGTAATAAAATTTTTTGTCAGGCTACCTCTTAAATTCACATTTAAGCACAGTATTCGTCAACACTGAAAACGGAATAAGTAGAGAAATAAGTAATAAGTAGAGTAAATAATAAAAACTAGAAACAAATTTTAAAATAAAGAATTTGAATTTTAAGAATTTGTTTATGAAGAAAAAGCAAAAACAAATATACAAATTTTGTTTACCCTCTTAACTGAAACTAAAAAACAAACTTTAGGAGAATAAATAATAAAATCTAGAAACAAATTTTAAAATAAATACACAAAAAAAATATTTGTATAAAACTCAACGAAATTAAAAAATAAGAACGGAAGTGTCTAAAAGACTTGTAAAAAAAACGCAAAATTAGAAACTAAATTACTACACAACAGCCTTTGGAACAGCAATAAAACATAGAAATATGATGGTGGTCTAAATAAAAATGTTCAACAAGCGACTGAAATTACCATATATACATTGAAACATTCAAAAGGCAAAGAAAAATTTCACAAAAAAAAATAACCACAAAAAATATAAAACAAAATAAATAAAAAATTTCCTAAATAGTTCATGAAATATAAAGTTACATATAATCCGCAACGAAGTTTGGTTATGGCTGTAGAGCCCATAAATTTTTTTTTTTTGTAGAAAGAACTTTTTTTTTTTTTATTAAAATCAAGAAATAAATTTCATGGTATTTACTTTGTAATATGATATGTCCGACAGAACTACATTTGATCATTTTTTCTAACAAATTCTTTTTAACAGATATAGCCCTTCTGAGTCATAAATATCGGCTTCCCGTTGTTCATGAGTTGTTGGTTTGTCTGCATAAACCAATAAATTATATATAAAATGTAGCCCGAAGACGCTAGATCGCACGAACGAGGTTGCCAGCGCAACAGAACGTAAAGCAAACTTTGTGGCTTTCAAATCAATCAGCATGGTTTATAATGGCTCACAATTCATCGAAACGGCGGCCTTTTAGTCATTTCGAAAGAAATATGAACCAATTAAGTAGTCAGCTTGTAAACCTAATCAAACACACGTACACACATACATAATTGATCATTACCTTCAGTCAGGATTACGACTTAGTATCTCACACCACTTATGTTGTGTTTGTTATTTTTAAGCTGACTCCGAACGACATATATTTTTGAGAAACTTTTCATTTCAATTTTATTTATTCTTAGAGTTTTTGCAAGAAAATTGTTAGAGCCAGTTGCCGAAGAAATATTGATTTCATATTTCGTTTTGATGTCTGAACTGGGGTTTGAACAGAGGCTTTACATCTAATAAGCCAACACACTACCTACTAGACTACGGCAACTAATCAAACAGTCAATTTTAATGAACGTAATGGTGATTAGATTGTCTTCAGTCACTATACTGAAAGTTACGTATATTTTCCAGTTTAATTCTGTGGTATTCATGCTTTAATGTGTAGCTCTCGTACTGCTTGCCTTTATGTTTTTACTCCGACTGAATGAACTAAACAAAATATACATCGTACGACACAAAAAAGAACAAACAAAAATAAAATGTACGAAAAAGAGAGCAACGCTAATTTTATTAAATATAGGATAACAATACCTACAGTTTAAAGTCGACTCCGAATGACAGATTTTTGAGAATTTTATTTACACTCAGAGTTTTAGCTAGAAAACTGCTGAGAGGAAGTCGCCGAAGAAATATTTCGTTCTGTTCTCGATGTCTGACCTGAGGATTGAACCATGGCTTTACGTCCAATAAGTCAACACATTACCTACTAGATTACGGCAACTTCAATTTACGTCGTAATTTTTTTTTTATTTCTCCCTTCGGTATAAGTCGACATACTTTCAATTGTTTTATTTAGAATTTACAAATTTCAAGTACGAATTTAATTTCTTTTTATTTTTTATTTTGTTTCAATCAAAAATGTTCTTAATCATGTCAAAATGTGTCTATGAGGCACATATGGCAACGCTAACTATTACTTCTACTGTTTGTGAACAACAACATAAAATTAAAGAACGGGTATAATGAGGACAAGTTTGCTCCTATTCGCGATATTTGGGAACACATCAATTGGAACTTGCTAAAGTCATATAAACCTGGTGCATACCTTACAATTGACGAGCAATTGATGCCATTTAGAGGACGATTGTCGTTTCGACAGTACATACCATCAAAGCCGGACAAATATGGTCTCAACATTTTTTGGATTTGTGATGCAGAAACTCGATATCCTCTTCATGGAATTCCTAGTCTAGGACAAGAAGGTCCTGAAAAATGTAAAATGTCGGTGAGAGAATTGTTGAAGAACTGTGAAATCCAAAACAAAACAAATCGAAACACCACTTTCGACAATTTTTTTACTTCGTTTGAATTAGTAGAACGGTTGTTTTCGATAGGTCTAACATGCGTTGACACATTGCGAAAAAAATAAAACAAAACCGACGGAAAGTTCCTTATATGGAAAAATAAAGTAGTTTTATTACTCTCATCGCATTACGATTCAAAGATAAATTCTGACAACAAAAACAAGCCACAAATTATTATTGATTATAATAAGACAAAAGGCTGTGCAGATACGCTTGATCAAATGGCACACAGCTTTTCCGTCAAACGTAAAACAAATCGTTGGCCACTCGTGCACTTCTACAATCTAATCGATATTTCATGCATTGCAGCCTTTGTTATTTGGACAAATAAGATTCCAAATTGGAAAGTCAAAATCAACTACGACGAAAGATATTTCTGAAAGATTTAATTCAGGAACTTGTTGTTCCAAATATAAAACGCCGTAGTCTTCTAAAATTAAATAAAATTAATTTGTCCAATGTTCGTTCCATACTACACGAGGATGAATTCTGAATGTGCCCACCGAAGGTATGCAGAATGAGTATTTGTCACAAAAATACTTGCAACGAGCATTGTTCAAAAGTTCTAGTTTGTTTAAAATGCGAAAATAAATAAATATCATTTCATTTATGTAACTGAGGAGAAAAAATTAAAAAAAAAATAATTTAACAAAATTAATATGTAAATTCTTTGTATGTGCCTCTGAGACACATTTTGACTAGATTTGTAAAAAAATTTCGTGACTTGATTAGGGTTAAGCTAAGTTATTTAACGATTTTTTCAAGAATACCTTTTGTCAAGAAATTGAGAAATATTGTAAAATTAATAATTTATCACCAGAAAATTGCATAGAAAAGAATTGCTATTGAGACCATAGTAGCACCTGTTGGCAAGAGTGATCCTGCGCTTGATGGTAACGGCGGAGCCAAGATATGTAAATTCCTTGACTACATTGATGGTATAGTTATCTGCCGTAATCTTAGATACAATACGCCGCATAGCCCTACTTGTCGATAACATATGTGTACTTCATAGACTCCCGTTAAATAAAACTAAAGGAAGTAGTAACATCTCGCTTGGTACGCCCTGTGATGTCAATGTCGTCAGTGTAAGCAAGCAACTGGACGCTTTTCTAAAAAATAGTGCCATTGCGATGCACTCCTGCCTTCCCCAGAACACTCTCAAAGACGAAGTTGAAGAGGTAGCATGATAAGGGATTGCCTTGTCTGAAACCTTGACAGAGCTACAGGAATTGCTCAACGTCATTCTGTATAGCCTAATCAGCTTCGCGGGTATAGCGAGCTAAGACATTGTGGCAAAAACACGATATCTTATGGGGCTATCGAAGACTGCCTTATAGTCGACAATAAGATGGTGTGTGTCGACTTGTTTTTCGTGGGTTTTTTCCAAGATTTGACGTAGTGTAAAGAACTGGTCGATAGCGGTCTTGCCAGGTCTGAGCTGCACTGATAATGTCTAATCAGTGTTCACACAATATGCCCGTAAGAAACTTATATGCGATAGGGAGAGCTTATACCCTTGTAGTTGGCGCATATCGGTGGGTCTCCATTTTTTAGGAGAAGACAGAGGACCAATCGTTGGGCATACTTTCCTCTAGCCATATTTCGTGAATAAGCTTGAGCATGCGCCCTACCAACTCATTACTCCGGTCTTAAACAATTCAGCAGGGAGGACATTAGGACCTGCAGTTTTATTGTTTTTAAGACACATAATTGCGATTTTGACCTTTTCATGGCTAAGCGGCGGAATCTACACGCCGTCATCATTGATTGGATTCGGTACATCAGCTCTAAAGGCGGTATTGGTGTCGTCATCGCCTCGTGATGGTAGGATGATCCTCCCTTTAGCTTAACGATCACTTCTATCTTATTGGGTACTCATAATAACGTAAAATCCTCCGTTAAAATCCTCCCTTTAGTTAACGGCAAGTTGTAATAATGGCCCTAAGTGAACTTTAAAGGTTAAAGGTAGGATGATCTTCCCTTTAGCTTAACGCTCATTTTTATTTAATTTTATTTATTTATTTATTTATTCTTACGGTTTTTTTTTAAACCTAGATATATATACAATACATTAATTATTTTTACAATATGCAATTAAGAGTTTCTTAAATAAAATCATATTTTCACAATCCTTTATGTTACTCGGTAGTTCATTATACTTTTTAATTCCATTATATTCTAAACAATTCATATCACTTGTAGTTCTCATGAATGGTAATCTATAATTATATTTTCTCCTAGTATTATAATCATGAATTTCATGATTACACTGCAATTTGTCATTTAAATATTCAGGACACTTTCCAAATCTTATGTTATGAATAAATTTTAATGTGTGAAAAGTAATAATTTGTTTTACATTCAGCCAATTTAGCTCATTTAGCATACTTCTTATATTTGTATCATAATTCTTGTTTAAAATAACACGCATAGCCCTATTTTGCAATTTTTGAAGTTTGTCCATTTGAGTTGTGTTTAAAAGAAATAGTATTGTAGGGCAATAAACAAAATGTGGTAAAATTATACTGTTATAAACTTTAATCCTATAATTCTTATTGACTAATTTAGTTGATCTAGCTAATATTCCAATCTTCTTTGCTATTTTGTTTGCAATATACTTTAAATGATCATCAAAACTTAAATTTTCATCAATCATTATGCCCAAATATTTAATTACATTTACTCTATCAATAGCGTCATTCTTTATTTTCAATACACATTCATCCCTATTTACATGATTCCTCGTCAATACCATAAATTTAGTTTTACTAATATTTAATTTTAATTTATTTCCGCATAACCATATATATAAATTGTCAATGTCTTCCTGCATCTTTCTCATAGCATTGTGTACTCATAATAATGAAAAACAAATTATCTGCCCGTTAAAATTATGTCTTTAGTTAAAAGCAAGTTGTAATAATGGCCCTTAGAGATGCAACAGCAAATCTGTGGTAGTGGTAGAGAGGCTAGAATTTTACTTTATACATGCAAATCCTATATTTTCTGAATGATAGTTTCAGACTCAAAAGTATATTTACGCCACTTGAACATCAAAGGTAAAAATATCTAAGGCATCAAAGTAGATAATATAATATTGATTGCTATCATCAAATTTGAAGAAACTTTCTGTAAAAACATTCATAGAAGCATTGAAATTTTAAGTGATCGGTGCATGAAAGGGGGTCTGAGTAGTAACCACAATAGTGCAAATTATAAAAAGAATAAAACTTTCTAAATGGAAAAATATTCGACTCCAAGCTGAGAAAAATTGGGAGTAAAATATCTAGGAATACCACCGGATTGAACTCCTCGTAGTCTAGTAGGTAGTGTGTTAGTTTATTGGACGTGAGGCCACGGTTCAAATACCAAGTCAGACATCTCGATCAGCACTACAAATATAAAAATTGCTTCTCACACCACTTATGTTTTAAATGTTGACATTATCCATGGTTGGTGGTACCTCCAGTCTAAAGTCGACTTCGGACGACAGATTTTTGAGAAATTGTTTCATGACAATGTTATTTACTTTCAGAGTTTTTGCCAGAAAATGGCTGCGTTTGGTCGAGATGTGTGGGGTTTAAACCAAGACTTCATGAACAAAAAGCCTACGCACTACCTGCCTACGGCGACTTCAAAATAGAACATATATACAGTGAAATCTCACATAAACGGTCATCTACCCTTGAGCCACTTTTGTGCGTTATAGAAGGTGTCCGCTTAAAAAAAAATTATTTGGTTTTTACAAAAATATTCTGACCGCGTCGGGTCAATAGAAAGCCCATTTGACGGAGATACCAAAATTGCCATTAAAGCTGGAAATAAGAGAGACAATTAGTTGAGAGAATTTATTTATTTACAGTCATAAAAACTGTTAGCAATATACGCTATTTTGATTTTCATTACATAAAGTTATACGTCTTTGACTTAATAATTAGGAAATGTTTTTTGATATTTATTTGCCGGGTTCTAATTCTGGTTCATAAATTTCGTCACCCAACCTTTTATTTTTTCCAAATTATTACTTTATGTCCATAAAAAGTTATTATATTTTCTTATCATTTAAAGTATTTATTTGAATATCCATCAAAATGTATTTTAAGGAAATGTCATATAAGAAATTGGATTTTAAATACAAGTATTTTTTAACATAAAACATTTTTTGAGCGTAAACCTGAGCCGACATGTGTGCTTGTCGCAGTCTGATCGACAACTAAATAAAAGAGCATAAGCAATATGTGTGAATTATCTTTGCACAATTGTGTTATGAAATGGTAACCACTGCATTAAAGGCTTGTGATTAGGAAATTTGTCCCTTATCGACTGTGTGTCACTGTATTATTTTAACTTCGTAAAACGAGTCGCCGTAGTCTAGTAAGTAGTGTGTTGGCTTATTAGACGTAAAGCCAGGGTTCGTATCCCATGTCAGACTTTAAAACGAAATATGAAAAAATATTTCTTCGGCTTCTTCCTCTCAGCAGGTTTCTGGCAAAAACTCTGAGAGTAAATAAACCTGCCATGTAAAACTTTCTCAAAAATCTGTCCTTCGGAGTCGACGTTAAACTATAGGTCCCGCCACTCACGTATAAAATTAAGGCATACAGCATGAGTGGTGTGAGAAGCTAGGCCGTAGTCCTATTGAAAGGTTGTAATGGCCAATTATGTATGTATGTATTTAAAATTTATTAATTTTATTTCTTAATATTACAGTGGGGGTTCAGGCTGAAAACAGCTTAAAGCCAAACTATCTAATTAAGTTTTAAAAACAATATCTCTTCTCAATCTAAAAATCAAATTATATTTTAGTTATTACACATTATAGTCTGGTTAAAATGAACGAATTAAAGTCATTATTGTACTACCAACTATACCCAAAAGAATTGATTTTATTAAGTAAAATTCAATGGGAGGTATCAACTTGGTCTTTTGTGGTTTTTGGTTGGTGTATGTAACACTTGCATTTTCTTTTTTCTCTATTAAAATGTCATATTAACAAAGCTAAATAGTGTAGCTCTAGAAGTATTTCAAATAAGCTTTTAAATAGCGGTAGATGTTGTAGATGTTGATGAATTATATTTATTTCCCTAATGATTCTAAGTTATTACAACTTACCGTTAAAGTTGGGTTTAGTTGAAGGTCAATTTAGCTAAAGTGAACTTTAAAGTCGCCTTCAACTTCTTTTCGTTATTATTACCTAATGATAAAATAAAGTTAACTTCATCAAAAATATAGCAGTGCCGGAGCAATGCCGATAACATTGAATAATTAAATAATTTTTTAACGCAGTGGCAACGAAAAGTTTCTTTTTGTTGTGCTTGCATGTTTTGTTTATATTTAAAGTTGCCATATTGCAAATGATATAAATGTGACAAGTTTACTTAACTTTAAAAGCTATATATAGGATGATATTCCCTTTAGCTTAACGCTCACTTCTACCTTGCTGTCCCCTTTATCTGCCCTTTAAAATCCTTCCTTTAGTTAACGGCAAGTTGTAGTAATGGCCCTAAATTTTTAACATAAATACGTGAAGACAAAGATGGTGATATTTCGAGTCAATGCTTAAATTAAATTACAACTTTTATAGAAATTTAAAAATTAGTTGTTCAAATTATTTTTAATGATTTATAAAGAAAATTATTAAATTTACTTTGATGGTATTACGATCTTTTTTATAAGAAATTTATTTTAATGTAGCAAATTTGTAAACAGATTATAATAATTTTACCTCTTAACTAAGAACAAAACGTCTAACTATTCTTCGTATTCTCTCTATTGCGTTGCTTTATTCTTTTGTCGTAGTGATGGCCTTAAAATTTGCCACAACCATGGTTGGAAGAAAGTTGAATGTGTTTGAATAATAGAAAGCTAATGGAACAATTTGCAAATGCTATTCAAAATAATTAATGAATGTGCTTCATTAGATTATAGTTATAATTAAAACTTTTTAAAGTTTTTAATCGTTGGAAAAATTGATTTTAATTATAGTATTTAAATTTATTTTATTTATCTTTACAACTTAAAAATATATATCGACAATAATATTGATTTGAATTAAAGTTTGAATTATCTTTCCTATTCTTAATGCAATAAAAAGGCCCCAAACCGTACCGAACAAACGCATAATATTTAGCAGTGTACAGTGGACTACAATTTGTTCACTTTCCCTTAATCATTAAGGGCCATAATTACAACTGCTAGCTAAAGTTGGGTTTAGTTAAAGATAACTTTAGATAAAGTCAACTTTAAAGTCACTTTTAACTTATTTTCGTTATTACAGCCTAATGATAAAATAAAGTTAACTTTTTCAAAAATATGGCGGTCCCAATATTTGCAATGTCAATAACACTACGCAATTAAACAAGTTTTTTTTTAAACAGTGGCAACGACGGGCTTCGTCTTTTTGTTTTATATGCTCATTTTGTTTATATTTGAAGGTACCATATTGAAAACAACATATAATATGCCAAGTTCAAACATAAACTTAACTTTAAAAGTAACCGGCAGGATGGTCCTCCCTTTAGCTTAACGTTAACTTCTATATTATTGGGTACTCCTAATAATGAAAACCAATTTATCTGCCCGTTAAAATCCTCACTGTAGTTAATGGCAAGTTGTAATAATGGCCTTTAGTTAAGTTATTACATTTAATATAAAAATGAAAGTTTAACAAAGCACTCACATGCTTACCTACACATTTTAGTAAAAAACGTTTGTGCTCAAATTTTAATATTTCATTCTTTTCTATTCATTCGCGTTCATTCTCAAACACATTCTCCAACTTTACTAAAAAAAAACTTGCATGTCATGCTTTGAAAAGTTTTGCATTCTTCCTTCCAAATATTTTCCATCTTTCACGCCTCTCTGAAAGCAATACCGGCAAGTGCATACGATATCTAATTCAACTACGTAAGAATTTTCATTTCATGGTGGAAAGTTAGATGGAGGTTTTGATGGATGAATGTGCCAATAACGTTCATAAATTTAAACTATGACATGAAAAAAAAAAAATTAATATAAAATAACTATAAAAATTAATATAAACTAACTCTCATATTGCAATGCAAATTGAACATACTGGATTTATTAAACAAAAGATTTGGATTGAAATGAGATGAATCTGAAGATTTTCACTGATTTACATCACTAATCATGTAGACTTCACTAGTAGACCATTTCAAAGTATACTATAAAAAGTTTTTAGCCGAAAGTTTTTAGCCGAAAAGAAATGTTTCCAATTTAAAATGTAACTTAAACAGCTGCGTTATATTTAATTTTGATGGTAAGGAAGTCGCCATGGTCTAGTAGGCAGTTTGTTGGCTTCTTATACGAAGGCTTCATTAGACGTGCGTCCACGGTCCAAATCCCGAACACAACGCAATATGAACAAACACTTCTCCGGCCTCTCAAGAGATTTCTGCCAAAAATCGAAGAGTAAATAAAATTGCCATTAAAAGTTTATTAAAAATATGTTGTTCGACTTTAAAACTGTAGATCTCCGCCACTCATGTGCTGAAAAAAGTAAATCTAATTGTATAGTTTTGTATACCGTGCCTCCAATGACACTAAAACAAGTTTTTATAATTAGTGCATAACATTTAATTAGTATAGTATTTCCATGATATAAGCACTTCAAAAATGCGTGCATGACAGTGTTTATAAGCGAAGAATTCTTGTATCGAAAGCTCGCATCTGCGAGCAAATAGTCTCATGGCGTTCAAGCCGATAGAATTCTATTTGTCTCATTGATAGCGCTGACTTTGTATTCGATCATCTCCTGCAACTCGGTGTGGTGTACAAAATTTTAATTTGCTAGACACCCTTGTGATTCGGTATCACTGTGAAGTATTTACTGAACAAGAAGGACCTGACTCCCCTGAGACCTGCAACAGGCCCGACTAGTAAAAGAAGAGCTTTACAAATTACGAATAGCGAACATTGATTGATTGTAGGTTTTCTATTAGGAATACATTACCTGAGATTGGGTTGCTTCACTTGGTTACGTCCTTTAAATTAACATATCCCCATAAAAAAAAAACCAGAAACGTTTAATCACACGATAAAAGCAGCTACAGAACAAGAGGGGTGCATACATCGAAACAGTTTCCTAAAAAACCCAACGTATTGTAAATATTTTTGTTGTTACAGCAAGTTTTCCAGCATTTGCATTTGCGAGTCAAAGTTATAAATGATTAGTAATTCGAAGTCCATTCGACATTCAATTAAAAGTAACAAACTCCTTATTCAAACTTCTTTGTTATTCGTGACCCCAAGTCCTCGTGGAAGGATAGCATTATTAACAGGGTTAGGAAAGTGACAATAGAGTTTTTCATCTACACAACCGGAAGCATGATCTGGGGTATCAGACCAACCATCACATACTGGTTTTATTGGGCTGTTGTGGAGTCAAACTTGCTATATGGTCTACATGTCTGGTGGACGGTGTGCCAACACCAACACCACTACCCGACTGTTAGGCACAGCCTGGTTGCGTAGTCAGTTGTTCTGATCACCACTATGCTCTGTTCCACTCCAACCAATTCAATATTTGCTGTACTCATTTGACTCCCTTCTGTCCTATTAAAGCAGACGTTTAAGTTGGTGGCAGTCAGACTCAATGTTGTCAAATCCTGATAAAATGTGGTCTTGGGACATGCTACTATTACGGGAAGACACAGACACATCAGGGTTGATTATATGATTCCTTACAAATTTCTGAATACAACATTCGATTTTAGGATTTCGACTAGGAACTCTGATCTGAAGATCCGTAGGTTATCTTGAGGTTTACTCTGGTTGCTTAAAAATAAGTGACAGGGTAGTCTGTGGTATATACAGTGGTGGCCACGAATTTAAGACACGACATACGACTGACTTAGTTGTGATAATTCTAAGAGTTGCTTAGAGGAAATCAATATCACTGTTTTAAAGTGGCCAGTTCAATCCCCGGACCTCAATCCAAATAAGAACTTGTGGAATGATGTTGAGGAACATGTACGAGCAGTAAAACCAAAAAATTTAAACGATCTGTGGGAAGAAATCCAAAAAGCTTGGTATGCGATTCCAAAGCAACATTGTATGGCATTAGCCGAAAGTTTACCCAGGAGATGTGCTGCTGTGATCCAAAATAAAGGATTTCCCACCAAATACTAAGATTTTTTTATGAAGCTGAGCTTTACTTTAATGAATTTTGTTTTATTTTGCCTATGTCTTAAATTTATGACCAGGATACAATTTGTGTTGATCTATGTAATACGTAAATAAAAATTCTTAACCAAATATAGGTTGCACAATATTATTAATTTTTCTTCCTAATATTACTAAAATCTTAAGAAAAATATCATGGACCTAAATTTTTTTGATAAGATGCAAAAATTATAGCAAATAAATAGGTAAAATGTCGTGTCTTAAATTCGTGGCCACCACTGTATATAAGATTCTGATATAACATTTTTTTTATAGGTTGGCTTACCACTGCAATGTTTTGAGGTCATGGCAATTTTAAAAGCGACGCAATGCTGGTTGGGTGGTGGGATTTTTACTGAAAATCTCTTGATTTACTCATAAAACGAACGTAATTTCAACATCCATCCTTGTTCTTGAATGCCGAGGGTTTTTCAGGAATTTTGGATAATTCAAAGGCAAGTCTTATATGAGTTCCGGGACAGAGGGATATCGTTGGAAATTGCTTTGCTGATAAACTCGCTATCTCCGGCGAGGTATTCCCATTGCCTCAGTTAACTTTTATATTACCCATACTTATTACAGGGAAGCTTAGGCATCAAGAAGGTACGCGCAATATTGCTAGACTCTGCTGAACATTTATTGATAAGTAGAGAACTGACTCACTTCTGTACTTAAATCGCATACCCATTAATCGCTCAATAGCGATTTTTACGGCCCACTGCCTCTTTGGAAAGCATACCGAAAAACCCCACGTTCCGGCGACGGACTTCAGCATGAACTGTGAGGCTGAGGAGGAGGAAGAGATTGACATTCACTTTCTGTGTCAGTGCAATCCTCTTGTGACAAAGAGACGGAGAATTTTTACTTCTCAGTTTTTAACATCACTGTCCGAGCTCTCTGCTATACAGATTTATTTTGGACTCGGGCTGGTCTTCTTTAGGGAATATCTGATACCCGGGTATATTATATTTGCAGCAAATATGTTTAAGTAATATTATTTTAGAATACTGCATTAAATTTAAAATTTTTTGTTAATTTGACAATTTAAAGTTAAACTAAATAAAAATTATAAACTCTAATACCATAATACTTATACATACTTATATTCCTTTTCTTTATTTTTCCGAAATATTTCTCGCATACATATATTTACAGTATATAATAAAAGCGTTAGTAACAATAACAAAATTTATTTTTTGTCTAAAAATGAAATAGATTCCAATAAAGTTGTTACTATTAAAACATAAAGTGGATATATGGAGCAAATGAAATCGAAATTGTAAACTCGTACAAATACTTAGGAATTGACTCACATATGTTATAATTTGTCATTTAACAAACATTTAAAAAATAAACTAACTACGTCGAAAATGGCAGTATCTTCGTTTTGGTCTAAATATATAAACCACCCTAAAATATCGAATAAAAATAAACTCAAAATCTTTATTGCCGTATCTCGGTCAGTTATGTTTCACGGTGCACAAATATGGGGATATAAAAAGTATGATGTTGTGGAAAAATTATTTAGATTTTTCATTAAGAAGATGCTACTATTACCTAAAACCACTCCAAACTATATGCTTTTTTTGGAAACGGATTTATAATCGCTATATCTTGATACATTAAAATTGCAATTTAATTATATTAATAAAATGCTCAATATGCCTTACAACAGATTGCCTCGCAAGCTCGCAGATATCATAATTGCTAAGCAGACTTTTTGGACTGAGGACTGGCTGGGTTTATGTAATAAAATCAACTTTGTTCCTGAAAATAGCTCAGTGCCTTTTAGCAAACATTGCAAACCAATTTTACAGCGCCTTAGAACGTATGAATACGATAATTTAATTTCCGATGCCAGAAACTCTTAATTGCACGACTTATACTCTCAACTAAATTATTCCTTGATACAAATAACTGCGTCTGGACTTTCTTCTCGGGAGTTAAGTATACTAATAAGAGCAAGAGGTGGACTTTTGAGCATTCAGAAATTCTTCAATTGGAATATGTACTCTATACAACTTAGATTCTTCAGAAAATACGCTTCACTTCATTGGTATCAGCCCTGTCTTTAAAGAATTTAGAATAAAATTTTTTAACAAAAACCAATTAAACCAAACTGAGGTCATAACTATTCTCAACGGTGACACTTATAGTTTTAGTTTACTTATTAATTATGTTGAAGTTTGTTTAAAATACAGAAAACTGATCTTAAATGAATTTGCTTAGATTTGTATTTAAATTGATATATAAAACGGAAATGAAATGGAAAATAATATTTATGTATATAAGTTCTCATGTCAATAATAATTATTTTATTAATAAGGTAAAAGTATATGAGTTTTTTTGCTGCCTTAATGTTGCCTTTCTGGCTCACAACTATAAGTTAAGCCAATTATAGATCAATGTTATTTTTTATACCAAATTTTATTAAGTTTATTTGTTATTGAATCTATTAAATAAATAAAAAAAAGTTGTTACTATTAATAGACAATTTAGAATGTTGTAAAGAAAAAAACAATGTGAACAATTTTTTCGAATTACTAATTGATTACGATTACAAAATAATCAAAAAAAAAAAAGAATCAAAAGTAATTAAAAAAGTAATCAAATTGTTTTCAACAATTTTAATTATTTTCGTATATTCAAAAAGATTTGAAAGTAATTGTTGTAATTGTTGTAGCCCTAAAAAATTTATTTCGAAAACTGTTGCTGTTTCATGATTTAATTTTTTTTTCAAGACAGAATGAAACTATTTTTTTTTTATATTCGAACATGTTTTATAAACTGAATTTATTTTTGTTGTCTTGTTGTCTTGCTTCGTTTCGAGCTTAATTCTTAATTTAAATTTGCTGGATGCAACAAGCTGTGACCCACTGTATGCTTTCTCTGTAATGAACATTTAATTTAGAGAGATTAGCTACTACTTTTGAGAACATTTCTATGGCTTTTGGGTATAAAGTTTTTTAATTACTCTGCACATTGTATTAAATACTATACAATAAATGTAGTTGGTCATAATTTCAAAGGGTATGTAATAAAAGACATTTTTTTCTGTTTTTTTTTTGAAAAGTTTATAATGCTTCTGTGGCTTATTATATAGTTTAAACGAACTTTATGTAAAAAAATTATAATTACAAATTTTAAAGAGAATACTTGGCGTTAAAAATATCACTGACACAAGATTTAAAAAGTATAAAAAAAGTATTCTTGACTAATGCTGTATAAGTTCTGGAAGCAGATCTATAATCAGGCTTTTTATATTGCTTCCATAAAATATCTCAATCTTACATAATTTGCTACAGTTATTTTCGCGTCGTTTCATTTAAGATTTTATTTTCCTAGTTCAAGGAGCATCGCACGACTAAAGCTGTTTTTCAGCCGGCCACGGTTTCTGGCTGATAGAACGGATAACTAATCCATTTAATCAATTGTTTTTTTATGAACGTTATTAAGTATTCCTCCTCGATAAAGTTCGAAAGACTCATTGTGCTGAAATTTTTAAAGGTATAATATCCAACTTATGATAAAATAATCTGTCGACAATTTCCGCCTATAGAATGTCAACTGCGTTTTTATGATATTATTGATGAACCCAGCCACATTTGTTATAACATAACTCATGATCAACATCAATTTATCAGCTGTAGCTTCAAGATTATGAAAATGATAATCAGGGGCTCCACAGCGGATGATGACTGTGATACGTGACAAAAGTTTGGCGTCGATATCGGAGAGTAATTATCAATACATTTATATATTATATATATATTATACATATATCGTCGTAGTCTAGTAGGTAGTGTGTTGGCTTATTAGAAGTAAGGCTCTAGTTCAAAAAATGTCTGAAAAATTTGTCGTTCGGAATCGATTTTATTTATAGAATCGACGTGGTCCCGCCACTCATGTATGAAATTAACGCACAAAACATAAGTGGTGTGGGAAGTAATTCTGACTGCAGGGTTGTATTGAACAATTATATCATGTTTTGCATGTGATTGCAAGTAACAGCTGCTAAACTGCTAACTTAACTTTCAGCAGAAACATTCCGTAAATAAATTAACCAAAACAGAACAAACAAACGCAAAAAACAAACAACCGAAATACTGTTAAACATTAATCAACCACTAATATCTTGTATGCCATGCTCTGTATAAACAAACCCAACCATTATTTAAACCAAACCCTGATTAAAAACTTTTTGTTACATATGCCTCATGAAGTAACAAAATTTAAAGTTCCCTAATTATTCCCTCACCATAATCTGTTACCACTTTTAACTATATCGCAGTTTGTACTCATATTTACTCTTTGCTCAGATACTCAAAAGTCATTTGCACACTTAAAGGCAAATGCGTGGAACTTTTCACGTGTACTCGTACATTTAAGCGATTTTATTATTTACCTTGATTTTTTGACGTAGATACAATTTTGTTTGAGTTTTTTTTTTGCATCGTCTGCAAAATAATTTTCTCACACTTTGCCTTCGAAACGCGTTAGAACTTGCCTTAAAAAAGTTTTTGCCAAATTAGCAGTTACATGCAGAATCAGTACACGTGTTTAGCAAACTACGAAAGTATACGTAAAATAAATGGATTACAACAGGAAATGCGAAGATTTTGTGTACTAAGTTTTTACTTTGGTTCTTAGTAAGGAAAAAAATAAAAACAAAAATAGAGTGTAGAAAACGTAACGGGGGCTTATTTAGTTTATAATAGTTTTTGATATTTCCGAAAGAGTTCAGGCTGAGTTTGAAAGCAATTGCCTAAAAATGATAATAAAATTTCATTTATCCGTCAGATTGTTATTGTCGTCTACAACATAAGACAAAAGAAGTATTATTTTTACCAATTTGCACAATGTGATCCCTGACGGTTCCTTTCAAATTACTAAAATCACAAAATCAGGTATGCTGAGAAAATTTCTTAATACTTTCCCTGTCCTGTGCATCATACGCTTGTGCATAACATGTGATTCACAAATGGAATTCTTTTTCAATGTTTGTATTTTAATAGACGTGAGAAAAATAATCAATTTTAACTCTGGACGGTTACTGTTCGTCGAATCGACGAAGCTCATTTACTCTTTATCATATAACCAAATTTCGCTCTTTCTTTCAACAACGTTAGTTGATAATGAAACCTTGCAGTCAGTAGACGAAAAATTTCTTTTATTTCTTCTTTTCAACGAAGAGTAATTTGACTGTACAAAAATGACCATCCTGGCTTAAAAAAATGGGTGAGCAGGGTACGTTTACTCACTACACACACTTGGATATAAAAATTCTATTTTTGACATTTAACTTGTTTTACGTTTAACATTTTGACATGTAACACACGATTTTTTTTTTCTTTTTTCTAATTTTTTTATTATTATTAAATCTCTGTCTTTTGCACCATTTTATACCCGCAATTATTAAATGTTGAAAAACGAAACTAAAGTAATGACAAGTAACAGATGGTTCCTGCCATATGTGTTAAATTAATTTTTACTTTAGCCATAAAAGTTTACAGCTTCCTTATAAAAAAAAATATATAATTTTTTTCAACGTTACACAATATACAGAAAACTTTTGGCTTAAAATGTCCTCATATTTTTGTTAGTAAAAACCGAAAAAATTTATTATTTTTACTATACACAAACATAACATATGTATGTGTTAACACACATATAGATATAACCTATAATATATATTTACTGTATTTATTCATACTGTATACTGCCAAATTCCGGTGTGCAATCAACTCATTATAATTTTTTTTGCCTTTGCCCCGCCTATTTTTTATTATTTGTTTGCTTTGTTTCTATTTTTAAACCGATTTGTTCAGTTAAGCAGGTGTTAGAATAATAGGTTTGCCATCTGTGGTGGTCTGTAAACCACGCTTCCTTCTGTGATAGTCAGGAAATTTTGCTAATTCAGTTCCACTCCTTCTCTACAGGTAGTGCTGCCTGAACTTTATATAACGTTCGTTTCTTACATTATTCCCTTATTTGCTTAATGAATTGTTGTGATAAAGTTTAGATCTCTTAATTTGAAAAATTCGAAAACTACAACTAAAACATTAGTTTGCCTTCTATGGAGTTCAAATCTGGTATGCTCGGTCAAGTTCTTTAACAACTATTCACCTCATCACCTCATTATTAAAAAAAATAAAAGTTTATATTAAGGAAGAGTTGTTCAAACTTTGACAGTTTATTACGATCATCTTGCTGAAGCAGTATCTGTTAAATAAATTATCAATAAATTATCATTTATTCAGTCAGATATCCCAATTCAGCATAGACGACCGTAGACAATGCTTTTGGCTGTATAGCCTCTAGAACAGTTGGCAACGGACCCTAATTTTCTGGATGAATGGGTACGTGAGCAAACAAAATTGCCAAATTTGTAACTACAACAATGCATCTGAGATCGACGCCTCCATTATATAACGTTCTAAGTGCACTTAGAACGTTTTTAATGTTCTTGCATTTTTAAATTCTACGTTCTCTAACTTAAATACTGTCAAAATTTGGTTAATATGCGCCGATCCATTCCGAAGTTATAGGGAAAAATCTACTTAGAATACACATATAATCGTATGTCGCGCGAAAACTTTGAGAGCTCATAACTCAAAACATACTTTTTCGACTTAGAATGTTATAGAACGAAGGCGTCGAGATCACATTCCCCAAAAATCAGTCCGTCCTTGTTTCTTTGAGAACAACGCCAGCCATCACTGCAACGACTAGCACTATAGGTCGATGATTGTCATATATTTTTGCCACACTCCTCATGCCACATTAGATATTCTGAACAAGCGGTTTGATGGCAAAGTCATCCCGCCTGAGGGTGTCACGAACTGGTTACCGAGATTGTGAAACTTGTGGGGTTTTTTAAACAGCAGGTGTATGTGAATAAACAACAAATGACAGTGGTCCTGAAAACCAACACATGGTAACCCACAACATCATTCAAATTCAGTCTGATTTATTCGCCAAAGTCATGGAAATTAAGACATTTCTGATGCTCTCCACCCAGACAAGTCGTGGCGAATATAAGAACGATACTGCATTCCACACAGAATGGCATCATAGGTCCTTCCATTTAAATTTAAAAATAGAAAGTGCTTAATGAAAGACTCGCACAGTAGTTAAACATGTCAAATACAAATCTTCACTGTTACAGCATATATTTTATCTGATTTTCACCTAAAATTCAAGTCTACTTGAAGACTACTATGTTCAGGCATGAGTTTTAATTGAGTTAATATTCGTTTAATTGACAAAATTTTTTTAAGTGTTCAGGCATACGCAAATTAGCTCATTCAATAATCATTGGACAGCTGGAAAACAACAACATTTTTTTATTATTTTATAACAATTCATAAATTTAACACTAAATGTACCGTGACGGGAAAAATTACTCATTAAGATATATTTATAACACCGCTCTTTGCTTTTACGACTTCGATTAAAAAATACATCGAATATATTTTTGAAGATTTACTGCTATCTTGTATTATTTTTGTACTGAGGAATGCATGCAATCTACCCTGACTACTGCGGGAAGTTATTTGCCCTGAGCACAGGTTCTGTATCTTGATTTGCGTATTTTGTGATATAAAACCACTGTTTTGGACATTTTTGGCATTGCCTGGTATGATTCATTATATTGAGGTATATTGTTTGTTTTCTGGCAAATGTATATTCACTCTACTCCAAGCAAGTTTTACAGAAAAAATTTCTAGTGCTATTTTGCTGATAAAAATTCTTATTTTTTTGTTTTCATAGCGTCCTTATCCTTATCAAAATATTTAACTTATTAGAAATTTTATAACATATAGTAGAAAGAGAATGGAATAGGAATTGAAATACAAGAAGTATCGGTAGATTTAGTGTTAATATAAATAAACATACCTTCCACCTCACTCGCCACTTTTATTTGATGTTGTTGATATTTGCATTTTCAATAATAAATTATAAATTGTATAAATAACAAATTGTCCGCATAAGTTGTAACGTTCTCACTGAACATACTTATGACAGTGGTGCATTTTAAGTTTTACTCAATATTATAACAGTTTGCGTATTGATTGCGCAATAAGTAATTGAGACTTTATATGAAATATTGAGCTCAATAACGGCATTTATTGCGATTAACGCAATAAAGGTGCATATCTGAACACTGTATTAGATAGTTTTAGTTCTGATTGTTTTCCTCAAAATACTTGCATTACTCCCAGCATCTCCTGTGCTCTGTTAAAGAAACGATTATTATTGTACAGAAGAAGAGAATTTTTAAGTTTTAATACGCACGTTTAACATACAATATTACTACTCATTTTAAATACAAACAAATTCCAGTAGATTTTAAACAAACCAACAAACATTCATTCAATTTTATATGTATGTACATGATATACAGAAAATGTAATATGTTGTAAATATCTTGAGCGTGTTTATTGCCATATTATTTTCAAATTTACAAAAACTAACTAAAGCTCAACATTCGCTATTATTAAATACGTCTGAAAATAAATGCTACCATACAAAAATAATGTAAAAAAAGTAAGAGCTCATCAGCGATAACCATGAAAATAGGAAATGGAAAAATAAATAAAAAAAGTGTTTCATTGGCAACGTTCCATATTTTTTTAAAAACAGATCTTTACACAAATTTTAAAATAATAAAAAAGCATTTCCTTTTTGCACACTTGAATGGAGTAAAATAATTATATAATATGGAGAGCACGCCCCTAGTTAAAAAAAAATATGATGATTTGACTAAGTTTGGAATTTCTTTAAAAGCCTGTACCTTACCAACAAAGAAATAAATAGTCCTATGAAAATTAATAAGGACAGCAATATGACACTTAGAGATTTGATCTGAAATTAAGTAAAATGAAAAAATAGCTAATAAGTAAACGCATTTATCCTCACCTTATATGTACATATGTATATTATTAAAATAAATTTTATTGCGATTTTATAAAAGTTTTCTTTTTATTTAAAAATTAAAATAGAAATTCACCCTGTGAAAAAATAAGCATACCACATTTTTCTTTATAAATATTAAAAAAAAAATAATAATATGTATTTGCACTTTAATTTAAGTTGTAATTTCGTTTAGAGTGCTTAATATTTTGTAGAGACTTCGGTTTATTCATATTATTTGTTTTTTAAAACCACAAACCATTTAAAGAAAATCCAACTAGACTCCCTCTATCTCGGCATTGATTTATGAGAACTTTATACTACTAATATAAATGATCTATGAATTTAGTTCATAGCAGGAGGTAGTAATTCTGTAGCACCTTTCATAATAAATAACACGGTGCGACAGCGAAAATACACCCGATTAACTACATAGTCTAAGTTATTCACTAGGCTGAGTAGAGCTCAAAAATACTTTTTTATTTTTCTCGAACCCTCCAAACTTGTTTTATTTGACAAAAACGGTTTTCTTGATCTTTTCACACAAAATTATTGATTACCCAAATATGTTTAAACGTATTTAAAAAATTCTAAGTTTTTTAGCGGAGAGATTGGTCCTTAAAACGGTATTCATATACATATATATGTCATGGGTTTTGATGGGGTAAACTTGGAAAATATTATTTTTTTCCCATTTTTTTCAAGTTTAGCTCAAACGTGAAATTGCCATATTTTGCGATAACACAATCAACATCCCTCTGAAAATTTTTGAACTAAAAGTTCATTTGAAAAAAATATATATGAAAAATATGTTGGACTCTTAAAAAAAAAACCTATTGTAATTTTTGCCCGATTTAATCAAACGAAGTGTCAATCTCTTCACAAGATAATGCACTTTCAGAATGTTATCACTTATTTCATATTTTTTTAATTAAAGTTTACTACTATGAATTGACAAACTTGAAAAAATATGAAGAAATTCGCATTTGTCAAGTTTTCCTCATCAAACCGCATAGCATATTAGCTTAAATAATATATATGTGTACATCGTTTTAAAGGCCCATCCCTCTCCTTTTTAAAAGGGTTTAAATTTTGGACATGGGTACAGAAATGTTTGTGTAATCAATAAATTTGTGCGTAAAGTAAAAAAAAACAGTTTTTGTCAAATAAAACAGGTTTGAGAAAAATAAAAAAGTATTTTTGAGTTCTACTCAACCTAGTGAATAACTTTGACTATGTAGTTACTCGGCTGTATTTAATTTTTTGTATTTTGTCGCATAGTGTAATTAATTAATAAAATAAATATATAAACTATAAATTTTTATACAAACTTTTGCCTAAAATTCATGAAATTGCAAAAATATATTGCCGCACTAAGACTATTGCTGTCCACTGTATAAATAATATTTCAAATTATATATGATGTATTTTAAAAGGCTTGAATCTTCAAAGATGTTTTCAGGCTAGTGAAAAACAAAATAACTTTTTATTCTGTTTTTACATAGGCAGTGATATCAGATACTTTCAAAGTAGTGAAATTTTATATTGTCATGTAAAAACAGCGTTTGTATATTGAATATTTATAAAAATGATTGCAGATTAAGTAGATGTGAAATGTTGCGTATCACTCTGCACTTTTTAAAAAGTATACATATACATATACATATAAACATACTTATTAAGGTAATTTAATGGCATACTCAGAATGAATTGTTTCTCAGAAATCTGTCGTTCGGAGTCGACTTTAAACTGTAGGTCCCACCACTCATGTATAAAATTAACGCACACAACATAAGTGGTGTGAGAAGCTAGGCCGTAATCCTGTCTGAAGGGTTGTAATGAGCAAAAAAAAAGTGTATTTATTAATATAATTAAGAAAACACAGAATATCTATGTATATATCTGCAAGAAATTTATACTCAAAAAATTAAAACAATTAAATAGGGTTACCTTTTGCAGCAGCGATGGGCTCTTCGATTCGATGCTGGTGACTTCAACTGAGGGGAGTATACTAGGTTATAGATAGATACATATCTTACATTAGGAAGTTGTTGTTGTTGTTGTTGTGGGTTTATTTGATAAGGTTGATAACACAGTGACACGGTAAAGCCGCCATAAAGCATAAAGAACTATTTAAACTAACAGAAGTTTCTGGAGCAAAAAATAATTTAAAAAGGATGATTTTATTAAGAAGACCACAGTTACACTAACAGTTAATTTCTCTTTCGGTTATTATGCCGTTAGTGTACAAGCATCATCATTTCTTGGAAAGCCCAAACTATTTCTTTGCATGTGCTCTTAACTAGGTACGGGTATGTGATATCTAACCCCTTTTAGGGTTAGGTGTTACGCCGAGAGATATTTGAAAATCTAATTAAAATGATTTATTAAATATAGGATAACTTAGAAAAATTTCTATAAAAATTAATTTTAACTTTATTAACCCAAAACAAATTATGAAATAAACTCAAGATAACGTTCCCAAAAATGGTTAGGTCCTAGGTAAAGTTTGTGTGAGTATTCTAATTAGATAGAACGAAAGAAAAATGTAATTTACCGCTAACCTTAGCTGCATAATAGGTACTCGATCAGTCAGTGGCAACTTTACTAATTAGCTCGCCAATTAGTGCCAATTAGTACGATGAACTGGCATAAAATTATATTCAGAAATTAATTTAAAATATTTTAAATACAATTAATTGTACTTGTTAAGCATTTTTTTAATGTGAAACAAATTTTAACAATTTCTTCAACATTATAGACATCCACAACTCTAATTTACACATAGCAACATTGTTGATAAACAATTCAAGATTATAGACATCCTTAACTACAATATAAAGAATGCAACATTGTTGATAAACTCTGACAAAATATTGTATGTAGGAGATCAATGTTTATATACATAAATATCTACATGTTTCTCGAGATGTTTATTGTATCTACACTTTAATTATTTACACCACGGATGTTTTTGTTGCAACATGTGTATAATATGTTTAATCTATGTTCCTGAATATACATTAAGTTGTTAAACACTACGGACTGCAGCTTTATAATTTCCACAGTGGAAGTTAAACTTTGCTGATTGTGTGGTAAAATTTACATTTTAAACCTTTTTGTTATTTTTTTTATAAAAATTATTTGTTTAATGTTATAATTGCCTTTTAAGATTTTAGAATTATTTTTATTAGTTTTTAATAATATATGACATTACTGAACTTAATAAACAATTGGTAATTTGAGAAAATATATCAAAGGGAAATCTAGACACTAAAGTTTTTATTTTTAATAAAATGTGGCCATTGTACTTGACGTTGCTGGCCCAGTTTTAACAGGACCGTTATTAAGTAAGTGTCAGTCCAATCGATTAATTTACAGGGTTAAGAACTTTTTTCTTAATGTAAATTTTTAAACGTTAAAAATTTTTTTCTGTCATTATTACAACAATAGAAGCACGAATGAGGAATATTTCAACCTTAGTCTTAAATAATTTAAAACCCCTTTGTGTAACAATTCTAGAAATTTCTTTAAAGAAAAAATAATCTCAATTTAAACTAGACATAAAGTTTGTAAAATATTTTACTCTATGTGGGTCTACATGTTGTTGTGTATGACTAGATTTACAAAAAAACCCATACCATACACTATACCACTGGTGTAAAAACATTACAGGTTTAAAAGTGCTTAAGGTTTTAAATTAAAGGGATATAGAACAAAAAAAGAAAATATAAACAAAAAGAGAAAGTAATTAAGGCTTAACAAAAATAACAAAAGGCAAAAGGGACGAGAAGCAAAACCGACAACCTTTTAAGAACCCAATTCTATTTTTGTTACATTAGATTATTTGAAATAAGAAACACTACAACAAGCTAACTACCATTTCTAAATACCATATGTTGTTAGGAAAGCATCGAAAATAAATTAAAACAAGCACACACATTCTACAACAACAGGAGATGGAAGCATGCAGGTAAAGCATCACAAACATTATGTGGATTAGTAGCTAACAATGTATGTTCTAGGATATATTTTAGTTAAATAATGTCTTAAAATACTTTGTTGTTTTTTTTTTCTTATTTACTCACTAATATCATTGCAATATGTGACTCAGATTTTTTACATAACATTTTTTCTACTGAAGTGGCATGAAAGGCTAACTTACACGATAAGGGCTTACGTACGTAAACAGGGAAGGTAGAAAATATTACAGAATTCCACACGCATTTTTAAAATGGAAAAGCAAATTTTACGACAGATTTATTTGCGTTTAGAATTTTATCAAAGCTCCAAAAATAAAATAAAATCAATGGTTTACTTTTACGGAACAGCATAATCTCTACTTTTTCAAATTTTGACAACTTCTAGGAAAAGTGTTGAAAAAACTGTACCGTTCTTTAGAACTTCTTCCAGTGTTATATGTATGCGATGTATTTGATCGACCATTAAAAACCGAATACTTTGAAAGCCTCAAGACAATTAAGATATTCATACATTTATACATAATTGGCATTACACTCCTTCAGTCAGGATTGCGATCTAGATTCTCAAAACACTCATGTTGTGTGTGTTAATTTTCTATACATGAGTGGCGGGACCTACAGTTTAAAGTCGATTCCGAACGTAAGACCTTTTTTGAGAAAAATAGGAATTTTATTTACTCTCAGAGTTTATGCCAGAAATTTGGTAAGAGGAAGTCGCCAAAGAAATATTTTTTATTATTTCGGTTTAATGGAGATGTCTGACCTGGGGTTTAAACCCAGGCCTCATGTCTAATAAGCCAACACACTACCTACTATACTACGGCGACTTCTAGTCGCAAGATACAGATGCTCTAATACTGATCAGCATACGCTAGATGTATTGTGTGAACTTAAATTTTGAAAAATATTAATAATTTTAAGAATTTTTTACTAGGTTTTAGGGGATATTTTCTATTTTAAGTGCTTTTTTGGTGCAAAATTATGTTTTTGAAACATTTTTATTGCGTTTGCAGGTGAAAAGACTTGTCATTTCGGAAAAATTCCATAGTGACTTATACATTTTGAGTAGTATGTTTATGGGGTTTCGGGGGCACTTATTCCATACAAATTTAGGAGCATGCATAGCTATAAAAGAGTAAGAACATTGCAGAATTGTTAAATGAATTGTGTGCGATCGGTCTTTAGGTTTGTAACATGTATTATGAAAAGGTAATGCTTTTTAATGTGTATGTGTGTGTGTGTGTGTGTTAAAATTTGGGAGCATACATATCTGGAAAAGAATTAAATCATTTTAATTTTCAATTTTTCCCTACAAATTTGGGATCATACCTGCTTATTCTTGTTCATTTTATTTGTATTGCTTTTCAAACGAATGGTTGGACGGACAGAATGAGTGTGTGCACGTTTCCTCATCTACATCCCAGAGTACAAGTAGACTGTAATGTGAAAATGTATATACGTATGTACGAATGTTTGGACGGACAGAATGAGTGTGTGCGTAACATGTAATGTGTATGATCGTTTTTTTTTTTAATAGTAAATTCTTGACACGTATTCCTCATGACCACAGGTAGAAGAAATAGAAATATAAACTGATAAGAAAGGATAGGTTGGTTGTGCGGTTGTTTTTTATTTTTTGTATGATTTAATTAGAAGGATCTTTAATTTTAAATGTGATAAGAAAGAAATGTATAGTTATGCATGTGGGTTTTTTTTGCACGCATAAGTATAAGTAATATCTGTTTTCACATAATTGAATTTACTGATTGATTTACAACACCCCAGAGTATAAATAGACTTGTTTTTAAGGATTTAGAATTTTTTAGTTTTACTGTTTTAAATAAATGAAATTATAGAATAAAGGAATTAATTAAAACAAATTAGTTTTTTATTTTTTGAAAATTTTATTACATATTTCTTTCTTCAGATTTTTACAGATTCGAATTTAAAAATACGTTTATACAGATTAAATAACTTAAGTGTTAACAAATATTGTGTATAAAATGTTTGACATCGACAAATGTTGAAAGATTGTGAATAAGTATTTTCACAATAATACAAACGTATGACATATTAATACATAAAAATGGATTACTTATTTTACTAATGTTACATATTCTTAGTTCATTTATAAGTTTCATAAATAAATCTATATGTTTTATTAATAGTTCTTCCAATACAGCTGATGTTACCATTTTTGTTTCCCTTCTTTAAAAATTTGATAGTAGGTTGTGTTAGTGCGGGACGATGTACTCTGAATTATTTCATTTTAATTTATATTTATTGAATAAAAATGTTAAACACAAGTGCCCACAATTAAATGTAATAAATTTTTGGTTTCGTTCTTAATTATATTCAATAGGAAATTTTAAGTAGTTGACAATCTCAAGTGGTGGTTGTAAGTTTCCAAAGCTATCAAAGTATTCTTTATAGTTGTGGTTTTTATAATATGCTACCCAATGTGTTCCCATACCATTTGAATCATCTAAATTAACAATGCCGCATTCTTGTTTGAATGGTTTTTCAGGTAAAGAATCACGCATGAAAACACCCCTAAAATGTTTGAGATGTCTTCCATATTTATTCAAATCCAAATCTGTTAATGGGCGATTGGATAGGTTATCTAATAGTTTTTGGAGCTGGACTATAGTAGAGACCATACCCAGTTTTATATGGTTTGAGGTACAACCCTTTACCCATTGCAATTGATTCCATATATCTATTATGACGGTTAGCTTCAGACAATTGTTCTTTTCCATTTTTGATAGCATTTACTGCTTTGACAATAGCGGATCCTCCACTTGCCAAACCACCAAGCGCTGACAATGCTGTTAGTACGGGAATAAGTGGAAGAAATCCTCCAATTTTCGCTACAGGTCTAACTCTCGGTATTATAATATCTGCTCGCTTTTTCCCTTTAAAATTTGAATGAATAGCCTTTTGAGCTATTTTAACAGCATCATTTATATCAAGGGGTTTCTGTTCTTTCAATTGTTTTAAAGTTTTTCTCACAGTAGCTGTGAATAATTTCTTATTACACTTATTCATTTTTCCTTTTCTCATTATTTTTGAATTTTTTCTTTTCTTATGTCTCTGCTCCTTCAAACCTAATCCAAATTTCACTTTAGCTTTCATAGCGTTTGTCACAAACCACGCGTTAGCACGTTCTTTAATATCACTATCTTTAGATTTAACTCGTTGCCAGGCAATATTTGATCTGCTTGATGTCTTGTGTCTATATCTTTTGATAGTGAATATGCAATATCGTGCTCTCTACAAGCTGCGTAAAATAAATTTATACCCTTATCTCCTCTTGCTAAACGTTTTTCAAGTTTTGTACCAGGTCCACAAAACTGATAACCAGGTAGATGTAATTCAACAGGTACTTTATTTATTAAGTTGTTTACAAATCCTCTTCTCATCTTACACTGGCTGAGGTTTTGTTTTGACTGTAGATTATAACAAATTTTTTTCGTTACTTTTATACCTCTTTGCAAAAATAGCTGAAATCAAGACGATCTCCTATATATACAGCAATTTATATGATTTCAGTATGTTAATTTTTTGATATTGATTTTGATCTCCTTTGTATCTGATCACGATCTACTTTACATCTGATCAGGATCTGCTTTGTATCTGCTCACGATCTACTTTATATATGATATGATAACGATCTGCTTTTTTGGTTTTTGGTTTTGTCTATTTTATTTTAATTTTTTTTTATTATTTTTTTTTTGACATTACCATGTTTTAGGTAAACATGTTCTACCTCAATGTTTAAATTGTTTATTTGATCAGCTAGATCATCATGTATTTGTGTTATATACATACATATATATATATATATATATATATATTTTGTGTTTATGATTATCTTTATTGAAACCTTCTCCAAATTTATTAATATAAGACATTTCTTTCACTCTTCTAATAAATTATGTTAGCTTCTTTAAGTTCTTCGATAATAGAGATTATTTCGTTTTGATGATTGTTGTGACCAGAACCTACCGATGAAAGAAGTAAACGTAGTCTGTCAACTAGTTCATTAGGATCATCCCAATGTATGTAATTTGATTTCAGATTATTTTGTAATTTTAGCATTAAACCACTGCCTTTTGTTAAAATGTTTGTTGTTGCTTCGAATAAATGTTTAATTATTCGTATATATTTGAAGGCTCGTGTTCCTTTCACTTGTTCATTAGGTTCATAGCGACGTTTATGTGCATTGGTATGAATTAAAATCTCTTTATATTTTTTCAAATCATTTTTAGAATAATGGAGAGTTTTTTATGGAATACTAGTTCAAATAATCCAGGCGTCATTTTCAATTTCATATTCCCTATCTGCATAGCATAGAATACGCTATATCGTGCCTGCTATACCAGCTATATCAGCTATACCAGCTATATCAGCTATTCCAGCTATAGCAGGTATAGCTGGTGTAGTGTTTCATGCGAAGAGGTATGAAAGTATTGAAAAAAATGGTTATAAACTACAGTCAAAAGAAAAAAACCTAATCAGTGTAAGATTGGAAGAAGATTTGTAGACAACTTAATAAACAAATTATATGTTGAATTACATCCACCTGGTTATCAGTTTTGTGGACCTGATACAAAACTTCAAAACGAATAGCAAGAATAAAGGAAATAAAGGAATAATTTATTGGATGCAGATTGTAGAAAGCACGATATAGCGTACTCAAAATCAATGGATATAGACACAAGCCATCAAGCAGATCGTGATCAGGTACAAATCAGATCGTGACCAGATAGCAAGCAGTTCGTGATCAGATATAAAGCAGATCGTAATCAGATACAAAGCAGATCATAATCAGATAGCGAGCAGATCATAACCAGATCAAATTCAATATAAAAAATTATTATAATGTCTAAACATTACCATAATAAAGTGTTGGAAGATCTTGTAAAGACAAGGGCTGTTCTAAAGAAAAAGTTAAAAAATATTAAACTGAATCAAATAGATAGAGTTAATTTATTAGAAGATACCTTTAAACCAATAACAAAAGCACTTAAAAAAATCATTGGAAAACTTAAAGATAAACATAAGAATATAGACAACACTATTAATGATGACGATGATTATGATGATGTAAATGATGATAATGAAAACATCCCAAAACTTGAACATAAGCATAAGGATGTAGACAACACTATAGATGATGAGGAAGATTATTATGACGTAAATGGTGATAATGAAATCATTGGAAAACTCGAAGATAAGCATAAGGATACAGACAACACTATTGATGATGATGACGATTATTATGACGATTATTATGACGTAAATGCTGATAATGAAATCATCGGAAAACTTGAAGATAAGCATAAGGATATAGACAACACTATTGATGATGACGATGATTACGATGATGTAAACGGTGATAATAACGATTTTCAGTATGAAAATATTTCAACTGATGATAATGATGATGAAAAAAACTATGACCATAATAGACCTGTATCAAGTACATGTATCAAGAACTTGAAAAGAAAACAATGTTTAAGGCTGACGAAAAATTCTCCATTATTTGAAAATATACAAACACTTATTAATAATAAGCAATTGGAAAAAATTTATGGTTTTAATCAAGATGTAGACGGTAGTTGGAGATATGGCAAGGAAAAATTAATATTTAATAGAGATAATACTATGCAGATAGGGAATATGAAATTGAAAATGACGCCTGGATTATTTGAACTAGTATTCCATAAAAAACTCTCCATTATTCTAAAAATGATTTGAAAAAATATAAAGAGATTTTAATTCATACCAATGCACATAAACGTCGCTATGAACCTAATGAACAAGTGAAAGGAACACGAGCCTTCAAATATATACGAATAATTAAACATTTATTCGAAGCAACAACAAACATTTTAACAAAAGGCAGTGGTTTAATGCTAAAATTACAAAATAATCTGAAATCAAATTACATACATTGGGATGATCCTAATGAACTAGTTGACAGACTACGTTTACTTCTTTCATCGGTAGGTTCTGGTCACAACAATCATCAAAACGAAATAATCTCTATTATCGAAGAACTTAAAGAAGCTAACATAATTTATTAGAAGAGTGAAAGAAATGTCTTATATTAATAAATTTGGAGGTTTCAATAAAGATAATCATAAACACAAAATATATATATATATATATGTATGTATATAACACAAATACATGATGATCTAGCTGATCAAATAATTTAAACATTGAGGTAGAACATGTTTACCTAAAACATGGTAATGTCAAAAAAAAAAATAATAATAAAAAAAAATTAAAATAAAATAGACAAAACCAAAAACCAAAAAAGTAGATCGTTATCAGATATAAAGTAGATCGTGAGCAGATACAAAGCAGATCCTGATCAGATGTAAAGTATATCGTGATCAGATACAAAGGAGATCAAAATCAATATCAAAAAATTAACATACTGAAATCATATAAATTGCTGTATATATAGGAGATCGTCTTGATTTCAGCTATTTTTGCAAAGAGGTATAAAAGTAACGAAAAAAATTTGTTATAATCTACAGTCAAAACAAAACCTCAGCCAGTGTAAGATGAGAAGAGGATTTGTAAACAACTTAATAAATAAAGTACCTGTTGAATTACATCTACCTGGTTATCAGTTTTGTGGACCTGGTACAAAACTTGAAAAACGTTTAGCAAGAGGAGATAAGGGTATAAATTTATTTTACGCAGCTTGTAGAGAGCACGATATTGCATATTCACAATCAAAAGATATAGACACAAGACATCAAGCAGATCAAATATTAGCTGAAAAAGCCTGGCAACGAGTTAAATCTAAAGATAGTGATATTAAAGAACGTGCTAACGCGTGGTTTGTGACAAACGCTATGAAAGCTAAAGTGAAATTTGGATTAGGTTTGAAGGAGCAGAGACATAAGAAAAGAAAAAATTCAAAAATAATGAGAAAAGGAAAAATGAATAAGTGTAATAAGAAATTATTCACAGCTACTGTGAGAAAAACTTTAAAACAATTGAAAGAACAGAAACCCCTTGATATAAATGATGCTGTTAAAATAGCTCAAAAGGCTATTCATTCAAATTTTAAAGGGAAAAAGCGAGCAGATATTATAATACCGAGAGTTAGACCTGTAGCGAAAATTGGAGGATTTCTTCCACTTATTCCCGTACTAACAGCATTGTCAGCGCTTGGTGGTTTGGCAAGTGGAGGATCCGCTATTGTCAAAGCAGTAAATGCTATCAAAAATGGAAAAGAACAATTGTCTGAAGCTAACCGTCATAATAGATATATGGAATCAATTGCAATGGGTAAAGGGTTGTACCTCAAACCATATAAAACTGGGTATGGTCTCTACTATAGTCCAGCTCCAAAAACTATTAGATAACCTATCCAATCGCCCATTAACAGATTTGAATTTGAATAAATATGGAAGACATCTCAAACATTTTAGGGGTGTTTTCATGCGTGATTCTTTACCTGAAAAACCATTCAAACAAGAATGCGGCATTGTTAATTTAGATGATTCAAATGGTATGGGAACACATTGGGTAGCATATTATAAAAACCACAACTATAAAGAATACTTTGATAGCTTTGGAAACTTACAACCACCACTTGAGATTGTCAACTACTTAAAATTTCCTATTGAATATAATTAAGAACGAAACCAAAAATTTATTACATTTAATTGTGGGCACTTGTGTTTAACATTTTTATTCAATAAATATAAATTAAAATGAAATAATTCAGAGTACATCGTCCCGCACTAACACAACCTACTATCAAATTTTTAAAGAAGGGGAACAAAAATGGTAACATCAGCTGTATTGGAAGAACTATTAATAAAACATATAGATTTATTTATGAAACTTATAAATGAACTAAGAATATGTAACATTAGTAAAATAAGTAATCCATTTTTATGTATTAATATGTCATACGTTTGTATTATTGTGAAAATACTTATTCACAATCTTTCAACATTTGTCGATGTCAAACATTCTATACACAATATTTGTTAACACTTAAGTTATTTAATCTGTATAAACGTATTTTTAAATTCGAATCTGTAAAAATCTGAAGAAAGAAATATGTAATAAAATTTTCAAAAAATAAAAAACTAATTTGTTTTAATTAATTCCTTTATTCTATAATTTCATTTATTTAAAACAGTAAAACTAAAAAATTCTAAATCCTTAAAAACAAGTCTATTTATACTCTGGGGTGTTGTAAATCAATCAGTAAATTCAATTATGTGAAAACAGATATTACTTATACTTATGCGTGCAAAAAAAACCCACATGCATAACTATACATTTCTTTCTTATCACATTTAAAATTAAAGATCCTTCTAATTAAATCATACAAAAAATAAAAAACAACCGCACAACCAACCTATCCTTTCTTATCAGTTTATATTTCTATTTCTTCTACCTGTGGTCATGAGGAATACGTGTCAAGAATTTACTATTAAAAAAAAAACGATCATACACATTACATGTTACGCACACACTCATTCTGTCCGTCCAAACATTCGTACATACGTATATACATTTTCACATTACAGTCTACTTGTACTCTGGGATGTAGATGAGGAAACGTGCACACACTCATTCTGTCCGTCCAACCATTCGTTTGAAAAGCAATACAAATAAAATGAACAAGAATAAGCAGGTATGATCCCAAATTTGTAGGGAAAAATTGAAAATTAAAATGATTTAATTCTTTTCCAGATATGTATGCTCCCAAATTTTAACACACACACACACACACACATACAAATTAAAAAGCATTACCTTTTCATAATACATGTTACAAACCTAAAGACCGATCGCACACAATTCATTTAACAATTCTGCAATGTTCTTACTCTTTTATAGCTATGCATGCTCCTAAATTTGTATGGAATAAGTGCCCCCGAAACGCCATAAACATACTACTATTTTGTAAAGAAATGTGTGTACCACTCGACTGTGCATTCGAATAAAACAACATTTTATAAATACAAAAAAAAAACTATTTCAAAAAAAAAAGATTTAAATAAGCTCTTTCTGCATTGATATTTAAAATGTTAAACAATTCTCACAAACATCTTTTGTTGGCGTTGCAAATACACAACAGCCAAAAAACTTAAGTAGATTTTAGTATGACATGAATTGCTGGAAATATATATTTTGCGATATATTCTGTATTTGTATTTGGGAAAAGTCGACTTAATTTTTTCATATATACTCTTTAAATATTTATGTTTGTTGAATAATTTGTTTGCAAAATAACAATTCAACAATTGCGTAAAATCCTTACATTTTAAATAAGTAAACAACAGTTGCAACATGTGATATTCCATATTTGTTTTTTTTATCATTCAATTTACTTTTGCTATAATTTATATACAATATAATAATAACCACATTGATAGATTTCTTATAAATTCCAGAAACTAATGGCGTTTTCTTTTCTAAAGATAATGTAACAAGAAGAAATGGTTTCATGGTAAAATGATTGCCCTCAGTGAGGGAAAAATGTTGCACTTCGTGCCAACACAAAATCACAGAAGGAAACTTTATTTCCTTCATACAACAGGCACACATATGTATGTATCAAACTGAAATAATCTAAATAGCTAAATATCGGGTGGGTGTTGTATTGCTTTTATTTCTTTCTAAAAATTCGTATTTAAGTTTCCAATATACAAATGTGGAATCGGGAACAGAAGGACAGACGAGAAATAGGCAACACTACTAATCGCAGTACCCCAGCTAAATTAGAATGATTAACGAACCACCCCTTAATCGAACATATTTGGGACGAACCGGACACTTGAAAACCTGACGTCAAACCACGAAGTAAATCGGTGCAGTAAACAGTGACGGCTCACATTAGGAGAACGATTAACAAATTGTTACAACATCATTCTTAAAACATCAATAATGTTAAATATCATTACTAAATAAAAATATTTAAAATATTTAAATTTTAAGTGGGGGCTGAGGGCATATGGTCCGAATGCTTTGCGTATTTCAGATATATGTATTCCTTTTAAATATTCTTTTTAACTACAAAATTTGATAGCTTGGTACAAGTAATATTAGAAAAATTATTTAGATTAGCTCATAAAAATGGTCGACAATTCTTTATCGAAAATAATGAAATTAAAGCATTTCTCAGTACGAATTTACTTATGGGATATCATATTGGGCCAACATTTAGAAATTATTGATCTATAGAAAAAGATATGGTGGTACCCTATAAGTATCTCAAATGTTATGCCAAGGCCTCAAGTTCCTGTTAAAAGAAATTTTCACTTTATTTAAGGAAATATTTAATTTTATTAATGAATTGATATTACATTACATACATTATTGGTCATTACAACCCTTCAGTCAGGATTGCAACCTAGTTTCTCACACCACTTATTTTCATGTGTGTGTTAATTTCATACATGAGCGGCGGGACCTACAGTTTAAAGTCGACTCCGAACGACAGATTTTTGAGAAACTTTTCATGGCAATTTTATTTACTCTCAGAGTTTTTGCCAGAAATCTGCTGAGAGAGGAAGTCGCCGAATTTTTGTATTTTACTTTGATGTCTGGCCTGGGGCTCGAACCCTGGCTTTTCGTCTAATAAGCCAACACAATACCTACTAGACCACGGCGACTTCAATGAATTGATATTAGTATGGAAAATAATAGAAGAAAATATTTTTTCTTAATTTCAACTATTGAAACAATTTATATAAATTTTACCTCTTAACGATTATTGGGACATCTGCATACATACATATGTACATATGTCCCAAAAATTAAAATAAATTAAATTAATTTTAAAATATGTGTTTTTGGGCATCTAATGAATTACCCTAAATAGACAAAATAATATATGGATGGTCTTCAAAGGCATAGTTAAACTATATTAATTGATTTAAATAAGGATATGAATGAAAAAAATTAAATTTAAGTAGGCTTTTTGTCGGTATATATGTATGTATAATGTATACCATGTATGTTACGTATTTAGCTGTTACAATTATCTTGATGCTCATAACAGATAAAATAAAGGTCTTATTATTAATGAAGTTATAGTTATTAAAGATTATATTTATTTCCTCGTGTTGTTAGCTGATGTGTTCTCAATTTTCAAGGTAAAGGTAAGGGTAAGGTATTAACTGCAAAAATTACTAATAAATATCAACTTATTCAGCATACCTAGAAGTCATGTAAAGTACGATTAACCATCAGATTTTTTTTGTAATACACATTATATTGGTAATCTGTTGGCGTTTCTCTCAGAAAGATGGAACGAACCCAATCAACGATCAGGTGACGGAAAGTTTAACTTTTACTAAAACTTACTGCATTCTGCGCTGGTAGCAGCTTCTTTCCAGTTACATCAAGTCTTATCAGTAATCGCACTTTACGTTTTGTCATTGGTATGGCACTATTGCATGAGGTTAGGCTAAATTCAAGATCACCATAAGATTCTGTCCTATTCTGAATTCGATTTTTTATTCTAATTATATTTATTTGAAGTCACCGTAGTCTAGTAGGTATTGTGTTGGCTTATTGGACATGAGGCCTCGGTTTAAACCCCAGGTCAGACATCTTCATCAAACCGAAATATGAAAAAAAAATTCTTTGGCGATTTCCTCTTAACAGATTCTTGGCAAAAATTCTGAGAATAAATAAAATTGCCATGAAAAGTTTCTCAAAAAAATCTTTCGTTCGGAATAGACTTTAAACTGTAGGTTCCGCCACTCATGTATAAAATTAACACATTTTTCATAGCCTTCACAGGAATACCCAGCTCAGATATTGCAACAAAAATATGACCCCTTATGGGGCTATCATGCTTATAGTGGATGAAAAGATGGTGTGTGTTGACTTGTTTTTCACGATTTTTCTCCAGGATTAGACCAAATGCGAAGATCTGGTCTCTTGTGGACTTACTTACTTTGAAAACGCACTGATATGGTTTAATCAGTGTTTTGACGTGTGGCTTCAGTCATTCATACAATACGCTCGTAAATGCGAGAGGGAGGAGTCTTATACCCCTCTAGTTGGCGCATATCATTGGGTCTCTCTTTATGGACAGAACGGAGGACCCAGAGGTTCATTTGGCATAATTTCCTCTAGCCATATTTTGTAAATTAGCTTGTTCATTACCTCCGGTTTGAAACAATTCAGGGCGCAGGCTATGAAGATCTGTAGCTTTCTTGTCCTTCATGTTCAAGACCAATTTGTAATAAAAATTAATAATATTGCAGTTTAACAGGTCATAATTTCTTTCTTTGTATTATTTTAATTTTATTTTAAATTTATTTTGAATTTAAAAGACACAAAACAAAAAATTTAATGAATTTATCATCTCTTTTAATACAAAAACCGCTTGTTCTGTTTAAATAATTTTGTATTGTAACGTAACCCTCGGATTGTAACTGGTATACTAATTAGAAAAAGTTTCATTTAATTATGTTTTGAAGATTTTTGTGTTTTTGGTCAGGCAGTCTTTACAACCCAATGAGAAATGTAATTTTAAAAAAGGGTCTGTTTTGGTGATACGTTTTACGATTTTTTTCTTCGTACTGCTGCTTTTTGTTTGCATTTAGAGACTTTCCATATTCTTTTGTAAAAAGATAAGAGAAAAATATATTAAAAAAATTCAAGACGATACACAAAAATATTTGAAGAAAAAACACGACCCAGAATTTACTGTAAAAAATGAAATTTTTTGCTCCTTCGCTTAAGTTAATTACTTGAAAAGGAATTAGAGCGGTAGAGCGGAACAAAATAGGCCTTTTTTGGTCGGAAGGCAAAAAAAGATGTGCCAGGTGTACCGGTATGAAATAACTCTTTTTTTTAATAAAACATTAATTTCTAATAATTTTATTCAAGAATTTGACATTGCTGGCTACACATTTTTTCTATATTACGTGGGCATATAAAAAGGCAAGACAAACCATGCAACGAGTAGTAAGAATTCAGTCAGTATTGTGTGAAGACGCGTTGTGTGTGAAGAAAACAATCGTGGTTTGAAGATCGTTCTGCCGAACATTTGTTAGTGTGTACGCGATCAGAAGTGTAAAGAAGAATAACGAATAAAGCAAATTATTGTTGGATTCATCAAGTTGTAAATAGTGGCACACAAAATTGTGCGAATAATTAAGAGTTTAAATTAAACTAAACACAGTTTTATTTTTATTTTGTTTGCAATCAACGAACTCATATTTTAAACGTTTTTAAAAAGGTAAAAACGTAACAATATGAATTGATTTGCAGCGTATTCGGTCGGGCTACTGCCAAGTAAGAATTTATGCATACAAATTCTGTCTGATGACGACAATATTTTGTGTGGGATTTAAGTCTAAATAATTATACATAAATTCTGAGACTTTCTATTGGAAGACTGCATATCGCGTCTGAAATTAAAATTGTATTTAAAAAAATATTTTTTATATAATTTCTTTATTTTATTATTATATTTTTTTATTATTATTATATACAGTGGTGGCCACAAATTTAAGATAATAAATAAATAAGTAAATAATAATAAATAAGTAAAATTATACATTTGTAATAATTTTTACATCTTATCAAAAATATTTTAGGTCCATGATATTTTTCTTAAGATTTTAGTAATATTAGGAAGAAAAATTAATAATATTTTGCTACCTATATTTGGTAAAAAGTTTTTATTTACATATTATAGATCAAGACAAAATGCTAGTCGGGATTTGATATTTTTTTGACACAAGTGGTTTACGTTGTGCAATACACCCACGCAAGTTTTTCTCATTTAGACATCTTCTTATTGCCCTAGACAAAATATCAATACCAAAATCCAATACAATTTTATTTTTATTTTACTTGAGGTCGTGAAAGGATTATTAGCAGCTACTTTAGGGTGTGGTTTTTCGGGCTCTAGGTTGCTGTTTGACATTTTTGGTGGTACCATGTTGCTTGATGTGTTCCAGCGCGTTGTAAACCTTGCATCTAAAACATTTAAGTAGCTTGGATATCTCCATTTTTCCAGTTTTCGCTCGGCATCGGTATTCCACGTACCTCTGACCATTTATAATTAAATATTTCTATGTATTCCAACATAAAATAAAATAAAACATTCGTTGCTCAACGCTTAGCGTCAAAAAACACCAAAAAATCACTTAAATCACCAATTTCAAATAAACCTTTTTACAATAATATGATCAAAAAGCAACAAAATGTAAAAAGAAACAAAATAAAATAATGGTACTTTTTCTTAATATTACAGGGTACATAGAAAAATAAAGAATATCAATTTTGATATTACAGGATTGTAAATATTATCACAACTAAATCAGTCATATGTCGTGTCTTAAATTCGTGGCCACCACTGTATATATATTTTATATGCTAATCGTATCTATGTATATACGAATACAAATCAATATTCATATGTACATACATGCGTATTTATTCTAATTTATAAATATTAAAAATAAGTTATATTTTTGCTGAAGGTTCTGTATATTTTAATTAAACAAAACATGTATGTATGTGCTACATTTTTTCGAATAGCAGAATACAAGATAAAATATGTTATAAGGGCAACAACTATTCTTATATACAATAAAGGTTAAAACATTAGGGTCTTATTTTATAGCAAACAAAATCTAAAAATTATAAATTAGATCAGTATAAAGAATTATTATGCACGAAAAAAGTTGTATATTTGTAGACGATTTATAATATCGAGCGCATATCTATCTAATCCCTATTGGTTTTTAATAAACAAAAACAAACGAAAATAATAAAAATTTATACAAAGGTCCAAGCCGATCGACGTAAGCGGGCCTAAACTAAAATACATTTTAATTTGAATTTAAATATGGGCCCTTAGGAATTTTAATTCAAAAGCATTCTCTTCAATTTTCTATTGTGGCAGTGAAGTGTATTTCATAAGTTTTACTACAATTTTGAGTACATACCTAATGTGCTCAGAATTTTATGAATTTAAATAATTTATGTACTTATAATTTTGTTTATGTTTCTAAAATGCTAATGGAAAATTTAATTTTTGATTGTAGTTTTTCTATTAAAATCTTTTCAGTTCAATTAGTTTCTATTCAATATTTTTCAAAAAATTTTGTTTTCATTTTAATTAGAATTTATTTTGTTTTAATAAAATATTGTCAATAATTTTCTTGTTTAAAATAAATTTAATAAGTCAATTCGAATTAAATTGTGCCCTATACTTTTGAAATTAATAATGGGATAATAGAAGTAAAAAACAATAACACGGTGTGGCAGTCAAAATTCATCATCATTCATAGTATATATGTATACCATTTTAAAGGCCCATCCGGGCATCGGTTTAGAAATGTTCGTGTAATCAATAAATTTTGTTCGTAAAGTTCAAAAAAAAAACAGTTTTTGTCAAATACAACAATTTTGGAGGGTTCAAGATATATAAAAAAAATATTTTTAAGTTCTACTCTACAAAACTCACAACCTGCACTATGTGATTAGCTGGGAATATTTAATTTTTTTTCTATTTTATCTCATAGTGTTTTTAGTAAAGCATTTGAATAGAGTTTGTTGCAACCGAAACTTTTTTAGCCAACTTAAAACCAAACCAAAACGGCAGAGAAAACTTAGGAAATTCTTATTTTACGTAAAAATACAAAATACGTGAAAAATAAAGAGTTAAAATTTTTTTTAATCATGTCACGTAAGCTAAATTTTGAAAAGAATTCTTGCGTATTTTACAACTTCATAGGCATCTGTCATGCAGAATTCACAACACATATGATTTGGAAGCTTTTCGGGAAGGTGTTCATCGCTGTCTAGCTGTGCACCAATAATATTTAATGAAGAAGAATCGGCGCCTTCTTTTGATAATTACATACATACATGTAGGAATTTGTTGATTCCTTTTATTTATTATTAAATAAAACACGGAATATTAAATTAAATTCATTTTATTTAGGCGGTAAAAAAATAAAAATATGCATAAAACTAATGTTAAAGAAATTAAAATGAATAGCCGCGTTTTTTCATAGCGGTCAACACTTCGAAAACTAAATATTATAAACTTCACTGTTCGAACGTCACTGTAACACTATATTCTGTAAAACTAAATCTCAATACTTTTCCCTGTCTGTCAGTTGTTCACAATATATTCAAGCTCATTCTCTCCCACAGATAAATGAGTGTTCGTCCGTCTCTCTGTTTCTGTCTATTAACCCTTGTTGTCCGTCTTGTCCTTAACTGTCCCAATCCTACATCCGGCCATTCCTGACCTCACATTCGTCCCGAATGTTGTCCCCATCTTTTCATGTACTCCGACACAGTCGTACACTTTCTATTTCCCTCTGAATCTCCCACCTTCTCAACCTCAGACCGACCGTGATCAAGCTTCTTCACCACCCTATAAGGACCAAGAAACTTCGGTCTCAACTTCCTTCCCGAACCAAATTGTGTTCGCTTAATGGCGACTAATCCGTTGACCTCATACGCTGTTTCAGGAACCCTTTTCTGTCAAATTCCTCTTATTCTCCTGTTGGATGCGCGATATATTCGTTCTAGCTTGCTCTCTTAACTGATCACGTTTTTCATCATATTCTCGAATGGTCAGCTCATCCAATAAGTTTCTTAAACTAGGGAATTCACCAATTCTCATATCCAAACCAGTTGATAATTTGAACGGAATAATTCCAGTACTTCTTGGCGGTGTACTATTTATTATCCGTTGCACGTGTTCAACATGTTTGTACCAACTGCCAGACTTTTCCACACAGAGCTTCTTCAGCATCGGTATTTGTTGCTGTCTTTCCTTCTCAACATAACATTTGCATGACCATTCCTGTTGCCAACAACACAGTTTTTTTTTCGAATATAGTTAAGTGGTATAGTTCACAATTTTCTTTTCTCTTTCACACGCACTCACTTCAATTATAACGGCTCTTGGTTTCTAGAAGCTTCGTTTTTTCATGCGACAGAATTTTTCCTCACATACGGTACTTATTCATGTTGTTGTTTTGTATTCTCATATACATACAGCACATCACTTCAAAATAAAAATTAGTATGACTACGTCTTTTCTTTTGTTTCTTTTGTTTTTCTTTTTGGCAGTTATTAGTTTTTCACACAGTTTTTTTCCATAATTTCATCACCTTTCTAACAAGTACACATATTCACTTCTCCGCCTGGGCCATTCCGGTCGAGCCTTTTATTTTATTTATTATTATATTATTTTATTTATTAAATAAACACGGAATATTAAATTAAATTCATTTTATTTAGGCGGTAAAAAAATAAAAATATGCATACAACTAATGTTAAAGAAATTAAAAAAAATGGCCGCGTTTGTTCATAGCGGTCAACACTTCAAAAACTAAATATTATGTTCGAACGTCACTATAACACAATATTCTATAAAACTAAAACTCAATACTTTTCCCTGTCTGTCCGTTGTTCACAATATATTCAAGCTCATTCTCTCCCACAGATAAATGAGTGTTCGTCCGTCTCTCTGTTTCTGTCTATTAACCCTTGTTGTCCGTCTTGTCCTTAACTGTCCCAATCCTACATACATACATTCATACATAAATAATTGGTCATTACAGCCCTTTAGTCAGGATTACGACCTAGTTTCTCACAAAACTTATGTTGGGTGGGGTTCTACAGTTTAAAGTCGACTCAGAACGTCAGATTTTTGAGCAACTTTTCATGGCAATTTTATTTACCCTCATAGTTTTTGCCGGAAATCTGAGGAGAGGAAGTCGCCGAAGAAATTTTTGGGGTCCATTTGTATGCCTCTCATATTTCGTTTTCGTTTCACGTCCAATAAGCCAACACACTACTACTAGACCACAGCGACTTCAAACTTCTTTTGGTAATTGCTTTAAGTAAAGTATAGCTATTGTTAGTCGAGATAGTAACTAATTCAGACTGTTTTCTTTACTGGATACATGGAAGAACGTACCACTGAACATATTTGAAAGGATATACTCAACAAAAAGAAATGAATTTGAGGCAATAGTTCTGTTGTACAATTGCAGAAAAAAAAAACTATTTGAATCCTGTATCAGACTACTTCGTAGGAACCTGGGGTCAGTAAGCGCTGTTTGAACAGGGCACTGCTCAGAATGGGAATCTAATCGAACCCAACATGCAGATTCTTTGATGGTAATAATAAATCATTAGAACGTATCCTTGGAACCTGCGATGCTTAATGCTTCTAAAGAGGAAACACCTGGTTTTACATCATGTGCTATGCATTGAATTGTCATTGTTGCCACCGAGTAGCATCCGAAAATTTCTCAGGGCAATTGTTTTTGGTGGAACTTAATTGAGTATTTTCAGTATTCAAGGTTAAACCAGAAAGAAATGAAAACACCGAAGAAAGAAGGGAAGCATCTTTTTGCTCAAGATTACAACTAGCTTCTCACACCGCCCACGTTGTGTATGTTAACTTTATACATGAGTGGCGGGACCTACAGTTTAAAGACGACAGATTTTTAAGAAACTATGCATGGCAATTTTATTTACTCTTAGGGCTTCTGTCAGAAGACTGCTCAGAGGAAGTCGGCGAAGATATATTTGTGGGACCATTTGTATGCCTCTCTGCAAAGTTTGCGCCAATCTCATATATGCAGGTATTCATTTGAATTTTGCGTGGTGCCAGCATTAGCAAGTGCATTGACCTTGTTGTTATCTTCGATGTATTCAGAAACCTAAATGAATGTAATATGATATCTCTTTCAGAGACATTCGAGATTATTGAATAATTTTGGATGTGGTGTACACGTTCGCTAGGAATCTCATGGCCGCTTTGCTGGTGGTAAACATGCTTATATCGCTATGCGACGTACTCTGACATAGAATTCGAACGGCGGCAATTTTATAGTCATTATTTCAGCCTGAAATGTACTACAATACTATGGTAGTGCAAGGAACGATCTAATCTTCAGTCGTTCCGACAAGATTCAATGTTCGACTTTGTTGCGTGGTCTGGATTTATCAATGAAGACCTGTATGACTTTTCCTAGGAGATCTGAAACGTTGACATAAATGGTTATGTCCGGTGTAACGTAATTGATAATGCCGACATAATGCAGCGCGTGTTGATTGTTGTAACTGTCTATACAATTATTAATTAAATTCTTTACTGAATGTGTCCTTATATCACCCAAAATATTTCACACTGGCAGTGACCACCTTCTCGTTACAGTAACTAACACACAGCTGCACACACATATATTCGTTATGAACATCACGCTTCATATTACATAGGACAAAATAGGTAAGTATCTTTAATTTATCGAACTGACAATACACCGGCATCTGCATTGCAAAACCAGTATCTACAGCTGTTTCAGGTATCGTGTAGTCAGTATGAATATTAGGACCAAACGCACCAAAAATCTTCGTATGACCATGGCTTCCTTATTTGCATGATCGTTTTTTGGCGCTCAGTCGCATTGTCGCGTTCGCAACCAATTGTCTCGCCAACATGTCTGGTGGTAGACAGAATGGTATACAATGGATGTTGTAGTCCTAAGGGAATCTGTTATCATGACCATCACCATTCCTATAATCCGCTCAAGCCGCTTGTAGTAATTCCATCAAACCGCGGCCCCATAGAATAGAGTTGATTTGATTGTAAAATTGTGTAGCCGGACATAGCTTTAAGGTTAATACATCAGTTCAGGCTTATCGCTCCTTGTGGAAGTCGCCATGGTCTAGTACATAGTGTGTTGGCTTATTAAACGTGAACGAAACTACAACTGAGCGAAATATGAAAAAATACTTCTTCGTCGACTTCCTCTCATCAGATTTCTGGCAAAAAAACTCTAAGAGTAAATAAAATTGCCAAGAAAAGTTTCTCAAAAATATTTCGTTCGGAGTCGACTTTAAACTGTAAGTCCCGCCACTCATCTATGAAATTGACGCACACAACATAAGTGGTGTGAGAAACTAGGTCGTAATCCTAACTAAAGGGTTGTAATGAGCAATTATGTATGTATGTATCTCCTTGGAAATAGTACTGTTTTGGTTGGATTTTCTGTCAGTTCAAATTCGTTGCACCATTTCAATAGAAATCTCAGCGCAGATTCCAAATTTTCTGAAAGCAATTTTGGATCTTTGTCTCTAGTTACTACAACCATGTCATTTGCATAGGCGATCGTCATACAGAATATTCTTTCAGTAGAATGTCAAGATTGAAATTCCATAGCAAAGGCTAGATTACACCTTCTTGTGCTGTCCCTCGAACCAACACTTTAGAAACATTTGAGACGCTTAAAGCAGATTCATTACGCCTTTATCTTTGCGTTGTTCCTTAGCGGTGACAGCAGGATCAATATCCAATTGCCTAGTAACCGATTACTTTTTATTATTATTAAAATGACCATCTATATCTTGGGATATAGATAATTTACATACATAAATGGCTATTACAACCCTTCAGTCAGGATTACGGCCTAGCTTCTCACACCACTCATGTTGTGTTTGTTAATTTTATACATGTGTGGTGGGACCCATATTGACTCCGAACGACAGATTTTTGAGAAACTTTTAATGGCAATTTTTATTTACTCTCAGGGTGACCTGGGGTTTGAACCGTGGTTTTACGTCTAATAAGCCACTACACTACCTACTAGACTACGGCGACATTTACATCATTTATATCTGAATTTCCAAAATTGCTCTTAAAATTTGCAACATATTGGAACGAAATGAATCTAGTTCATGGTCTATTAGTTGTATTGTAGTGTGTCTTTCATAATTTTTTACGAATCTAAAATATTAAAATAATACACAGGCAATAAAACTTTAGATTACGTTTTTAAAAAATACCAAATAAAACATTATTTTATTTTTGATAATAAATCTGATAGATGTATTACTACATTTTAATTGCAATATAGTATGTGTGTGTGCGTGAATATTATGAAATGTGAAAATTTTAAAACTGGGTTGGATTTAAGTTTTTGTTAATAATTTATTAAGGCTATGCTTTCTGTTCATTAAAAGTAAAAAAACCTAACAACATTCTTCATTTAAAACAAAAATATTCATAAAAAAATAACAATACTCGCTTCCCTTCTGTGAGAAAACGAATACTATGTTAATATATACGCCTTTATTGAGTCAATATTCGGTTTATTGAGTACAATATTTTAAGTGTTCAGGCATAATAATATACGCAGTTCAGCTGCTTATTCAATATTCATTTGACAGCTGGTTGTTTCAACAACATTGTATTTTTCTTTGTTGTTTGTCGTTGTTGGCATTTGAGTTGTCAAATATCAACAAAAAGTGTTCAGTTAATTGTAATATGCTCACTAAACATACCTATGACAGTCCTACATTTTAAGTTCTATTCAATATTATAACAATTTTCGTATTTATTGAGCAATAATTTATTGAAACTTTATATGAAATATTGAGTTTAATAATGGCGTTTATTGCGATTTACGCAATAAAGGTGAGTATCTGAACACCGTATAAAGCACACATTTAATTTAATTCATAAAAATTTTAAAATAAGTAAATAAAAGCTTTATATATTTAGTTTTTATTTTTCAAAACTACAGCACATCTGTGTGGCATTGACAGAATTAAAGTAGACAAAACTTCCTTACAGATGTCTTTCCATGCGATTTCTACCTGATGTTAAAGGTTGTCCTTATTTTTGACAATGTATAATACCCCATAGATTTTTATAAGTTATTTACACTTGCCAGCATTATTATCGATAATCGCTTGCAGAAGATACGACAAACTTTTGGCCGCCTAAAATCAATATGGAAATCCTCGATCTCTGCGTACAAAAAGGCGAATGCGAAGTCCATCCTTTTGTGCGGATGCGAAACTCGGAATGCAGTCAACTTTAAATGTGAAAGATACAAAGATACAAGAGCTGTAATTATATGACAGAATGGATAATTTCAGAGATACAAAGGAACCTTATAGAACCCAAGTAAGCTGCTCAAACTTCGAGTGTAACCTGCCTTACGGCAATCAAACAATGTCGTATAACAATAGTGGAGGACAAGTGCGTCTTTAAAATTTAAGTTTCTAAATAATGTATACCCCAACGGCTTCAACAAATGTTTGAAGCAAAAGGTGGCCACATTAAATAATAAAATTCTGTTTAAAAGTCTAAAATAGCCAGATTAACATTACATTACTAACGTGTTCACAACATATTAAATTGAATTTATTTTTGTTTCTTTTTTTTATTAAATTTTTGTTACCAGTTTAATGTACTATCAAGTAAGACTTCATGAAGTCACTGTATAAACAATAACTAATTTCCTAAACAATTTTTTAAACAGTTCACTTTGTAAAATCCAATTTAATGAACTTAAATCGAATGCTGTCAGTTGAATATAAGTTTCAAATTTTGTTTGACAGGCAAACTTCCTAACAAAGTTTAGCCCTTCTCCAGAGCTCTCATTAATGTACAAATGTTTGTCACTCAAGTGGGTTCTTGAAACTTTCAAAAAAAAAAAAAAAACTTTTAACAATTTGAGAAACTATTTCTGTGTTGGATTATGAAAAAAAAATGTGAGCAAAATAAACAAACACAAGTACATAATTCATGAATATTTACGAATAGTCTGTTTTGAATTGGGAATGGTCCATTAAACACTGTACATGGAATATATGTTTTTGACAGGCACGTGAGCAGCTAAGTCTCACATACATAACTCCTTACATTATATAAGTTCGTACATCCATTTCCACTTCTATAAACTTCCGCGTAGGTAGTTTGAGAAATCAGTGGTTGTATATGCAAACTTATTCCAGTATTTTATTAGCAACAATAGATGTCAAGCTGAATGAAAAAGTTGTCAGATATTTTTTAGCTTAATAAATAGATTTAGATAAATAAGATTACGTATAATTGAATTACTTTTACCGATTTTAATATGATATGAGTAACAGTATACAAACTGTGATTGTGAATACTTCATTATTACTATATACCTTTACTATTAAGGTAACTCTTGAAGCGCTCTTTCGAAGTGACATGATTTTATGTAAAGCTGATGCTGCATTAACATTTATGCTAAATGAAATTAGAGCAATCAATTGTAGTCTCACTTCGCAAAAGAATAGAGGAAGGAAGTATTGTGTATTCACCTCTACTAAATTTTCTTAAAAATCCAAATAAAGAGACTGATTTTGATAAAGATTTGGATGTAACTTTAATAAAATCTGAATTAAAGGCATTAAACCTGCGTTTTGCAAAATATCCTGAAAAAAAATTCTATTTCACTCGACTTAGATAATAGCATCTCAGATGAGGAGAACCCTTCTTCCATTCATTCAACGAAGAATGCAAAAGCCCTATAAAATCAATTAATATGATTACTGATTTAGATATTCAACTATCCAAAGAAATAGATTTATTTACATCAGGAGGTGGTAGAGGTGAATATTTACAAGCTGCATATAGTTATCTTGGAACTATTTTACCAACAAGTGTTGATTGTGTGAGGTGTTTTTCAACGGCAGCGTAGGTTAGGTTAGGTTAGTGTGGTAGCTTTCATACCAAAAGCTCACTTGAGTACGCATAGCAGCCCACTGTGACGCCACAGCTGAACGCTGTCTTTGTACTGACTAAGTTCCTCCGAAACAAGAAGGGAGAAGTTGGTTAGCGTAACTGCCCATTTTAAAACGCGACTCCCCCACGCTGGGAAACCAGCCAGAAGCTTGATAAACGAGGCTATATGTTTGACATCAATGGACGATAGCTCTGTCAAGCTGACATGGGTTGGAGAGCCAAATAACCTATACCTTCACCTCGCAAGAGATGGGCATTGACAAAGAAAGTGGATAACAATCTCCTCTTCCGTCATTAAATTGGGGCCGCATTCTTTACGCGTGTCTACCCATAACACAGTGACCTGTAAGCATGGACACTGTCATCGAGATGATGTTACAACCAAGTCCAAGTAACTGGTTGGTGCGCCTTCTATCCACTGAGGGCCAAGTGACCCTAGCTGTGGAGCAGGACTACTCATTGATCCAGGATAGGTTGGCGTCTCGGAAGAATTTCCGCGCGATCGCCAGCTTGAACGAGGTAAGTGGCATTTCTAAATTGATTGAAGAGGATTCCGGAAGTAGTGTGCCAGCTCTGGCTAGCTCGTCGGCTCTGCAGTTTCCCGGAATGTCACAGTGTCCGGGGACCCAGACAAGTGTGACACTGAAGCGCCCAGAAAGAAATTTGAGGTTGTTGAGTATGAATTATTTTTGTTAATTTACGCTTTTTTGTTACTTTTTGTTTTGTTTTGTTTTATATTTTATTTTTATAAACATATAATTCTGATATAATTGGAGTATAAATGAAATGGTTAAAAAATATGTGTTTTTCATTTTTATTATTAAGAGAAAATCGCGAAATCCCGGGATTTTTCGGGATTTTGGATCCCGAATTATCTCGGGATTTCGGGAACGGGATTACGAAATCCCGAATCCCGGGATTTTTAAAAATCTATCCCTTTTGGCATCCCTAGTACAAACCCCAAATCAGACAAGAAAAAGAAATAAAAAAAAATATGTGCTCGGCTACTTCTCTCAGCAGATTTTAGGTAAATAAATTGGGAGTCGACTTCAAACTTTCCTTTCTTCTAAAACTATCTTTCTGTTATTCCAGCATATTGTACTGCATGAGTAGTAATCATCTCTTGAGTATTGCTCATAAAAAAAATTGCATTCTCTTGTGTAGAGGTTGAACTCTCATAATAAAATTTTTCAAAGTTTTCTCGGATTATCGTTACTTAATGGAAAGTTCATAAATTTCTAGCAGTTGGCAGCTAATATTTTCGCTTTTCGTTTCAACATCTCTTGATGGAACCCCTCACCATATCGCTCACTTAATTTACCAAGGTTTTCGGAATAAATGTCCTAAACTAATCAAAATTCTACATGGCCTTAGTAAATTAACATTTAACGGTTATCTTCTAATAAAATTGTTTTTTTAATAAATTTGTAAATAATTATATATGTATATATTTGTAAAGTATAGAATATTTTGCTTTTTTTAATTATTAAATTTCATTTATTTCTTAAAACCATACAAAAATATTAAAATTCATATTTGAAAAATACTGTATAAATTTCTATACGGCAAAATGAAATGTGCTTTAGTTTGTGTTTTCAATAAATTTATAAAAAATATAAAAATTAATTTATATGGAATCGAATATTATAAAATTATGTTTCGGAAAATGTAACTCTTATTGGTATATCAAACAAAAATGCGTGATATAGGAATACATAGTGGTTAGTGGTAACGGAAAAAAACTGTAATTTTATTTTGCTCTTCTGCTTAATCCTTAGAATATCTGAACAAACATTTGTTAATAATGCTATGGTATGTAAGAGTTCTAAACTTCTTTATGTAAAGCAATCCCCACTATTAGATACCATATACATGCTTGACACTACCTCGGATATATTGAAGCTGCAAGTGGTGATCGAGTGAGAAAAATATAAGAAAATCACAAATTTAAGTCAAGTTTTTAATTTTTTTGTGAAATGAATGTACGTATCGGATTTTAACACCGATGCCATAATTCAACTTCAAATTATACGAGTTCGTGTTAAGAGCGGATTCACACGGTGGGTACATACAAAAACTAATTTATTTAATTCAGATCAAGTTTTTCATACTGTAATGTTATCAATGACCACAATATAGAAACCTTTTAAAACGATAAAACAGGGCGATAAAACTTGTTAATTTTTCTCTTGTGTGTGTACAGGACATGAAAGACAGAAAGTAAATAATTACATTGTAATTCTTCGAAATTTTATGCTACATTATGTTGAATAAAAATACACTTCAAAGTGCACTAAGAAATAGTTCGAAGATGACAATATCAATGATTATAATGACACTTATTATTGTCAGATCCAAATTTCATCGATAACTTCTAGAATATTGTTAGCCATATTGTTACGTTTTTACCCTTTTAAAAGCGTTTAAAATATGAGTTCGTAAATTGAAAATAAAATAAAAATAAATTTGTGTGTAGTTTTAAATAAATTCTTTATTGTTCGCACAATTCCGTGCGCCAGTGTCCGCAACTTGATTCAAATAACAACAATTTGTTCCGTTTTGTTATTCTTCTTTACACTCTTCTGCGTAAACACTAACAACTGTTCGTTAGATCTTTACAACGGAGATTTTCAAATCACGATTAGTCTCTTCACATGCAATGCGTTTTCACACAAGACTGACTGAATTTTTACTGATCATGTTGCCTGCTTTGTCTTGCCTTTTATATCGCAGTCTGATGAATGCCCTTGAAGGAGAATGATTTTGCTTTCGCGAAATCTCTATAAATGTACATGTTAAACGATGTAACACCATTTCCATTTGCATAACAATATTCTTTAACGATGTCTAACAGTTTCAAACACCACCAGAGTTTTCTTTATGTACAATTTAAAAGTGGAATTTTTAAATGAAATTCACCGCTAACCTACTCTATTACAGTAGATATTTGGAAAATGTTACGTTTTCTGTAAGCCTCAAATATTAAATTAAAATCTGTTGAGTTAAATTTGAATTTCACTGCACAACAAAATATGGATTTCAATCAAACAGATAGAAAATCACAGAGATAAAAGATTACTCTAATTTAAAAATAAAATTACTCACAATAATTAATTTATTTAATTTTTAATTCACTTGAGTTATCTTAGGAAATAAATTTGTGGTTTATATTACCAGTACTAATTGAATTGTTCAGTTGAATCAAATGATCATATATAAACACACACATTTAATCAATAAAATTTTTTATTATTTTTACCAATAATTAAATCTTGCCATTGATGAAACAAACATATTTAGTTATGTGGTTTGCTTTGGTTAACAATTAAAATATAATGGATACAAGAAATACTAATTAAATTATAATTTCTAAAATACATTATTATGGTAAAAATAACACAAAATTATAAATCATTAAAAATCTGTTGGTATAAATGATGAATTTCGCATCAAATTAAATTAATACAGGAAGGAAAGGTATTAAATGAAAATCATATGGCTGTATTGTGAGTTTGTTGCAGCAGTAACTAACTGCGACGTCAAATGCTAATTTACCAAGTGTACCGGTATAAAGTGAGCGTGCAGATACAAGTGTCTCCATAGCGAACATTTATTGTAAACGAGCCTTAGTTTTTTTTCTATCAAACATAGTTAGTAAACATCACATCAGTGAACAAACAACACCACATTTTTTCATCGTGTAAAGAAGGTATATTTAGTTTCAGAAAATAATGATTTGCGGAAATCATTAATTTTTTGTTTTCATTTAATGAAAAGTACAATTCAAATCCCCAAAACGAAATACGAAAACAGATTTTTTCGTCGACTTCCTCTCAGCAGATTTCTGGCAAAAAATATGAGAGAATATTAAATTTTCATTAAAAGTTTCTCAAAAACCTGTCGTTCGGAGTCGACTTTAAATTGCAGGTCCTGCCACTTATGAATATAATTAACACACACAACATGGGTAGTGTGAGAAACTAGCTCGTAATCCAATTATGTATGAATTGTTATAATTTTACTTACACACAATTCTATAAAATTTGGCTACAATTTTTTTATAATGTGCTGTTTTATTTTCCAAATTAAAAATCATAGCATAATGCACAGTTTCCACAATTTTACAGTTCTTAAATAGAAAATATACAATGGTTGCCCAGTTTAATTTTTATTGTAATATTTTTTGTTCTTACCACCAATATTTCGAGAGGAAAGTTTCATAGCCTTGGATATATTACCTGAACTTCAAAATATATTCAAAAGTTTCATTAAATTATAAATCTTTCCTCTAGAGAAACCAAGTAAATGGAAAAACTTTTTATGTTCTTTCGGTTCTTTTGGGGTTGAGTATTGCAGTAAGACCACGCTTAACGCTGCGACGGTGTATACTACCTACACTGTAAAGCATATGTTTATTGCTTTCAAATGTTTATAAATTATAGTTTCATTTTTAATTCGGTTAATATTTTATCTAAAAAGTATATTAACATTGAATTCTTTCTTTATATTTTCTATTTATAATAGAAATTATATGGCACATAAGGAATTTCAAGTGACAAAATAAAGTAACACTTCACTAGAAAATATTATAAATAATTAAATAACTTCAAAATTTAGTACGAAGTTGCTACTCTTTTGTTATTTATGACTTCTCTTAATCTTTTCGGCATACTTAGCGCAAGGTTCTTCAAAGTACTTGTAGGAATTGCCCTCCATTCACATTGTAGTTTTTCCCAAAATGTTTGAATATTTGTTCTGGACTCCATCGGGTTTTTGGTGGAGGCAGCCTCATGGTGTGGAGATGTTTTTTCTCTTCAGGAGTGGGTAATCAAAATTAATCAAATTAATCAAAAACCAAAAAAATATGTCAAACCGCACTTTATTTTGTGCGACAGTGTATCTTTTTTAACGCTCTTTTGTTATTCTGTCCAGAATAAAGATTCCGAATTTTTCCGAAGTCGCAATCACAGTACGAACGCTGTTTTGTTTAACGCTGGAACTTATAGGGGGTCTTACTGTACCTGCATTTATGCTTCAGAACAACTTGGGCTTTTGTTTACATCTCATTATTTATTTTTACATATATTTTTCTGATATTATTAAAAACATACTTACCAATACAACATGAAAAAAAAACACTTTCATTAAATAATGATGTATATTTTAACAACATTTTATAGAATAGAAAAATAAAGAAGAAACCAAGTTTAAAAGAGATTAAATTTATGTACCTTTCCCGTTTAAATCTCAAAAGTCAAAAAAAAATGAGATATACTTATTTATTTTAATGTAATACTATGTTCAGTTATGCGCTTTTATTGAGTCAATATTCGGTTTATTGAGTAAAAATTTTTAATGTTTAGGCATAATAATATACGCAGTTCAGCTGCTTATTCAATATTCATTTGACAGCTGGTAAACAAAACAGATGGTTGTCTTAACAATATTGATTTTGTTTTTTTGTCTATTGTTGTTGACATTTGAGTTGCCAAATATCAACAGAAAGTGTTGGGTTAATTGTAATATGCTCACTAAACACACTTATGACAGTGCTGCATTTTAAGTTTCACTCAATATTATAACAATTTGTGCATTCATTGCGGAATAATTAATTGAAACTTTATATGAAATATTGAGCTCAATAATGGCGTTTACTGCGATTTACGCAATAAAGGTGCATGTCTGAACACCGTATAAGACATGCACATATAAATATAAATGCAAAATTTGCTCAGCAATACTTAATAGAAAAAACAAATAAAAAGAAAAGAACACAAATTTTGTGATTACATTTTAGACTTTTCGATTTTTTTAAATTTTTAACACACAAATTTTTCGTAAAAATACTTTTTTTTTTGTCATACACAGATGTAGTATGTAAATCGATACAAATAAATCGCTTAAACCATTTCCTAAATTGAAAAGTTAAAATTTGTACTTCTTTTTTATTTCTGCCATTTCATATTCTGTAGAGCGCTAGATGGAAAAAATAACTAAAAGGAAATTGTACAGACGCAAGAGTTTATTACTGTAGCAACCTTGATTTATAGCTTTTGGAAGTGGTACCGAAATCCAGTTGCTTTTTTCATTGTTTTTTATATCAATTTCAAAAATGTATCTTAACTGGAAACATGGGTCAAAATATGAAAAACGTTTTAAAAAAGCGTAAACTAATAAGCCTGCAGCTAACAAATATGCAACGCTTGCAACCAAAGTTGATTGGTTTTAGAAAAAATAAAAAGAAAAAAACATGCGTTCAGAGAAACAAATCCAAATCGCTTGATGTTTAAAGCTATGAATAAATTAACAACTCTATTTATATATATATACATACATATGTAAGATTTTTGTTGCATGTGAGCCTTTAAGGAATGTGTTATTTCAGCATAACGAAATATGAAAAAAATTTCCTCGGCGTCTTCTTAGCAGATTTCAGGAAAAATCTCTGAGAGTGAATCAAATTGCCATTAAAAGTATCTCAAAAAATCTGTCGTTTAGAATTTACTTTAGACTGTAAATCTCTCCACTCATGTACAAAATGAACAAATAACGCGTCAGTGTTGTGAGAAGCTAGGCCGTAATCTCGACTGAACGGTTGTAATATCCAATCAATTAAGGTAATTTAATTAGCGTAGCTATGCTATAATACTTAACTTATTTAATTGGTCATTACAACTCTTTAGTCAGAATTACGACCTAGTTTTCACAACACTTAGTGACAATGATGCCAAGAACAATGCCGTTCTCAAAGGCCTACGAAGCCAACTTAAAATCCACACCTAACAGTGACTACTTCGGGATGCAGGAAATTATGATCAATTGTCGACTGCTTCAGAGACCATTCTACGCATAAATATCTATGTATATTGTTATTTATCTTCGGTTCATGAGTCAGTTGCATTTTATACAGATGCTGTTCCATGTCACGGCGAAACATATGCTAAGTTTTGGTATGCGAAATATTACCGTTCCAGCACGTTAAAGTGGTGACTAGTGCAGTAATAATATAAGAAACATTATATTTTAGAGTCACCTATGAAATTAAACTCTGTTTAGAATCTGTAAAACTCATTTGATTATGAATTCTGAAGATATTTGAACAAGATCTTAAAACGTTTACAACATATTCGCGCTCTACCATCGTTTTGTTTCTAAATGAGCACTAATATTGTTACAAAAATGGAAACGGTGTACATCCTTTATCATTAAAATGAGCAAATACAACCAACTTGTTACAAGTAAACCAACAACATCAGTATGAAACAAAAGGAGATAGACAAGTAAGCGAGAACGCAACAACAAGCAATGTGAACAAAATACACAAACAACAATAAAGTCACGACATAGTTCTCGAGAAGGCGAAACCCCGAACGTTCGACTTCAAGAACTTTCATCAAACTGATTACGTGGGCATATTAAAAGGCAAGACAAAGCAGGCAACGAGTAGAAGAATTTAGTCAGTCATGTGTGCAGACGCGTTGCGTGTCGAGAAAACAGTCGTGGTTTGAAGATCTCCGTTGAAAAGATCTGCGTTGTAAGCAAAGAATAATAGCGAACAAGCAATTATTGTTGTATTCGTCAAGTTGTAAATAGTGACACACAAAAGTAGTGAGAACAATAAGACTTTTTATTTTGTTTGCAGTCAACGAACTCATATTTTAAACCGCTTTTAAAAGGTAAAAACGTAAAAATATGAATAAGAAATTTTAAGACTTTATATTGCGTTTGTTGGAAACATAAATACATAAAGTCATGGAAAAAACAAGAGAAAGCTTTGATTAGTGGTCGCCGTAGTCTAGAAGGTAATGAGTCGACTTATAAAACAATTGCTTTGTGTTCAAATCTCAACTCTGAAATCTTGAATAAAATATGAAACTTTAAAATAAATATTCCTTATGACAATCCCCAGTCAGCAGCCTTCTGGCATAAGGTTTTGTCCCTGCAGGTCCTGTCAGACATGCACACCAAACTATAGCATGAAAGCTAAAGGGGTATACTAGTTAGGACTATACTGTAGTTGGTTGGTTACAGATAAAAGTTTGCACATTGTACTCCAAAATCAACAAACATTAAAATTTTGTTAAATTTTGAGGGAACAAATTAATTTATCAGCTGGAAACTGCTGTAGTTATGATTTACCGAATATGACACCAAGTTTTGTCTTTTGGATGAATAAATTTTAATTTTTAGACAATTCTCCTTTAATATTTCTTTGCTGAAGAAATCACGTTCATTTTCATTTTTTAATGATTTGATTTCGTTTCTGTAAAAAAATATTTATGAAATGAAAAGTTTTCATCAGAATAACGAGGAAATAAACACAAAAATACAAAAACCTAAATCTCAAATTAAACCAATAATAACAAAAAAAAAAAAAAAAATAATGAAATTTATAACTTTGTCAACAACATCTGCAGAGTTACACTAAAATATCTCGTTACAAAATTATTATAAATTTCCTTCAAATTATTTCCGGTTGTTGGGACATTTGCTGTTTGCTCGTGTAGATGATAGTGTCAAAATGACAACGATATTGTATGTAAGCTGTTATCAAACTCAAATTACGGAACAGCAGTTGTCACAAGCAGCCATTACTTTTGCATGATAAAAGAAATGGTCACGCAATTTAATTTTAAAGATTTAGAAACATAATGAATTAAAATTTTAGATGTAAAGAAACATTCTAAAATGGAACTCATTTAATAACAATGCAAAAATTAAAATAATTTTCAAAGTAAAATTGTAATTTCATGTTTTTATTTAAATTTAAATGTATTTGTGATTTTAATAGCATTGTGTGTGGAATATAAAATTTTGTAAATTTCTCTACGGGTTCTCTGGATGGAGCACATTCTAAATATTAAACTCAGGGGCATAAATTCAGCTGAATTTTGAATTTGAATTATATTGACGTTGAGTACCACTATGGTTTGCTGCTTTTTCGCATACACTTGCGGGATTAGAAAATCACACAAGAAAAAGAATTTGGTTGGACAATTCACATCAACTCTACGTAAGATGACAATGGCTTCAAACGCGCCTGCAGAATATTCAGTATCTTGTTTAAAACACATGTTGCTGGTGTCACTCTTTCCTTTGGCAGGTGTTATGCATTTCCAATAAGAGTTCCGGACAATTTTTTCTTAAATGCGTGCGTCGGAACCCGAGATCAGCAATGAATCGTTTTTTCGCTACTCATAAGTGGAAATGAAATTTTGAATATAAGTGAGTCAACAATATTGAAATTTAACTACTCTGATTCATTCTTACTCACTACAACGTTGATTTATAAATACTGGTTGCAATGAGTATGCGCTCAACGTTAACATCAAACTCATACTATTCCAAATATGTTTGATTCATAAGCCTACTCATTCAGATTCATAAATTTAGAAAAATACTTATAAATGATTCGAGTGAATCGAATCATTCATCAAAATTTACAGTCTTAGTTTTTAGGCATTTACAACAAAAAAAAAGATACATAAGCAAAAAAGACAGAGCAGCAAGCAGAGCAAACACACCACTTCCTAGTAAGTAGTAGTTCGTGTTCGTACGCGATTCATGCTTATTTTGTGATTCGTCTATATGTTGAGTTGTGGAGATTCGAAATCAAAAACATCATACCTGTTGTTAAGTATGAATATGATGAGTACTTCAAAGTTTGGCTATGAGTAGAGGTGCGAAGATATTAAAAGAAATATGAATGCATATAAGTATCAGAAATTATGGTATGATTCGATTCTACGCATCTTTTTGAATACTCATTGCTGATCTCTGGTCTTTGATCTTTTCGTATCTTAGTAGAATCAGCCATACTCAATTCAGGCAAACCAATGATTAATTTGAACAATGCATTGATCAAAATACGACTAGAGTGGAATAGGACATTGCAATGTAATTTAAGAAAATGGCAATGTATTGCACACTAATCAAAACCAGTTCAGGATACAATCAAAGCATTATTCTGAGGTAGCAGCTACCCAACTTTTTACATTCGCAAGGCTTGGCTCCCTTCAATTACTATTGGTTTTCATTGATTGAACACGCATTGGCTGACCAGCACTTCGATTCCTACGAGTAAAATTTTGTGTCCCAAACGGCTAACAATTTCATTTGCGTGAAATTTACAAATTTCCTTAAAGATGAAATAAAAAATGTTTGGCTTTCCCATTAAAAATTAGTGTTTAATTTTCACAAAAAAAAATAAACTTACACTTTATGCTGGCACACATTATAATAATTTACTTAGTGGGTGTAGCTTTTAAATAAAGAAAGCATTTTTTTTGTTTTATGATTGCGGTTAAAAACCAACATAAAAAAATTACTTTTTATAAATTGTTACGAAAATGGAAACGGTGTACCTTCGTTTAACATTAAAACGATAAACAAAAGCTACACAAACAAATACAACGAACTTGTTACAAGTAAACCAACAACAGCAAAGAAAGATAAGGAGATATATAAGTAGGCAAGATCACAACAACAAGCAATGTGAACAAAGTACACAAACAACCACGAGCGTTCGACTTCTAGAACATTCATCAGTCGTGTGTGTGTTTACGTGGGCGTATAAAAAGGGAAGACAAAACAGGCAACGAGTGGTAACAATTCAGTCAGTCTTGTGTGAAGACACGTTGCGTGTGAAGAAAACAGCCGTGGTTTGAAGATCGTCGTTGTAAAGATCTACCGAACGGTTGTTGGTGCATACGCGACCAGAAGTGTAAAGAAGAATAGCGAACTAAACAAGTTGTTGTTATATCATCAAGTTGTGAGCAGTGGCACATAAAATAGTGCGAACAATAAAGAATTTATCTAAAACTAAACACAAATTTATTGTTATTTTATTTGCAATATACGAACTCATATTTTAAACGTTTTTAAAAAGGTAAAAACGTAACAATATTTATTTTGGTGACATATTATTATACACCTATGTCAATAATCAGATTATTTATTGTATATATGTATGTATTCAAAGCTATTATGTGTATGTTATTGCGATTAATGCATTCACATTGTACATATGTAAATATGTAAATATAAGCAACAGATTGAATTTACCACTAAAACTCTGTAGTTATCAACTAACCTGCAACACTTACAGTAATAGCTCTGATAAATGATTTAAACTTTCAGATTGCTAGAGTAAATGCTGACATGTATCGTAACATGATTTACTGTTTACAGGACCAACAGAATTTGTTTGCAGTTTCAAGCGCTATGTGTGTTTTGTCAGTGCCAGTACGTGTGTATGAGCTTATTTAATAACTAAAAATCCATATTCACGCGCTCATTTCTTGCTCTTAATTGCAGCATGTTTGCGCGCATGTAGCATTTAATATAATATTAACAGAAATGTTTCTGAATGGTATTAAAATACAATTTAATTTGAATTAAATAGAGTTTTGAATGAAAACTTAATTGCTTTACAAAACGAAATTACATTCAATACGACAGGAAAATCTAATTGTATGTAGTTTAAGCTCTAAATACAATTGTTCTAAAGGGTTTATGTTGCTTTTACCATTTAATCAAATAAGGTAAATAGTAAATTTATTGAAGACAAGAGATAATAATCAATATAAAATAGTTGTATTGTCTGAAATTGTCTACTACAGAAAAGTGTTAAAACGAGGGTAAAAACGATGACTGTATGGGTACAATGGCCCTAAACTAAAATGAAAGCCAAAAAGAAAACTATTTACACGTTTCACTGAATAACATACATAATTGATTATTACAACCCTTCAGTCAGGATTACGACCATAGCTGCCAGATTTGATGTTTTGAGCTCCAAAAATATCATATTGGCGATTTGACTATTTATGCCCTTATTTTGACGATTTTTAAAAATTTAAAATTTGCATCATATTCCTAGCTTTAGTGTATTCAAAGCCACTTTAAACTTTGTATTTACTTTGCAATTGTAACTATTGGAAATTTATGTTAGCAAAAACGAGGAGTAAAGTATTATATTTTTAAGTTACTTTCGAATATCTGTGATGATTTTTCTGTACTTTGTACCTTTTTAATCCCTTAAAAGCCAAAAAATTACAACTCCTAAATAACATCGTAGTTGAGAATAATTTCTCACTTGTCGTTGCAGACAAATTTAAAAATTCTAGTACAGCTTCTAATATTACCATCGAAAGAACAAAGGCAAGCGCCGTTATTTTTTTTTTTTTCGTACGACCAACTTTAAAGGGATGGATGGCATTGTGTTTCGAACAATGAAAATATGTTATGGGAAGAAGGAAAGAGAGAACAGTGTTTATGGACATTAGGCTTGTATATTTTTATACCATAAGTAACAGGAAAGACCTCTGCAGGAATTGAGTTCCAACTACGAATAGTCCGACTAATAAACGTATTTTTTCTGCAATGCAATGTGCGATCCACTGGCCAATCAGCCACATATGGATGTGCTGGCCGAGAAATACGAGCGTTACGTAGGAATATATGATTTTCGGGAACTAGTCCCCTTATTTCGTTCGAGCAAAATCCTTTTGTAGTAGCGATAGAACAGTGAAACAGATACTACATTGCAACGGTGCTCCAATGATTCAATGGAGTTGGATACACTACCGTCATTAACGAGCTACTACGGCCTCTCCTGTACAGGGTCGAGAAAAAGAATTAATAAATGAAGATGAGCTTTTAATTTCTCACAAATTTTTTTAAATGTTTTATTTTGGAACTCAGATATGTACATACATTGACTTTTATATGTTTTACTACAATAGAAATAATTTTGGTTCTTAAAAACTTTTAATTTATTTATTTATTTTTTGACGATTTCAATAAACGTCTTTGACGATTTTTTTTTTTCAAATATTTGACGATTTGGTGCCTCATTTATCTGGTAGCTATGATTACGACCTAGTTTCTCACACAACTTATGTTGTGTGTGTTAATTATATACATGAGTGTCGACTCCGAACGACAGATTTTTGAGAAACTTTTCATGTCAATTTTTATTTATTCCCAGAGTTTTTGCCAGAAATCTGCTGATGGGAAGTCGCCGAAGAAATACTTTTTGCATTTTGTTTTGAAGTCTGGCTTGGGGCTCGAACCCTGGCTTTACGTCTAATAAGCCATCACACTACCTGCTAGACTGCGGCGACTTCTTTCACTGAATAAACTTATCATATTTTAACGCCGTATTCTTTACAAAGCTCAATATTAGAAAAAAGTATTAGCCTCTAACTACAGACGTCAAATTATATGAACATTATACAGACCACAGGTAATTTTTACCGGTTAACAATATTTATAAAATCTTTTTTTGAAGTAATGGTAAAATTAATGTAATTCCATCTGTTATAATGTAATGGAGTCTTCACTCCAAAATCGACAATTAAGACAAAAATTAGGTTCTTCGCTGAACACAATTTTTCGATAAAGAAGTGGATCTTCGGATCTTCGCAATTCTGCGTTGCGGTAGGTCGTTCGGCTTTAATTCTTGCATCAGCTGTATTTTGAAAGGCTTCACACCTAAATCCTTCCGCAAACGCTGACCGATACAGCTGCGATATTTTCTTCAGTTCGCACTCTACGTAAGCGTGTTGGTGGTTTAATGGCCAACAATGTAAATTTGGTGCGAAATTTAGTCACAATAGCCCGAATAGCCACTTCAGTGGGTCGATTAAACTGACCATAAAATGGAAGAAGTGCGCGATGAACTTTCTTAACAGAGCACCCATTTTTATAATAAAATTCTATGATTTGCAAGCGTTGTTCGTTTGTAAGACGATTCATGGTTAAATTCACAATGTACACAGTGGCGACTCGGAATTTTGACATTTAACCGTATACTAAAAAAGTGACAGCAAATACTACCAAAAACTATTTCTGTCCCTTTCTGATTGTCTGTCTGTTTTGTTTATTTATGTTTTTTAGGTTTTGGGGTGGGTATTTTATATTGGCGAGAGTTAATAAAAAATGTAATTTTTGTGTAAAACTATTGATAAATAATAAAAACAACTAATAGCAATCACAATTTTTAACTTTTTCTTTCAAGAAATTAAAAAATATTGGCAACTTTCAGCAAGAAATATTTTTATGAGCAGTACGTCTTATTTTGATCTTGTAATATTTAGCTTCTTAATTATCTCTTGCACAGGAAACTATATTCATTGTGACCGAAAATCACGCACATTTCGATTAATATTTAAATATTTAAGAATCTTTAAACTTTTCATTGAAGAAATTAAAAAATATTCTAAATTTTCCCTTTTTTAACACAAAATAAATGTTTGTTTACATTTAATTTTTCTACTTTATCCGCAAGTTTTCACTCTGTATATCTGTTGCTTCTAACACATTTGCTTCGCAAAACTTTTAACATTTTCTTTCTCCCTCCAAGAAAACGGTTAAGGCAGCTGATTTTAGCGTTTTTTAAACGTCACAATTGTCATCACTGGTTACATTGTGGTTAAATTATAGACCAAACTGAAGGTGTTTGACAGTGAAACAAAACACGAAACGTGCGTGAGCAGTTTAAACCAGTGTTGCCAAAAAGATAATAGCTAAAAAATCACCATTTATAAAAAAATTGGCTGTTATCCAGTTTAATTTTAACACAAATTAAAAATACATTTACATCAACACAGATTACTGGGTAATTTTTACTTGTTATGAATTTTAGGTAGTGATAAATTAAATAAATTTCACTGCACACACAGCTGCCAGATAAATGAAGCATGAATCGTCAAATATATGAGTAAAAATCGTCATAGGCGTTTATTGAATCGTAAAAAATCGTCAAAAAAATAAATAAATAAATTAAAATTACATAAAAACAAAAATTATTTCCATTGTAGTAAAACATGTAAAGTCAATGTATGTACACATCTGAGGTCAAAAACAACTTATGAACAAAATATTTACTGTAAATTAAAAGCTTGCGTCCCTCGTTTTCATTTATTATTTTTTTTCCGAAAAATGTAGAAATTTTTTATCATTTTAAGAAAAAAATGTGTAAGGTTTAAAAATCTATCCCAGAGTTGTTTATTGACACACAAGCGCAAAATATTGCATCATTTACATACGTATATCTATGGACAGCGTAAATATTAGGGGGTCAGAAGCTTTTGATGTTCTTAGCATTAAATATCAGTGTAATGTTGGCTGGAACCGACATATTTTTGAGTTCCTTGGCTTATTAAGACGGTGCAAGAAATACTTCACTTTATATATCCGAACGAGAATATAATACAACTCTCATGTATGGATCGGTGACACAACGTCTATTTTGACCGCGTACAGGAGAGGATGATATTGCTCTTTAATGACGGTAGGGTAGCGAACTCTATTGATTCATTGCAATGTGGCTTGTGTTTCACAACGGATTTTGGTCGAGCGAAATAAGGGGGCTTGGTCTATGTAAAACTCATCTTTCTCGGCCAGCACATCCGTATGTGATCGATAGGCCAGTGCATCACACACTGCATTACAGACAAAATTCGTTTTATTGTCGGAATAGTCGTATGTGAAACTCAATTCCTGCAGAGATTTTCTGTTACTTTTTTTATACATATATTTTTTTTTTGTTTTCAATGGTAATAAAAAATTATGAGCAACTACGAGGTTATTTAGAAGTTGTAGTTTTTTGGCTTTTAAGGGATTAAAAAGGAATAAAATACAAAAAAATTATCAAAGGTATTCGAAAATAATATAAAAATATAATATTTTATTCCTGGTTATTACTAACATAAATTTCCAATAGTAACAATTGCAAAGCGAGTACAAATCTTAAACTTTAATGTACTAAAGTAAAGAATATGATGCATATTTTTAAATTCTAAAAATCGCCAGAATATGGGCATAAATCGTCAATATACATTTTTTTTGACCTCAAAATCGTCAAAATGACGATAAAACGTAAAATCTGGCAGCTATAACTACACAATGTTATATTAAGCCACGTAAAGATACATAAACGTATAAATACATAATTAAAGGAGATTCCTCGATATTAAAAAATTATAATACTTACCAGTAAAAAATGCCGACTCTCTGTGTTAAGGGTTAATGAAAGTACTTTCACAATTTGTTTAAAATTTTTAATGTTTTTAATTTGAATTATATAAGCAATTGCCATAATTATTAAAATTATTAAAGTTCAAATTATGTAGATCGTAATAAGTTAATTAAAAACATCCAAACAAATATGATCAATTGTCTTCATGAAAAATATTTTAAGCAAAGACCATCCGAAAATTGAATCATGCTTACACAACAAAATGGTTACAATTTTAAAAAGTTACTCCATTCACTTTTGTGAATCTTATGGTAGAATTAGCCAAACGTAATGGAACGTATGTTCTTTTCAGTATATGAAAACGTACGACGCTGGTTTTATTTCCTACTTTTTATGGTAATACTCACTAGCCCATATATATCATCCAACTCGATTTTCCTTCGTTACATACTTAGGATTTTCGGGCAAACCTTTCGTATACATATAGTATGTCCGGCATTTCCAGAAATGTTCTCTATATGAATCTTCCATGTTAAATTTGTACTCGTATATAGTGATGTTCCTAAATATTTTAACATTATTTTCTGTGATTTTTACTAAAGTATGGAATTCAAGTTTGTAGGGGTAATACTTATGTCACCGTAACCTAGTGAGTGGCTTCTTAAACGCGAGCCAGTGGTGATATCACAGCTTAGACATTTCGAATACAACGAAATATGAAAGAAAGATTTCTGACAAAAATACTGAGAGTAAATAACATTGCCATGACCAGCTGCTCCAAAATCTGTCGTTCGGAGTCGACTTCAAACTGTAGGTCACTCAAGTCTAGGATTAAATTAAGACACACAACATGGGTAAAATAATAATAATAGAAGTCGCCGTAGTCTAGTACGTAGTGTGTTGGCTTATTATTCGTAAAGCCAGGGTTCAAGCCCCAGGCCAGACATCAAAACAAAATACAAAAAGTATTTCTCAGCAGATTTCTGGCAAAAACTGTGAGAGTAAATAAATTTGCCATGAAAAGTTTCTCAAAAAATCTGTCGTTCGGAGTCGACTTTAAACTGTAGCTGCCGGCACTGATGTATAAAATTAAGACACACAACATAAGTGGTGTTAGAAACTAGGTCGTAATCCTGACTGAAGGGTTTTAATGACCAATTAAGTAAGTATTTATGGAATTTAGCACTTAGTGTCAATCACCAATGGCAATTCAATACAATGCTTTGCTGGGTATTAGAGATATGCTTGAAGAAGCAATTATTCGAATGCTTAAAAAATATCAATACAATGACAGACCAGTGTATTTCGTCATACACGGAGTAGTTCTACATTGGCAATGAAGACACATTTCGTCGTGGAAATTTGTCATAATTTTTTTAACGCATGAATTTTAATGCAATTGAACAAAAGCTTATTTCTCAGTTAACAGGTTTATTTAACTTTTATCTCTGAAAAGTATAAAACGTATTTACAACATATATGGAGTCAACACCCACTATAATTTTAAATTTTGTATTATGTTCTTAGGTATAAAAAATATATATATTATTGTTACGAAAATGGAAACGTCGTACATCGTTTAACATTAAAATGAGCAAAAGCTACACTAGCAAATACATCGAACTTGTTTACAAGAAAACCAAGAACATCAGGAAAAAAGAAAAGGGGATAGACATGTAAGCGAGAACGCAACAACAAGGAATGTGAACAAAATACACAAACAACAATGAAGTCGCGATAGATTTCTCAAGAAGGCGAAACTACGAACATTCGACTTCAAGAACCTTCTTCAGACTAATTATGTGGGCATATAAAAAGGCCAGACAAACCAGGCAACGAGCAGTAAGAATTCAGTCAGTCTGTGTGAAGACGCATTGCGTGTGAAGAAAACAGTCGTGGTTGAAGATCGCCGTTGTAAAGATCTACAGAACATTTGTTAGTGTGTACGCGAATAGAAGTGTAAAGAAGAATAACGAATAAAGCAAATTATTCTTGGATTCATCAAGTTGCAAACGGTGGCACACAAATGTAGTGCGAACAATAAAGAGTTTAACTGAAACTAACACAAATTAATTTTTATTTTCTTTGCAATCAACGAACTCATATTTTAAATGTTTTTAAAAAGGTAAAAACGTACAATAAATTTACTTTTCCTGTACTACTGAATTATTCTCTCTTTAAAATTAATAATGTTTCTTTAAAATTAATAATGCTTGATAAATTCATATCTTTCCAAGAAATTTAAACGAAGTCTCTTACCAAATCGTCCATGAATATTTTTGTTCATAAATATAAACATAACTATATCGTATTGAGATTGAATACACGATATTACAATTGTCTCTGCTGTTGAAATTTTCCAATCAATCATTTCCGATGTCATTTTTGGTTTTGTAGTTTAAAATCTAATCACAATGTTCTATTGATGGTTTTGTAAGCAAACATTCAAACAAACATTCTACACGAAGAGAAATAAAATTCATCCAAAAATATTCGATTTTAAACATGGACATCGACAACCGTTAACTACTTATGTATGCATATGTGTTTGCCATGTCATGGTCTCTAATAGTGTTCACAATACACATCTGTAGCTGGTAAATTTGTTGTTAAAGACTCACCCATTCACCAATGTCGACATCGTCTGTCAGAATTTCACTGAAATCAAATCATACAGTTAAATCGAATAGAACATATACTGAAATGAAAACAAAATTGTAATTACAATTGTAACTGCAACTGAAATTGTAATTACATAGATAAAATCGATTGTGATTTCCTCTTAATCTATCATTTAAACCTGCGATAATAAATAAACCAATTGGAATCGATGTTACTAGAAATAAAGTAAGTCGTGAATTGCACAGAAATATATAATTATGGTGATTGATATAAATTTTATTTTAAATAAATTCAAAATTAACGGTAAGGAAAAATGTTAAATTATAATTAGAAATTAATTATCGATTATTATTAGTAAGAAAATTATCGAAGAAAGGGAAAATCCTCATGCACTTAATGAGAAACAAATACACCAATAACGAGCAACTGTCTATTGTAGGTTTTGGTCAGGCATCATGATTAGGTCTTATTTTCTTGAAGATGAATCCGAAATTAAAGTGACTATTAACATAATAGAAGAGTTCTTGAGACCTAACCTTGATGGCATGAATATGAATGACATTTTGCGTATGCAACAATCGATCTTTTTTTTTTGCTTTTTTTTATTATATATTAAATCTTTAAATCTTAAATCTATTAGTGCTCAGTTATCACCAAGTATTGGCAATACTTTGATTAGATGTATTAAGTTTCTGGCGTGGAGACGAGAGCTGCTGTTGTATTCCTTTTTTTATACGAATATGGCTACGGTAGTTCAATATGTTACGAGCCACAAATAAATACTTTACCAGTATATAAAATATTCCAATATCCGGTTTATCCAATGGTATGTTAAGTTCTTTATGTATATTCGAGGTTTTGATGTACCGTGCGAAAAATCTTATTATCGTGCTTGATTTTTTCCAATATGTGAAGCAGTGGCAGTTTCCCATAACGGAACAACATAAGTTTTTTAGATGAATTCTACAACAAGAATTTCCAATTTAGTATTAAGCAGGAGTCCCAACCAATTACCAAATTAATTTCAAACAACTTCAGTTAAATTTGTGTTAAATTTGCCTCGACGTGAAATTTCTAATTCTATCAATATGGATACCACGATATTTGATATGGGAGTGCCAAGGCATGACTTTGTCATTTATTCGATCTGGGGGGCACGTTTCGCATAGCAAAGTTAATGTTATGTGAACACATTTTTTCATTCACTTTAAATCTTCAGAGTTTCAACCACTTCTAAAGCTGTGTATATGTGAATGAAAGTAGCGTCATCAGCAAAGATATGACTGTTTGTGTTACTGTTCAACGGCATGTCAATAGTACCTGGACACCAAGATCACGATTTAGCGTTTTTTTCGAGATGTAGTGGATCATTAGTGAGACGCAGTAACATCCCTGTGTAAAAATGACAAATTTTATGAAATTATATCATAAGAGCCGTGGCGGTTTATAGATGAATACTTTATTCCTTATAAAAGTCGTAGTCTAGTAGCTTATTCGACTTGAGGTCACGGTTCAAACCCCAGGTCAGACTTCTCCAACAAAACGAAATATGAAATAAGATTTCTGGTAAAAAAACAAAAATTTGCAGTTCGGAGACGACCTAAACTCCTACGTCCCGCCACTCATGTATAAAGTTAACGCACACAACATAACGCACATAACAGTTGTAATATGTATGTTTATTCCTTATATCGGGTGGGCCATCTATCAGTTTAAATTTGAACCATCGGTTATTTCGAATCTAGCATAGCTTATTTCATTATTTCTGTCAGTTCAAAATTCAAAAATTCAGTACATTATCTCCACTGAGCGTAATGAATCTCTTTACGATTGAGCAACGTTGGGATTTATTGGAAATTTATTTGTAAAACAAAGACAATTGTCAGCAAATTACAGGAAAATGTCTTACAAAATTGGGTCGCAGAGAAGGACCGATAATGTTCGTGAAGCTGCTAAAGTTCGTGAAGCTGGTTTCATTGTTGATGGGCCAAGAAAAAATAACGAAGCTTTTTTTTTCGTCTTGATCCGGAGGTGGGAACCTTCGGAAGACACTTTTGTTCCAACAAAAGAGTGTACGATTCCCACCCTACACACTTCAACCACTCTCCCCCCGCGGGACTGCCGTAAGGTATTACTTCGCGGAGGGTTGGTTAGCTTGAAAGCTTTATCACATTAAGTCAAATTTCGCCTCCAGTCTTCGGAGTTCTAGCATAATTTCAGCCATTCTCTGACTATATTGACTCCATTGAATCCTACAATTCAACAGCTCTGCCATTAGACGGTTTGGTCCTAAACTCGTTTCTTCGGGCCATCTAAATTTGAGGCAGCATGTTAGAATATGCTCCGCATCTTCCTCCTCATCTACACAGTTTGAGCTTATAAAAGAAGTGTCATGACCAAATCTGTACAGGTATTTCCTGAAGCGCCCATGACCAGTTAGGAGCTGGGTCACGCAGTAGTTCAGCTCGCAATGTTCGTTCTTCATCCAAAGTGTTACATCATGGATAGGGGGAAATGTCCGTCTTCCCTTTAAACTGCTCTCCCATCGTGATTGCCATTTGTGCATGGAAGTCCTTCGTTCCTTTATAGCCGCTTTTGTTCGGGGTACTCGAGACGGCGAAGGTATATCCTCCTCATCTCATCCGCAAATATGTCTATTGGTATTGTCTTTGCCGCTTATCAAGACGGCCTTCGTTTTATGTGCAGCAAGCACATAACCTGCCTCAACCGGCCATGCTCCAAAATTTCGAATCGCTGTGTTCGTTTCTCCTCTATTTCCCTTAGCGTTTTAGCTACCGGCAATGTCATCTGCAAAGCACACAATTGTAGCCCCGTTTGGCAATCGCTGTCGAAGTATTCCAGTGGTACAAGTACAGAGCCCAGTGGGACACCCGCCGTCACTACGTATTCCAGCTCTCCTTCATCCGTTAGGTATATTACCTTCCTGTCCTGAAAGAAATTGTTCAGAATCTCCATTAAGTATGGCGGCGTAGCCATGTTAAATAGGGCTCTCATAATCCGCCCAAAATTCGCCGAGTTGTACGCCTTTCAAACGTCAAGTGTGACAACCGCGCTGTATTCCTTGGTGCCAAATCTCCATCTTTCGCCCTCTATTGCATCTCTTGCAATGTCGACCACCCTCCTTATCGCGTCAACAGTGTACCGTCCTTTCCTAAATCCTTATTGCAGGTCCGAGAGAGCTCCTCCTGCCTCGGCACACGTCAGTAGTCGATTGTATATTATCCTCCCCAGTATTTTTCCCATCGTGTCAAGTAGTCAGATGGGCCGATAAGACGATGGTTCCCCTGGTGGTTTGCCAGGTTTTGGAATGAGAACCATAATAATAATTGAAAATAACGAAGCTGTGCCTGAGAGTGCGTGTGAGAATCCATCAACATCTAGTCGTCATCGTTCGCAAGAATTGAACATTTCACGCACCAGTTTACGCCCAATTTTGTGAAAAGATCTCGGTATCAATTGGTTCAAGAGTTAAAGCCCCATGACCATTCGTTTCGCTAGATGGGACAAAGAGAAACTGCAGGATGATGTCGATTTTGTCATCTTTGATAATTTTTTTTTTGTGATGAAGCTCACTTTAGTTCGCCGAAATGGTGATGTCAGTTGATCGCCAAGAAGCTGCGCTTTGAATCCGTTGAATTATTTTCTGTAGAATGCCGTTAAAGAAAAGTGTTTTGCCGACAATTATTTATTATTTTTATTTATTTTTTTTTTATTTTTATATATATATTATATTATATATAATTTTTTTATTTTTATTTTTATTTATTATTATTATTTATTGATGTTCTTTAATTTGAAGTTTATTAATTACTGCTTCCTAAAACTATTATTTCTGGAAATAACTACATTAAATTTAAAATTTCTGATTTCAATATTAAGAGCAAATTGTTTCCTCCGCACTGCCACTCAAAATATGAAAAGATTCCCCTAACTGTAGAATGACAAGAGCAACACTATTATTCCATTATACAATATGTGTACAAGGAAAAGAGTAGTTGAAGAGCACACAGAAGATACAATTGTTTTTCTTCCTATGGAATTTTGCAGGGTTTTTGCAACCTAAGTAAGTAATATTGTTTACAAAACAAAACATAAAAACTAAACATTAAGAAAATGTAAATATCTCGATATACATATGAAATGAAAGCAGTTCTCTTCTTACAAAATTCTTGGAATAAAAGTCATCTGACAAAACATTGCTAAATATATTTACCTGCTTCGTTGCTATAGCAAAATTCGGAGCACTTAAATGATAGAAATGAAAGGGCTGTCTGAGCGTTTGTTGGCAAAGCGATACTTATACAAAATTCTATCTTCAAAATCAACGACTCTTGCTGAGGTACTAGTATGACAAATATGTCATGTCAAATGTTTGAACAAAGTATCCTGTTTCATAATGCCACTGTACGAAATATATACAATGTATTCTATTTCAAAACGTCGGCAATGTGTATTTTTAACGCGGTCAAAAAGCAATCTGGCATCGGATTTATAGTTGATGCATTGTTTGGTTACTTTGGATATCTGCATAGTTTTTATACAGTAGTAGAACTGCATACAAACTTTGTATTGATACATTTTGGAAGGCAGCCATAGTTAAACAGAGATGACGTATATCGATGATACCCATTCAAATGCAATATTTTTTAATGCATTAGAAATTAACTTCTCAGAGTCACATTTCATTCTGGAAATGATAGGCAATTTTCTGAGCAAATTTAGGACTAAGGATAAAACAAAAAACATCGAGAGGGGAGGCAGGGATCTTTCCAAGGTTATATCTTAAAATAAATTATGCCGAGAGGAAACTTCTTGAAAAATGTACACACAGATGGCATCACAGCCGTTATCACGGCTAGCCGTAATGAAAGCTAGGTCGAATCACTTTGAGAACAAAAACCGTCGTTAGATGGTGGCAGTCTAGATTTATATCGTTTTTACTAAGAGTCAGAAAAAATATCTAAGATTGCACATGAGATTTATATTTGTATACCGCAGCTAACAAAAGATCGTAGAGTAATTCAACATTCTAATGGCAAATATCAGGAGATCAAAGTCGGCGAAATTAAGGCTCATGATGAAAAGGCAAATACTTTGTGGGATAAAACATTTATATCGGAGTAATGCATTTTAAATAAGTTCAGTGGATGTGTGTAACGTTTTTGTTTGTGATAGGCGGTATAATACCCATAAGCCTGTAACAGCAAGAGAACATGGACACTTATTGGACCTAATTAACGAACATTTCAGTAGCTAGTTATATCAGTCATAAGCTATCTGAGAAAGAAAGTGCCTTCTTTGTCGATTTTAAGGCGGCATTTGATAGCGTGGCTAGAAAATCATTAATATACAAACTCTATGGAATGGGAGTATAATACTAATTTGTGAAATTTTTAGAAGCTATATATATTAATACGCATTCAGCTGTGTGGACTGGAGAATAATTTTCTGAATATTTTGAGACAAAATCGGGTGTGAAACAAGGGTGTTTGATATTACCTTTGCTCTTCGCTTTGTATATAAACGACTTAAGCGAATGCTTGGAAGGTGGATTGATGGTAGAAAACTTAAATATTCTTCTTCTATTATACGCGGACGATATAGTAATATTAGCCGATGATATAAGTACGATGCAGGATATGATTGAAAATATAGCAAACTATTGCAACATATGGAACTTAGAACTAAACTTAAATAAATTCGAAATAATAGTGATCAAGAACGGTGGCGGACTTAGAAATGAAGAAAAGTGGTTTTTCACCGGCGTAGAAGTTAAAATCGCTTTAATTTCTTTAATTCTTTAGAAATAGTGTTTACGCCAAAACTAAAGTTTAGCAATCATTTGGAAAACAGAAACGCACAAGCAAAAAACACATTAAAATTAACGTGGAAAACTTTAATGCATAAACCAGAAACAAATTCGGCTATGAAGTGGAAAGTTTACTTAGCAGTATGTCAGGCAATACAGTCTTATGCAGCCCAGGTATGGGGATTCAGTCTCTTTGAAGAAGTGAATAAACTACAACGCTATTTTGTCAATAAAATTTTGAAATTACCGAGTTTTGCAACGAACTACGTTTTAATGTTAAAAACTGTGTCGGATAAAACACTTTTATTTACATTGTCACTGAATCTCGATAGAAAATAGACTACCATACCAACTCTCATCGATTTTGTGGCACTTAGGCGATCAAAGATGTATACAATACGTCAATTCTAACTTAAACTACTTTGAGCACATCAGATTTAATATTATACGCAGGAACTTCTATCTCTTCGAACTTGTGCTGACGGAACATTACTGAAAACATTTTTTAAGTTATAATGACAAGCAAGGAGCCGCAATGTCTGAGCTTGGTATACCTGCGAAGCTGATAAGGCTATGCAGAATGACGTTGAGCAAATTCCAGCAGCTCCTTCAAGGAGCTTTTGAAAACGTGCGAGGTTGCAGACAATGCAACCCCTTATCATGCGACCTCTTCAACCTCGTCATGGAGAGTGTTCTACGAAAGTGTGTCCAGTTGCTTGCGTACGCTGTGATGTCAACCATAGGGCGTACCAAGCGAGATGTTACGGCTGCCTTTAGTGCTATTGAACGGGAGTCTACTAAGATGGGTCTGGCAGTAAATGACGGCCAAACAAAGTATATGTTATCGAATAGTAGAGACATGCAGCGTATTGATACTCAGATTACGGTCGATAACTATACTTTTGATACAGTCAAAGGATTTATTTATCTCGGCTCCGCCGTTACTACAGAAAATGATGTCAGTCTGGAGATCAAGTGCAGGATTACTCTTGCCAGCTGGTGCTACTATGCTACTATGTGCTACTATGGTCTCAATAGGCAACTGAGTAACACAAAATTGATTCTCTACAAGACGCTCATCCTACCCGTGCTTCTTTATGGCGCAGAGGTATGGCCTCTATTAAACACTGATGCAGTAGCCTTGAGAGTGTTAGGGAGAAAAGTCCTACGTAAGATCTTCGGTTCAGTGAGAGTTGGCGATGATTTCTACATTCGATCCAGCAGTGAGCTGTATGAGCTCATAGACGTTGTGCAGCGGCTGCGCTAGCAATGTCGGCAATGTCGTTCGAATAGAGGAGGGTGCTCCGGCGTGACGGGTATTTGATGCGGGGATCTGCGGAAGTCGGCGAAGAGGACGACCGGTGGAAGGACCAAATCGAGGAACCCTGTCATCGATTGGTGTGACCAACTGACGTAGGCGCGCAAAAAGCTGAGGCGCCTGGAAGGATGTGTTGCGGTGGAATCCGTTAAACGGGTTATTATGGCCAATTAAGTAAGTAAGTAAGTAAGGAGAACTGGACATATGTGGTGAATTGTACTCGTACGGAAAGTCACCTAGGTACAAAAATGTATGTATCCTATGAATTTTATTATCAGTTAAAAAATATTGATAAATATGACATAACAAAAGTAATCCAAACGCAAAAAATCACTGCTAGCAGTGATTGTGTACACTACTTAGAGTACTTCAACTTATTACACGAACCTCGCGCTACTGTGTATTGTGCTGTTGCTATTGAAAATCAGTCGTAACTTAATAATAACAGAATCAGGAAACATTAAAGTTTCCAAACAAAACACATAAAGATTTAATAGAAGTAAATTGTTGCAAAAATAATATTTAGTAGTTGACATACATACATATGTATGTTTAACGGTAGTGCTTCTCTATTATTACTTTTGTTGGCCGAGAGTAAGTTTTTTATTAGAATTTTATTCCAACTCAAGCTAAGGAGAAAAATTTAAAACTGTTTTACTTAGAAACTGAAGATTAATTGTTTAAGATCATTAATTTAATTAAACAAATTTTAAGTGTATTTGTTTCACTCTTCTCTACTAAACGTATAAGTATTCCAAGTAATTCTATTAAATATCAATCATACGTCACGAAACAAAAAATTTTTTTGTTCAAAACTAGAAGTTATAAAAGATAAAACTATGCGACAAAATTAAAAAAAAAATGAAATACAACCAGCTAATGACATAGTTTAAGCTGTGAGTTTTGTTGAGTAGAAGTCAAAAATATTTTTAATATTTCTTGAACCCTCCAAACTTGTTTTATTTGACAAAAAAAGTATTTCTGATCTTTTCACACAAAATTATTCATTACCCAAATATTTTGCAACCTATTTTCAAAATCCAAAGTTTTTTGAAAAGAGGAGATATGAGCCTTTAAAACTGTATACATAACCATATGGTTCAAATATATATGTTATGAGTTTTGATCGGGTAAACTTGGAGAATATGATTTTTTTCAATTTTTCCAATTTAATTAAAAAATATAAAATAAGTGATGACATTCTGAAATTGCATTATCTTGTGAAGAGATTGACACTTGTTTCACTCACTATTCACTGGTCCTCTACGCACCACCCCCACAAAGGCCTTGTTCGCAATGCTTTACTGGCTTCCTATTTAGCTCTTCGCTAGGCAGGTGGATAATTTCACTGGGACAAGACTTAATGCCCTGTCTCGTTGGCGCATCGTCAACTCTGGTCACTTCTCTATTTTGGAGATTGAATCTGTGGTCCCACTGGATATCGATTATCTCCCTGTGGAATACTGTTTCGACAGGGCCTTCAACCTCCTGATCCCGAGCAGGAGCGATTGGACCCCTAACATGACCGTCCCCCGAAACTTCTGGATATATATACCGACGGCTCCAAACTCGATGGCGGGGTGTGTAGCGGAGTCTAACTTGGGAAATTGGGCTTAGACATTTCACTCCGGCTGCCGGACTATTGCAGCGTATTCCTGGCGGAAGTAATGGCTATCTAACGAGCAATGGATCTTCGCATATGGTTTTCTTCTTCGATCAACTTAGGAATGCCACTTAACTCGTTCAAACTCGTCTCGTTCTTCCGAGACGCCAACATATCCTGGATCAATGAGGAGTCCTGCTCCACCGCTAGGCTCACTTGGCCCTCAATGGAGTTATTTGGACTTGATCGTAACATCATCGCGATCACAGTGGCCATGCTTACAGATCACTGTGTTACGGGTAGACACGCGGAAAGAATGCGGCTCCCATTTAACGACTTCTGCCATGTGTGCAGATCCGCTGAGGAATATGAGACTGTTATCCACTATCTTTGTCTATGCCCATCTCTTGCGAGGTGCAGATACAGGTTATTTGGCTCTCCAACCCTTGTCAGCTTGATGGAGCTATTGTCCATTTATGTCAAGGATATAGCCTCGTTTATCAAGCTTTCTGATTGGTTTTCCAGCGTGGGGTAGTCGTGCTTTAAATTCTTTAGCCCTTGCTCTAACCAACTTCTCCCTCCTTGGTGCATGGGAACTTGGTCTGTACAAAGACTGTGTTCACCCGTGGGCCGCTATGCGTGCTCAAGTGAGCTTTTGATATGAAAGCTACTACTCCCAGCTAATCTAACTCAACAAAACTCATAACCTATACTATGTTATTAGCTGAGTGTATTTTTACTGTCGCACCGTGTAACTATAATAAATTAAAATACATAATGGATATATTCACAAAACAAAATTACCCTTCAAATAATCAATTAAAAGTGTTTACAAATTTTTAAAATTCTTATGAAAAGTTAAACCATTTTTAACTTACAATTCATTCATTATTTTACGAAATTTTTGCTGAATTTTTGTTCAATGCTTCAAAAATATGTATAAAAAATACAAAAAAACAAATTTTTGTAAGTCTTTTGTAAATTTGTATACCAAGTTTAATGCTTCAATAAACTTCAATAATTTTTAATTAAAAATTCCTTTTTTGTGCGTTCTTGCCTCTGTTATGTTTACAGTTAATTTAACACGAAACAATCGAAGTTCAATTTAACGTTAATAATCTAAAATCAAAAATTTATTTTACAAAGAAGCTATTTTTTGCTTTGGAAATATTTGTTCATTATTGTGTCCGTCCAAACGATATTATTGTATTGTCCTAGAAAATTAATGTGTAGTTTAATTGCAAGAATTTATAATGAACTGAAATTGCGTAAACTACATTGTCCCAATGAATATAAAGTTAATGTAATATTCGTAAAAATATCTAATCTATCTAGAATTGGAACTTTACGAAAATGAATTTTGTGAATTTTTTAATAATGGTGACATATACAGTCGACAGCAAAATCTAGGTACCCCAATATGTATAATCAATTTCATGAATATGTAACAATAATTAGAATTTTGTATATTTATTTCTCTTTTATTATAAAACAAATAAATATTTTAAGGTTTTTCACAAACCATAAAAAAATAAGGAAAACTTTCTTGTGACTCTGGTTGGGGAACATAGATTTTTGCTGTTCACTGTATATGGGAGTAGTATGTTTGTGGGGTTTCGGTATCAATTTTCCATACAAATTTGGGATCATCCCTACGCTACAGCCGGTCATATAAGTTAATTAGATAGGTTTGTAACATGTGTTCTGAAATTGGTTGGTTGCTTTTTGATACGTGTGTGTGTGTGTGTGTGTGTGTGTGTTTCATACGTAGAGTGAAGTGGTCGGTCTACTTATGTTATGTAAATGTCGGTTGTTTAGTAAATAGTGTGTGTGTGTGTTTAATGTGTAGGGTGTGATATAAGGTGATTGTGATGCGTTTATGCCGGTTGTTTTTGTATGTTCATATTGTAAGAGTTCTTTGTGACTTATATTTTTTTGCGGTTTTGAGAAATGTGTTGTTTAATAATTTGTTATTAATTTGTTTGCGGTTTGTATAATATAGAAAACTTATAGTTTAGTTATAGTTTTGATAAGGAATTATTGTTTATTGTTTTATGCTATATTTAGATTTTTCCTATATGGTTAAAGTTGAAATAAAAAAATGTGTTTTTTGTTTTTATTGTTCTATTATTTATTGTAGAAAAATTAAAAAAAAAAATCTTATACTAAAACTTATATATTAAATACATTATCTTATCATCTTCTAATTAAATTTTATTAAAAGTACAGTTTTTGCATTTCAATAAATAATAGAAATTTAGTATTTTTTTTGCTTCTTCTTCTACTTGATTCTTTTTGTTGTGATAATAAATGCAATGGCAGGTGTGTGGGCCGCATGTTGCATTTTCATTAGACCAGACGCAATCTTCGAAATGTTCTCCATGTTTAGTTTGTTTTGTTTTTAGATTATTGATGTATTCAACAAATGATTGTATATCCATGAGTTTTTTCTTATCTTCGTCGGAAATGATGTGTGTAAATGATTTTAAAAAATGAAATAATTCTGTGAGGAACATTTTGTGGGTGTGTCTCTCTCTGCTTACTGTATGCTCATATGTAATGTTTGTAAATAATCTTTAACATTAATTGTTCTCATATTTATACTATTTCGGGTTCGTTCAAAGAGCGGACTCGTTTCAAATTCTCCATCGGCTTGTTCACGATTAGCTAGTTCGTTAAATGGTCTGTTTCCGTTTAGATATACTAGATCTTTTTTAATTTTGGGATCATATTCAAAACAATATATATTCAATTTACGATATGTATAATTACTATAATAACACGTATTTCACAATTTTCATACTTTAGATTGAAATGGCGAAAATAAGCATTAGAACTTTCAATTATTCCACCAATATTGGTTTCTTTTTCAATTAGATCTTTTCTAAAGGCTTCAATTGCATCATCTATTGTAAATTGTTTTTGAATTTCATCATAGCTCCTGTATTGTCTAATGTAGGGTTTCGATGTTGTTGTTGTTGTTGTTGTTTTTGTTGTTGTTGTTGTTACTGTCGATTTATTCAAATTATGATTTTCTAATTGAATTGATAGGTGAACTCGTACATTCAAAGTATTATTCAATACTTTAATTTGAAAATTTAGATATTTACTCGTATCACCAATAATAGCTGGAGATGGAATATAATGATGTTGTTGTTGTTGTTGTTGTTGTCTGCTCAGCTGTATAAAGTGGATAATATTAATTATAATTATGAATAGAATTGTTTTGAAGAAGGAGTTCATGTTGTTTTTGATTTAATAATCATCGATAGACTGAATTCAATATCCTTACTCGATATTCATTTTATATGTTTGTGTGTAATTTTTCAAGTTGACAATTTTAATATTTGCCAATTTACGTGATAGGTCTGGTGTGCGTACCTTTTCAATTTCACCATTACTTAAAATTCTTTCTTGTTCAATTTCACGATATTCATAGCAACTGACTTTTAAATATCGTTTAGCAAACACACTATCATATGTACACCTGATTGGTACATCGACGTTCTCATATTGTAGGTTAAAATGACGATAAAATGGGTCAGTAGAGTCTAATATTCCACCAATATTTAATTCTTTTTCAATTAGTTCTTTACGAAATGATTCGATTGCATCATCTACAGTAAACATTTTTTGTGGAAAGGTTGGTTTAAAGAGCTGGTAAAAGGGAGAAGTCGAATCCAATTCACCATTATCATCATTAAATTCCTCTTCATCATACTCAAATGTTGTTGACGGTGCTGTTGTTGTTGTTGTTGTTGTAGATGTATCTAGTTGTTCCTCTTTTGTCGTTGTTATAGTTTCATTATCACCCGTTATTAAATAATCGTCTCTAACTTCTAATGGTTGACTTTCTTTCATAAATTTAAATGATATATTAATTTTGAGTACATCATTGTTGGGAAGAGTAAAATTGAATTCTATACTCTTTGAATTTATTTCTATTGGATGAGTATTTGTAGAAGAAGGTATTGGCGATGAACTACCAATTATTGCTCTCAATGTAAGAAGAAAGATGATTAATTTCATCATTATGATGCGCCTTACCAATTGTTGTTTAGTTAACAGAGATTGAATACGTAATGATTAAGACACTATTAATTTTTTTGTTTATATACTTTTATTTATTAAAAAAATTCTACATATATATATATATATATATATATATATAATAATAGCTTTGTTGAAATTTTGAATACATATCATAGAGTACAGCAAAACGATTTCGATCGAATTTTAGATTTAAGTCATCATATGGGTATACATCCGAATTCAAATGTACTTTTACATCAGTCAAATCACAATGAACAAATTGATTTTGATTATTGCGAAATGCTAAAAGAATGAATCGTGGTCTCTCATTTTCACTCGCTAGCTTAACATTCCATAGAACAGCGGTGCTTTGTGGTAGAGAGGGATAATAATATGTATCCCAACTTCTAAAGGCGATATTTAGCGGTCGGCGACTATTAATTGTTTTAAATATTTCCAACTTGTAAGCATCAGCCAATTGAATATGCGGTACTTTCCATGTAATATTCAGAAGAGATATCTTAAATCTTTCACTTGAAACAACAGATTTGACTACTTAAGAATCGTCTTTTGAGCGTAGGAGAATTAGTTCATGTTTAGAATTGAGTATTACTTTATTAAAATCTTCGGCAAATCCAAGAATCATTTTTAATGGTACACAAAAATTAAAATAACCGGTAGTTAGTTTGAGATCATCAGAATTATTTGCTGCCCATCCTGCATTTATTAACGAATTGCTTTCAAGTTCATTTAGTGATGCATAGTTTTTAATTTCTGTAGTTATTCCCACATGACGTGTACGATCAATTTCTACACCGTTGAGTTCATATCGGATTTCATCAAAGAGATAACTCATACAGTTGTGAAGAAGTCTTAGAGAGAGTGAGACTGTTGAATCTTCCTTTGTTGCAAACCCTTCAATATAGATAAAGCTTTCACTTGGTAAAACATACAAGTCCTGGTTTTGAATTGATATTCGAATTTCATCATTATTTTTAAAAGATTGTAAATATGATGTATAACTATGATATTCCTTTTTAATAATTGAAATATCAAATTGTGGTTTTTGTAATACGTTTATTATATTAGTCATTTTCTTGTTCTTCTTCTTCTATCTAACTTTAGTTGAAAGCCTAAACTTTGTAAAAACTTTTGATTACTTTTACTTAGATTATTTTTCAATTGTATGTGCTCCTTAGAAGAAGAAGATAATTTACTCCTTGTAGATTGTGTAGTGAGCGCTGACGGCGGAATGAATGTTGTATCCGCGTTCGAGATCCTTTTATCGAAAATGATCATTATTGGCGGCCGGTTTCAAATGTAAACGTACTGATATTTTCTCACCTCGAAAATTTATTAAATTTCCGTCCTGATCGCAAATTTTCAAAACTAATGTATTTATTGTTCTTGTGTTGAGTGGTAAATATATGACATTAGCTGGTGCTTCTGTTATTTTATAGCCTGGACTAACGTTCAATGAAAACTGATGTAGGGTATGAGCAGATGTGTTGTTTATATATGATCCACTTACAATATTACAATCAATAGATATTATATTTATTTTTGTTATATCTATAGTTTTATCCGAATAGTGCTCTTCACCATTTTTAAGTACTCTATTGCTAAAACCGTGCAATGAACCAATTGACCGTTCTCTATCGAAATAAATCGTATCTAATGAGCTTTTTGTGAATGTCTGTAAAGTATTGTAATTAGCTTCAATTCTCAGTTGTCCCTTAGGATTAAGACTATTGTATTTAGTAGTAATCAAATCTGAAATGTCAGATATTTCATATGATCCAATAGGAACTTCAATTTCATGATCAACAATATGAAATATATTATTTTCAACATCAACATTTGGAATAGAGTGATATGTATCGAAACTAATTAATCCACAAAGATAGGGTTCCTTAAGTTGAATTGGCGGAAAGTAGTTTGCAACAAGTAGAGAAGTGTTTCCGTTTAATGTTAACGTTATTGTCATCTTAGCGTATAGTTGTTGAATAATACAATTTTAAATTAATTAATCATCTTTTATAGTAGATCATTAGCATTAATCCAAGAATTGTGTTCTGATGAAAATCCTAACCATTTTACATATAGCATATTATTCTTTTTCGTTAAAACCTTCTCAACTAAATATGTTTGTGGGTATTTAGTTCGCATTAATTCATATTCATAGAAACCACCCTTTATATCGTGACCTTGGTAGTCCTCTAAAAGGTATGTTTTTGGATTAGTATTTCTTACACGTTTAATTTTAAAAATCTCAGTTGTCCAATTTGGTGTATAACCCTTTTCAAATACATGTTTATATTTGCTGATACGAACATTATCGCCAACTTTGAATTTAGGTTTTCTAAAAATCTTTAAATTGTTAAAGACAGTATCGAGTAAATGTTTTTCGTTTGTAGAATTCACTTCGTTCGGTGTCATTTTTATTGTTCGGTGAAGTGTGTTGTTGTATGTGTAGATGAAGATATACTTACGATGATGAAGCAAATAGCTCAAATTAAACAAATATAGTTAATTCTTAAATTAACTTAAAACTATTTATTTAATGAAAAAAGATTGAATATCAAAAAAGACTTAAGCGTCTGTACGATCAAAAAAGAAGAATGTTCTAGAAGAATTTTTAACAATCATTAGCGTTGCCAAAGTGTACAAAAATAATGTTGTTGTCAGATCGTATGTGGGGGAACGTACGCCACATTACTCCCCCTTCCGGTTGAGGCAAAATCGTACCTTACGACCATAACGCGAAGTGATGGTCCTTGGCTCGCCGTTAGGATCGAGGAGAATGTTAGCAGGTTCCCTTAGAGGTAGCTCGTTGGCTGTTGATTCTTTGGACGTTGGTTCGTTGACTGATGGTTCGATGACCGATGGTTCGTTGACTGTTGATTCATTAGTTGGTGGTTCGATGTATGTCGGTTGTCTATTACAATTGTGATTATCATTTGTAGAGTTTCCTGGATTTAAAATAAATGCTGCCTTCAAACGGTCCAAACTAATGTTCATTTTCTTTCCTTTAACATTTACAGTAAAATATTTCGAATGACGTTTTAAAACGGGAAATGGTCCCTCATACGGAGTTTGCAGTGGTTTGCAGACCATTGAATTACGTATAAATACTTGTGGAGATGTATGTAAATCTTTTTCAATAAATGGTTTATCCTTAGCGTGGAAAGAAGTTTTGGTGGGTCGAAGATCGTTCATAAAGTTTCTGAGTTTGTTGACGAATTCATTTTGAGAGGTTTCGTTTTTATCACCTTCTGTTAAAAACTCACCTGGGAGACGTAAACTAGATCCATAGACTAGTTGAGATGGCGTTGCATCGATGTCCTCCTTATACGTAACTCGAAATCCCAAAAGAATTAATGGTAAAATTTCTACCCAATTTTCTGATTCATAACATTTAATAGCAGCTTTCAATGGGCGGTGGAATCTTTCGATGATACCGTTCGCCGCTGGATGATAAGCTGTCGTTCTCAGATGTTGTATGCCAAGGATTCTAGTCAATTCTTTAAAAAAATTGCACTCAAATTGACGTCCTTGATCCGTAGTAACCCGTAATGGTATGCCGAACCTCGATATCCATGTTGAATAAAAAGCGAAAGCGACATTTTCGGCTGTAATGTCCTCTAACGGGCATACCTCCGTCCAGCGGGAGAAACGATCGATCATTGTTAAGCAGTATCGGAATCCTTTAGATGGTGGTAATGGCCCAACAATGTCGATGTTGACGTGGTCAAAACGATCGGAAGTAGTAAAATATTCACAAAGTGGTGCTTTGTTGTGGCGATGAATTTTTCCTTTTTGGCAGGCGATACAAGACCTTGCCCAAAGGTGGCAATCCCTTTTTACACTTGGCCAGACGAATTTTTCAGTAACCAACTTTGTGGTTTTTCTTGCATTAGAGTGGCATAGATTATGGATTGAATCAAATGCCGTTTTACGAAATTCCTTAGTTAGGAATGGTCGCACCACTCCGGTTGAAATATCACAATATATAGAAAAGTTTGTGTTAGGCAATACGAACGATTTAAGTTGCAAGTTTGAATTAGAGTTGAGAAATGATTTGATTTCCTCATCGTCGTTCTGATGGCATGACAATTTTGCAAAATCGATCGTGTTGTTTACATGAATTGCTTCAAGGCGTGACAGAGTGTCCGCAACTACGTTTTCTATGCCAGGTATGTGCCTTATGTCCGTAGTAAATTGGCTCAAAAAATCTAGGTGACGAATTTGCCTAGGGCTTGCTTTGTCGAGTTTCTGTTTAAATGCGAATTGAAGCGGTTTGTGATCCGTATATATACAAAATTCACGACCTTCCAGCATGTGCTGAAAATGTCTGACTGCTTTGTATGCACTCAATAGCTCCCTATCGTAGGTGCTGTATTTTCGTTGAGCTTCGTTTAGTCTCTCTGAATAAAAACCAAGTGGCTGAAAGTTGTCGTTCACCACTTGCTGTAAAACGGCACCTATGGCAATGTCTGAGGCGTCTACCATCAGAGCAAGTTGAGTGTTGTGTTTAGGAAAAGCAAGGCATGTTGCGTCACGGAGCTGTGCCTTGCATTGCTCAAAAGCAAGTTTTCCCTCTTCGGTCCACTTTATAACTGATTTGTCGTTTTTTTTATTACCACGTATAAATTCAAATAAAGTTGCCTGCTGGGTAGCGGCTTTTGGCAAAAATCTTCTAAAGAAGTTAAGCATACCCATAAAACGTTTAAGGTCACAAACTCGTTCCGGTAATTTGTACTGAGTTATAACATCTACTCTTTCCGTTGGAGGACGGATGCCATTTACGTTAACTGTAAAGCCAAGAAATTTTACTTCGGACTTACCAAAATTACATTTAGATGGATTTATAACGATGCCAAAATTTTGTAGTTTTTCAAAGACCAACTTTACGTGTTGTTGATGTTGCTCTAAGTCTTTTGAGGCGATCAAAATGTCGTCCAAATAAGCATAGGCGAAATCCAAATCACGAAGGATGTGGTCCATTAGGCGCTGGAAAGTTTGTCCCGCATTTCTCAATCCGAATGTCATATGAGTAAACTCATACATGCCGAATGGCGTTGTTATGGCTGTCTTTGGCACGTCGGATGGCGCCACAGGGATTTGGTGGTATGCTCTTCGCAAATCAATTGTTGAAAAAATTTTACTATCCTCTAACCAATGAGTAAAATCGTGTATGTGTGGGATCGGGTATCGATCCGGTTCGGTAATGGCGTTCAGTTTTCTGTAGTCCCCGCAAGGCCTCCACTCACCGTTTTTCTTCTTTACCATGTGAAGTGGGCTTGCCCAAGGACTAGATGAAGGTCGGCAGATACCAGCGTCGAGTAACGATTGCATTTCAGCTTTAGCGGCTTTAAGCATATTAGGTGCTAGGCGACGGGGTTTGGCGAAAACAGGTTGTCCACTTGTGATTATATGATGTGTAACATCGTGGGTGGTGTTGTTGATTGAATGCTGTGATTGTGTAATTCCAGGGAATTGTTTGAGAAGTACCTGAAACGTGTCGTTGATGTCGATGGTAGATAAACCAAGAATCGGTGATTCGATGGTCGCAATACTGCAATTGCTAGCCATATTAGTGTTACCATCAAACAGTTTACGCTGCCGCATACTTATTATCAAATTATGATGACCCAAGAAGTCTGCGCCTAGAATAGGTTGAGAAACTTCAGCAATTACGAAATTCCATGCAAAAGGTCGACGTAAGCCTAAATTAAGTGTTAAGCTTTTTTCACCATATGTCTTAATCGGCGATTTGTTCGCAGCAAATAAAAAAATGTTGTTGTCCGGAGACTTTAGTTGATGTCGGTTAGGAGGGATAACGCTGACTTCCGCTCCGGTATCCACGAGAAATTTTAAATTTGAATTTTTATCAAAAATTATAAGACGGCGGTGTAGAACTTTTTGTCTGTCATTTACCGTCGATAGTGACAGACTGCTTAGTTTAAATTTTCGCTGCATGGCTCTTTGCATTTTTTAGCCTTAGAGCCGAATTTTCTGTGGTACCAACATTTTCCATTGGATTGAGCTTCTTCACGAGTATTACTACGATTACGATTGCCGGAATTGGATCTGTTACGACTACGCGAGCGTTGAAATTGTGTCTTCAAACTAGCGACTTCTCTTGTTAATTGCTGTAGTTGTTGTTGTAAAGTTGTGTTGTTTGTTGTTGGGGCTTTTGCCAGTGAAAGTTCTTGAATTGATGAATTGTCGTTGACTTCTGATATTTTATCGGCCATTACAGCGATATTGTCAAGAGTCTCACGACTTATCGAAATTATGGTACGCATGTGGTTTGGTAAACGCGTCATCCACATAGATTTCAAAAAAGCGTCATCGACCTGGTTACCGGCCAAATTTTTCATTTCCCGAAGAAGTTGCGATGGTCGCATATCCCCAAGTTCTATGTCTTGCAAAAGTTTTTTTAACCGTTTCTGTTCAGAGTCGGCAAATTCTTCCAGCAAACGTTTTTTAAGGGTTGCATACTGATTTTCCTTTGGCATGTTCAATATGATGTCACTCACCTGGGACAAAATTGTACCATCGATAGCTGCTACCACGGTGTGGTACTTAGTCAGCTCGGCCGTTGTCCCGGCTGTGGCAAATTGCGACTCAATTTGAGCGAACCAAAGTTCTGGGCGAGCATGCCAAAATGGGGGAATCTTCACGGAAATGCGTGCCAATTCTTCGGTGTGTTGACCTGAGGCTGTTGGTAGATTCCGTAATGGTGGTGGTGGTAAATTATGTGAGGCACCAGGAAGAACGTCTGCATTCTTGCCATCGTTGTCCATTGCGCTGTGTTCTTTTTGTCGGGGTCACCAAATGTAGATGAAGATATACTTACGATGATGAAGCAAATAGCTCAAATTAAACAAATATAGTTAATTCTTAAATTAACTTAAAACTATTTATTTAATGAAAAAAGATTGAATATCAAAAAAGACTTAAGCGTCTGTACGATCAAAAAAGAAGAATGTTCTAGAAGAATTTTTAACAATCATTAGCGTTGCCAAAGTGTACAAAAATAATGTTGTTGTCAGATCGTATGTGGGGGAACGTACGCCACATATGTATCAACAAGATCTTGATATATATTAATCCATTTGTATGTACCTTGATAACTAAACTCTTTCCACATCATTCCCTTTAATGTTCTATTAAATCGTTCAACTATTGATGCTTTCAAAACACTATATGTGGAATAGTGATTAATTTGATGAGATTGCATTAGATGAGTAAAATGTGTATTAAAAAATTCCTTTCCATCGTCTGTTTGTAAATTTTTCGGTTTTCGTTTGCTTTTATTGAAAATATTTTTCATTGCTTCTGTTACACTTAAAGCAGTCTTATTTTTTACCGCTTCAGCCCAAGCTTTTTTAGAAAATGTGTCTATAACGGTTAATAGATACCGATAACCTCTATTATACGATTCATATGCAATCATTTCAACTAAATCCGCTTGCCATAAATCATCAATTCCTTTAACTATAACTCGTCTTCTTACAAAATTTGTTCGTGCTTGTTTATGTAGTTCATTTACTACATCTCTTTTATTCACATTCATATTTTCTCTATTCAAATGTAAAATTCCATATGACAATTAATTGATGTAAACATTTCTATTTTATTAGTTTTTTCCACACACACACACATACACAATTTCAATTTTATGTTTTATCATTATCATTTGTTGGACTTGTTTCAGATTGTTTCTTTTGTTTAGGTAGTAAAGATTTAAAAAGATAATTTTCAATGTTGTTAAATTTCTTTTCATTTTCAAATGCAATTTTATTTACTGCATTTAAATCGTTTTTAATATTTTGATTTTCCTTTTTTTGTTTCTTAGTAAATTGTAAAATATCACTTTTAAGAGTTGCCAGATCAATTTTTATATTCTCTATTTCTTTCGATATCGATTGTATATTTTCAACTTTTTCTATATTCTTCAAAATTGTTATATTATTCTGTTTAAGCGAATAATTGATTTCCTCTTGTAGTAAATGTAATGAGTTTTTAAATTTTTCATCAACGTTATCAATTTTATTTATAAGTAAATCAGTTCTATTATTAAGATATGCTTTTGTAACTGCATCTTTAGGTTCAATAGGTGCAGTTAAATTCGATATTCTTTTTTTACGCAAGTCTAAACGATTACTGTCTACAGTAATATCGAGTGTTTTAAATAGATTTTTCTTAAAGACTGAATCACTTATCTTGTTATGACTTTTTAAGCTTTCACCAAATTTATTTATAGAACTCATTTTTCTTTCTTTCTCTAATAAATTATATTAGCTTCTTTCAGTTCTTCAACTATGGATATTATTTCGTTTTTATGATTGTTATGTCCGACACTTTCAGACGATAGAAGTAGTCTTAGTCTATTGACTAACTCATTAGGATTGTCCCAATATATATAGTTTGGTTTTTTGTAATCTACAGATTTAAGTGTTAAACCACTACCTTTCGTTAATTTATTTGTTGTTGTACTAAATAGTTTTTTTATTATACGTTTATATTTAAAGGCTTTTGTACCTTTTATTTGACCATTCGGATGATAATTGCGTCTATATACATTTGTATCTATTAATAAATCTTTATATTTATTTAAGTCAGTTTTTGTATAATGTAGGGGTTTTGCATGAAATACTAATTCGAATAAACCTGGAGTCATTTTCAATTTTTTATTTCCTATTCGAATAGAATTGTCTTTATTAAAGACAAGTTTGTTATTGCCATATCGCCAATTTTCGTTTTCATCAATGTTGAAACCATAAATTTTATCTAAAGTTTTACTATTCATAAGAAGTTGAACATTTTGAAGCAGTGTTGATGATTTGTTAAAATTACTGCTTGTGAATTTTATACGTTTTCTATTCTTGTTTATATCAAATCTGCTTTTTCTTTTTGAAAATAAGTGTGTTGTTTTTTTAGGTTTTTGATATTGATCATAATTATCATCGAATACATCTATTTTCTTTCGCTTTAAATTTTTTTTTTCAATTTTTACAAGTTTTCCATCATCATTGTTTATATTAAACGTACTTTTTTGTTTCAGTGTATTAGTATGTACACATTTCTGTTCAACATCGTCATCGTTGTTGTTGTTGCTGTTGTTCTTGCTATAGTTATCATGAACAAGTAGATTTGTTTTGCTATTAAATAATTGTGTATTTTTTATGTTTGCGGTTTGTTTATCATGAAATTTTTTCTTTTTCCTTCGTTCATTACTGACCTTACTCTTTATATATGTATTTTTATTTAAATTTTTGTTTGCACTTTTAAATTGTTTTTTATTTTCATAAGAGAGTGAACTGAGTCTTTTTACAGCACTTTTATTTTCATTAAACGGTGTACTAGTTCTTTTTATATTATTTTCATATTCAGAATAAGGAATATCAGACGTTGACATATAACTAATATCATCTTTAACATTATTGTAATTGGAAGAAGGAATGATTTCATTATAATTCTTTATTTTTTTAGCTGACCTATTAATAGTCTTAAAACTAATATCATCATTTTGAAATGATTCGTTTATGTCATCATCATCATCGTCACCATCATCATCATCATCATCATCATCATCATTATCATCATCATTTATTAATGAATACTTATTTAATTTTTTCTTATTGCTGTTGCTTTCAAGTTTTTCAATTATATGATTTAAAGGTTTTGTTATAGGTTGAAATGTATCTTCTAATATATTTACTCTATCTATATTATTTAATTTAATATTTTGTAATTTTTCTTTTAATATTGTTCTGGTTTTTACAATATCCTTTAATAAGTTATTATTATTATTATTCATATTTATTGTGTGTGTGTGTGTTGGTAATGATCTGTTTGCAATCTGCTTATGATTTGGTTAAGATCTGATAACAATCTGCTTACGATCTGATCACTATCTGCTTACGATCTGATTACTATCTGCTTATGATATGCTCTCGATCTGGTATCTGTTTCCAATCTGATTACGATCTGTTAACGATCTGCTTTATATCTTATCTGATCTCATCAGCTTATAACTGTATAAAATTATCAAATCCCTTACGATATTTTCCTTTATTCAATTCATCATCTTTACTAACAACGAGAAATCCATATTTATCTTTCCAACATCTATTACATATATCTACAAATTGATTAAATGTCATATCACCAATAACATGATCATTATAGATATGACGTAAATTCATTTCATCTTGCTTAAATACAACAATCATATTTGCATTGTCACGTATCAAGTGTTTAGGAATTTTCGTATATGTTTGACACAAGTAAAAACAATCAATATTTTTATGTCTACCCATGCAAAAGTAATCTCTTATTGAATTTTGCTTTCCACAAATCACATCATCGAAAATCATTATTGAATGTGGGTTTGCTTTTGCTGGACTTAGTACTTTTTCATTTTCCGAAAACGTATAGAGACTGATCCCCTTGATAGGATCGATTAATTCCCTTAAATAACGATATTTTGATTGATATAACGATTTTGAATATATGTAGATGTTTTTAAAGCAAAGACCATTAGGACTCTCTATGAGACTAATCATGACATTAGTCTTACCACAATTACCCCACAATTAACGCTCGTATTGAATTTGGTAATAGAGTACTATGTCGAGCTTTAGACAGTTTTTCCTCTGCACTATCAGCATTTCGAATGATAATTTTTTTATCTTGTTTAATTAACCGCATGCTGAGTACTAATAAAGTCTTATTATTCAATGTATCTTATATATATATATATATATATATATATGGAAGTGGTTTGGTAAACACATTAATTAACAAATTACCTTTTGAATTACATTTGCCTGGATATCAATTTTGCGGACCTGGTACAAAACTTAAAGAACGTCTAGCAAGAGGAGATAAGGGTATAAATTTATTAGACGCTGCCTGTAAAGAACACGATATTGCATATTCGCCATCACATGACATAAATAAAAGACATCAAGCAGACCAAATATTAGCTGAAAAAGCCTGGCAAAGAGTAAAAGCTAAAGATAGTGACATTAAAGAACGTGCAAATGCTTGGTTTGTTACGAACGCAATGAAAACAAAAGTAAAATTTGGATTAGGTATGAAGAAACCGAGACGACGACGACATAGGAAAAGAAAGAATTCAAAAAGAAGGAGAAAAGGAAAGAAGAATAAACGTAATAAGAAATTGTTTCTAAACACCGTTAAGAATACATTTAACCTTCTGAAAAAGGAAAATCCTGATAATATAAATGCTGCTGTTAAAATTGCAAAGAAAGCTGTTCATACTAATTTCAAAGGCAAAAGGAGAAATAATATAAGTATACCGAGAGTTATTCCATTGCCAAAAATTGGTGGTTTTCTACCATTAATTCCTGTCTTGACAGCATTGTCAGCGCTTGGTGGTTTAGCAAGTGGAGGATCCGCTATTGTCAAAGCAGTAAATGCTATCAAAAATGGAAAAGAACAATTGGCAGAAGCCAACCGCCACAATAGATATATGGAATCTATTGCAATGGGTAAAGGATTATATCTTAAACCATTTAAAACTGGATATGGATTGTATTATAGCCCAGCTTCAAAAAACTTTTAGAAAATCTACCCAATCGCCCCCTAACCGATTTAGATATAAGAAAATATGGTAAACATCTCAAATACTTTAGAGGTGTTTTCATGCGTGATTCTCTACCTAAAAGACCATTCAAACAAGAATGCGGTGTTGTCAATTTGGATGATACAAAAGGTGCTGGAACACAATGGGTAGCATACTATAAAAATCATAATTATAAAGAATACTTTGATAGCTTTGGAGACTTGCAACCACCACTTGAGATTGTCAACTACTTAAAATTTCCCATTGAATATAATTATGAACGAAAACAAAAATTTAATACTTTTAATTGTGGACACTTGTGTTTTAAATTTCTATTCAATAAATATAAATTGGAATGAAATAATAAAAAAAATAAAAATTGTTTTATTTTATTAAAAAAAAAAAAGCTGAAAAAAGAAATCCCTCAACAAATAAAAACAAAATTTTTTTTTAATTTTTAATTCTCTTTATTTATTCAATGTCACACTCTGTAAATGACTTAAATAAAATGTAAAACTTTTCTCCATCTACGAGGACACCATTCTCCTCCAGTCTGATTGTAGCCCAACAAGACTTTGCTCCATCGAGGAAGACATCTATGCAATCTTTCCGCCACTCCATCGTACACTTCTCCTTCTTTACGATGTAATGTTGTAAAAGTGCTCAAACAAAGGTTTGAAGCACTTTTCGGTTTTCCTCTTTGCGAGGAACGCCGATGCTTTTGAAAGTTCTTCAACGAACTTTTCATCCTGCCAAAGCTTAAACTGCGAGTGCAGTTTAAGCTGGCACACACAATTATTGTCTTCACAAAACATTTTTAAATTTATAATTAATTCCTAAATGTTAATATACTCCCTTTTTATACAAATTTTTCCCAATAATTCTTACATTTGATAAGAACAATGTATGTTTAGAGTTTTCTCAATATATCTCAAAAAAAAAAAACCCACAAACCTATTTTAGTTTTTAATTAAACCACATTCTTCAACGTAATCAGCAAACTATATTATCCCATACATTATAAAAATTGAAATTAAATAAAAAACTGATTTATTTTCAAATATACACACACACACACACATATGTATGTACTTTATTAATTCATATTACATACTTATAAACTACTTAATCTATATATTTATATTTAAAAACATATCATCATCATCGTCATGCATAAATTCTTTATATAAATTTAAATTTGCTGATGATGATGATGATGATGTTGATGTTGACATTATTTTATAATGTCCCCATGCATATGTATTGATACCGTTTTCTTTAATACATCTCTTATCGTCTAAGTAACTTAAAGTTAGTTTACTAATATTTTGTGTATAAATTTGATGTATCTTAGATCTAAATATATACATTGTATCATAGTACAATTTTTTCTCTAACAAACATTTTCTAAAGTCATTCATACTTAATTTTTTAGTTACACATTGTTTAACACCTTTAATCTTTTTAATTTCTATATCAACTCTATCGATTTTTACTGAATACATTTTAGCTCTTAAACCAATGAATTCTTTAATATTTTTGCCATTACACTCATCCTTCATCATCCCTAATACCTTTTTATTAATTTGCGGAAAATTATATGGATTGTCTTTTGAATATGCAGACGTATCAAAATGTGTATGAATTAGAGTTGGGTTCTTTAGCTCTTTTGAGTGTTCGCTCTTTCTAGTTCAGCTCTCTGTAATGAACTAGTTCGTTCTTTTAGTTCAATAGTTCAGTACTTTTAAACAACTCCGCTCTCTTTCTCAATTTTATTTATATTTAAAATGATGTAAACAATACATATATACATTTAAAGGAATTAATGCATTCCGTGTATTTATATCAACTTATTGAATAAAATAAAAACAGTATATAGTATAGTATTTAACACATTTCCATTTTTATTAATTCATTTATGTGCTTGAAGCGCTTTTTAATCAAAATTACTTAACTAACTAATAATAACAACAAAACTTATCTAAATATATACATATATTTAAAAGGAAAAAAATAAATTGAAAAATAAAAAATGCAGCTTTTGAAAAATTCGTAGAGCATGGTGTCCTTTGGCTATCATTTTCAACATTTGTCTACCGATTAGCTCAACAGTACGTACGGGTGGAGGCCTATGAAAATATTGTGTTATATTTTTTTGGGGTTGCTGAGGGAGCGTTGCACTTTGCCTGGATTGGAAGCTGGTAGAAGGTTGTACGTCTGGCATGTCTTCTTCAAGTACCTCTGGTGGGATTGTAGTCTGTCTTTCTTGATTTAATGGTGTAAGCGGATGTTTTGTTCTCATATGTCGAGAAAGATTCCCATGAGAACCCCCAGCAATGCTTAGGTTTATTTTGCAATATTTACACATTGCTCTATTACCTTCTTCTGCCGTGAAATGAGTCCATATTGCGCTAAATTTTCTTTTTTCAGCCATTTTTAAATATAAAAATTCACTTAGATCACTTTGATCATCCGACACTATACCAATAAAAATTCACTTAGATCACTTTGATCATCCGACACTATACCAATATGAACTCTTTCGAATAACTAGTGCTTGATTCACCCATGTTGTCATTTATATATGTGGCTCTCTTCCTGAGAAAAAAATGTTTATTACAAATAACTCTCATTTTGATTTTTTACCCTGATTCTGTAAGTCGAATGTTTTTTTCCAGAAAAAAACATGAAGAGAGCTATTGAGCAGTTTTTCATAATGGGTGTATGCTACAGAAAACTCTCAGTAAGAATAACATTTGTTTTGTGTGACGTCACACTTGTACGGTTAGGTAGCATGACCACATTCAACCCATTTTTCAATTGCGGCCCTTTTAGCACTCTTTTGACATTATTGCTATGACGAGAATAACATTTGTTTTGTGTGACGTTACACTTGTAGGGTAGGTAGCATGACCACATTCAACCCATTTTTCAATTGCGGCCCTTTTAGCACTGTTTTGGTATTATTGCTATGACGGAAATTTCCTACAATTTATTTCTTTGACAATTTACCTACCTGCTCTGAAAAATTTGAATACCCGGCAATAAATGAATGAAATCTAGTGTTTAGCGAGAATTTTGCAAATCCAGATTTTGAAATTGAACCCTTTTCCGATTATTGGCAAGATTTTTTGACCTACCAGTGTCGAAAAATTTGAATTTCTGTCAAAAAGTTAAGTCAATGGATTGGCAGAAATTTTGATAATTGAATCGTTAAAAACAATAATATATACATAAAATATAAATATTAAGAAAAACATAAACATAAAAATATAAATTTAAATTTATTTATATACATATATAAATAAATACATTTACAATCTCTTTTGTCTTATTTAAATTTTTTCAATCTTATAGATTTTTAGTTGACACTATTATTTATAAAAACATACTTATTAGTGTAACAGACCAGATTATCTTGTGAGAGTCAAACTCACAATCGTTACGCTATGCACTAACTTTCCATGGAGCACACTTAGAAATTTTATTAAAAGAAATATATTATAAAATTTTGTTTAGTTATTATGTGCTATTACTTCTAATGTATAAAATTTGAATTATATTCAAGAAATTCAAAAGCAAAAAATTTTAATTTTAATACATCGTCAAAAATTACATATGTTTTTATAAAAGTATATTTAATAAGAATTTCTGTGGATATTTCTCGCCTAACTCTTCTTTGAGTTAAATTGAAAAAATATATTATTTTAATTTGCTTATTTTTTTATTTTTTGCAATTTTAGCGATTTTGTAGGAAAAATGTTGACATAAGTTATTTTATTAGTATGTGGTAACACCGCCAATGATGGCACTACCATTTAACACTACGATAAACAACAGAAAAGAACGAATAAGAACGAAATGAACGAATAAGAAACGAGAACAAGAGCCAACTGAACTACGGAGCTAAAAGAACTCATTAGTTCAGTTGGCTCTTTTAGTTCAGTTGTATGAATAGTTCAATTGAGCTAATTCGTTCGTGAACTACACAACTCTCGTTGAATAGTTCAATTGAACTATATAGTTCGTTCGTGAACTACTCACATGAGAACGATAAACAAAATAAAAGAACGAATAAGAAACGAGAACAAGAGCCAACTGAACTACGGAGCTAAAAGAGCTCATTATTATGAGCGGCTCTTTTAGTTCAGTTGTGTGAATAGTTCAATTGAACTAGTTCGTTCGCGAACTACCCAACTCTAGTATGAATATCATTTTTTATATTACTATATAGATCGTCTGTTTTAATAGTGTAAATAAAGGAATCAGTATCCATATAATTGAGTTGAAGGTTTTCACAATATTTAAGTTTTATGTAATCATAATGAAAACTATACATTTTATATTTGGATATTTCTAAAACTGAAAAACCGATATAAATTGGTTTATTGTATTCAGTTTTAATTCTATTCATTTGAATGGCATGCATATTTTCATGAATTTTTAGTGAACTATGGAAATTAGGTTTAGCAATAAGAGCTCTAGCACCTAATTTTTTACCTCTACTCTCCCATTCACATACTATTTTAATATCTTTCCTCTTATCAACATTTTCCATAGTTTTTCCATAGACAGCATTATTTAACAATTTAAAGAAATTTTGTTCAAATGAATTTTTAGCCACTGTTCTATAATGATTATTCAAATCAATATATTTCTTTAACCAATCAGACTGACTAAACTCAAGAATTCTATGAATTTTTCTCAAAATCAAACCATGTTTTAAACATTGTTGTAGATTTCTATAATGTATAATATAGTTTTTCTTATTATTTAGGTCTGTTATTAGTTTTCGCTGTTTCATGCTCTCAATTTTCTTATTCTGAGCACAAAATGGCAAATCGTTATGATAGTCGTGTAATGTCGATGGATATTCTAGATCTACTTCTAATATATAACCTAATGGAGTATCTTCTTCTATATTATTTACGTTAAAATTTTCAAAATTTTCAACCCATTTAAAATTTTTATAGGGGAGATATTTTGACATTGCATAACCATATAAATTATTTACATCTAAATATATTATTTATTTATTTATTAATTACAATACAATTACAAATTATATCCTAATTATATACGAGCGAAGTAACTTGACTATGTGCTCGGTGTAGTGTCACAGACCAGAGTCTCTGGTGGGAATCGAACCCACGACCCTCACGCTAATAGTCTAGCACACTACCCACTAGGCTACCAGGGCACCCTAAATATATTATATAATTTGATTCCTTGTTGGGATCATAATCACTAATATATTTATTATTGGCTATTGAATGTCTGTTAGAACATTGAACGATACCTCCCCTGATACTTCGAAGAATAAAATTATATATATTGATATCAGTTAACAACTCTAATTCTATTTCAGTTGTTTTCAACATTGCATCCCACGAGAGACCAGGAGTAGTATAATATTGAGAAGGATCTAAATTATAAAAGTTTTTACATACTTTTCGGAAATTTTCAAATATGGCACAGAGCAATAGAACGTCTACTTTTAAATATAAAAGTAAATAATCCTTTAACGTTATACATTTAAATATCCTCCATACTTTTTGAGCATGTTCATAATCCTCTACACTACACGACTCGTTAGTTAATTTATTAAAGAAAACGGAAATGGGAGGTAATTGAGTTTCATTGAGACGATTTTCAGAATCTAAATAATCGTACGGAAAGACACCTTTACGTTTCATTAAATTGAATTCTTCAACATTTGAATAGTTTGATTTTACTATTGTTAAATCGTCGTCGGATAAATAAGATGCTAATTTCTCTAAACTAGATGGCATAAACCGAAATGAATCGAGAAACCGTAACTCAATTGTACTGTTGGCATCTACGGAAATTCTTTTTATATAGATACATAAAGCTCCTTATTTAAAGGTATAATATTTATATCACCTTCAATAGATGAAAGCTCTCTAACAAACAAGTGACAATCATATGCTGAAAGATTGTGAAAAAATATAGGAACGAAATTCGCAATTTGATATTCTAAATTACACTTGTTATGAGCTGCGCCTCTATATTCACCGGTTAGATGACAATGATCAGCTACTTTATCTTTGTTTGATAACTTTTTTTTACAAATATGACAAGTCTTGCTTTCATAATGTTGTATGTGTTGGCGTGATGTCAAGGAATTCATTGGTTTAATAACACTTAGATGTTCAGTGTAAATATTTAAAATATCGTTAACTAAGCTCTTAAAAAATGTTGTGGTGTATTATTACCATTGTAAATTTTAAAAATATTTAAATCTGAATTATATGAACATTTAATATAATAACTATAAGCAAATGGAATATGTTTTTGTACTGATTTTACATTTGTTGAATTTTGTACATTAATCGATTCTAGAATACATTCAAAATCAGCATATACAACAAAAGGAACATCTAATTGTTTTTTAAAATTTTTATAACTAATCTTACTGTTTTCTATAGCAGGCATTTTAGTTACCACCTTATTGCATTCCTTCTTATGATTATCCAGAGATGACTCATCATGAAAATGTATTAAACATGTATTACATACATGTATCTTACATTTATGATTTGTAAGTTGACTTTTAATTAATCTGTAAATGTGAAAAAAGGAAAAATTTAATTAGTACAAGTTTTCGACTATCACCTATATAAAATTGTTTACCTTGATATATTTTTAATCCATACATAATGGAATTTATCGCCATCTTCCAACAGCAGCAAATTAATGTGTTTAGATTTTTCCCGTTGCGAAAAATAATATGGACCGACTATATGATTCTCATTATCTAATGCAAACACATTAACACTCATTTCAGGGTTGTTGCTCTCAAATACTTTTATCTGACTTACTGGAAGCGGAAAGTTCAAGTTCTTAAAATTCAATTCAATGTTATTTTCCAGTCTGATGATTTCATCTTCTATATTGACAACATTATAGGTCGTCATTCTGTTTGAATTCATTACAATTGGATATAATGCTGATATTATTGCCCACTTGAAACAATATTCATCATTATTTTGAACATTGATGCATGCAAATTTTCTCTGTATTTCCGGTGGAAGGGGGATGTATTGCGAACCTTTTATACTTTTGTATTGATTAATGTTTATCTCAAGGCGTGATATTTCAATTAACGACCAACCGCTGTCACGCTCCTGAAATTCGCTCATCTTTTTAACAATTACAGCACATTGTTCATTGTAGAGATTGAGAATGTCTTCTTTTGTCGAATACATACTGAGAATACTCATTTTAGTCTGATGAGATTTTACTTCAATCATACAATTATCTTCTTCTTCTTCTTCCTTTACCAATAGATATTCACAAAAAAGTTCCATGTTAAAATTTATGCTTTCATATTTTTTTTACCACATTATTTAATAATTTAATTATTTTGTCACTGATCGTAGACAAAAAATTTTCTGCTATTATATAGTCTTTATTTGTGTTTTCTACTAAGTATGTAATAATACGATTGTTGAATGATGACTTTATACATTTAATATCATCACAATCATTGTCAAAATTATCTGCTCTCTCAGCACAGTTTATTTTATGTTCATTTGTCCTTTTATGGTAATGCCAGTTTGATTTCACTATGTATTTTTCGCATTCTTCACAATAAACACTAACTTCACCGTTTTTTTCTTTATCTTCTCGGTGAGAATGTGAGTGACGATGCCATTCCTCATGATTTGAAAAATATTTTTTGCATGTTTTACACTTGTATGATGTGGATGGCCCATCATGATAGAGTCTAATATGTCTCCTCAAATTCGTATTCAGAGTGAATACTTTTTCACAAAATTCACAAATAAAACCACCGGCCATTTCTTCTTTTTTTTCTATTTTTATATGCTTAAGAGCTTATAAGATGTTAAAGAAATCTAGATTTCTGAAACTGTACTGTTTCTTCTAACTAACAACAACCGATATTTATAGCAAATTTTTTTTGCGCATTAAGAATTATTTGGAGAAGTTTGTTCTTGGTATCGGATGATGGGTGGGGTTTAATATTTTATATTAATAATTCTGTTATCGATATAACCACACAACTTGTTTACGCTCCTATATATGGAACTTTTCAATTTGTGTAATCATATTGTAACCGCATTTTATCTAACCACAAATATTTAATTTAAATAAAAATAGAACTTTTAAATTACATTCCTCTTTGTTCTAAACGAAAAAAACTCCCCGACCACCACTCAATTTATAGGTTGGGTTCAATATTTTTATATAAATAATTCTGTTATCGCTATAACCACACAACTTGTTTACGCTCCTATATATACATCTGTTCAATTTGTGTAATCATAATCTAACCGCATTTTATCTAACCACAAATATTTAATTTAAATAAAAATAGAAATTTTAAATTACATTCCTCTTTGTTCTAAACGAAAAAAACCCCCTCACCACTCAATTTTTTCATTTAAATAGACTGTAAAAATGAGGAATTCAACAGTGTTATTTGAAAAATTGTGAACTGCATAACTAAATTTTCTTCTCTTCGTTCAAACAAAAAAAAAAAATCTAAAAATATGAATAATACATTAAATTATTTGAATAACATCAATACAAACAAATATCTGAAGGAGATCTTACCCATAAAACAACTTCCTGAGAATCAGAAATACAAAATTCTAAAATGTGTCAAAAAAGCAACAGTGTTCGGACCGAAGACAATGATCGAGTTGGAAACTCGTATACTGTTCTTGCCCGAAAGATATAACAATCTACCAGAGGAAGTTATGGAGGATCTATCAACTGGATGTCATTATATAAAAAAAGTCATGGATGGAGTTCACTATAAATTATATTTTGAAAAGTAATTTCTAAGTATGAAAGAGAAAAATATAAATAGAATATGTTTTATATAATCTTATGTTAGTTTTTCGTAAGAGTTGATAATGGAACAACATAATAATTTTATAGTTATCGATTTACAAGGATTTTTTATCAATAATAAATATTATGCTAAAGAAGTTTGTTTTTCAATCAGTGATTTTGAAAGAAAAACTTTTCACATTAAATCAACAACAAAATATTCTGAATAAAGTAAAAAGGATAGAGTTACAAATAAATGGTTATATAATCACTTGCATGGATTACATTGGAATACTGGGGAGTCTACAATGAAAGACTTAATAGAATACCTAATACTAAATATTAAAAAAAGGCAAGAGGAAGGATATCCTGTTGTATATGTTAAAGGATATGAAAAAGTCAGATGGTTAAGAGAACTACTTGGAAAAGATACAATACAAACACAAATATTTGTAATTGATTTAGATTATTGGGATTGTCCGAACATATCAACTTTATATAAAAATAATCCACACATAAAGATTTGTGGAAATCATATTAATTTTAATCATATATGTTCTGAACAGAATGTTATTTTAATGAGAAATTTTGTTAATTTAGACATTAAGAGAGAAAACATTGTTAATCAATAAAAACTTTGTAATTGTCAATTTTATTTTTAGTTGATTCTTACCCTTTATATAGTATACATAAACATAAAGTGTGTTAATAATTCTCAAAAAAAAAAAAAAATGTTGTCAGCTGAATTGGAAGAACTATTAACAAAACATAGTAATCAGATTGACAAAGAACATATAGATTTATTTATGAAACTTATAAGTGAATTAAGAATTTATAATAATGCAAATCAACCATTTATATGTATTAATAACATCATTCATAGATCTAACTGTGAAAGTATTTATTCTTTCAACATTTGTCGATGTCAAACATTCTATTTAGAATATTTGTTAGCACTTAAGTTTTTAAGCTTTATAATCGTATTTTTAAATTTAAACCTGTAAAGCACTGAAAAAAAGAAAAATATAATAAAAATTCAAAAAATAAAAAACACTTTTTTTTTACTTTTTAACTCTTTTATTTTTTATATTGATTTTTATATAAGAATATAATAGTTATACAAATAAAATATATACTTAATATTTTTTACAATTCGTCGTCATCGTCATCATCGATTTCTATTGGGCTGGAAGCCAATAAACTGCGTTGCGAGATGTTGCAAATGAGATAACGCTCACCTGTCTTTTTGACTATATTTACGTTTCTAGTATTTTGACGACAATGAGGGCATATTGTCTTCTTCCATCTTCTCAGGCAGTGTACACATAAATGATGACTGCAACTGAGGAATATGAAATCCCTCCCATATACCTCGTTGTAGCATATTTCACATTTATACATAGCTTTATATATAGCTTCCAGCGGTGAACTGGGTACACTCTCCTTTTTTTGATGATTTTTCAAGAACTCCATCATTTTCATGTCAACCTGCCATTTTGTATCTTCGAGCCTCCTCCTCTCCTCCTCTAATTGCTTTTGTTTGTTCTCTATTTCTTGGATTTTAGCTTTATAAGAGGTCCATTCCTCTTGAATATTCCCGATGTCCGTCAAGCGCTCACCCATCATTATAGAATACGTGTTTTCAATTGATGATGATAGTGAGCTTGATATTGGTGGTGGGGGTGGCGTTGGTGTTGATGTTCTTCCTAAATATGATGGCCCTGGTACTGCCGATGATGGCCCTGGTAGTACCGATGATGGCCCTGGTAGTACCGATGATGGCCCTGGTAGTACCGATGATGGCCCTGGCAGTGCCGATGATGGCCCCGCTACTAATACCGATGAACGAGCTGGTGTTGATATCGATGACGACGATAGTGCTGGTTGTGTCAGAGCAAACCATTGAGTTTCCTCTTCGTCTAAACTTGAGTAGATGAACGACATTTTGGGAATTGTAATAAAATTGTAATGAATAATTATTATTCTCACATACCCTATTTATACAATTTTTATTGTTTCAAATCTTCTAATGAAAAAACCATATTTTTATTAATTTACTATTAATAGCTAAAAACCAAAAAATATCGCTCGCTTAAACCATATTTTAAAACATGTAAACTATGTTTTAAATTCCTTATCAAAAAACTATAATTTTCTTATAATCATAGAACCACACGAAAAATCTAAATATAACATATTACATTCTTAATCAATACAATGTACTTATTTTTTTTTTAAACTATAATTTTTTCTATAGTACACAAACAACAAACAAATCTTTTACTTATTAATAATTTATTATTTATTTTTTAAACTGTATTTGTTAAACTGTATACAAATATTTCTCAAAAACATAAAACATAATTCACTTCTTCTTAACATACATTAACTGTAAACAAATATTTCTCAAAACCGCAAAAAATATAAATCACAGTTTAGTTTGTTAAACTGCAAACAAATATTTCTCAAAACCGCAAAAAAAATATTTCACTTCTTTTTAACAAACTAAGAACTCTTACAATATGAACATACAAAAACAACCGGCATAAACGCATCACAATCACCTTAAATCACACCCTACACATTAAACACATACACACACTATTTACTAAACAACCGACATTTACATAACATAAGTAGACCGACCACTTCACTCTACGTATGAAACAAACACACACACACACACACATATATATCAAAAAGCAACCAACCAATTTCACAACACATGTTACAAACCTATCTAATTAACTTATATGACCGGCTGTAGCGTAGGGATGATCCCAAATTTGTATGGAAAATTGATACCGAAACCCCACAAACATACTACTTATGGGATGCTATTTATTATACAGTCTATCTCAAAAGCAAGTCGATTGTTGCTTAACTTATTATGTAACTTCAAAGTTCAAAGTTTACAGTCGGCAAATACTTGTTATGAAAGAGATATGCAAAGAAAAGCGAATAATTCTTGAGAAAAAAGTAATTTCGAAAAAGAAACTACATTTGCAGCCACTTCAACAATCTGTTCACGCCAAACAAAGATAGTGTTGTACTGGAAAATATTTAAAAAACCCTCGACAAAAGAGGGTTAGGATTTATGAAAGCTAGGAGCTGCACTGCTGCCTCAGTCAATGTAATTGATGACCTTAGGTTGAAACTTGATGCAAATCTCATAGCGTTTTTAGTTCTTTTGGATCACACTAAGGCTTATGATACGGTTGATCACAGGATATTATTGAAGAAGCTACAGACCCTCCTTCATACATCTTTCTCTTTGGAAAATGGTTGCTGGATGAAGTATTTTTTATCAGAATTTTAATCAAATTCAAGCTAAGCTGGGTAAATTAAAACGGTTTTACTTAGTAACTGAAGATTAATTGTTTAAACTCATTAACTTAATTAAACACCTTTTATGTAAATTTGTTTAACTATACCCTACTGAACGTATAAGTGTTCCATACAATGATATAAAAAATAAATCATACAGCACTTATATAAAAACAATTCTTCGTCAGCTTTTAATGGATAAGCATACTTCTGTACATAGATATATGCTTATCCATTAAAAGCTCGAATAGTCGATATAACTGAAATAGAACTTTGACTAAAACGTATGTAATTGACTTCAATCACTACTTCACTACTGAAATCAATATAATTAAAAAGATTTTAATAACACAAGTTAATATGTTAATCTTTGGGAAGAAGTTCTAAAAACTAGTTTCATTTATTCAAAGCTTACGAAATACATATATAATCTATTGAGTCATTTGTATCTTAAACTCACTTTATACCAGTATGTTTGGTAAAACTGATGGAAACTGTTTGAAAAAGACTGAACATTATATAAAAAAAGTAAGTACCACTGGGCACAAGTTAATGAAAAACATCCTGTATAAGATATTGTTACGTTTTTACGTTTTAAAACGTTGTATCAATATCTTAAGTATGTTTGAATTTTAAATGAACTACCGCACAGCTATAATGATACGGCACAACTGTAATGATGATTTTGAAGTGTTTAAATTTTTTGTACATGCAAAGAAGGTCCTGTTTTTAGTTTTGGCAGTGAATTGTACAATAGAAGTTAGAGGCAAGCATAAGTAACTAACATATCTTAGAGTTTAATTGAAAATAATTTTTCTTCTATCAAGTCTTTCATTAAGCGCTTCCTATCTTTAAATTTAATTAAGACATGAGTGTCTGAGATATCAGTGAACTTTTTTTTCGTTTGAAAAACCTATTGATGGCTTTATGTGTTGAATATTATTAAAAGCGTTTAAAATATGAGCTCGTAGATTGCGAATAAAATAAATATAAATTAGTGTTGAGTTTTAATTAAATTCTTTATTGTTCGCACAATTCTGTGTGCCACTGTTCACAACTTGATGTAAACAACAACTATTGCTTTGTTTGTTCTTCATCTTTGCACTATTTTGCGTAAACAATAAAAAATCCCTAGATAATAGTGCGATAGATCTATATAACGGATATCTTCAAACCACGCTAATTCTCTTAAACACACCGCGTTTTCACGCAAGACTGATTGAACTTTTTCTGACTCCGTTGCCTACTTTGTCTTGCTTTTTATATCGCAGGATAAACCGTCTGATGAATGCTCTTGGAGGCAAATGACTTCGCCTTCTCGAAATCTCTATAAATGTAAACAACATGTTAATTCTTCTTTGTTCTTGTTTGTTGTAGTATTTTTGTTTACATTTATTCTTGCAGTGTTTGTTGTTGCATTTTTGTTTACTTGTTTATCAGTTGTTTACTTGTTTATCGCTTTTGTTTTTGTAGCTTTTGTTTACAATTTTAATGTTAAACAATAGAAAAGCAAAACACCATTTCCATTTTTGTAGCACTATGTTTCTTGTTCATAAATAGCGTTTACTTTGTAAAAAATATTGAATGTAAACGAAAATTATCGTTTAGCTGTAGGTCGCCAAAAGCTGGGATTTAAAGTTCAGGAAAGTTCTTTCGTGGAACTTGCAGTGAATTACCTACTAAAAGTTATTATCCATGAACAGTAAGCCTTGTGCAATAGGAGTGAGATTGTGTTCCAACACACACATAATTGATCAGTATAACACTTTAGTCAGGATTACTACCTAGTTTCTCACATCACTTAGGTTGTGTGTGTTAATATTATACATGAGAGGCGGGGCCTACAGTTTGAAGTCGGCTCCGACTTTATTTTATGGCAAATTTATTTGCCCTCAGAGTTTTTGACAGAAATCTGCTCAGAGAAAGTCGCCTTTTACTCTAAGGTTAATACCTTTTTAAATTTATGTGTTCCAAAGCAAATATCTCGACAATTATCCGGTTCTCCATGGAATAATAAACAACTGGCTCGTGTAAAAAATAAGAAGAATAAATACTATAAAAAGTTTAAACAATCTGGTTGTTATATGGATTATATAAGATATTCTGTTACCCGGGCGGGATACACAATACATAATTAATCATGTTACGACAAATATGTAAGTAAAATGAAATACAAATTTAAGCGTAATCCAAAATCTTTTTTAAATTTGTTAATTCAAAGAAAAAAGTAACTGGTTTTCCATCTTCTATGAGATTTCAGCAGATTGAATCTACTTATAATGATTCCACTGATTATCCCATTGAAATAAATACAAATTCCACAGTGTCACTAAATTTAATCAACGTTCCTACTATTTCTATGGAATTGAGAAAACTAAAGTTCTCCTATAACTTTGGACCTGATAACATTCCTAGTAGCATCTTAATTAATTGTGCCGACGCTATAGCTGTTCCACTATCATACTTATTTAATAAATCGATTATATGTGGTTATTTTCTTAATGTTTGGAAGGATTCATTCATTATTCCTTTGTTCAAATCAGGAAATAGATCCGATGTTACAAATTATCGTGGTATTGCAAAACTGAGCATAATTCCAAAACTGTTTGAAAAAATGGTTACTGATGATTTATGTTATCAAGTTTCTAACTTGATATCTCCTTATCAGCACGGTTTCAGAAAGAAGTGTTCTACTACAAACCTGCTTCATCTCTCAACAGTTGTTTATCGAGGATTTTTTCATCAGCAACAAACAGAAGTTATCTACACGGATTTCAGCAAGGCCTTGGATAAAGTCAATCATGTACTTTTGAAGAACAAACTTCATTAAATGGGATTTTCTAACCTTAGTTTAAAATGGATTTTCTCATATTTAGCTAACAGAAAACAAACCGTACTTTTTAAAAATTGCTGCTCCAGAAGTATTGATGTCCATTCTGGTGTGCCTCAGGGTAGCCATCTTGGACCGCTTCTGTTTTCATTGTTTATTAACGACTTACCTGATACGATTCGCTATTCCAATATCCTAATGTACGCTGATGACGTAAAACTTTTCTTAAGTTATCGCCAAAGTTCCGATCAGAAACTTCTTCAAAATGACCTAAATTCGTTTCATTTATGGTGTAATTTAAATCTAATGCAGCTTAATCTCATAAAATGTAAATGCTTGAGATTTGTAAGAAAGAATCCGATTCCTGTAAACTAAGGTTTTGATGGATACGAGCTTGTGCTTCCTGGATCTAGTAGATCTACTTGATCCCAAACTAAATTTTATTCCGCACATAACTATCACAGTTAATAAAGATAGAAGCGTACTTGGTTTTATAAAACGGTGGGGAAAAGAATTTAACGATCCTTATGGTATTAAATCGCTCTAAACATCTCTTGTAAGGCCTATACTCGAGTATGGATCCATAATATGGTATCCTCTATATAAAAAATATTCCGACGTCATCGAATCTGCACAAAAGCAATTTCTGATGTTTTGTTTCCGAGGTCTGAATTTTAATCCCACAAGTTTACCTCCTTATTCTGCCAGACTAGCATTAATCAAACTTCCGACACTTAAAAGCCGCAGAACTATGTTAAATAACTCGTTCATATTCAATGTAATTACTGGTGATATAGGCTCCAGTTTTTTAATCCATAATATCACGTTTAATGTTCCTCAACGTCCGTCACGTCATTTTTCCCCATTATCAATACAATTTTTTAGATCCAACTACGCTGGTGCTGATCCAATAAGGAGAATGTGTAAAGAATTTAATAAATTGTATATGCTAATAGATTTTTCTTCATCAAATAATGTTATAAAAAATAATGTGATTATATAATTAAATTCATAGTTTTTTAAAATTGATATCTTGTAATATTACTAAATTGCCTGCAAGGAATATTTCCATAGGCAAATAAAATAAAATGAAATAAAATAAAAAAAAAATAAAAAAAATACTTTTTGTATTATGTTTTGATGTCTGACCTGGGGTTTGAACCCTGGCTTTACGTCTAAGCAGCCAACACACTACCTACTAGACTATGGCTCTTAAATTGTGTTCCAACACTATAGTTTCATTGCGTGAAGTTCCATGACCTTGTACGGGAATTTTCTCTGTATGGTGAATAATTTATTTTCCAACAAATCTCTTCGATTGAAACTTGTACAAATCCATCATTTCAGTTATTTTGCCAATAGAGACAGGGTTTTTATAAAAGCTGCACTAGGTAATTAACCACATAAGATTAAGAAGTTTGCAAACGAAATACTGTAGCTCCGAATGAAATCATTCTCAATAATTGTAGTTTACTTTTACAGTGGAATTAAAGTGGAATTAAAATAAAAAGAATTTAAGTTTATATCTGTACTCAATATATATTTTCAAAATATATATATCGTGGACGAAAAAACTTCAGATAAATTTCATGGTTTCGAAATCTGTCTTAGAAACTGTAACTGTTGCAACTGATCTAGACAGATATTATATATTTTACATACTGGCAATATTACAGCATTATAATGAAATAAATATTTTAGCAAAATCATAGTTTTATGTGTTTTATTTAACTTTACTTTTACACCCTAAATATCCTAACGTTGCACATGTATATGTATATAGCTATAGTAATAAAAATATGTTACACCTGCCTACTTGTTCCCTTTTTACAAGCACAAAAATACAGACAAAGTCCGGTTAAACAATGTTTGGTGGACAAGTATACTTTCCCTCATGTTTCCTTTTATCTGAGTTACCATGGAAGGAGGATGCGTTAAACTTTAGAAAACATGGAAATCTGAACAAAAACATGGAAACTGAATAAATGTTCACAATAAAAATGTTCAAAGGTGTAAGAATTTTAAGGGTTGTAGATTGTAATGTGAATTTGTTTCCTAAATCGTATAAAGCTTACAAAACCCCTAAATGCCGGAAGTTACTTGGAATTACAGTACAGATTCATTAAAGTTTTCATTATTATGCCAACACCGAGAAAGTAAAAAGTATATTTTTTTCTAAAATTTTGGAATTATAATGTCTTTTAATATTCCGATGATATTGTTGCGTTTTTACCTTTTTAGAAAAGTTTAAAATATGAGTTCGTTGATTGCAAACAAAATAAAAACAAATTTGTGTTTAGTTTCAATTAAACTCTTTATTGTTCGCACTACTTTTGTGTGCCACCGTTTACAACTTGATGAATCCAACAATAATTTACTTTATTCGTTATTCTTCTTCACACTTCTGTTCGCCTACACAGAAACAAATGTTCGGTAGATCTTTACAACGACGATCTTCAAACCACGACTGTTTTCTTCACACGCAACGCGTCTTCACACAAGACTGACTGAATTCTTACTATTCGTTACCTGCTTTGTCGTGCCTTTTTATATGCCCACGTAATCAGTCTAATGAAGGTTCTTGAAGTCAAACGTTCGGGGTTTTACTTTCTCGAGAACTCTAGCTCGACTTCATTGTTGTTTGTGTATATTATTCACATTGCCTGTTGTTGGGTTCTCGCTTACTTGTCTATCCCTTTTTATTTCATACTAATCTTTTGGTTTTCTTGTAACAAGTTCGTTGTATTTGTTTGTGTAGCTTTTGCTCATTTTAACGCTAAACGATGCACGCACCTTTTTTGTAATAATATATTAATAAATAAATTGTTAACAGTGCGCATTAACAAACGGCACAATAGTTTTTAATTTTCGACCGATTAAATGGATATTTGAAAAAGTTTCAATTGTTTTGTCAATCACTGTATTTAATTTTAAATTTTTTTACAGAAATTAATATGAGATAATTCTGTCAACGGTTAGGTGTTCAGAATATGAACTTTAAAAGAATAATTGAAGTGTTTTTCTGAATTTACTATCTTAAGTTCGTTTTTCTTCGGATTAGTTTATTCTTAATTTTCGGATTCTTTACCTTTGTTTCAGAATAAGTGAATAACAATATTTAACTCATCTTCCAAACTATTGAATTAATGTTCTAAAAGTTATAATAAAACAGTGTGCTAAATCCGAACCATATTTAAACAACTGACTTTCATATGAGAATAATTATTTTTAGATTGGTAAAAAGTTATCAAACAACATACATACATACATAATTGGTCATTACAATCCTTTAGTCAGGATTACGACCTAGTTTCTCACACCACTTATGTAGTGTGTGTTAATTTTATACATGAGTGGTGGCACCTACACGTTAAAGTCGACTCCGAATGACAGATTTTTGAGAAACTTTTCATGGCAATTTTATTTGCTCTCAGAATGACAGATTTTTGAGAAACTTTTCATGGCAATTTTATTTGCTCTCAGAGTTTTTGCCAGAAATCTGCTGAGAGGAAGTCGCCGAAGAAATGTTTTTTCATATTTTGTTTTGATATATGACCTGGGTTTTGAACCGTAGCCTTACGTCTAATAAGCCAACACACTACCCACTAGACTACGGCAACTGGAATATACTCAGGTTTTTGCTTCTGGGATATATTAATACCTCTCAGTTTCCAAGAATGTGATCTAATGAATAATTCTCATTATCACAGAATCTATATGTTGAGGCCATGCCAAAATACCATGGCTATCCCTAAATAATTAGTATAATGCGTAGCACAAATCTTCTCTGATTGTAATTTCTCAATAAAAGTTTTGATTGCTCTCAGTCCATTTGTTTCTGGATTGTTTGCCTCTCCGTATGTTTCCTTTCTTTGAGTCTATCTTTTCAAATATCTGCTCTCACTCCACTAAGAACTTCAACGGCGTGGGGTGGAATATTTCATTTTCGGACCTACATGATAGACATGGCTATGTTAAATGTTTAGCGCTTGAATATTTCCAGTAAAGTGATACGGATTTAATTTATTTTAGAGTTTACCTAAAATAATTATCAAAAAGGGAACTGCTTCATCATTAAATATTGTAGACTTACTAGTAGGCAGCACCGATTATGTTCCGAAAAGCTTCCACATCATATATGTTGTGAAACCTTCCGCAACAGAAGCCGTTGGAGTTGTAAAGAATTAAAAAAAGAAACACTATGAATTGACATTTAACTGGCCGCTGTGCTAATTTGGCCACTCCATTTATGTGTTCAGTTTTTCTTTTTTAATTTTTTCCAGTCAGAAGTTTAATTTATTATTACCACTTCCTTTGTGTAAAAATTTTATTCATATGAAACATTTCCTCTCTGTTGACAGAAAAATTTCATTTTTTATTCTCTTTCTAAGCCCTTTAAAATAGTTTTCAAACCAACATAAGTGAATGGCATTGATAGCAGAGGAAGGTTATATTTTTTTCTCACACATACCATATGATTATTTATATTCCTTTTGTCATTAAGCGGAAGTATATGTTTACGATGTAAAATTCCAAAAGTAATCAATTTAAATAAGGAAAAAAATAATAACACTATGACAATTTCGATGTTTAAATTGATATGGATTTTTATTTTGAAAGCCGTTAATAGAAAATCAATTTGAATTGAAATATATAATACAGACTTATACAAAACAGAACAAAAAGCTGTGTTTTTATCTAAGGAATAAAATTTTTAAAAGTTATTTGACTTTAATACATTTAATTTAGTCCTAAATGGAACTTTTTATACGTATTTTGCTTTACTTGGAGGTTAATATTTTGATGCATAAGCCTCATATAGATTTATTTATCGATTAGCATCGATTTATTTATGAAAGCTTTATATGTATTCTAAAGCACTTGTAAAAAAATTTACATTTTTAAGGGAGATACTTACTTACGTAATTGATCGTTGTAATTATTGGCAGGATCTACCTCCGATTTCGAAGGACAGAGTTTTGAGAAATATTTCAGAGAGCACTGAAACGTCTATAAACATAAACACAGTTCATGTCGTTAATTCTCCAATCAACTCAAGGATTTGATTTGGGATTCTTCAAAGCATTTAACATTGTTGATTATTCTGTGCTGATAAATGAAATCCTAAACTTTACACTTCGCAATAATACCAATAACTAGGCCACAAACTGTCTCAATGGCAGACAAGTATTTGTGGAGTTTAGAGGTCAAATATAAAGAGTATGTCACAAAGACGAGTTCTTTTATCAATACCCTCTAAGATGTGCTTTGCGAAGCTTCTTGGTTCTTCTCAAGACTATGTCATAAAGCGTCATTTGTACCAGGATTACACAATACTTGAAAGCTACCATGGAGTTTCTGCAGAAACGTAAACTTCAATTATCACTTTCAACGTCACTTCGTTCATCCATTTAGCTATAGTACGGAAACATGGTTTCTCTATGTTATCAAGATCACACCATTTCATTAGTAAACATTGTTTAAAAATTAATCTTCTCAACATGTTGCTAACATTCAAATACATGTAGCAACAGAACGAATAATAAAATATCATCTTTTTCTGAATTAAAGTTACATGGTCTCATAAATTTAAATGTATCATTATTGATACAAACCTCGATCCACGGTTAATCGAGTTTCCATCAGAAATCTTAATTTAAGATTTCCACTTTTATCCGGTATATTTTTTATTATATGATAAAAATTCCGGGACTGTAAGCCGAAAAAACCCCAATGGATAACCATGAAATTAAGATAATCAATGATACATAATATCAAATAACAAATACGTTTGTCATACGTGTAGCGTATAAACAGAGAACAAATCGAAGATTTACTTCTATTTTATATTCACTTAAAAGTAAAATTGCAACAGATTACAAACATTAATTGCAGCATATTTTATTCATAAATCTCCTGAAAACATTTTCTCACAATTTGATTAAGTTTTTAATTATTAACATTTTCTTTTGTTGTAATGAACTAAATAGTCATAGGTTTGCATTTATTTAATCCGATTTATAATTGTACTGAATTACATATGGAAATAATTGAATAAATAATATGTTAAATTCTATTGTCGTGATTTTAAGGTATATGGTATGACACAAAAACATCTTATTTCCAAGTAAAACATTACAGGACTTAAACAAATTAATTTTGAATACTTAAATAGATAAAAATATTAAAGAAAATATAGGGGAAAATAAGCGCTTCAACTTTTTATTCGTTCGAAAGACCTAACCTAACCTAACTCTACGCCGCGCCTTCCCTGAGTGCTACACATCTGATATGCCCAATTTTCCATGACTATGACGCATAAATTAGACTAATTCGAGGACCTCTGCTGTCCCACAATAATATACCTAAGAGATACAAATCAAAAAATCTCAATGGCCAGTTCACATTACCTCCACGTGAGATGATCAGTTACTCAAATTGCTCGTGCAGAATATTCTGTATGGCACGTAGCGCCGAGCTCTTGAAACCACATGTCTAGATCATCCCATTCTCGCCGTTGATAGCAATGGCCTAGCTAAAGTCATTCCCAAAGAAATCTAGGTCAAAAACGCCTCCAGCCGATAATCCACACCAAGCAGTGAGTTTTTTTGGATACATTGAAAGTCCAAATTACAACTTTTGCTTGTTCACGTACCTAATGATCCAGAAATGGTTTTTTAATGAATATTAGGTTCCAACTGCTCCAGAGCACATTCAGCTAACCCAGGTCATTATTTATGGCCGTCCATGTCGCTTTGATAAAACACACTAAATACATGACAATTAATTTGACAGATGTACTTCCAACAAAGACGTTCACTATGAATTGTCAAAGTTCTTCATAAATAATTCTTTGGAAATTTGAGTAGAAAGCAATTATACTATACTTAGCTGGATTAATAGTATTTAAGCTGATAAACGATAAAAATTAAAAGAGTTTCATTAATTTAATGTAGCTTTTACAATAATAATAATAACTTTCTGCTACAAAAAAATCAAAAAATTAAATACACAGGTGTAATGAAATGGTGTACGTTGCATAGACCTTACAAATATTTTTTTTTATATTTCATAACCATAAAAATATTTTTTTTTTACTTTTCACTCAAATTCATTGATTACGCAAACTTCTGTGGAAAGTGGAGGGATTGTTTGCTTTTTTTAAATTTTATTAAAAAAATATTTCAGGAAATAAAATACAATATTTTTAAGACCTACCTAGTCGGTAGTCGTTCGATTCCCACAAGAGAATCTGGTCAGTTTGACAACTTCGAACATATAGCTATTACGCTTGTTCTTACCTAACTTGTAATAACTGGAATATTATTTATGACTACATTTTATAAAATAAATAAAATAAAACTACATATTTAATATCTGTTAGGTTTTCACCCTTTAAAATATGAGTTCGTAGATTGCAAATAAAATAAAAATTAATTTCTGAATAGTTTTAAATCAATACTTTATCGTTCGCACAATTCTGTGTGCCACCTTTGGCAACTTGATTTGAATAATAACAATTTGCTTTATTTGTTATTCTTCTTTACATTCTTACGCGTACACACTAACAATTGTTCGTTAGATATCTACAACAGTGATGTTCAAACCACGATTATTCTCTTCACACGCAACGCGTCTTCACACAAGACTGACAGAATTTATACTGATCCCATTGCCTGCTTTGTCTTGCCTTTTATATAGCAGGGTAAACAGTCTGATGGATGCTCTTGAAGGAGAATGACTTTGCCTTTCCGAAATCTCTATACGTTACTTTGTTTAAGTTATTGTTGTTTGTGTATTTTGTTTACCTTTGTCCTTGCAGTGTTGTTGTTGCCTGTTTTTTACTAATTTATCCCTTTTTTATACTGATTCCATTGTTTTACTTTTTGAAGCTTTTGTTTATCATTTTAGTGTCAAACGATAACACCATTTCCATTTTCGTAACAATACTTTCAAATCTTATTAGTAACGTATCACGTTAATGTATTGCATGCGATAGCTTTAAATGGATTCTTTACTGATTTGTGCTGTATTATCTTCTTTGACACAAGCCATGTAATTGCAACAGTGAAGGAAATATTTCGTACGATTAATACAACTTTATGCAAATAACACTTTCTTATTAATTTGGTTTCACTAATTTATCTCTCTTTCATTATGTCGTAATTTTTAATTCATTTAGGTAATTCACAAAAGCTCTTGTATCATTGTATGCATTGTATTGTTAGACTAAAATACAATAGTAGTAGTTGTTGTTGATAATTTTCATATAAAATTCGGATACACTCGTGCACACTTTTTTTTATATATTTTTAAAAGTTGTATTGGAATCGTGCTATCAGTTTATGTAAATGTCAGTAAGCAAAAAGAAGAATAAAAATGAAAAATCTTTTCTATGTAACATGAGTCAACAATTAACATTTTAAAATTATATCGTTCACACAGATAACACTATGCGACAAAATAAAAAAAATTAAATACACCCAGCTTATCACATTGTGTAGGTTGTGAGTTTGCTGAGTGGAAATTAAAAATATTTTTTTATATATCTTGAACCCTCCAAACTGGTTTATTTGACAAAAACTGTTTTTTTTTCTTTACGCACAAATTTATTGTTTACACAAACGCTTCTGAATCGATGTCCAAGACTTAGACCTTATTAGAAAGGAAAGGGATGGGCCTTTAAAACGATATACATACATATATGTATGTTGTTTGACCTAATATATTATGAGGTTTGATGGGGTAAACTTAACAAATGCGAACTTTTTTAATATTTTTTAAAGTTTGTCCGTTCATGGCAGCAAACCTTAACTAAAAAATATAAAATAACTGACGACATTCTTAAAGTGCAATATCTTGTGAAAGGATTGGCACTTCGTTTGATCAAATCCTACAAAAATTAACGTTGTTAATATTTACAAAGTCTAACAGTATAGTTATATATACATATATATTTTTTTCAAAGTAACTTTTATTTAAAAATGGTCCAGAACTTTTGATGGATCTTGATTGTTTATCGCAAAAATTTCTGGTGGTGTGGTCGCTCAAATGTCAAATCGTCACATTTTGCGATAAACACATTTTTGACAATTTGACATACAGAGATGTCATACCATTGTTATCGAAAAAAACCCACATTTATATTACGTACATACATAATTAGCCATTTCAATCCAGTCAGTATTAGGAACTAGCTTTTCCCACCAATTATGTTGCTGTGTGTGGCGGAACCTACACTTTAAATTCAACTCCGATTTTTTTTTCTTGTCAATATTATTTTACTCTCAAATCTGCTGAGAATAAGTAGCCGAAAAAATAATTTTTTTATATTTCGTTTTGTTGGAGATGTCTGATCTTTAGTTGGAACCGTATGCTCATCTCTAATACGCCAACACATCGCCAACACGTTATGCTACTTCGATTTGTTGAAGTTACGTCCGCAAATTAGTTTCTTCAGTCTGCATTGCCAAATGAACGTGGAGGATAGTAGCATTCAACAACACGTGCGAATATTAACATGTTTATTTTTATCAAGCAACATACAGCGTGATTCATCTATTTTACGGCCTTCATATTCGCCCTGCTAAGAGGATTATTCTCAATGTGGTAGACAAATTCTAATTTTGTTGTCAAAGAGTGATCAATCTTAAAAAAGAGATATCTTGTAAACCCCCCGTCTGGAAAACTTGAATTGTTACTAAACTGTTTAACTTTATGTAAAAATTAGCAGCACAATTTGTTAGTGTACATAATACCTCAACACAAAATTAACACGCGTAACGCACAAAGCAGTCTGGTTGTAATCCTTACAAAAGGTTTGTAATTTAGTAAGCATAACAATAGAACTTCAATTTAATAGGAAAATAATGGATTTCTTGTTTACAATAATTTTTCATACCTTCTGTTTTTAATAAATATGATTTATATCAAAAATTAAATTTTTTAAAAAGTATTGTTACCAAAATTAATGATTAAGGCAGTGGTGTTTTGCTTTTATATCGTTTAACATTAAAATTATAAACAAAAGCTAAAAAACAAAACAATGAACATGTTTACAAATTATCGCACTGTGTAATATACCAACAAACACCAGCATAAAAAAAATTTAAAAAAGTAAACAATAATACAACACCAAATGCTACAAGAATAAATGTAAACAATAAAAATTAAACACAAATTTTTTTTATTTATTTTTTTATTTATTTTTATTCACTACAATTGCATTGACTAAGTTCATATTGAGAGTACACTTAATACTTAATTCTATGTAAAATATAATCCTCATACGCACCCATACCCATACTACCTGTAGTGGAACAATTACTCTGAAAAGTATGCATTAAAATATGAGTTTAATTTTGTCGTATAACGAATTAATGGTATCTAATATCACTCATACGTATGTTTGTCATTAAATTCAATATGGGATACCTTACGCGGCCATAGTGCTTATACTGCCATAATTTTCCTGAAAAGTATGCAGTGAAATTCGAGTTGAATTATGTTGTATACGTGTTGAATATCACTCATACGTTAAATGTATATATTCCAGTACGAATCTTTCAGTAATTTATTCTCGTATTTGAAAAATTAATTATTAATTTATTATAATTAAAAGAATGAACTATTAATTTATTGTAATTAATTTATAAATAATATGTGTACATTTATGGAGATTTCGTGAGGGCGACACGTACACATTCAAGAGCATTCATCAGACAGTTTAACCTGCCATATAAAAGGCAAACCAGGCGAGTGAGTTAGCAAAAATTCAGTCAGTCTTGCATGCAATAAATATGTTTGAACCTATTTTAAAAATCTAATGTTTTTTAGAAAGGCCTTTAAAACGGTATACATAAACATGTTGTTCAAACTTATATGTTAGGAGTTTTGGTGGGGTAAACTTGGATAATATTATTTTTTCTCATTTATTCAAGTTTGGTCATTCTTAAGGTCTCACTAGTTTAAATATTGCTCTAATAGCAACATTTATTTTGGACTCGGAATGCTTTCTTTTAAGGAATATTTGATGCCCGGGTAGAATAGATTTTGAATTCGCAATGGGCGTAGATGCTTGCCTAAGTGAGAATTCTTCCCTTAAAGTCAGTCCATTATCTTATTTAACCTAACCTAACCCAGAGGCAAATCGTATGAATTTATATTCATCATTCATTCATTGTATCTTAGCGAAAGAAAGACGAACCGCAAGATTATTTTTTGATTTGGTTTACATTGCATTACACATCCAATTAAGTGGATTGCGACGGATGATTTTTGTTTAAATTAGATTCCTCCATAACTAATTTCTGCATATCTAACGAAATTATGAGGGGGTTTTCCTGCATATGAGTAATTGTTAGACGATCTGCGGTACTTAGTCGAGGATTTCCTTTAATGATAATAAAAGTCTTTTTTATTCGCACAATTCTCTGTGACAGTGTTCACAACTTCATGTAAACGACAACAATTGCTTGGTTTGTTATTCCTCTTTGTGCTCTTTTGCATAAACAATAACAATTACTAGTAAATTTTTCAACAACGGAGATCTTCAAACTATGATTACTTTTTTCAAACACACCGCTTCTTCATGCAAGACTGACTGAATTTTTGCTAACTCACTCGCCTGGTTTGCTTTTTATATGGCAGATGAATGCTCTTGAATGTGTACGTATCGCCCTCACGAAATCTCCATAAATGTACACATATTATTTATAAATTAGTTACAATAAATGAATAGTTCATTCTTTTAATTATAATAAATTAATAATTAATTCTTCAAATACGAGAATAAATTACTGAAAGATTCGTACTGGAATATATACATTTAACGTATGAGTGATATTCAACAACGTATACAACATAATTCAACTCTTATTTCATTGCATACTTTTCAGAACAATTATGGCAGTACAAGCACTATGGCCGCGTAATGTATCCCATATTGAATTTAATGCCAAGCATACGTATGAGTGATATTAGATACCATTAATTCGTTATACGACAAAATTAAACTCATATTTTAATGCATACTTTTCAGAGTAATTGTTCCACTACAGGTAGTATGGGTATGGGTGCGTATGAGGATTATATTTTACATAGAATTAAGTATTAAGTGTACTCTCAATATGAACTTAGTCAATGCAATTGTAGTGAATAAAAATAAATAAAAAAATAAATAAAAAAAAATTGTGTTTAATTTTTATTGTTTACATTTATTCTTGTAGCATTTGGTGTTGTATTATTGTTTACTTTTTTACATTTTTTTATGCTGGTGTTTGTTGGTATATTATACAGTGCGATAATTTGTAAACATGTTCATTGTTTTGTTTTTTAGCTTTAGTTTATAATTTTAATGTTAAACGATATAAAAGCAAAACACCACTGCCTTAATCATTAATTTTGGTAACAATACTTTTTAAAAAATTTAATTTTTGAAATAAATCATATTTATTAAAAACAGAAGGTATGAAAAATTATTGTAAACAAGAAAACCATTATTTTCCTATTAAATTGAAGTTCTATTGTTATGCTTACTAAATTACAAACCTTTTGTAAGGATTAAAACCAGACTGCTTTGTGCGTTACACGTGTTAATTTTGTGTTGAGGTATTATGTACACTAACAAATTGTGCTGCTAATTTTTACATAAAGTTAAACAGTTTAGTAACAATTCAAGTTTTCCAGACGGGGGGTTTACAAAATATCTCTTTTTTAAGATTGATCACTCTTTGACAACAAAATTAGAATTTGTCTACCACATTGAGAATAATCCTCTTAGCAGGGCGAATATGAAGGCCGTAAAATAGATGAATCACGCTGTATGTTGTTTGATAAAAAAAACATGTTAATATTCGCACGTGTTGTTGAATGCTACTATCCTCCACGTTCATTTGGCAATGCAGACTGAAGATACTAATTTGCGGACGTAACTTCAACAAATCGATGTAGCATAACGTGTTGGCGATGTGTTGGCGTATTAGAGATGAGCCTACGGTTCCAACTAAAGATCAGACATCTCCAACAAAACGAAATATAAAATAATTATTTTTTTGGCTACTTATTCTCAGCAGATTTGAGAGTAAAATAATATTGACAAGAAAAAAAAATCGGAGTTGAATTTAAAGTGTAGGTTCCATAATTGGTGGGAAAAGCTAGTTCCTAATACTGACTGGATTGAAATGGCTAATTATGTATGTACGTAATATAAATGTGGGTTTTTTTTCGATGACAATGGTATGACATCTCTGTATGTCAAATTGTCAAAAATGTGTTTATCGCAAAATGTGACGATTTGACATTTGAGCGACCACACCACCAGAAATTTTTGCTATAAACAATCAAGATCCATCAAAAGTTCTGGACCATTTTTAAATAAAAGTTACTTTGAAAAAATATATATGTATATATAACTATACTGTTAGACTTTGTAAATATTAACAACGTTAATTTTTGTAGGATTTGATCAAACGAAGTGCCAATCCTTTCACAAGATATTGCACTTTAAGAATGTCGTCAGTTATTTCATATTTTTTAGTTAAGATTTGCTACGAAGAACGGACAAACTTTAAAAAATATTAAAAAAATTCGCATTTGTTAAGTTTACCCCATCAAACCTCATAGTATATTAGGTCAAATAATATACATATGGGCAATTTCGTGTCAAGTGACCCAATTTTTAAAATCGATGTCTTCCGATTTGAATGAAGTTAGTATTTGGAAAGGTTAGTATTATTGGAAAGTAGGCCAGACACAAATTTTCAGCTCTATCAGTCAATAACTGCCGGCGTTAGAGGGGTCCAAAGTTGGAAATTGGGTCCACTTGACAGGAAATTGCCATATATATGTAAATATGTGTATCGTTTTAAAGGCCCATCCCTTTCCTTTCTAATAAGGTTTAAGTCTTGGACATCGATTCAGAAATGTTTGTGTAAACAATAAATTTGTGCGTAAAGTAAAAAAAAACATTTTTTTCAAATAAAACAAGTTTGGAGGGTTCAAGATATATAAAAAAATATTTTTAAGTTCTACTCAGCAAACTCACAACCTACACAATGTCATTAGCTGGGTGTATTTAATTTTTTTTATTTTGTAGCATAGTGTTATCTGTGTGAACGATATAATTTGGAAATGTTAATTGTTGACTCATGTTACATAGAAAAGATTTTTCATTTCTATTCTTCTTTTTGTTTACTGACATTTACATAAACTGATAGCACGATACCAATACAACTTTTAAAAATATATAAAAAAATGTGTACGAGTGTATCCAAATTTTATATGAAAATTATCAACAAACACTACTTCTACTATTGTATTTTCGTCCAACAATACAACGCATTCAACGATACAAGAGAGGTAACTCACAAAACCTAAATGAATTAAGAATTACAACATAATGAAAGAGCGAGAAATTAGTGAAACCAAATTAATAAGAAAGTGTTCTTTGCATAAAGTTGTATTAATCGTACGAAATATTTCCTTCGTTGTTGCAATTACATGGCTTGTGTCAAGAAAGATAATACAGCACAAATCAGTAAAGAATGCATTTAAAGCTATCGCATGCAATACATTAACGTGACACGTTACTAATAAGATTTGAAAGTATTGTTACGAAAATGGAAATGGTGTTATCGTTTAACACTAAAATAATAAACAAAAGCTACAAAAACGAAAACAATGGACTTGTTTACATGATCAAGAAATAAACAAAAATATAGCAACAACATCGGTGTAAAAACATATAAAACAAGTAAAAAAAATAGGCAACAACAACACTGCAAGGACAAACATAAACAAAATACAAAAACAACAATAAGGTAAACAACATGCTTACATTTATAGAGATTTCGGGAAGGCAAAGTCATTCTCATTCAAGAGCATTCATCAGATTGTTTACCCTGCGATATAAAAGGCAAGACAAAGCAGGCAACGGGATCAGTAAAAATTCAGTCAGACTTGTGTGAAGAACTCCGTTGTAAAGATCTAACGAACAATTGTTGGTGCGTACGCGGAAGAGTGTAAAGAAGAATAACAAATAAAGCAAATTGTTATTGTTTAAATCAAGTTGCCCAAGGTGGCACACGGAATTGTGCGAACAATAAAGAATTGGTTTAAAACTAAACACAAATTTATTTTTATTTTATTTGCAATCTACGAACACATATTTTAAAAGTTTTTAAAAGAGTAAAAACGTAACAGATATTAAATATGTATTTTTATTTTATTTATTTTATACAATGTAGTCATAAATAATATTCCAGTTATTACAAGCCTAATAGCTAAGGCTCTATGTTCGAAGTTGTCATACAGACCAGATTCTCTTGTGGGAATCAAACGACTACCGACTAGGTAGGTCTTAAAAATATTCTTTTATATTCCTTGAAATATCTTTTTTAATAAAATTTTGTAATTATCCTTAATTAATCTTGAAATCAGAAAAAAATAAGAAAAAAACACACTATCCCTGCACTATATGAGTGAAAAGTAAAAAAAAAAACAATTTTTTCAAAGGTCATGAAATATAAAAAAATATTTGTAAGGTCTGCGCAACTGGCAATATTTCATTACATGGGTGTATTTAATTTTTTTGTAGCATAAAGTTATTATTATAATTATTATTTTTGCAAAAACTACATTGAAATTGATGAAACTGTTTTAATCTTTAATTGTTCATCAGCTTACATTATAAATACAATTAATCCAGCTAAGTATAGTATAATTGCTGTCTACTCAAATTTCCAAAGAATTATTTATGAAGTATGTATAGAGTTTTCCAACAGGGACTCCCGCACATTGAAAGTTCATAATGAACGTCTTATTGGAACTACATCTGTCAAATTAATTGTTATGTTATTCAGTTTGCTTTATCAAAACGACATGAACGGCCATAAACAGCGACCTGGGTTAGCTAAATGGGCTCTAGAGCAGTTGGCAAGTGAACCTAGTTTTCATTAAAAAACCATTTCTGTATCAATAGGTACGTTAACAAGCAACAGTTGGAATTTGGGACTTCCAATGCATCCAAAAAAAACTCAATATTTGGTGTGGATTATCTTAGAATGACCTTAGCCAGCCCATTACTATCAACGGCGAGCACTATAAGTCAATGATTATCAACTTTTGGACTGAATGGAATGATCTGGACATGTGGTTTCAAGACCTCGGCGCCAATGAATATTCTGCACGAGCGATTTCAGTAGCTGATCATCTCACATGGAGGTAATGTGAACTGGCCACGAGATTTTTTCGATTTATCTCTGTTAGGCTTTTTATTGAGGGGTATTCTTAGGCCACAGGACCACAGAGGTCCTTGAATTAGCCTAATTTATGCGCTATTTGCAAGGAAAATTGGTCATATCAGATGTGTTCCACTCAGTGAAGGCACGGAGTTAGGTTAGGTAAGGTCTTTCGAACGAATAAAAATTTTCAAAAATATATCACGAACACAAAGTTTTATTTAAATTTAAAAACTTGAAGCGCTTAATAAAAAAATTCTGTAATATTTTAATCCATTTAAGTATTTAAAATTAATTTCTTTAAGTCCTGTAATGTTATACTTGGAAATAAGATGTTTTTGTGGCATACCATATACCTTAAAGTGGTAACTGAATGAATTGAATCAGTAGCGTATACATTATCACGACAATAGAATTTAACATATTATTTATTCAATTATTTCCATATGTAATTGAGTACAATTATAAATCGGATTAAATAAATGCAAACCAATGACTACTTAGTTCATTACAACAAAAGAAAATGTTAATAATTAAAAACTTAATCAAATTGTGGAAAAATGTTTTCAGGAGATTTATGAATAAAATATGCTGCAATTAATGTTTGTAATCTGTTGCAATTTTACTTTTAAGTGAATATAAAATAGAAGTAAGTCTTTGATTTGTTCTCTGTTTATACGCTACACGTATGACAAACGTATTTGTTATTTGATATTATCATTGATACAGTCTTAGTTCCATTGTTATCCATTAGGTTTTTTTCGGATTTACCGTCCCGGAATTTTTTTCATATAATAAAAAAATATACCGGATAAAAGTGGAAATCCTAAATTAAGATTTCTGATGGAAACTTGATTAACCGTGGATCGAGCTTCGTATCAAAAATGATACATTTTAATTTTTGAGACTATATATCTTTAACGCAGAAAAAGTTAGATGCCTGATATTTCTTTAATTCGTGAGTATTGTTATCGCTATTATTTTAAATCAAATAAAAAAGGACATTTTAAACAGGACTTAAAAATTTCAATAACATCATAATTCTGGCTTATGTATCATTTTTGATACATACGACTTTCCAATGGATTCTTTGGTGTTGTGTATGTAATTTTTGTAAGTTTTCAGAGATTTTGTGAAATTTTATCGTAAATAATACATTATTCATGGTATTTGAGAAGGAATTGAAAGTTAAGTTTTGGATGAAAATTATGAGGTTGAATTATTTGTTCTTGATATTGATTGAAGTAGTCGTAGTCTAGTATGTAGCATGTTAGCTTATTAAACGTCAGGCCAAGGTTAAAATCTCAGGTCAGACATTTCCAATTTATAACGAAAGGATTATATATGTATGTATATAATATTCCTGCTGATGAAGACCCTGAAGAAGAAGAAGAAGACATAAGCTCGTCTTATGAACTGACGAAAGTATTGACAACCTAAAATATGACAATAGGATGTTTATCGTCAAAGATGGTACTACTTGGAAAAGAGAACCGCATGCCTTTAGTAGCTTGGGAAGAGAAAATAAACCAATTTTCAAGTGGATTGCTAGCAGCTGTTTCTTGAAATGTTGTAGAGTCTTACTTACTGCACTGCTCATATTTATCTCACGCGACGGACAAACATTGGAAAAACAGTATTTCGTCCTGTGTTTTATTTGATAGATATTAGAGATGATAATATTTCGGTCAACTACGTACGTATGAGGAACAGAATCATTCGCTTTGATAATGTGCTACTTGGAAATATGATATTATGAGTTTTCGAAAAATGAGCTGAAAGTCTTTCAGCTTTTAATAATCCCAATAATTTGTAGCTGTAGATGAGTAACTAATTGAATTTTATTTGCGTTATAAATTTCGTGATCCACAGAAATCGAATTGGCAGTTCTAGCTTCAAGTACATGCTACGTGCGTAGCAACTACTTACAGTCGTATTTGGGGAAGCATGTATCCGGGAAACCAGAGAGGAATCAAAATCAAAATCATTAGGATTGTTATTGACATAATCGATGTTCTATTACCATGGTAAACTTTTTTACCTCACATGACGTTGACAACAAATTTTTTTAATGAAGTATAACAATGGAGGTAATTGAGAAAGTTGCTTATGCGAGTGACAATAAGATGCCACATCTAAACAATTGGAAACTTATAAATCGCCACAAAGCAAGGGTGCTAGATGTCAAATTATTACAATATAAAAAAAAATAAAACTAAACTGACATATAATGTTTGATTTTTACGTAAAAATCATACTGCAATGTACATCATGTCAAAAATTTTGGCGTAAATTACATAAAAGAGAGAATAAAATGTAAGAACATAAAATAGTTTTATTAAAATAAATAAAAATATTTAAATGTTTCTACAAAATCTATCAAGAATTGCGAAAATTCCATGTACTAAATACAAGTATGTATCAAAAGTGATACATTAGCTAGAATTGCGAAGGCTCGATCTACGGTTAAAAGAGCACAATTTGATAGTTGCGAAAAGCATAGCCATATTACGTATTGTCCGAATGTTATGAAGAAAACTTGGTTGAAGTTGTTTTCTAAATCTAATTTTTCTAGTCTAAATCCTGCCATACATTAGGCCATAGTAGATGTATTTTATAACAAAAAACAGGAACATAAAGAACAAATATATCTTGATTTAGATGCTACAACTCGATGGAATCGAAATTGAAATGGTGATTGAAATCAATGATTGAAAAGTCTCTTCCATTAAACAAATCAATAAAAGGCCTTATTGACTTCGAAGTAGGTAACATTTGGATAGAGGAACATATTCCTTTTTCAGAAAACATGCTGCAAATTTCAAAAACAAACCGATTGGCAGTGGAGTCCCTACGTAAGCAGAAACGCCTTCTTACTATAATTTGTGAGTATATTTCCTTCTGAGCACATGTTAATACTCTGTGCTAACTGATGTATAATATTTAATGTTGCATTCGTTTAAATATCAGCAACTTGTCAAATATTTTTATCTAAGGATCGTAGAAATGAAGGCTTAAGATTATGTTCAGATAAGCATTTTATTCAGTCAATATTCCGTTCATTGATTACAATATTTTAAGTGTTCAGGCATAATAATATACGCAGTTCAGCTGCTTATTCAGTATTCATTTGACAGCTGGTAAACAAAACAACTGGTTGTTTCCACAACATTGTTTTTATCTTGTTTTTTGTTTTGTTGTTTTTTTTTGTTTTAATTTGTTTTTTTCCTTTGTCGTTGTTGTCATTTGAGTCGTCAAATATGAACAGAAAGTGTTCGCATAACGTTCTCACTGAACATACTTATGACAGTGCTGCATTTTAAGTTTTACTCAATATTATAACAATTTGCGTATTTATTGCGCAATAATTAATTGAAACTTTATATGAAATATTGAGCTCAATAATGAATGGCGGCTGGACAGAAAGGGCTTTGATCATCTTCTACAGCTCGGTGTGGTGAATAAAGTGTAATTTTTTGGGCCCCCGCGTCATTTCGGCATCTTTACGAAGAAATTGCTGAATAAATTCTATTGTAGCATTAACTAAGCAGAGAATCGGGTCGTTGACTTGCCGGAGACCAGGTCCGATTAATAGAATAAGAGGTTTACAACTTACGAAAGTCGATATTGGTGATCTTACGCTTGATCTCTAGACTGACATCATTTTTGGTGGTAACTGCGGAGCCAAGATAAATAAATTCTTTGACGATGTCAAAAGGATAGTTATCTACCGTAATCTGAGAATCAATAAGTCGCGCGTCTCTACTATTCGATAACATATACTTTGTTTTGCCCTCATTTACTGCCAGACCCATCATAGTAGACTCCCGTTCAATAGCACTAAAGGCAGCAGGAACATCTCGCTTGGTATGCCCTATGATGTCAATGTCAAGAGCGTACGCAAGCAAGAGAACACTTTTTGAAAAATAGTGGTATTGCGATTCACTATCGCCTTTCGCAGAACGCTCTCCATGAAGAGGTCGCATGATAAGGGATCGCCTTGTCTGAAACCTCAGACCGTATCAAAAGGTTCGGAGAGGGCCATTCCTACCTTGACGGAGCTGCAGAAATTGCTCAACGCCATTCTGCATAGCCTTATCAGCTTCGCAGGTATACCGAGCTAAGACATTGCGGCAAAAACACGATCCCTTACGGGGCTACCGAAGGCAAAAAGATGGTGTGTGTCGATCTGTTTTTCGTGGGTCTTTTCCAAGATTTGGCGTAGTGTGAAGATCTGGTCGATGGTGGACTTGCCAAGTCTGAAGCCGCACTGATAAGGTCCAGTCAGTGTTTTGGCGAGTGGCTTCAGTCGTTCAGACAATACGTCCGTAAGAACCTTATATGCAATAGGGAGAAGGCTTATTCCTTGTAGTATATTATAGGCTTGTAGGGTCTTCCTTTTTCAGGCCGGACAAAGGACACTGAGTTCCAATCGTTGGGCATACTTTCCTCTAACCATATTTTGCAAATAAGCTGGTGCAGGCGCCCTACCAAATCATTACATCCGGTGTTAAATAATTCAGCGGAGCGGCCATCAGGAACTAAAGCTTTATTGTTTTTAAGACGCATAATCGCGAATTTGACCTCTTCATGGCTAGGCGGCGGAATCTTCGCACCGTCATCATCGATCGGTATGTAGTATTTAAAACTGCCAATATGCTTGAAATAAAGTACGCATTTGATTTGCAACAGGACATTGATTCTAAGCGCACAGCTGGAGTTCTCAAGAAATGGCTGTAGAACAGTTGTTCTCCATTATCAAAACTCAAAATCGAATATTTGTGGCATAAAACCGGAATTTTATATACGAAACCATTGTATTCTGAAACAAACATAACCGAAAAAGGTGAGCGGAATAAATTAAGCCCCCAATATGAAAGAAAGATTGCTGAAACTGTACGAAAGCATCTTAAAAATATGTTTAACCAAGAAAAGTAAGTACACCAAAGTATTGGGAACGTTGTCTTTTTCTTGAGATTTAATATAATAATAAATGCAAATGGACCATTTATATTGTTACCTGAATTTATTATTTTTTTGTAGATATAACACCTAAACCCTTGTTTTGTAGAACACCTAATCGTTTTATTTACAATTTTGTGTCTACTTATCGTTTAAATAATTTAATCTAATTGACTAAGATTCTAAACTTTAAAATTTAATACTGGTCCTCAGTTCTTTTGTACAGTTATGTTTTTAATGGCAAATGGACCAATTGCTCTGTGATTCACTGTAGCATTATTTCTCAGAATTAAAGCGATATATTATTGATATTATTTATACCAAAAAATCGTCTGTTGCAGCACGTATATGAAATATTTCTAAAAGGACTAAGTTTTACCTTTACTTTGTAAAGATCCACATTTTGTATACGATAAATAATAAATTAAATAAATTTTGTATACGATCATTAATAAATATCTTTTCAATTCCCTTTTAAAAACCGCAAATGTTTCTATATTCTTTAATAACAAAGGCAGGTCGTGTATGTACTCGGCCCAGCAAAGCTAATACGCTGTTTCGTCAATTCCTGCCGGCATCTTATAACAGTCAGAAACTGACTCTACCTAGTTTGTCGATGTGTTCTTTCAATATTTTGTTGTAGCAGAATGGAACCGTGTCCCAGATTCCTAACTATTTTAAAGACATATTTCAAAAGCTGCAGTTTGTACAGACCACTTATGGGTAAGAAATTATTCCCCTGATTTCTAAAAAGATCCAACGTGTGATATCTAACCGGTAAATTAAAAACTAATTTTAAGGCCTTATTTTGAGCACTAAGGCCACTTTTCCTCCTAAATTTGTATATAGCTCCAATAACTGAAGATATCTTTTTATTAATACATTCAATATGGGTATCCCAGCGAAGATTGTTGGTGAAAACCATGACCAAATACTTAACCGACTCTGATTCTTCTATTAACTTCCCTTCAATGTGTACAGCAATTTTTTCATCATTTGCTAAATTACATGGCCTAAATCTTATAAATTTAGTTTTATCGGTATTAAGTATGAGTTTATTAACTCTTATAAATTCCCCAAGTATAGCTGCATCATATTCAACTTGGGTCTGCAATACCCGAACATGTCTGTATTCATAAAGCAAGCAAATGTCATCACCAAACATGAATAACCTGCCATTTAACTGTATATTTCCAATATCATTAATGAAAATCTTGAATAATAGGGGCCCTAGTACACTTCCCTGAGGTACACCACATTTTACATCAGCTAACTCACTCTCAGAATCGCCGATCTGCACATATTGTTTCCTATTCGTAATGTAATCTCTCAGCAATTTAATTGACTTATCCAAAATCCCAAACGCTTTCAACTTTTCAACTAAAATATTGTGATCAACTAGATCAAATGCCTTTGACAAATCGAAAAACACTGCACCAACACCATTAAATCCTTTATCTAATCCTCCACATATATAGTCAACAACATTAACTACAGCTTCATCTGTACCCGAACCCTTGCAAAAACCAAACTGACGCTTAAATAATAATTTGTTTCTCTCTAAATACTCAGACAACTGAACGAATATTACCTTTTCTATAACCTTGTCAAATATTGACAATAAAGAAACTGGTCTGAATATATCTATATTATTAGAAATATTGGATTTCCTTATCGGGATAATTTTATGTATATTCAATGTGTTGGGATATTCATCACTACGAAGCATCTTATTAAACAATTCCGAAAGAATTTCCGCAAACATATTTTCCCTGCATACTACCATTCCTGGTGTAATTTTGTCAAATCCTGCACTCTTATTCAAAGACAATCCATGCAAGATTGATCGGACAAAGTCATGATTAAACTCCAAGAAATCAAATCTTGTCTCTGGCCGTAGCAGAGTTCCAAAGATGTTAATATTATCTCCCGAATTTACTGGAATATTATTCCTTAAGTTCTCAATTTTATCAAAAAAAATATTAATTTAGTGCCGTTGCAATCTCCATATCAGTCATCAGCAGGCCTCCGTCCTGTGTCGAAACAATTTTAACAGGTTGATCATTCATTCCTAGTTCATTATTCAGAAATTTCCATGTCTTCCTCATGTCACCCTCAGCCCTCTACAAATTGTCAGCGTAGTACCTGTCCATCAAATATTTATTAATTGTCTTAATAATCCTACTAATTCTCCTCAATACCTCCGATATATTACTATTATTCCTATTTTTCCTGCGTACCTTCAATAATTGTTCCTTCATCTTTAACAGTGTTAAAAGATTTCTAAAAATCCATGGACTTATCCTAGTTCTCACATCAATCTTGGTACAGTTCCTGAGAGTGCACCTTTGGGCTGCGGATGAACACACACTCACCAAATGCTCACACTTCTCAGACGGACTATCCAAACGACAATTATTAATTAGACCAATGTCAAGTAGTGAACCAAATTTGGCGTAGTCAAAAGTATACCACGTTTTCGAAGTTAACTCGTTTTTCCGACCAACAAATTCCAAATGATAACATATGAAATTGTGATCGGTGAAATCATTCTCAATAGAAAATACAGTTGATTGCCGATATAAACTGCTAAAAACACAATCTATTGAAGTTCTACTACCAGGCCTAGTAATGAGCTCATGACATGATTTCAAGTCAAATTCATTAAATTTGTTAATCAAAGTACGGCTTTGATAGCCTTCAGATAACATATCTACATTAAAATCTCCTACAAAAACACATTGGCCACCAGATATATTCATTAAAATATCATCCAATTTATCAACAAAAGCAGAATATCCACATTTGTGTGATCTATATAGTGATACGATCTTCATTGTTCCATTATTAAAGTTCGCCTTAGGCAATTCTATCACAATAACATCAAGATATTCTTCACTCTTATTCACCATCACTTCTTAAGCTATACTCTCTGCCACATAAATTGAAGTTCCTCCGTACCCATCACTCCTACAACAGTGAACCGACCGATAACCAGGTATTGAATATAAATTTAGACAACTGTTTGTATACCAAGTTTCTTGTATTGCTATAATGTCGGGAAGCACATGAAATTGACTCAAAATAGACTTGAATTCATAAAATTTTTGCATTGAGGAAACACTTCTTACGTTTACTGACAATATATTACAGTTTTTCGGATTTTTCTTCAATAGATTAAGGCTATATAAATCCAAATTCAAAAAGTATACAGAAGTATTAATAGAATTCGTTAAGAAAAGGAAGAAATAAAGCAAATAAATCTATACTATATATGATATATGTACAACAAAAGAAGAAAAAAAAATATATATAGTAAAATATGTGTATATGTATAAGTATGTATATGTGTGTTAAAGAGCTACATCTAATTGTTCTATCTCCCAATCATAATTATTCATACTGACGTGATCACTCGTATTTTTCCCAGATTCATTATTAGAAGCCTTCATCAGTAGTTTGTCCACATCATCCATAGACCTTATGGTAATAATTGCAGAGTCTTAATTTTTTCTGACAAATATTTTACTTCCTCTTGAAAAAACGAATTTGTAACCTACCTTTTTACAGATTTAACATAATTATAGAGCTTAATGGTTTCACTACTTAAAAAGTCATTTATAAATACATGTTTCAATTCATTGTTTTGTTTAAGCTTCCGCTTTTCTACCATAAATTTATCTTTATGCATTTTGGATATAAACTTTACTACGACAGCTACCATTCTCTACCATTCTCCTCCTTTTTGCTTTTATTGGATAAAACGTAAGCTTCACTAATATTATCGGCTTTCATGTCAGCACCAATCTTGTGTGCTATATGCAGAACAGCGTTGATGTCATTTATCTCTTTACCAATAACAACACCATTAATTATACAATCATTTTTAACTTTCTCATCTTTTAAGTACTTTACGGACGAATTTATATGTCTTATTTCTTGTCTTAGTAAGTTATTTTCCTTTTGCAAATTACTAATGGTTTTTTTATTGGCAGCAACACCTTTTAATATGCTGTCATATTGAGACGACATAAATTGCATTGTTTTAATTAATTCATCCAGCTGATCCAGCTGTTTTAATTTTGTTTTGATCTCTAGCAAATCCGTGTTGACAGAAGAACTCTCACAGCTGTTGTTATTACTATCGTCACACAAATGACAATTGTAAATAAGAGAGTTATTTTTAAGAAATTTATCATATTGTTTATCAGAATGAGTGTAGAGTTTTCTCACAAGCATCACATTGAATTGCATCATCATCATCTAATACTTGCAATTTGCATTGACCACAAATTAATTTCTTTTTATTTAGGCTACGGCGAACTTTTAGAGGCATACTTTTATTTCAATGAATTACTCGTGTTTTATTCTCAATATTGTAAGGCTCCTAACAAAATTAAGAGCGCCTTTTTAACAAAATTTAATTTATATTCTTGAGGAAAGAGCGCGTACTAAATTTGACGCCTTTATAAACCGAGTTGCCATACTAATTTAATTTAATAACTTAAATTTGAATTGGTAATTGCATTATCGAGTAAATTTCATATTTCGAGGGGCAATGAATAGGTCCAACAGGTTTCTCAACACTTCATATACTCCGCCAAATATGGTTGATATATGATTAGCCATATAAGCCCCATATAGTCTAGTAGGTAGTGTGTTGTCTTATTAGACGTAAGCCCACAGTTCAAACCCCAGGTCAAACATCATAACGAAATATGATAAAATTTTTCTTCGGTAGTGTGTTGTCTTATTAGACGTAAGCCCACAGTTCAAACCCCAGGTCAAACATCATAACGAAATATGATAAAAATTTTTCTTCGGCGACTTCATCTCAGCAGATTTCTGGGGAAAAATCTGATTGTAAATAAAATTGTCATGAATAATTTCTCAAAGAAAATCTGTCGTTCAGAGTCGACTTTAAACTGTAGGTCCCGCCACTGAAGTATAAAATAACACACACAACATAAGTAGTGTGAGAAGCTAGGTCGTAGTCCTGACTGAAGGGTTGTAAAGACCATTTATGTTACGTATATATGATTAGCCCATGAAAGCTCTTTGAATACAAATTCATAACATTGGCATCTATCTTTACCATGATGTCTTTATCAGAAGTTTTATTGATGTTGTTAACAAAAATTTACTTCGATTGGATCTAAGTCTATCCTTAACAGATCGCTCACTGTTCTGGGGGGTCGTGTAGCGATGTATATTATTGGTCATGCAACTCATATAAACTTAAGTATCAACAGCGTAAATTTCAATGCCGCACAGCTCTATCTATGTATTGGGCAAATCATTAATGTACATACAGAATAATTTAGGTCCTATAATAAAGGTCCTATAATGTGGCACACCCTTTTTCACACTACGCGCTGCAGAATAATTGCCATTCAATACAACTGTTTGCAGTCCTCCAGTCAGATACAGTATACAGGCGTCTGGAGAAGAATAAAAAGTTTCTGCAATAAAATTTAATGGCCTATTGAGTCAAAAACTTTACTATAAGAACTAAAAAAGGTAACATATCCTTATCTAAATATGACCTTAAATCTTTAATTGCTTAGGTAACCGCTGTGACACAGCGACCTTACAATGACAGTTTGCTTATCGAATAAAATTCTTAATTATCGGAAATAATCCTCAAATTTCCTGTTCATAATTTTCTCCAAATCTCTACATTGAATGAGTAGATTAGTATTAGGCCTATAATTGTTATTTGGTTTCGGTATGAGTATAAATCTCGATGGCTTTTATTATTCAGGAATAACAGCGTGTAAGGTTCGTCAATATTGACCCTTATGTCAACAGATACATACACAGGTATATTTTTCGTTTTTAAATCGCCGTATCTCAGGAAGTAATAACTGTATTAACCTGAAATTTCCTGATATCCTCACTAGTAGTGTTTTCTACCTTATTCCTAGACTTGGATGGCGGATGGGGGTCAAAGATGTGGCCATTTTTTGATGCCTATCCCTTACGTCAACAGTTTATTTTAATATTTGATGTTTATTGAATTTAATTTACAAGTTCTTAATAATAAGATTGGAATTCAATCAAATATAGGAAGACATAAAAAATATTAAATACAAATTTTTCTTAAATGCATTTATTATATTACGGCATATAACTTGAATGAGCGGCACACACGGGCTTGTTGCATAACGTGCAGGATTTGCTGGTTGGCCGACGTTTTGTACATAAGTATTTACCTTTTACTTTCATTCTACCAGTGCTATCAGGTTCTTCCACGCTTTTATCTGCAGCACCTCTTACGCTCAAAGATTCCCCACATATCGCTTCAATAGCATTGCGTGTTGAATATATTTTTGTAACATATTTATTTTTATCTCTGTTTCCTCTTTCCGGCTTCACCAGTTGTTCGCTGAGGCTGTGTTGGAACGTTCTACGGCGGCTTGTGGAAGCTTTCAACATGGGGTTATTCGCAACGTAAATTATAGGCAACTAGGTCTAGTATATTGTAGAATAAAGCCAAGGGCCATCTATTTGTTCGTCGCCTTCTTCAATATTCTATCCATATTATCGACGGCACCTTTATATTTGTTGTAATCTAAGATCTAGATTGGATTTTTCTTTGGACCTTGCACTTCGTATGAATAATGCAAGAAGTATAACCGAATTTTTTTTTTATGTGAGAGCAAATGGTAATATTGTTACTGAAACCAAATGTAGTTAACTCTACTCCCCGTCCTTTATAGTGTTTTCACACCGAGTGGTTTTAACGCAAAAGTTGGTTTTAACATTAAAACCATAAATAAAACCTGGTTTTACGATACAAATTTATTGTGTTAAAACTAAAATAAAACCTTTTTTGAATTGGTTTTAAGTAGGTTTTATGAAATACAACCTTATTTTGATGTACTGAATGTACTAAATCAGAGATACCAGCTCTGAAATCTTGAAAACAGCTGGTAAAAACAAAATAAAAACAAAAACAACTGTAAATAAATAAATAAATGTAAATAATCATTTATTTTGTATTAAAAAGGGAAAATTTGGAATATTTTTAATTTCTTCAATGAAAATTTTAAGAATTTGTAAATATTTAATTATTAATCGAAATGTGTGTGGTTTCTGGTCACAATGAATATAGTTTCTTGTGCAAAAGGCAAGTCAGAAGCTAAATATATCAAGATGAAATAAGGCATATTGCTCATACCTTTTTTTTCTCGCAGTCATAAATGTCATGAATTTAAAACCAATTTTAATAAAACTTGCAGTGTGAATGCAAAATCAGCTGATTAAGGTTTTAATGCAAAAATCAGGTGTGAAAATACTATTAGATAAAGTTAAATATAGTGGTACAAACAATCGTCTTCTGTTCACTGTACCTAACATTGATAAACTGATGTCCATCATTAAACTTTTCGCTACGTTATATGTTGTGAAGAAATTATCACAAACAATATTCCGTCCACTTCCACGAAAATGATTGACGAACTAGTCCTCCACTACCCCCTTGCCTAAATTTTTTCCCAGATGCATGCAATCCAGTATAAATTTGTCCCTTCATTGGATAGGATGAGACGGAGTCACATACCCACCATACTTTAATACCGTAATTCTATGGTATGCATTGGGTAAAAGATACGTAATTGCTGCGCAGATTATCATTTAGTATTATAAATAAGTCTGTTATGACTGCAGCTTTGTCGGTTTTTTACGCTGTTGACGTATGTTTCCGTTGTCGAAAAGTATAAAGCGGCTTATATGCCAAAACGCCGCAAGCTCATAGGAGCTCGATATAAGGATGTGAAGTCGTTTTCCATAAGTCTTTAGTATGTACGTAACTAAAGCCCGTTACACCACCCAACAAGTAAGTAAAACTTAGCAACAAAAGAAATTCCATATAAAATGTATGAACATACCCGGGTATGCTTCTGTTGACGTAAGTATAATTTTTTATCTGTTGACATAAAGGTTAATAGATTTTTAGAACCTTACATAATCTCATGTAGGTTCACAAAATTCGCATTAGTGCAGAGCACAAGGCAAAGCGTAAATTGTAAGTGCGTTGAGAGATATTGATATTCAAAAATTTTATGATTATAAATTTATGAATTTTTACATAAAAATTTAGAATTTTTAGAGAAGGAAGAGCATTTTGGACTGGCGGTATCATTGGTTCATATTTCTTTGAGAAAGACGCTAAAGGACCATCTTAGTCAATGGCGAGCACTGTAGATCGATGATTACAAACTTCCTTTGGCCTGAATTGTTTAGATAAGACGTCGTGTGCTTTTAACTGGACTGCGCTACGTGGCACACAGTTCATATGAGATTGTATATTCCGTTCCAGCGATGTGGGCATAGTTATCTCACGTTGGAGAAATAATGTAGTCGCCGTAGTCTAGTAGGTAGTGTGTTGGCTTATTAGGCGTGGGCTTTTTGCATCTCCAACAAAACGAAATATGAAAAAATATTTCTCAGCGACTGCTTCTCAGCAGATTTTTGCCAAAAACTCTGATAGTAAATAAAATTGCCATGAAAAGTTTCTCAAGAAAATCTGTCGCTCAGAGTAGGCTTTAAAATGTAGGTCCCGCCACTCATGCATAAAATTAACATACACAACATAATGATTACAACATGAGTTTGTAATCCTGACTGAAGGGTTGTAATGACCAATTGTGTATGTATATCGTTTAACATAAAAATGAGCAAAAGCTACACAAGCAAATACAACGAACTTGTTACAAGTAATTAAACAACATCAGCATGAAAGACAAGAGGATAAACAAGTAAGCCAGAACGCAACAACATGCAATGTGAACAAAATACACAAACAACAATGAAGTCGCGATAGAGCTCTCGAAAAGACGAACATACGAAGATTCGACTTCAAGAACATTCATCAGACTGATTATGTGGGCATATAAAAAGGCAAGACAAAGCAGGCAACGAGTAGTAAGAATTCAGTCAGTCTTGTGTTAAGACGCGTTGCGTGTGAAGAGAACAGTCGTGGTTTGAAGATAACCGTTGAAAAGATCTGCGTTGTAAATAAATAAGAATAGCGAACAAGCAATTATTGTTGTATTCGTCAAGTTGTAAACGGTGGTACATAAAAGTAGTGCGAACAATAATGAGTTTAATTGGAACTAAACACATATTTGTTTATTTATTTTGTTTATTTTGTTAGCATTCAACGAACTCATATTTTAAACGTTTTTAAACGTAGCAATAAGCCCATATGTATATAGAAGTATGTAGTATTACATTTTTTTTGTATAGTTTTCTTAAATCGTAGGTGAATGCGAATAAATTACAAACCACAGCAGTCCTTAAAACCAATATATAAACAATGCTATCGGTTAAACTCAGCTCAGCTGATATATGCTCCGAGACTAGATATCTGTCTTGACTATGTTAGCGAAATAATTTTCTACTGTATGTCTTATTTTGTGAGTTAGTATTAAGAACAATAGATTTCTATGTTTCTTAATACGGTGTAGAGATATGCACATAAGTGTGTTTAGTGAGCATATTACAATTAACCGAACACTTTTTATTGATATTTGACGACTAAAATATCAACAATGATAAACAAAAAAAAAACAAAAAAAAACAAAATAAAAAGAATGTTGTTGAAACAACCAGCTGTTTTGTTTACCAGCTGTCAAATTAATATTGAATAAGCAGCTGAACTGCGTATATTATTATGCCTGAACACTTAAAATATTGTTCTCAATTAACCGAATATTGACTCAATAAAAGTGCATATCTGAACATAGTATAATGTTAAAAATGAATGAATTTACACGTATATGAAAAGAACAAACAACGTGAAAAACCAATTTTTTTTTGATTTACAGTTTGAAACATATTTTAATCTGTTCCTAAATTGCAAATACACTAAATTAAATTCTTAAATCTTTATGACTATTTTTTACATTTTGTAATTGAGGGAAACATTTCGTTCCTACAAATTTTGTAACAAATGTTCAATGACCGCAAAAGTCATTTTAGTTAATCCCCTAGTAATCCAAATAAAATAATTTTTTTATATAACAACGACGTGCTGTTACAACAAATATTTGGCTTCTTATCTTACTACGATATTTACATCTCCAATACATAGTAGCGGCTGGGAATAAGAAACAAATGGTTGTAGCAGCATATTAAATAGCATTACAGGAGTGAAATAACTTGTTGCATCACAAAATTACTAAAAGCTTTAAAAATGAAATACAAAAAATGTGTGACAATATAAAATGATATCATAAAAATGTAAATGACGCATCTGATAATACGGTTGTGTACACATTATTAGACTTTAAGTTTAGAAAATTTTAAATTTTTGGAAATGAAAAATACGAAGATATGTATCTTAAATTAAATTTTAGGCTAGTAGTATGTTTATGTACCTTCTGTATCAATATTTTCATACAAAATCTGGTGCATGCCTGCTTCTTCTTGTTGCTTTTATTTGTATAGCTTTTCAAACCAATGATTGGACGGACAGAATAAGTGTGTGAACGCGCACAAGTTCAATAAGAATATTTCTTAATGTAAACAAATAAAGAATTTTGGATGTAGTTTCGCTTAATTAATTTTTTGTTAGTGTGATATATTTCCGTTATGTGTGTGTGTTTTTTTTTCTCTTGTGGACAAATGTGGGATAACGACACATAAACAATAGCAGCGCTATGTTATAAATAATAACAGCTTGACTCCTTATCATTTCTTACTCTTAAGCATAAGATCAATAATAATATTATATTTTTAATGTAAACAAATTTTAAAACGCTGACTCAAGAATTATGCAGCTGTGTGCACGTTTACATCGTATACCTAAATATAAACATGATTGTGCATGTTCATTTTATTTGTGTTAATATGAGTATATATGAGTATATGTACGTGCATAAGATCAGCAAGAATATTTTTTAATGTAAACAAATAAAGAATTTTGGGTGTGGTTATGTTTAATTAATTTTTTTTTTGTATGATTTAATGCGATAGATTTCCGTTATGTGTGTGCTTTTTTCTTGTGAACCCATTTTGTGATCGTCGAATGTGGGAAAATACATTTTTGCTACAACAATAATAGTGCTTTGTTCTAAACAATAACATCGCGCGTCATTATGATTTCTTATAAATAGAAACATGATCGTGCATGTTCATTTTATTTATATTACTTTTCAAACGAATGATTGGACGGACAGGACGTTTCCTCATCTACATCCCAGAGTATAAATAGACTTGTTTTAAGGATTTGGAAGTCATTCTTGTGCTAGAAGTTGTGTAGAGAAGTTGATAGCGAGTTGTGTTTTAAAATTTAAAATTTAAAAAAGAAAAATGGCTGGTTTTATTTGTGAATTTTGTCTTAAAGAATTCAAGTTCAATAGATCATTAAGAAGACATCACAGATTATGTCATGATGGACCATCCACATCATTTAAATGCATACCTTGCAATAAGTATTTCTCAAACCAACTGAATTATCAACAACATATTTTACAACATTCTAAAATTGGAGATGGAGGTGAAACATTTGATTCAGTTAATTGTACGGTCTGCAATCAACATATTCCAAAGACAAATTGGCGCTATCATATTCGAACAAATGCTCACAAACTTAATTGCGCTAACAAAATCCGAAATGATGATAATGGTGTTGATAATGACGATGAAGTAAAATGCGTTAGATCAGTGTTTCATAATCGCATCATTACATATTTGATTGCAAATAATAAGGAAACGAATTTAATACCTGAGAACTTTTTATCGGGAATTAAATACAAAGTGGTTAAGCTGTTAAGTAATTTGATTCGAAAACATGATAATATAAAATTCAATCTAGAGATATTTTGTGAATACATGCTGGTTAAAGAAGAGGAGGATTTATGTTACATCGAAGTAAAATCGCATCAAACTAAAATGGTTATAATAAATCTCTCATCATCAACTAGAGACGATCTCCTCAATATTTACAAAACACAATGCGATGTTATTGTTAAAAAATGAGTGAATTCCAGGAACGTGATAGCGGATGGACATACAAATCTTACGGATAGAAATTAGTATAAATAAATATCAGTGTATAAAAGGTTCGCAGTATATCCCTCTACCAACCCCAATACAAAAGAAACATGCATGCATCAATGTTCAAAACTATGATCAATATTGTTTCAAGTGGGCTATTATATCAGCATTGTATCCTGTTAATAACAATTCTAATAGAAGCATCTCATATAAAATTAATAACATTAGTGATGATATTATCATGATGGAAAATGGTATTGGTTTAAATTTTGAATATTTGACTTTTCCGCTACCAACGAATAAAATTAAGGATTTTGAAATGAAAAATCTCGATATTAGCGTGAACGTGTTTGGGTTGAATGATAACAATGATATAGTCGGACCCTACTATTCCAGTATAAATGAAAAGGCTATGCACGTTAATTTGTTATTACTAGAAGATGGTGAGAGATTCCATTACGTATGGATTAAAAATATTTCAAGGTAAATCAATAATAATTTTATGTTAAAAAATGATATTAATATAAAATAGTTTCACTTTCCATTTAATTACAGATTAATTAAAAACCAATTAACAAATCACCGTCGACAAGTTTACATAAGTAACACTTGTTTAATACATTTTCATAGTGAAACGGCGCTGATCAAACACAAAGATGAGTGCAACAAAATTGTAACCAGACTACCCTCTGTAGACAATAATATCGTAAGTTTTAAAAATTTCAAAAAGCAAATGATTGTACCTTTTGTAGTCTACGCTGATTTTGAGTGTATTCTAGAGACAATTAATATTCAAAATTCAGCTAATGTTAAGTCAATACAAAAACATATTCCATTTGCTTATAGTTATTACATCAAATGTTCATTTAACAGTAGTTTAGATAAATTTAAAATGTACAGTGGTGATGATGCACCAAAACATTTCTTCGTAAATTTAGTTAAAGATTGTAAAGATTTATATGTGAATTATTTAAGTATTGTGAAACCAATGAATACCTTAACACCTCTCCAACAGATTAGACAGAAAGAGGATACAATTTGCCACATTTGTAAAAAAAATTTATCTCCTGTAGATCGAGTAGCTGATCATTGTCACTTAACAGGTGAATATAGAGGACCGGCACATAACAAATGTAATTTAGAGTATCAAATAGCAAAATTTTTTCCTATATTCTTTCATAATCTTTCATCATATGATTGTCATTTGTTCGTAAGAGAACTCTCTTCTATTGAAGGTGATATAAATGTAATTCCCTTAAACAAAGAACTATATGTATCTATATCGAAAAAGATTAATGTAGATGAAAAAAATACTATAGAACTACGTTTTCTAGATTCTTGTCGGTTTATGCCATCAAGTTTGGAAAAACTAGCAGGATATTTGTCAGATAATGATCTGTTAACAGTAAAATCAATCTATCAAACTCCCAATGAATTTAGTTTAATGAATCGTAAAGGTGTCTTTCCATATGACTATCTAGATTCAATCAACCGTCTTGAAGAAACAGGACTACCACCCCGATCATGTTTCTTTAATAAACTTACTAATGAGTCGTGTAGCGTAGATGATTATGAACACGCTGAAAAAGTTTGGAATACATTCAAATGTAAGAAACTTTTAGATTATCTTCTATTATATTTAAAAGTTGATGTCCTATTGCTTTGTGATGTATTAGAAAATTTTCGTAAGGTTTGTAAAAACATTTACAATTTAGACCCCTGTCAATATTATACTACACCCGGTTTATCCTGGGATGCAATGTTGAAAACAACTGAAATTGAGTTGGAATTATTGACAGATATCAACATGTACAATTTCGTTGTGCGGGGTATTAGGGGAGGTATTGTTCAATGCAGTAAGCGACATGTGACAGCTAATAATAAATACGTTAGTGACTATGTTTCAACAAAAGAATCAAATTATCTAATGTATTTAGATGTAAATAATTTATATGGTTATGCAATGTCTCAATATCTACCCTATAAAAATTTTAAATGGCTTGACAACTGTAACGACTTCAATGTAACTACTGTAGAAGAAGATTCAGAATTAGGTTATATTTTAGAAGTAGATTTGGAATATCCAACTGTATTGCACGATTACCATAGTGATTTTCCATTCTGTGCTGAAAATAAGAAAATTGAGAATATGAGACAGAAAATTAATAACAGACTTAAATGACAAAAAGAATTATATAATACATTACCGCAATCTTCAGCAATGCATTCAACATGGTTTAATTTTGAAGAAAATTCATAGAATACTGCAATTTAATCAATCGAATTGGTTAAAAAAATATATTGATGTAAATAACCATCATAGAACATTGGCTAAAAACACATTTGAACAAAACTTTTTCAAATTACTCAATAATGCTGTCTATGGTAAGACTATGGAAAATGTCGATAAGAGAAAAGACATCAAAATTGTAATGGGATGGGAAAATAGAAGAAAACGATTAGGAGCCAGATCACTAATTGCAAAACCAAATTTTCATAGTTGTATTGAAATTACTGAAGAAATGGTTGCCGTTGAAATGAGTAGAGTGCGAACAGAATATAATAAACCCATTTATATTGGTTTTTCAGTTCTAGATTTATCAAAATGGAAAATGTATAATTTTCATTACGATTATATGCAGACAAAATATCTTGATAATATTAATTTCTGTTATATGGATACCGATTCATTTATATATGATGTGAAAACAAATGATATGTATGATGATATTAGAAATGATATTCCAACACATTTCGATACATCTGCTTATTCAAGAGAAAATGCATATAATTTCCCCTTGATGAATAAAAAAGTATTGGGAATGATGAAAGATGAATGTAATGGAAAAGTTATTAGGGAATTCATTGGTTTACGTTCTAAAATGTATTCCGTCAAAATAGATAGAGTAGACAAAGAAATTAAAAAAATTAAAGGTGTTAGAAATAGTGTAACATCTAGACTAAGTATTAATGATTTTAGAAAATGTCTACTAGAGAAAAAGCTGTATCATGATTCTATGTATGCTTAGATCTAAGATTCATCAAGTATATACACAATATATAAGTAAATTAACTTTAAGTTATTTAGACGATAAGAGATTTATATGTGAAAATAATGTTGACACTTACGCCTGGGGACATTATAAAATAAAAAACCTCAGACTTAACAGTTTATAAGAAATTAAGTGTAAAAAATAAGAAAAAATGTAAACCTACCTATTTATCTACATAATAAAAATAGAAAATAAAAAAACGTTTATCTGTTGTTTCATTTAAAATTTTATTTCAGTTTAATATCTTTTAACATTTCCTTTAGCTCTTGTCTTTACAAGATCTTCTAACATTTTAGTATTGTAATTTTTAGACATTGTGCTAATTTTTTCATATTAATTTTGATCTGCTTTGTATCTGGACACGATCTGCTATGTATCTGGTCACGATCTGCTTCGTATCTGCTCACGATCTACTTGGTATCTGGTCACGATCTGCTTCGTATCTGCTCACGATCTGCTTTGTATCTGCTCACGATCTGATTTATACCTGATCATGATCTGCTTGATGCCTTATGTCTATATCTTTTGAATTTGGGTACGCTGTATCGTGCTTTCTACAAGCTGCATCCAATAAATTTATTCCTTTGTCTCCTCTTGCTAATCGTTTTTGAACTTTTGTATCAGGTCCACAAAACTGATAACCAGATAGATGTAATTCAACAAGTAATTTGTTTAAGTTGTTTACAAAACCTCTTACAATCTTACACTAATTAGGTTTATTTTTTTTTTTTTGGTTTTGACTGTAGTTTATAACCATTGTTTTCGTTACTTTCATACCTCTTCGTATGAAACACTATTCTAGCAAGCTATACAATCTGTACTAGCTATACTAGCAAGCTGTACTAGCTATACTAGCAAGCTATACTAGCAAGCTATACTAGCAAGCTATACTAGCAAGCTATACTAGCAAGCTATACTAGCAAGCTGTACTAGCTATACTAGCAAGCTGTACTAGCTATACTAGCAAGCTATACAATTTATACTAGCTATACTAGCAAGCTGCACTAGCTGTACTAGCAAGCTGTACCAGCTATACTAGCAATCTGTACTAGCTGTACTAGCAAGCTGTACTAGTTATACTAGCAAGCTATACAATCTATACTAGCTATACTAGCAAGCTACACTAGCAAGCTATACTAGCAAGCTATACTAGCAAGCTGTACTAGCTATACTAGCAAGCTGTACTAGCTATACTAGCAAGCTATACAATTTATACTAGCTATACTAGCAAGCTGCACTAGCTGTACTAGCAAGCTGTACCAGCTATACTAGCAATCTGTACTAGCTATACTAGCAAGCTGTACTAGTTATACTAGCAAGCTATACAATCTATACTAGCTATACTAGCAAGCTACACTAGCAAGCTATACTAGCAAGCTACACTAGCAAGCTATACTAGCAAGCTATACTAGCAAGCTGTACTAGCTATACTAGCAAGCTGTACTAGCTATACTAGCAAGCTATACAATCTATACTAGCTATACTAGAAAGCTGTACTAGCTGTACTAGCAAGCTGTACTAGCTATACTAGCAAGCTATACTAGCAAGGTATACTAGCAAGCTATACTAGCAAGCTATACTAGCAAGCTATACTAGCAAGCTATACTAGCAAGCTGTACTAGCTATACTAGCAAGCTGTACTAGCTATACTAGCAATCTGTACTAGCTATACTAGCAAGCTATACAATCTATACTAGCTATACTAGCAAGCTGTACTAGCTATACTAGCAAGCTGTACTAGCTATACTAGCAGCTATACAGCTATATCAGATATAACAGCTATACCAGCCATAACAGCTATACCAGCTAGACTACTATACCCGCTAGACTACTAGCTATACCAATTAGACTAGATATACCTGCTGTACCAGCTGTACCACCCTGGTATATACCTGGTATGTATCTGGTATATACCTTGTATGCATCTGGTATATACCTGGTATAGCTGGTATGTAACTGATATATACCTGGTATGAGCCTGATATATACCTGGTATGTACCTGGTATATACCAGGTATGGTATGTATGGTATATACCAGGTATGGTATAAATGGTATATACCAGGTATGGTATGTACCAGGTGTATACCAGGGTGGTATAGCTGGTACAGCAGGTATAGCTGATGTAGCTGATATAGATGTTATAGCTGGTATAGCTGGTATAGCTGTTATGGCTGGTATAGCTGATATAGCTGGTATAGCTGCTAGTACAGCTTGCTAGTATAGCTAGTACAGGTTGCTAGTATACCTAGTACAGTTTGCTAGTATAGCTAGTATAGATTGTATAGCTTGCTAGTATAGCTAGTACAGTTTCCTAGTACAGATTGTATAGCTTGCTAGTATAGCTAGTACAGCTTGCTAGTATAGCTAGTATAGCTAGCACAGCTTGCTAGTATAGCTAGTACAGCTTGCTAGTACAGCTAGTACAGCTTACTTAAATAGCTAGTATAGCTAGTACATCTTGGTAGTATAGCTAGTACAGCTTGCTAGTATAGCTAGTACAGCTTGCTAGTATAGATTGTGTAGCTTGCTAGTATAGCTAGTACAGATTGCTAGTATAGCTAGTACAGCTTGCTAGTACAGCTAGTACACCTTGGTAGTATAGATTGTGTAGCTTGCTAGTATAGCTAGTACAGCTTGCTAGTATAGGTAGTATAGCTTGCTAGTACAGCTAGTACAGCTTGGTAGTATAGGTTGTGTAGCTTGCTAGTATAGCTAGTACAGCTTGCTAGTATAGCTAGTATAGCTTGCTAGTACAGCTAGTACAGCTTGGTAGTATAGATTGTGTAGCTTGCTAGTATTGCTAGTACAGCTACCTAGTATAGCTAGTACAGATTGCTAGTATAGGTAGTACAGCTTGCTAGTACAGCTAGTACAGCTTGGTAGTATAGATTGTGTAGCTTGCTAGTATAGCTAGTACAGCTTGCTAGTATAGCTAGTATAGCTAGTACAGCTTGCTAGTATAGATTGTGTAGCTTGCTAGTATACCTGGTACAACTTGCTAGTATAGCTAGTACAGCTTGCTAGTATAGCTAGTACAGCTTGCTAGTATAGATTGTGTAGCTTGCTAGTATAGCTAGTACAGATTGCTAGTATAGCTAGTACAGCTTGCTAGTACAGCTAGTACAGCTTGGTAGTATAGCTAGTACAGCTTGTTGGTATAGCTAGTACAGCTTGCTAGTATAGCTAGTACAGCTTGCTAGTATAGCTAGTACAGTTTGCTAGTATAGCTAGTACAGCTTGCTAGTATAGCTAGTACAGCTTGCTAGTATAGCTAGTACAGCTTGCTAGTATAGCTTGCTAGTATAGCTTGCTAGTATAGCTTGCTAGTATAGCTTGCTAGTATAGGTAGTACAGCTTGCTAGTACAGCTAGTACAGCTTGCTAGTATAGCTTGCTAGTATAGCTTGCTAGTGTAGCTTGCTAGTATAGCTAGTATAGATTGTATAGCTTGCTAGTATAGCTAGTACAGCTTGCTAGTATAGCTAATATAAATTGTATAGCTTGCTAGTTTAGCTAGTACAGCTTGCTAGTATAGCTAGTATAGCTAGTACAGCTTGCTAGTATAGCTTGTTAGTATAGCTTGCTAGTATAGCTTGCTAGTATAGCTAGTACAGATTGTATAGCTTGCTAGAATAGTGTTTCATACGAAGAGGTATGAAAGTAACGAAAACAATGGTTATAAACTACAGTCAAAACCAAAAAAAAAAATAAACCTAATTAGTGTAAGATTGTAAGAGGTTTTGTAAACAACTTAAACAAATTACTTGTTGAATTACATCTATCTGGTTATCAGTTTTGTGGACCTGATACAAAAGTTCAAAAACGATTAGCAAGAGGAGACAAAGTAATAAATTTATTGGATGCAGCTTGTAGAAAGCACGATACAGCGTACCCAAATTCAAAAGATATAGACATAAGACATCAAGCAGATCATGATCAGGTATAAATCAGATCGTGAGCAGATACAAAGCAGATCGTGAGCAGATACGAAGCAGATCGTGACCAGATACCAAGTAGATCGTGAGCAGATACGAAGCAGATCGTGACCAGATACATAGCAGATCGTGTCCAGATACAAAGCAGATCAAAATTAATATGAAAAAATTAGCACAATGTCTAAAAATTACAATACTAAAATGTTAGAAGATCTTGTAAAGACAAGAGCTGTTCTAAAGGAAATGTTAAAAGATATTAAACTGAAATCAAATTTTAAATGAAACAACAGATAAACGTTTTTTTATTTTCTATTTTTATTATGTAGATAAATAGGTAGGTTTACATTTTTTCTTATTTTTATTATGTAGATAAATAGGTAGGTTTACATTTTTTCTTATTTTTATTATGTAGATAAATAGGTAGGTTTACCTTTTTTCTTTTTTTTACACTTAATTTCTAATAAACTGTTAAGTCTGAGGTTTTTTATTTTATAATGTCCCCAGGCGTAAGTGTCAACATTATTTTCACATATAAATCTCTTATCGTCTAAATAACTTAAAGTTAATTTACTTATATATTGTGTATATACTTGATGAATCTTAGATCTAAGCATACATAGAATCATGATACAGCTTTTTCTCTAGTAGACATTTTCTAAAATCATTAATACTTAGTCTAGATGTTACACTATTTCTAACACCTTTAATTTTTTTAATTTTTTTGTCTACTCTATCTATTTTGACGGAATACATTTTAGAACGTAAACCAATGAATTCCCTAATAACTTTTCCATTACATTCATCTTTCATCATTCCCAATACTTTTTTATTCATCAAGGGGAAATTATATGCATTTTCTCTTGAATAAGCAGATGTATCGAAATGTGTTGGAATATCATTTCTAATATCATCATACATATCATTTGTTTTCACATCATATATAAATGAATCGGTATCCATATAACAGAGATTAATATTATCAAGATATTTTGTCTGCATATAATCGTAATGAAAATTATACATTTTCCATTTTGATAAATCTAGAACTGAAAAACCAATATAAATGGGTTTATTATATTCTGTTCGCACTCTACTCATTTCAACGGCAACCATTTCTTCAGTAATTTCAATACAACTATGAAAATTTGGTTTTGCAATTAGTGATCTGGCTCCTAATCGTTTTCTTCTATTTTCCCATCCCATTACAATTTTGATGTCTTTTCTCTTATCGACATTTTCCATAGTCTTACCATAGACAGCATTATTGAGTAATTTGAAAAAGTTTTGTTCAAATGTGTTTTTAGCCAATGTTCTATGATGGTTATTTACATCAATATATTTTTTTAACCAATTCGATTGATTAAATTGCAGTATTCTATGAATTTTCTTCAAAATTAAACCATGTTGAATGCATTGCTGAAGATTGCGGTAATGTATTATATAATTCTTTTTGTCATTTAAGTCTGTTATTAATTTTCTGTCTCATATTCTCAATTTTCTTATTTTCAGCACAGAATGGAAAATCACTATGGTAATCGTGCAATACAGTTGGATATTCCAAATCTACTTCTAAAATATAACCTAATTCTGAATCTTCTTCTACAGTAGTTACATTGAAGTCGTTACAGTTGTCAAACCTTGAAATATTTTTAATCCATACGTAATGGAATCTCTCACCATCTTCTAGTAATAACAAATTAACGTGCATAGCCTTTTCATTTATACTGGAATAGTAGGGTCCGACTATATCATTGTTATCATTCAACCCAAACACGTTCACGCTAATATCGAGATTTTTCATTTCAAAATCCTTAATTTTATTCGTTGGTAGCGGAAAAGTCAAATATTCAAAATTTAAAGCAATACCATTTTCCATCATGATAATATCATCACTAATGTTATTAATTTTATATGAGATGCTTCTATTAGAATTGTTATTAACAGGATACAATGCTGATATAATAGCCCACTTGAAACAATATTGATCATAGTTTTGAACATTGATGCATGCATGTTTCTTTTGTATTGGGGTTGGTAGAGGGATATACTGCGAACCTTTTATACACTGATATTTATTTATACTAATTTCTATCCGTAAGATTTGTATTAATGTCCATCCGCTATCACGTTCCTGGAATTCACTCATTTTTTAACAATAACATCGCATTGTGTTTTGTAAATATTGAGGAGATCGTCTCTAGTTGATGATGAGAGATTTATTATAACCATTTTAGTTTGACGCGATTTTACTTCGATGTAACATAAATCCTCCTCTTCTTTAACCAGCATGTATTCACAAAATATCTCTAGATTGAATTTTATATTATCATGTTTTCGAATCATATTACTTAACAGCTTAACCACTTTGAATTTAATTCCCGATAAAAAGTTCTCAGGTATTAAATTCGTTTCCTTATTATTTGCAATCAAATATGTAATGATGCGATTATGAAACACTGATCTAACGCATTTTACTTCATCGTCATCAATATCAACACCATTATCATCATTTCGGATTTTGTTAGCGCAATTAAGTTTGTGAGCATTTGTTCGAATATGATAGCGCCAATTTGTCTTTGGAATATGTTGATTGCAGTCCGTACAATTAACTGTATCAAATGTTTCACCTCCATCTCCAATTTTAGAATGTTGTAAAATATGTTGTTGATAATTCAGTTGGTTTGAAAAATACTTATTGCAAGGTATGCATTTAAATGATGTGGATGGTCCATCATGACATAATCTGTGATGTCTTCTTAATGATCTATTGAACTTGAATTCTTTAAGACAAAATTCACAAATAAAACCAGCCATTTTTCTTTTTTAAATTTTAAATTTTAAAACACAACTCGCTATCAACTTATCTGACAAATATCCTGCTAGTTTTTCCAAACTTGATGGCATAAACCGACAAGAATCTAGAAAACGTAGTTCTATAGTATTTTTTTCATCTACATTAATCTTTTTCGATATAGATACATATAGTTCTTTGTTTAAGGGAATTACATTTATATCACCTTCAATAGAAGAGAGTTCTCTTACGAACAAATGACAATCATATGATGAAAGATTATGAAAGAATATAGGAAAAAATTTTGCTATTTGATACTCTAAATTACATTTGTTATGTGCCTGTTAAGTGACAATGATCAGCTACTCGATCTACAGGAGATAAATTTTTTTTTACAAATGTGGCAAATTGTATCCTCTTTCTGTCTAATCTGTTGGAGAGGTGTTAAGGTATTCATTGGTTTCACAATACTTAAATAATTCACATATAAATCTTTACAATCTGTAACTAAATTTACGAAGAAATGTTTTGGTGCATCATCACCACTGTACATTTTAAATTTATCTAAACTACTGTTAAATGAACATTTGATGTAATAACTATAAGCAAATGGAATATGTTTTTGTATTGACTTAACATTAGCTGAATTTTGAATATTAATTGTCTCTAGAATACACTCAAAATCAGCGTAGACTACAAAAGGTACAATCATTTGCTTTTTGAAATTTTTAAAACTTACGATATTATTGTCTACAGAGGGTAGTCTGGTTACAATTTTGTTGCACTCATCTTTGTGTTTGATCAGCGCCGTTTCACTATGAAAATGTATTAAACAAGTGTTACTTATGTAAACTTGTCGACGGTGATTTGTTAATTGGTTTTTAATTAATCTGTAATTAAATGGAAAGTGAAACTATTTTATATTAATATCATTTTTTAACATAAAATTATTATTGATTTACCTTGAAATATTTTTAATCCATACGTAATGGAATCTCTCACCATCTTCTAGTAATAACAAATTAACGTGCATAGCCTTTTCATTTATACTGGAATAGTAGGGTCCGACTATATCATTGTTATCATTCAACCCAAACACGTTCACGCTAATATCGAGATTTTTCATTTCAAAATCCTTAATTTTATTCGTTGGTAGCGGAAAAGTCAAATATTCAAAATTTAAAGCAATACCATTTTCCATCATGATAATATCATCACTAATGTTATTAATTTTATATGAGATGCTTCTATTAGAATTGTTATTAACAGGATACAATGCTGATATAATAGCCCACTTGAAACAATATTGATCATAGTTTTGAACATTGATGCATGCATGTTTCTTTTGTATTGGGGTTGGTAGAGGGATATACTGCGAACCTTTTATACACTGATATTTATTTATACTAATTTCTATCCGTAAGATTTGTATTAATGTCCATCCGCTATCACGTTCCTGGAATTCACTCATTTTTTAACAATAACATCGCATTGTGTTTTGTAAATATTGAGGAGATCGTCTCTAGTTGATGATGAGAGATTTATTATAACCATTTTAGTTTGACGCGATTTTACTTCGATGTAACATAAATCCTCCTCTTCTTTAACCAGCATGTATTCACAAAATATCTCTAGATTGAATTTTATATTATCATGTTTTCGAATCATATTACTTAACAGTTTAACCACTTTGAATTTAATTCCCGATAAAAAGTTCTCAGGTATTAAATTCGTTTCCTTATTATTTGCAATCAAATATGTAATGATGCGATTATGAAACACTGATCTAACGCATTTTACTTCATCGTCATCAATATCAACACCATTATCATCATTTCGGATTTTGTTAGCGCAATTAAGTTTGTGAGCATTTGTTCGAATATGATAGCGCCAATTTGTCTTTGGAATATGTTGATTGCAGTCCGTACAATTAACTGTATCAAATGTTTCACCTCCATCTCCAATTTTAGAATGTTGTAAAATATGTTGTTGATAATTCAGTTGGTTTGAAAAATACTTATTGCAAGGTATGCATTTAAATGATGTGGATGGTCCATCATGACATAATCTGTGATGTCTTCTTAATGATCTATTGAACTTGAATTCTTTAAGACAAAATTCACAAATAAAACCAGCCATTTTTCTTTTTTAAATTTTAAATTTTAAAACACAACTCGCTATCAACTTCACTACACAACTTCTAGCACAAGAATGACTTCCAAATCCTTAAAACAAGTCTATTTATACTCTGGGATGTAGATGAGGAAACGTCCTGTCCGTCCAATCATTCGTTTGAAAAGTAATATAAATAAAATGAACATAAAATCATAAAATGGGTTCACAAGAAAAAAGCACACACATAACGGAAATATATCGCATTAAATCATACAAAAAAAATAATTAAACATAACCACATCCAAAATTCTTTATTTGTTTACATTAAAAAATATTCTTGTTGATCTTATGCACGTACATATACTCATATATACTCATATTAACACAAATAAAATGAACATGCACAATCATGTTTATATTTAGGTATACGATGTAAACGTGCACACAGCTGCATAATTCTTGAGTCAGCGTTTTAAAATTTGTTTACATTAAAAATATAATATTATTATTGATCTTATGCTTAAGAGTAAGAAATGATAAGGAGTCACGCTGTTATTATTTATAACAAAGCGCTGCTATTGTTTATGTGTCGTTATCCCACATTTGTCCACAAGAAAAAAAAACACACACACATAACGGAAATATATCACACTAACAAAAAATTAATTAAGCGAAACTACATCCAAAAATATTTATTTGTTTACATTAAGAAATATTCTTATTGATCTTGTGCGCGTTCACACACTTATTCTGTCCGTCCAATCATTGGTTTGAAAAGCTATACAAATAAAAGCAACAAGAAGAAGCAGGCATGCACCAGATTTTGTATGAAAATATTGATACAGAAGGTACATAAACATACTACTTAGGCTAACCGGCAGTTGTTAAGTAAATCGAATTATAATACTCAAGGACCAGTGTGGTCCTAAACTACCTATAAGTAGATGAGTTGTATGTAGGAACACATGACTCTTAGGGGCATTGGTACAACTTCCCATTAAAGTTGGGTTTAAATAAGAGTAACTTCAGCTAAAGTGAACTTAAAGTCGCCTTTAAATTCTTTTCGTTATTACAACCTAATGATAAAATAAAGTAAACATTTTTCAACCATGTGGCAGTGTTGGAGCAATATCGAATACATTTACCAAATTAAACAAGTTTTATTTAAACGCATTGGCATGATGGGGTTCTTTTTTTGTTGTATTTGCTCACTTTGTTTATATTTGAAGTTGCCATATTGAAAATAATATATTGTTACGTTTTTACCTTTTTAAAAACGTTTAAATATGAGTTCGTTAATTGCAAACCAAGAAAAAACAAATATGTGTTTATTTTCTCTTAAACTCTCTTTATTCTTTACACTACTTTTGTGTGCCACCGTATACACCTTAACGATACAACAGTATTTTACTATTCTATATCACACCTCTGTCCGCGTTAACACTAACAACTGTTCGTTAGATCTTCTCTGCTTACAACCTCTTTGCAAGCAATGCCGCTTGTACGTTCCAACCGCAACGCGTCTTCACACAAGACTGACTGAATTATCACTGACTGCTGCCTGCTTTGTCCAGCTCTTTTATTGTCCGACACAACCAGTCTAACGAACATTCTTGAAGTGGAAGGTTCGTGATCTAGCCTTCTCGAGAGCTCTATTGCTAATACATTGTTGTTTGTGTACTTTGCTTATGTTGTCTATCCCTTTTTGTCACATACATGTTGTTGTTGGTACCAGGCGCAACCAGGTTCGTTGTATTCAAGTGTGTGCGCAGCTTTAGATAATCAACACGTTTATTGTATTCTTAGTGTTAGTATGTATTTGTATCGTGTGGCTTTTGTTTATCGTTTTTGTTGTTAAACGATATTAGGTCGTTTCGATTTGCGTAACAATATAATATTTCAAGTTCAAATGTAAACTTAACTTTAAAAGTTAACGGTTGGATGATCCTCCATTTAGCTTAACGCTCACTTCTACCTTATTGTCCACTTATAATAATGAAAAACAATTAATCTGCCCTTTAAAATAATTCCTTTAGTTAACGGCAAGTTATAATAATGGACTTTAAGTCATCACTGTGGCCTATTGTGCTCTTGCCAAAGAGAGAGATATATGCATAAGTGGTCATCTGTTAGAATTACGACCTAACTTCTCACTCCATTTCTGTTGTGTGCGCTAATTTTAGTCATGAGTGGCGTGACCAATAGCTAACTCCAAACAACAGATTTTTGAGAAAATTTTAACACAAATTTTATTTTCTCTCAGAATTTTTGGCAGAAGACTTTAGTTTTAGTTTAGTTTTGTTCGAGATGTCTGAACTGGTGCTTGAACCGTGAAGGTAAGGTTACCTTTAATGCGCCAACACACTGCCTACCAGAATTCGATGATTTCTAAAGAGATACACATACATAATTGGCCATTACAATCTTTTAGTCAGGATTATGTCGTTCTCACACCACTCATGTCGTGTGTGTTAATTTTATACATGAGTGGCGGGGCCTACAATTTTAAGTCCACTCCAACCTACAGATTTTTGAGAAACATTTCATGGCAATTTTATTTACTCTCAGAGATTTTGCCAGAAATCTGCTGAGAGGAAGTCGCCGAATATTTTCATATTTCGTTTTGATGTCTGACATGGAGTTTGAACAGTGGCCTTACGTCTAATAAGCCAAAACACTACCTATTAGACTACGGCTCTAAAGAGAGATACCATCCACAAAAAATTCACTGGGAATCCGTATCGTATATCCCCAATTATTTTCCAATCCACTAATATAAGAATGTCATGCAGCCATGAGCCATGAATATGCAATAAAAACTACTTATTTCATTTTAGCCTATTACATTAGGCATTACTATCAACAGTTTTCTTGTAAGGTTACTGCGAGTTTCATATTCATTTATGGTCAGTTTCGAATAATCAAAACATCGCCTTAAATCGTTATAAATATAGTTGATGCCTTTGATTAAACAAGGTCGATTTTTTTGATTTATTCCGCCTTAAAATTCTTTCAATCAGTTATTTCCTACTAATGGTAAGAGTTGCTTGTGCAATGCTTGCTGCGTAAAGAGCAACTAGCGCCCTGCATTAAACTCGTATTCAGTAGAGACCATCGTATATAACCAGAAAATTACAAAATATTGTTCATAACAAAATGTTTGATGTTACATAATATTGTGTCATCCCGGTCGGTGGCATACAATGATACTCTACTTTAAAGGCATTACACATTATCTTTATATTTAATATGGATACCCTACCTAACCTGGTATTTTAGGGGGTAGTGTGCTAGACTATTAACGCGAAGGTGGTGGGTTCGATTCCCTCCAGAGACTCTGGTTTATTACATCAAATTTACTATGTTACTCAGCTCGTAATAATTATTGTATAATTTGTAATTGTATTCTAATAAATAAATAAATACTTCCGAAATGACATACCCATCTATATTCGTATTTTATATCCGTACCTTGTTCGAATTTCAGCAATTTCTCGCTTTCATCAGAAAATCTGTTTTTTCGCTATGTCCGCCTTTGCCATTCACTGTCATTTGTTGCAGCTCACTAAGATAATTTTTCATAAGTTTGGTTTCTTTATGTACCAAGTTGGATTAGGTAACGGTGTGGTATGATCTAATCAAACAAGGTATGCTGGTGGTCGCTTATTTATCCTCATCCAAAAATTAAACAAAAAAATGTACACGGTTCTTTGAAAGTTGGGGTTAACTAAACGTTGCATGGATTTAGTAGCGCAATCTGTTTGTTGGTTGAAGTAATGAAGTCGCTGTAGTCTAGTAGGTAGTGTGTTGGCTTATTAGACGTAAGGCCTCGGTTCAAATCCCAGGTCAGACATCAAAACGGAAATTTGAAAAAAATATCTCTTCGGTCACTTCCTCAATAGATTTCTGGCAAAAACTCTGTCGTTCGGAGTCGACTTTAAACTGTAGGTCCCGCCACTCATGTATAAAATTAACACACACAACATAAGTGGTGTGAGAAACTAGTTCCATAATCCTGACTGAAGAGTTGTAATAGCCCATGTATATATGTGTAATGATTATTACCTGAGCATGCTACTGTTAATGAGTAGATGTGCTTTGCTTACCAAAGTCCTTAAAATCCCGATAAAACTGCAAGACAGTATTTATGGGTTTACTTTGAAGAACGTTTGCATAGAGTCTAAATCTCAAACAAAAGTCAACTGAAAAACTTGCTTATGGGTGACTGACAGCTTAAATCGAAGTTAGAAGGAACAAAAAACTTGACGATCTAAACAGAAGAATTAGTGTATATAAACATATAAATATATTTATTTATTTATTTATTTAAGTCAATGGACAAATTCCTTACTGACTAATAACAACAATAGGTACGAATAAAATTAAATAGAATTACAAACAGTCTCAACAAAAATACAAGCAATTGTTGCAATAAAAAGATGAAAAGTTATATATTGAGAAAAACAGTAATGTTCCGTTTTACAACGCAAGAATTTAAAGAAAAATCGACAATGTCTGACAAATTATTAAATTGACGGCAAATTCTAGTTAATGGATCTGCAACAGCATAATTAGTTCTGCAGAATTGAATATAAATAGGATTATAACAGCGGAAGTTATGACAAGGAACATTGAATTTAACAGATCTTAACAGAAATTCACAGCAAATATTACCATTGATCAGATTAATCATGAAGGATATATTTACCATTGTTCGACGACTCTTAAGGATAGGCAGTTTTATTAATGCTAGTCTGCTAGTATATGAAGGCATGTCCAAATAATTCCATCAAGGCCACGCAAACAGAAGAGTAAAAATTGTTTCTGCACGGATTCGATGTGTTCGCTGTAAACATTATAGTGAGGATCCCATACAATGGATCCATACTCCAAAATTGGTCTGACAAGTGATACATAAAGCTGTTTCGTAATATATGGATCAGAAAATTCTTTTGCCTAACGTTTTATGAAGCCAAGACTGCTTATTGCCTTATTTACAGTCCAAGTGACATGATCATTAAAGTTTAATTTTGTGTCCAATAGGATCCCAAGATCAAGAAAAGAGTCCACTATCTCCAATTGATGACCACCAAGCAAATAATTAACCGTGATAAAATTATTTCTTGAGAGCCGCATACATTTGCATTTTTTAATATTCAGCTCCATCATGTTGTACTCGCACCACAAAAATAAATTATTGAGATCATTTTGAAGATAAATATGTTCGATGGAATTATTAAACGAGAGAAAAACTTTTACATCGTCAGCATACATCAAGATATTGGAAAAATTAATTATGTTAGGAAGATCATTTATAAACAGTGAAAAAAGAAGTGGACCAAGATGGCTGCCCTGAGGAACACCAGTTGGCACATAAATATGCTTAGATAAGCTATTGTTCACACATACTGTCTGCTTTCTACCAGTCAAATACGATTCAAGCCATCTTAAACTCCTATAATTTACACCCTTTAAATCCAAATTTGTTAACAGAAGTTTGTGATTCACTTAATCCAACGCTTTGCTAACATCCGTAAAAATTACATCAGTTTGCTTCTGTTGCGAAAACGCCGCATTTATCATGGATGTTAACTGAAGTACATTGGTCGTTGTTGAACAGCCCTTTCGGAAACCATGTTGATGAGGTGATAATAACGATGAAGTATGATGAACCAAAAAATCGGCAATCAGTTTCTCGAACATTTTTGGAATAGCACTCAGTTTTGCAATGCCCCTATAATCAGACTTATTGCCAGATTTAAAAAGAAAGATATATGAGTTCTTCCAAAACACAGGAAAATATCCATAATTAATCGAGGTATTAAACAATATGACTAATGGTGTGATGAATGACTCTGCCCATCGATTTAAAATACAACTTGGAACCCCATCTGGACCAGGACGAAAAGACATCTTTATATTTTTCAGGTTCACGAAAATATCATAGTCATTAAATGTTGGAATAGATATAACTTGAGCCGATTTTAGCCAGTAAGGGTAAATATTTGTATCATTGTAAGCAGAATTAGAATAAGTACTGGCGAAGAAATCAGCAAACATATCACATATGAGATCCTCACTACCAGATTCTTTATCATCAAATTTCATAAAGGATGGAAAACCAGCAGATTTTCTCTTGGAATTTACAAACGTATAGAAGGATCTTGGATTCTTAATAAAATTATTTTTCATTTTATCCATACATATGTTTTATACAATATGTGATTTAGAACGTTATATTCAGACCTGCTAATAGAATATTTTCCATAATCAATAATAGAGCCAGAACTTTGGTATTTATGGTAACACTTGTTCTTTCGATTTTTCAGTCGCGTCAGTTGTTTGAAGTCGCCGTGGTCTAGTAGGTAGTGTGTTGGCTTATTAGACGAAAAGCCAGGGTTCGAGCCCCAGGCCAGACATCAAAATAAAATGCAAAAATCATTTTTTCGGCGCCTTCCTCTCAGCAGATTTCTGGCAAAAACTCTGAGAGTAAATAAAATTGCCATGAAAAGTTTCTCAAAAAATCTGTCGTTCGGAGTCGACTTTAAACTGTAGGTCCCGCCACTCATGTATAAAATTAACACACACAACATAAGTGGTGTGAGAAACTAGGTCGTAATCCTGACTGAAGGGTTGTAATGACCAATTATGTATGTATGTAGTTGTTTGAATTCCGTGGTGGACCAACCATAGTATGCGAAGGTTTTAAGGGAACACAAATTTCGATTATTGAAAGCACTTTCTTATAAAAGTTAGAAATCATCAAGTCATTATCTGAATCATTGTTAACAGGAATATATAAGGTTTCATTCCAACGAGTATTTCTCATCGTGTCATTAAATAAATTGTAATTGGTTTGATTAAAACAGTAGACTTTATCAACTTTCGAAGGTTTAGCATTTAAATTAGTTGGAAGGATAAAATTAGTTTTTAAAGTCGGATGATATCGATCCTCAGGCAACGTTACAGGTTCAGAACGTAAAACATAACAGCGATTGACATCATTAACAAATACAAGATCCAATATTTTTCCAAAGTCATTACAAAGTGAGTTTAATTGATACAGTGATAGTCCAAAAATATCATTCAAGAATTCGTCATGGCAAGTATTATTCTTAAACGGAATTAAATAAGGCATATCAGGTACATGTTTCCATGCGATTGAGGGTAGAATGAAAATAAATGATCAGAGTAAACAGCATAGTCAGAATCGGGAGGAACATATGAACAAGAAAAGTATACTTTAGACGTTTTTAATTTTACAACAACAGCAACAAATTCAATATTAGAAGTCTTGGTAACAAACTGTTCAGATGGATGTAATGAAGAGACCGCAACTAATACACCAGCTCCTCTGTGTGTATTACGATTGTATCTATAAATTTGATATTTGTTACAAAGAATTTTTGCATTAAAAACACTGTCATTAAGCCAGTTTTCAGTAAAGACACTTACATCATACATAAAATCATGACTATTAACGAAGAGATTAGACAATTTAGTATTTAATCCACGAACATTTTGATAAACTATTGATAAACTATTTCTTTGGATATTTAGTTTTTTGGAATTTGAGGTGTAGGTGTAATACAGTGGTAGACATTCGTTTGTACGCAACATATTTTTTAGTTTATTAAAAAAAGGGAGAGGATATGCAAATATTTTTTTCACTATATAATTTATTTTTGTATAGTTTAAATATAAAAATACAAAATTAAAAAAAATTCATGCATATATATGCATCTGATCTAGATTCTTGATCTGGTTGCTCTTGATTGATCTTACAAACTGCAATATAAAAGGATAAGAACTCACAATGTTGGTGTGAATATTAAGTGTCAGTTAGTGAAGTGCTAACTGTTCGTTTTACGAGCAGTTTTGATGGGAGTATTTTCCAGAGCAATATTGTTGTCATTATCATTTTGTTTGAAGGTAGGAGCTATCAATGTTTTTAATATTTTTTTTATTTTTTTCTCAATTACAAATTTTAACGAGATTTGTTTTAATAAAATAAAATTAATTTGTTAAAATTTAAAATTTATTTGCACATAAATTTGCAGACAATTTTTTAATTAAAGTGTCTTATCTAATACAATATTCACACATACACACAGCATCATGGAGATAAGTTATTACTTGTAATTATTATAACAGAATGTGTTGAACAAACAATTGTTGATAAAAATCATAAAAACTTTCATTACATTTCAATACGTATGGAGTGCGTTAAAAGTTGTTGAATTAATCTTTAAATTATTTGTTTTTGTAGTGATAAATCGCCTACAATATGTATATTTTAATGAATTTAAATTAAATAATTAATTTCAAAATACAACAAATAAATTTAATTATATTTGATAAGTACATACTGGTATGAATTAAGTTTAATTGAATTCCGAACATGTGCTAAAATAATAAAAAATTGAATAATTATTAAAAAAAATAGTAATAAACACAAATTTATAATGAACATTAACGAGCAGAAATAACACTTCAATTAAAAGGAAGTGCCTCTTCGAATATCTACAAAAGAGTTCAATATTTGTTTTTGTAAACTTTGTTTTACAATAATAAATAAATTTTATCAGACTTTTTAGTATAAAACGAATAACAATTTAACGCTTAATTAATTTTTTAATTAAGCAGATTATTATTTAATTAAACATACGTTTTAATAATCTAAAGCTGTTGGAAGCCTTTTGCTGCTTGAAATAGACTATAAAAATTTTGATATAATTGATAGGGAAGTCGCCGTAGTTTAGTAGGTAGTGTGCAGTTTAGGGATTACTTGACATAGCAGAAATTAACGTAAAAATACCTCATATTTTACAGTTTTTATATAAATTCGCGAAAACAAGTCAATAAGTATAATTACACAAGTGTGTAAAATTTTCGTTAAATGTATTTCGTACGGGTAGATTTGTTATCAAAGATACACACATATTAGGAGATCAATTTTCAATACAATACTTTAAAAATTCTGAAAAACATATAACATAATAATGGCATTACTCGTACCTACCCGCTTTTAATACAACCACTGCATTTTAAGAATATAGATATAGAAACAAAAAATGCTGTGTGATAATTTACATACAGTTGTATTTGTTCGATTGTAATAATAATGATATACATATTGTTACGTTTTTACCTTTTTAAAAACGGTTTAAAATATGAGTTCGTTGATTGCAAACAAAATAAAAATAAATTGGTGTTTAGTTTCAATTAAATTCTTTATTGTTCGCACTACTTTTGTGTGCCACTGTTTACAACTTGACGTATACTTAATTTACTTACAGCGCAGACGCAACGGAGATCTTCAAACCACGACTGCTCTCTTCACACGCTATGCGAATTCATACAAGACTGACGGAATTCTTACTACTCGTTGCCTGCTTTGTCTTGCTTTTTATATACCCACTATAGCTGCCAGATAAATGAGGCACCAAATCGTCAAATATTTGAGAAAAATCGTCAAAATCGTCGAAAACGTTTATTAAAATTATTTAAAAACCAAAATTATTTCTATTGTAGTAAACATATGAAGTCAATGTATCTACATATCTGAGTTCAAAAATAAAATATTTAACAAAGAATTTATTGGAAATTAAAAGCTAGCGTCTCTCATCATCATTTAATATTTTTTTTCTAAATATGGAGAAATTTGGATCATTTTCAGGAAAAATTAAACAATCTATCCCAACTTTGTTTATTGACACATAAGCGCAGCAATAATATTACATCATCTATATCTATGGGCGGTGCAGATATTAAAGAGTCAGAAGCTTTTGATGTTCTGAGCATGAAAATTCAGTGTAATGCTGGCACATTTTTCAGTTCCTTCTTAAGTTCTTATCATCCGATCTCACTATTTACACCGGTAATAACTGACAGAGAATGGGATAAAACTCTCATGTATTGGTTGGTCAACGTCTATTTTGCGGTTTCTCGACCGTGTACAGGAGAGGCCATAGTATCTCGTTAATGACTGTAGTGTATCAAACTCCATTGAATCATTGGAGCATCTTTGCAATGTGGTATGTGTTTCACTGTTCTGTCGCTACTATAAAATGGTTTTGCTTGAACGAAATAAGGTGACTTTTTCCCGAAAACCATATATTCCTACATAACGCTCGTCTTTTTCGGCCAGCACATCCGTATGTGGTCGGCCAGGGGAACGCACACTGCTTTACAGTAAAAATACGGTTTTTAGTCGGAGAGTGTCGGTATGCGGATCTCAATTCCTGCAGAGGTCTATCCTGTTACTTACGGTATAAATATATACAAGCCTAGTGCCCATAAACACTGTTATCTCTTTCCTTCTTCACATAACATATTTTCATAGTTCCAAAGACAATGCCATCGATCTCCTGAGTGTTGGTCGTACGAAACAAAATAACGGCACTTGCCTTTGTTCTTCCGATGGTAATATTAGAAGCTATACCCGAATTTTTAAAATTGTCTGATAAACTGATAAATTATTCTCAACTACGATATCATTTAGGGGGTTAGGAGGCTTTTAAGTGGTTAAAAAGGAATAAAGTACAGAAAAATCATCACAGATATTCGAAAGTAACTTAAAAATATAATGCGTTACTCCTTGTTTTTACTAACATAAATTTCCAATAGTAACAATTGCAAAGTAAATACAAAGTTTAAGGTGGCTTTTAAGGTACTAAAGTAAAGAATATGATGTAAATTTTTTTAAATTTTTAAAAATAAAAATAAAAATAAATCCGCGGGAGAAATAAAAATCAATTTCTAACCGGAGCAGTTGTAGTTCACAGCAAAACAATAACTTTATCAAAATTTCAAACCATTTTTGTTCTATTACATTTTTAAATTTAAACTTTTAGATCGCCAACCCATTATATTTACCCACATTATTATATTATCAAATATGTAAAATTCATAATGCAGAGAACATATGTGACGTATGAGTTATATTTAATTCAATTATACCGTGTTCAGACAGGCACTTTTATTGCGTAATTGGCAATAAATGCCATTATTGACATCAATATTTAATATAAAATTTTAATTAATTATTGCTCAATAAAAATTCAAATTATATCAAAATTGACAAAAATTTTAAATACAACACTGTAAATTTTAAATACAACACTGTCATAAGTACGTTCAGTGACCATATTTCAATTTTCCGAACACTTTCAATTGATACTTGACAACTCAATGTCAACAACGACAAACAAATAAATCAAAAAATGGCGGGTCAAGTGGAAGGTAAGTTTTTATTTAATTTATTTCTTTATTTATAATTTTTAATAATAACAAATTATATTTTAAAAAGAAAAAAAAACAAGAAGAGCAGGATGTGTTGGAGCGATGTAAGCGAAGCAGCCCTGATGGATATGTGGCCAACAAAACTGGATGCTCTCCGTGGACACAAAAAAAATGGCCACATATATGCGGAGATGGCGGAGGAAAAAATTCAAAATTTCACCCAGCGGTAGAGGTAATAAATATAACTTATAAATATACATAAAACATGTTTAAAACCCCAATTTTATAGGAAGGAGAAGGCGATGATGGGAATTTCTGGTGGGTCACCTTCAACATGGTGCCACTACGAAATTGTACATCAAGTGATTGGAGCCTGTAAAGTGAATATATACAATGAGCTGACATCGGAAAGCATTGATGGTATGTTTTGTTTTTACTTTTTTTATTTTATTGTTTTTGTTTATTAATTACAAATTTTTTATTTATACAGATGTTCCGGATTCATCACTGGCAGCAACATCAAGTGCTACAACAACATCAGCTCCATCGCCAGGTACACCGATGTATGCACTATCATCGCCGCTGGTCCTGTGTTCTCCTGCCCCTTCACCCTGCACATCCGAACCTGCAAGAAAAAGAAGAAAAATTAATTTAAGAGAGATGGTTGCTGAAAATTTAGGAAATATTTCAAACGAAATGGAAAAGTTATTGGAAAAAAGTCAACAAAATGAACAAGTTTTAATTGATTTAGAAAGGAAAAAAATAGAAATTTTAGGTAGCATAGCGGAAGAAAACAAAAAAATTGCTGATGCATTAATTTCATATTTAAATAAAAAATAAAAAAAAATAAAAGGTGTTGTACTTACTGAAATAAGAACATAAGGTTTGTCTTATAGTTTCAGCGGTTGCTTCGCTATCACAAATCGTGGTGTTATAAGTTGGTCTCTCCCGATTTGTTGTAAAATCAATCACGATTTAAAGCCACAACTGATTTATGTTGTCGTTTCTTTCATTTAAGAAATTGTGCAAAACGCAGCAGGCTCGAACAATAATCGGCGCGTTCCCTATTCGATTGTCTATGCCTTTACCAATACGGCAAAAGCGTGCTTTAAGGTGACCAAATGCGTTCTCTACCACTCTTCTACACTTCGATAGTTGATAGTTGAACAACTTTTGTTCAACTGATAAAGCCAATGAAAAGGTAGAAAATAAATTGGTAGAGAACCTAAAGGCGGAGTCTCCCAAAATGCAAACTGGCATTTGAATATCACCTATTTCTTTCGTATTGGATTTCAACACGTCAGAGTTCTCCAGTACTTTCTTTAACAGTGATGTATTATAAATTTGGGAATCATTACAACGTCCAGGAGCCCCAATGTTTATATATGAAAAACGGTACCTGTTTGTATATCATTACATATTTGACAAACAAAAAAATTTCATATTTTGTACCTGTAATCCACATGCGCCAAAAGTCCCATAGAATACCATCCCTTATAGTTGTAGCAGTCAGTGGCATCGTTTTGGTTTGGTTTAACTTCTATATGGCATCCATCTGTAAATATAAATTGCAATTGCTTGTCATTAGAGGATTCTTTATTTATGTATGCATATAAAATGGTCAAAAATTTCAAATTTACCAATGGCCACTAGACATTGTGGAAAACCAAGCCTTTGGAATCCATCAACGCATTCGCTTAAGAGTTCTTGTGTTGGAGGCAATTTCTTTATATAACTGTTGGACAATACCTGCCACACTTCCTCACAAAATTCAATTAAAATTGTACACACAGTTGATTTGCCAACTCCAAAAAGCTCAGAAATCACTTTGTATTCGCCGGAAGAACTGAGTGTAAACAAAGCAATGGATACGCGCTTTTCTAATGTTATCGCTTTTCGCCAATTTGTGTTTTCCTTACTCAAATTCGACAACAAACCACAGAGGACGTCAAAACTGCTACGGGTCATTCGAAAATGCATCCTAAAAAACTGATCGTCGTTGCAGTGGCAATTGAGTACCCAAAATGTCGATGGGCGGTTCTGAAAATTTTAAATGTAGTAATTGATTTGATTAATATTGTTTATATTTTACTTACCAATTTTCATAAAGAGCTTTGAGTCTCATTTTCCTCTAACATTGCCATAAGCAAAAGCTTTTTTTTCTGCAAACTTTTCAGAATTATCAAATTCTTGTTCCTCATCCTTCTGAGAGAAGCCACTTTGGAATCAAAAGTTGCTCCTACTAACCGCATCAGCTCAGCGTTCCTGTTACACACTAGTATTAAGGCCTTTTCCAACGTTGAGTTGTTTTCCATTTTTTCAAAAATAATTTTCTAACTAATTTTCACGATTAAATTAAAAGCAATGTTGTTGAAACAATCAGCTGTTTTGTATACCAGTTGTCAAAAAATATTGATAATACTCTCTGTCTGAACACATAAAATATTGTTCACAAATAAACGAATATTGATTTAATAAAAATGCCTGTCTGAACACGGTATTAGTTTCAAACATGACAAAATCGAAGTGTTTTATTGCATACTTTTCAGGGTAACTATTCCAGAACATGTGATATGATGCGTATGAGTAATATAGTTCAAATGCAATTAAAAAGAAAGTATACCCCATAAATTTGGAATTAAGCTACATGATTTTCGTCAAATCTGGCAGCTTTGATACCCACGTAAACAGCCTGATGAAGGTTCTTGAATTCGAACGTTCGTTATTTCGCCTTCTGGAGAACTCAATCGCGATTTCATTGTTGTTTGTGTATTTTGTTCACATTGCTTGTTGTTACGTTCTCGCTTACTTGTCTATCCCCTTTTCTTTCATAGTAATGTTGTTGGTTTACTTGTAACAAGTTCGTTGTATTTGTTTGTGTAGCTTTTGTTTATCATTTTAATGTTAAACGATGTTACACCATTTCCCTTTTCGTAGCGATATTTAAATTAAACTTTTTTGATAAGAATAATTACTTTTTGCATTCGATCATGTTAAGTTTAAAATCATTGAAATTTTTTAAAGAATTTATTACACAATATTTTGCAGTTTTTAAATTCATTTAAAATTAGAACATATAAGGAAATACATATATCGTTAGTCTAATTCGCAAATGTGTTAAGTCCCTTTTTTCAAATTTTACAGGAGACACAAAAAACATTTTAGCTTTTTCAGTTCTCAAAATTTGTAAACTTTTTAAACGCAATTATTTTTACGAAATAGCTCTCTGTAAATGACCTAATCAAAAATTAATAATAATTAATAAATAATATTCTTGGAGATAGCACGTGCTTTTAATTTTTTTCTTAGTTTTGTAGAAATAGCGTTTTTGCAAAACACAAAATTACAACCACTTTAAACTACATAGTGACATTTTTGTTGTCGTAAAATGTGTATTTTGTATAGTGTTACCGTTTTGCTTTAAAATCTCAATTTTGGAAAAAAGTGGACTTAGCGGTGTTGCGAATTATACTAACGATAATATAGTTTCGTGAAAAGATGCAACAATACTGAGCCATATGCCCTGTCAAAATGCCGTTTACTAACCCCTAGATAGCCTGTTTTGTGGCTCAAATATCCTCCTATTGTAGTTTTTCAGCAGAAGTTTTAATTGCTTTAAGCCCATTTCATTTGTGAGAATTAATTTTTTGTATATTTCCTTCCCTAGGTATAAATTTCCAATCATTTGTTCGCACTCTATATGAAGATTCTGGAACCTTCAGCAGCGTGGGCTTGAAATATTTCATTATGGTACCTACATGATATATATTTCTTTGTTAAAAACTTAGCATTTGCGCGTATCCAGTAAAGGAAACACCATGAATCAGTTACAATCAAAAAGGGAGCAGCTGCTCTTCTTTAGCCATTAAATATTGCAAGCACACAGCTAAACGGCACCGATCACGTTGCCGAAAAGCTTCCAGTGCATAAAAAAACTGCCACAGCAGAAGTCTTCGGAATTGTAAAAAATGCAAGAGAGCCCATTACATATATGGCTTCTGTGTCAGTTTGGGTACACCCCTTTTATTTGTTTGAAACAAATTCGTTTATTTTTTATTTTCCTATATTTTTGTACTCCTAATTTTGAATAAATAAAGAATTTTTTAAAGTTTTACTTGCTGTTTCAGTTTCGATTTAAATGGGTTAAGTATGGTGATATTTGGATATGCTTTTTTGATTCTAATATTTAACCCTTTAATGCCCGATGCAACATTGTACATTTTTGTTCATAAATTCCGTAATTTTTAATTTTTTTAAATGATTTTTTTTTTGCAAACATGCTTGGTTAAAACCGTGTAAAACCAGAATACGTAGGACTATTTTTAGAAGTCGCCGTAGTCTAGTAGGTAGTGTGTTGGCTTATTAGACGCAAAAGCCTGGGTTCGAGCCCCAGGCCAGGCATCAAAGACAAAATACAAAAAGTATTTTTTTCGGCGACTTCCTCTCAGTAGATTTCTGGCAAAAACTCTGAGAGTAAATAAAAATTGCCATGAAAAGTTTCTCAATAAATAAAAATCTGTCGTTCGGAGTCGACTTTAAACTGTAGGTTCCACCACTCATGTATAAAATTAACACACACAACATAAGTGGTGTGAGAAACTAGGACGTTGTACAATGGGTCAATTCGACCTCCGGGTGCTGTACTTGGCTTAATTAACAAGTACACGTCCTCTAACCTAACCTAACCTAGGACTCTGAATTTAATATCACTTCATATTTAGGCCATGACTAACAAACACATGTCCTTAATAAAATTTTAGCTCTGGCCAAAAAAATTCGGGCATGAAAGGCTTAATCGCAAATTCCCAATAAGTTTCGTAGACTGCAAACGTTTGCAATCTAGTGGTTCTGACTTGAATAGGTCATTCAGAAGTACGGAAAATAAAATTTAATTTTTGCAGAAATTCAAATGAAAAATTGGATATTTCGGATACACTCTACCAAGGAGTTATATTCCACAGGTAATGGCATCAATATGACTATCAACATACTGTTACGTTTTTACCTTTTTAAAAACGTTTAAAATATGAGTTCGTAGATTGCAAATAAAAATAAATACGTGCTTAGTTTTACATAAATCATTTATTGGTCGCACAATTCTGTTTGCCACTGTTCACAACTTGATGTAAACAACAACAATTGCTTTATTGGTTATTCTTCTTTTCACTCTTTTGCGTAAACAACAACAATTGTTCAATAGATCTTTGTAACGGATATCTTCAAACCACGATTATTCTTTTCACACGCAACGCGTCTTCACACAAGACTGACTGAATTCTTTCTGACCCCGTTCCCTGCTTTGTCTTACCTTTTAAATCGTAGGGTAAACAGTCTGATGAATGCTCTTGAAGGAGAATGACTTCGCCTTCGTGAAATCTCTATAAATGTAAACATGTTGTTTACTTTATTGTTGTTTGTGTATTTTGTTTACGTTGGCCCTTGCTTGTTGTTGCCTGTTTGTTTACTTGTTTATCTCTTTTTTTATATTTATGTTGTTGCTATATTTTTATTTATTTGTTGATTATATAAACAAGTCCATTGTTTTTGTAGCTTTTGTTTATAATTTTAATGTTAAACGATGTAACACCATTTCCATTTCAGTAACAATACATACATAAATTTTTGGTCAGTAGAACCCTTCAGTCAGTCGACCTAGCTCTCACACCACTTATGTTGTGTGTGTTAATTTTATACATGAGTGGAGGGACCTACAGTTTAAAGCCAAGATTTTTGAGAAACTTTCCATGGGAATGTGGTTTATTCTCAGAGTTTTTGCCAGAAATATGCTGAGAGGCAGTCGCCGAATATATATGTTTTCATATTCGGTTTTGTTTCAGATATCTGACCTGGGTTTTGAACCGTGGCCTCACATCCAATAAACCAACAGACTACCTACTAGACTACGGCGACTACGATATGTCTATCAAACGATTAAATAATTTCGATGTTATCTCATACACACTTTGTGTTAAATAAATTTAAAGAAAGGAGGCACCAAATGACAGAACCGATATACTTTTCTTTCTTTGCTAAGATGTAGAAGCGAACAATCAACCGTGTTTCAAAAAATTGATAAAATCAAAAACCGCCTTAACTGTGTATTCATCAACATAATAAAATTCCTATTTAAATTAAAATTAAATGCACTTGGGAAAAAGAAATTAAAAATGAATGTTCCTGTACTAGAATGTTCTGCTTTGTTGTGGTATTATCTCTCTTTTATATTGTTTCTCTCTAACTTTTGGTTTTATTCAATGTTTTCTTTTTACGGTTTCCTGGTTACTGGCATTATAAAGACAAACGAAGCCATTATGTTATGAAAGCTTTGACTTTTGATTTCAATACAATACGACTTTCTTTTCAAATGGCATTAAAAATGTTGTTGTTTTCTCTTTCTTTAAGATGTTCTGCTAAATGGAAAACAAAAAATAATAAGAAATAAATAGACCCGAAAGGATGATGAAAGCAAAAAACCAAAAGGATTGAAAATTGTTTTCAATAACGATTTTACAATCCAGTGTAGCATGAAATTAGAAAATAATTTAATTTCATTTCATTCGAATTTTGGCGGCTTCGTGATATAGCGGAAAAAATTATCATAAAGAATTTTGTTAAATAAAATTTAAACAATATTAATACGAGGTGACTTTAGAAAAATAAGGTGAATTTTTATATTGATACACTCGTTGTATGTTCGATTGTGAGAGTCATAAATAAGACAAACATTTTAGTACTCGATAGCAAATAGATTAAATTTCGTGTTCAAAATGGTTATAAAGAATCATCGAATCACAATTAAAGAAGTTGCTGAGGATATCGGCATATCGCTGGGCATATGCGATGCAATTTTTTCGGAAATTTTGGGCAGAATGTGGCAGCGAATTTCGTTCCAAAATTCCTGCATTTTGACAAAAAAAAATATTAATGGACTACAATTACAATTTACTTAAAAGGCGTAGCGTACTGAGGAGTAGTGCATCATTAGTCCTTACCACGAGGTCGTGCGGAAAATAAAGAGTATTGCCTTGAAGTTATTCGCCGTCTGCGTGAAACAATACGAGTAAAACGAAACGAAGTACCAAAAGTACACATCAGAACTGCTTCGAGGACTGAAAAAACTCTGGCACAGTATTAGATCTGAAGGGAACTACTTTGAAGGAGATAAAATAGAAACTGAAGAATGAATAAATATTTTTTTGAGTAGTTTTTTAACAGACCTCGCACATATGTATAAAAACTAATTTGAGTTATTTTATTACCTACAAGGTTAGGAGATACATCTGAAAATAAAATAATGTTTTTGTTTTTGTCAATAAGAAATTGAACATCAACAAATATTGCTGCAAGAGAATCGCCAAATTATTCTTTGTTTTAAAAACTATTGGAAACCATTGGAGAAAATATCTCAAAGGTTTTCAATTTTTAATTTAAGCATTTGAAGCCTTATCATGCATGATAAAGTTTAATTTGCACAGTTAGCGCAAACGTGTATGCTGTAGTAAAAGATCAATGCGAAGGTAATTTTTTTACAATAAAAATTTTATATTCCACGTGTACTGTAAGTACAATACAATCAAGTTGCATACCATGTGTAAATACGCTATTTCAGATACGATGGGTATGAAAAGAAGTAGGAAAAACTCGACCAACCCTCACAAATAGTATCATTGTATTACCATAAACTAACATTAAGAAAAGTGATATTGGATTCTTATCCAATTTAATTTCTTATTTTATTGCTCTAAGCAATCAGTTTGTAGGATTTCGGTCTACGGTTGTACTTATTTCTAGACGTCTCTGCTTCATGCCCGCTTTTACCATTTGGACACATTAATTTGGTTTTTTCAACACAAAAAAGGTCATACTCAATACCGATTACCGTTAATGTCCCCATCAAATACCCGGCTCGCCAGAACATCCTTTACGTCTTAACGAAATGGACGAGTCAGTGTAGTCGTCGAATGTTAACGCGCTGAGAAACGTCCATACCGTTGAAGAGCTTAAACGGCTCATTTTTGGATTGGATCAGGATATTAATGCGAACTCACACTAGACCGATGGTCTTGCATAGAGCTTTTCTCGAATATATCTAATACCTAACAGCATTCATGCTTCGGTGTCATTGAGCAGCACGGGCATGACGAGCGACTTGTAGAGCTTCAGTTGTGTCGCAGGAGAGAGATTGTTTAATTGCTCATTATAAACATTTAGTCCTCACACCATTCACGTTATGTGTGTTTGTTTTATCCGCGAGAGTACCTACTGTTTAATATCGACTCCGAACGATTTGTAAAACTCTTCAAGGTAGTTTTTATTTATGTGTTCCACTTATTTTCGTTCCTAATAATTCTCTCTAGAAATTGTTCGATTGCGCCCTGGATATGGAAACCAATATTTGTCACTCTGGAGCAGTTCATATGCAAGCCAACTATCGGTGAATGGGTACATGAACAAATAAAATTGAAGAATTTGGAACGAAAACAATTCACATGGGATCCAAGAGAGTCCAATGAACAATGTTGGCCAGCTCATTACTGTGTACGGTAGGTACTGTAGGTCGATGATTACTAACTTTTTTTGGCCTGAATTTGATGTTCTCGACATCAACGACAACAGCACGATATAACGTGAAATACAAATCATGCAACATTTTATATTCTGCACAAGCGATTTGAGGTCATGGTAACTTGGGATTACCATGGGAGGTAATCTGAACTGGCAACCGACATCGCGCGGTCTGGCCACGTTAGAGTTTTCTTGATGATTTCTCTTAATCACAAGTATATACGAATTAGCCACAAGCCACAGCGGTTCATAAAGCCAATATATGCCAATGCCTAATTCATACTATTACTGCACTATTGTATTCATAATACGCACAATGAAAGAAAAATTTCTTTCAAACATATTTCGATGATATCTCACACACATACGTATACATAATTGGTTATTACAACCCTTTAGTTGGGATTACGACCTAGTTTCTCATACCACTTATGCTGCGTGCGTTTACTTTTATACATGAGTGGCGGGACCTACAGTATAAAGTCGACCCCGAAAGACAGATTTTTGAGAAACTTTTTGTGGCAATTTCATTTACTCTCAGAGTTTTTGCCAGAAATCTGCTGAGAGGAAGTCGCTGAAGAAATACTTTTTGTATTTTGCTTTGATATCTGGCCTGGGGATCGAACCCCAGCTTTACGTCTAAAAAGCCAACATACTACCTACTAGACTACTGCGACTTTTCTTATTCACATTCACAATCAATTAAAATTAATTGACATTTGTATAAATGAGAGTGTTTTATATGACAACATCAAGTCAACATACGTCCCGCAGTTTTCGAAAGTTCTCACCAGAATCGCTTAGTAGTCAAACGGTTAATTTATTACTGTGCGTCGTTTGGGGCCTTCACTATTTAAGTAATGACTAACTTTTAACTTTAGCCTCCAAAATGGCCACAGGTTTCTTAACAACTTTATGAAGAACAGTGGGAGAGATCGGAGGAAAGAGAGATGGGAAAAGAAATAAGGGTACCAATTGTCATGTAAACGGCTGTAAAAGGTATCTTAAAACTGATGAGAAGTATCCCACAATCAGAAAAGTTTTTTAGGTTTTTTTTTTTTTTTTTACAGTCTACCGAACTCGTCACACTCTCGAGGAGAATTCATTCGTGGATTATGGTGCACTGAATTTATTTATACCTTTTTGCTTCTCGTTTAAATCATTTAAGCAGTTATTATTCATTCAATTATATTGCTGTGGTTTTTATATTCTCTTACAAATTGTTAATAAATATAAGATGAAACTAAAACGATGACACAACTACATACATATATAGTTGGACAATACAGCCCTTCAGTCAGTATTACGACGTAGCTTAACACACCAGTTATATTGTGTGTTAATTTTATCCGTAAGTGGAGGGACCTATAGTTTAATGTCCACTCCGATCGAAATATTTTTTTGGAAAAACTTTTCGTGGCAATTTTTTTTACTTTCAGGGTTTTTTCAGAAATCTACTGAGAGGAAGTCTGCGTAGAAATATTTTTCATATTTCATATTTGGGATTTGAACCGTGGTGTCACGTCTAATAAGCCAACGTACTATGACGACTATAATGCTCACATAACTTCTGTTATAAAATTATGATACTTTGTTCTGTCTTCAACCACTATAGTTTTAATAATTGGAATAAATAGCAGCCTACTCTCAGAGTTGCAACTTACAACAAAAGTTAACACTGAACTTAAAAAGTGAACCCTCTGGAATGACTTTATAAAAACGGTGTTGTTTCGGAGCAAAGTGATGGAATATTTAAAATTTTTTTTGAACTGTAAATCCTTTTTAAACGCCTATTACTGCTGTATTATGACGGGGGGTTTAATATGTTGTTATTCGACACATTTTTGTAAAATATTTATTTTTTTTGCATTATTATTCACACTACGTTTGTAAAATAATTTTAAAACATTCAGTGGCATTACGTTAATACTTGGAAACATTTTTGTATAAAAAAGGTATTAAAATTTCCGAATATTTAAATCCAAAGGGTTTTATATTTATCGCAAATAATTTGAACATCCCTGCTGTATTTTTCATTTTTTTATTTTGATACATTTCTTTTTAATATGAGAAAAAGGGGATGACAAAATAAGGATGACATTTACAATAACAAAAAGGATATTTTTAAAAGCAACAATATAAAAAGGATGTAAATAGTTGGAATTATTATGTGAATACATGTTTATTAGATATGGAACCCCAAAGAAGGTATCTTAAAACTACATGTTCCGTTCAGCAAATCCGCAACAGATGTTACAGTATTTGACAAACACAGGATTATTGCCTAAGTTACCATCAGAATATACACTGAATGTCAGTGAAAATTGTACGTGCCTATGATTCCAATTAGCATACTTAGGGCCATTATTACAACTTGCCGTTAATCCTGGGTTTAGTTAAAGGTACCTTTAGATAAAGGGAACTGTAAGGTAACCTTTAACTTATTAAGGTACCTTTAGCTAAAGGGAACTGTAAAGTAACCTTTAACGTATTTTCGTTATTACAAGTTACAGATAAAATAAAGTTAACTGTTTCAAAAATATGACAGTGGCGTTGACACTGATCTAATTAAACAAGTTTTATTTAAACGTAGTGGCAACGACGGACTTCTTTTTTGTTGTTGTTGTATTTGCTCACTTTGTTTATATTTGATGTTGCCACATTATAAATAATCAAATATAAACTTGACTTTAAAAGTTACCAGTAGGATGATCTTCCCTATAGCTTACTTCCACCTTATTGTCCACTTATAATAATGAAAAACAATTTATCTGCCCTTTAAAATCCTCCCTTTAGTTAACGACAATTTGTAAAAATGAGCCGTAGAATAAAATGTGGTAAATATTTAATTGAGGAAGTATCTTTAATTCATTTGTTTAAAAAATCTAAAATTATTTACGAACAAAATTGTAAAAGTTATAAAATAATTACTCAATCAATGAAAATCGTACGACTTTCTGAAGTCATCGTAAAGAGTTATTAATTTTTCAATTTGAAAAGTTAACTCTTATTTCATTACCATGCTTTAACCTGGCCACAATGCACGAAGTACATTTTCATTTAAATTACCGCCTCTGGAATGGTCGAAGCTGTCGACCTTTTTCATACACCTCAGCGTTATCTCGGCTATGACTAGATGAATGTTGATTTTCAACGTTCGGGGTCACGGTTTTTAATGTTGTCCTCAAAAGTTTATCGGCATAAAACTGTCTCATCTAGATGGCCAAGTGACTTTGCCTGAACGCGTATTTACTCGTGGCTCACCATTGTGCTGGAACACATACCATTCAGTTCTTCAATTAAAGATCAAAGAAGTCAGTTATCGTACAGCCAGCCGGTAATGCTCACTAAACAATTATTTTTTCACAATTGCCTCTGTGTACGTTAATATTTTTTTTTGACCTAAGGATCGACTGAGAAATAAGTTTCAATGCTCATCAAAATTCTGTTCGAAAAATCAGAATTTCCTCTTGCACCCAATCAGTATATTTACGGTTCAGAACAATTTAATTGTTGCATGTGTTGGACATTATGCGGATGAGATATACGATAATATAGTTCCAATGATTTCCCACATTTTCTTCGACATAAGCAATATTTTTGGTAGTTCATACCAACCGCGATTCTTATTTGCCAACAGGATTTGAAAAAGATGGTTTTTCCAAAACGGGCAAAAAGCTGCTAAACGAATTCAAAATATTTTTCAAAAATACAATAATTGCATGGGCGGAGTTGATGAATCATTATACAAAATTGACATTCATAGTAAAAATTTATGGTGGGATTTATTCGTACACGTGATCATACCATATCGTTAGTCTCATTCGCAAATGTGTTAAGTCAATTTTTTCAAATTTTAACAGGAGACACAAAAAACATTGCGGCTTCTTCAGTTTTTAAAATTTGTAAACCTTTTAAACGCAATTATTTTAACAAAATAGATCTCTTTAAATGACCTAGATCAAAAATTAAGAATAATTATTAATTAATATTCGCGGAGTTAGCACGTGCTGTTAATATTTTTCGTAGTTTTGTAGAAATAGCGTTTTTGCAACCCACAAAATTACAACCACTTTAAACTACATAGTGACATTTTTGTTGTTGTAAAATATGTACTTTGTATAGTGTTACCGTTTTGCATTAAAATCTCAATTTTGGAAAAAAGTGGACTTAGCATCTTTGCGAATTATACTAACGATATACAAACTTGATAAGCATTAGGTCTCGCATAACTTTCACTGTAAAATTAAGGAAACATCTTTAACGTGAAAGGAAAATTATATGGAGATCTTCTACAGAAACTGCCACAGGTACCTTGAATATTGAAGACATTCTGACTATCGACAACACGAATGTTTGGTGAGTGCTTAATATATACATAGTGGTGTTTTTTTTATTGCCTGGTCACAATGGCGGTCCATTTAGAGCTCTTCACTGATTTAACTTCAGATGCCTTTCTAGCATCCCTCGATAGATTTGTTGCACGAAGAGGCTTGTGCGACCACATATACAGCAATAATGGTATGAATTTCCAGGGAGCTGCTAAAAAAACTTGATGAAATCTACCAATCGGTAAAAACTTTTGAATTCAATAATAATATTTTAAATTCTTTATCTAATAAAGGTGTACAATAGCACTTCAACCTACCTGCTGCTCCTCATTTTGGAGGTGCTTGGGAGTCAACGGTAAAGAGCCTGAAGTATCATCTCCTTAGGACCATTGCAAATAGATGATTTCGTTTTGTTACAAGATAAAAATCTACCTCCAGCTTGTTGGAAACTTGGAAGACTTCTGGAGACCCATGCTGGTTCTGTTGGCCTAGAAAGAGAGGCAACTGTCAAGACTGCAAACTCAACTTTCCAGAGGCCAATAACAAAACTTTACCCCCTCCTAAACGATGATTGAACATCATTACTGTCGTTCAAGGTTGGCGGAAATGTTGATGAACTTTGTTTATACCATTTTCATTATTTCTTTATGTTATTAAGTCATTAAATGACCTTGAATTCAAATAATATTTTGTATTTTCCATGTATTTATTATTTTTCTTATATTTCTTGTTTTAAATTAACGGTATTGTCGTATGATATTTCTTTTAAATTTCTTTAATATTTTTTGCTTCAAAAATGATAAGTTATTTTTGTTAGTGTTGTACAGACATAATATGTAAATACATTATTGATAGCATTAGTTGATGGCCAGTTTTTTTGATAAAGTCAGTCTGTTTATGAACATTTAAAAGACAACTTCTTTTTTCTCGTGTACACCGACTTTGGCAAATTCGAATCATTTATGATATTATATTCTGCTAACAATACATTATATTTACGTAAAGTACCCATTTCTCTAACAATATTTTCTAAAATAGAAACATGTCGACGTAAGTAGTAATGATGGCCCATTACATTTATAATAAGTGCTTAAATATAACAAATGAGACTTTAATATCGTTTTTGATCTTAGTCCTGGCCGTATAAGAGTATCAAAAGTATATTTTCGACTTAGGCTGGTATTGCTTGCGAACACAGGGTTAATTTTTTGCGAAAAAGAAATTATGCAATTGAATTTATTCTGAAACTATTGTCGATAAATCACTAAAAATGCTTCCTATTAATTTTTTAATAAGTATTGGATAATTTTTTTAAGATTTTTCTCTATTTTTAGAAATAAATAGTTAATTTAACAAATAATTCATGTGCAATAGTTTATTTGAGGTCCTAATAATATAACGTCCTTAGAACCAAGTGGCAGGTTTTAAGAAAAGCGAATTAAATCGATTAAAATTATACTTTAAGAAATATTTGTATTATAGAAGTGACTTTATGAATGTGAGACCCATCATATTAGACGGATAATTGATTTTCTATTGTTATGATTTCATTAATGATATTTTAATAAAATATTATTTTTTATTCAGAAATTTATGTAAATTTATTAACAGTAGATCGAGCCTTAAAAAAACTTCAAAATTCTAGCTTATGTATCACTTTTGTTACATACTTGTAGTATATATAATTGTAACGATTATTGATAGATTTTGTTAAAAAATGTAATATTTTGATTTATTTTAATTGATTTTAATAAAACTATTTTATTTATTACATTTTGTTATCACTTTTATGAAATTTACCCCACAATTTTGACATGATGTACATTGCAGCATGGATTTTTAAGTAAAAATCAAACACTTCATGTCAGCTTAGTTTTATTTTTTTTGTGGTAATAATTTAACATCTAGCACCCTTGCTTTGTGGCGATTCCAATTGTTTATATGGGACAGCTTATTTCACTCGCATTAGTAACGCTCTCAATTGAGGGCTGGCTGAAACCTGATGGTACAAACCATTGTTATATTTCGTTAGAAAAATTTGTTGTCGACGTTATATGAGTTAAAAAAGTTTCCCGTTGCAATAGAACATCAATATGCCAATAACAATGCTCCCTCTTTGATTCCTCTCTTGTTTCCCGGATACAGGCTTCTCCAAATACGGCTGTAAGTAGTTGCTACGCACGTAGCACTGCCAATTAAATTTCGGTGGATCACGAAATTTACAACGACCATAAAATTGAATTAGTTACTCATCTACAGCGACAAAATTACCAGTAAATAAATTCAAAAATTAGTGTTAAATTGATAAAATATACAGGTTCAGCAGTGGTGAAATTGTAGTTAGTAAAATTCAATACAGAAATTTAAAAATTAGAGTTATTGTCGAGATGAAAAATATTTTTGTTAAAAATTATTTTTGAAATACTTGTGTATTTATTAACTTATTTTTGTTATAAAAAAAAATTATAGGAAATTAATATGCGAATGCCTAATCGTACACTACATATGTGTATGAATACCATATTTTACAAAATTAAGCCGATCACTCTTTTTACGAACAATATCTTTAAACTTTACGAAATTAATAGATAAAGGAAATTCTTTATTGATGAATTATATGTATTCAAACTCTTAAACATACCAAGTGTACCGGTATGGAGTGAACGTCAAGATAGAAATGTCTTATTTATTGTAAACGAGCCTTAATTTTAAGTAGGGCGATGACATCTGTCAAACACACATAAAATCAGTGAACAAACAATATCTTATTTTTTCATCACATTAAAGATGCTGAATTTTATACCAAAGAATGATTATTTGCGGAAAGCATTTATTTTTAATATTCAGTTGAAGACAAGTGCAGGAGAGTCGCCTAGAATGTTTTTCGAGACATGCGGTGATCATGCTCCATCAGAAGCAACATGCAGTAGATATGTAGTTTCGACGGTTTAGAGATAATGGTATTAAAGTGAGAAATGAACAACGTTTCAAAGGTATGGTAAGATCCAAAAGTCCAACATATGGGAGTCACATGAATTAAATAACAGAAAAATTAAAAGCCGAAAGACCACTTACGAAATTTTGCTTCAGAGATATGATAGAAAATAAGTGTTGCACAACCAAAGCATTATGTTGTTAGCTGCTGGCCCATCCGCCGTATGCATCGGTCTTGGCTCCTTCCAACTACTATTCATTTCCATCGATTGGACATGTATTGGCTGCGCAGTAATTTGCCGCAAAAGCCGATCAGTTTTATTGAAGTGGAATCCATAAATTGCTTGAATTGGTAGCCAGCAATGGCCAATACTTGAATAATATGATCAATACTTATGTATATACTTATCTACAATATTGAATAAAAGGTTTTTTAGTTTCCCATTAAAAATTAGTGTTGTATGTTCACAAAACATTTTTAGCTTTTTATTTCTATATTATGGCTTATCATTGTTTGTTATAAATTATTAAAGTTTTTATTTTTTTTTTTTTCAAAATTACTTACACTTTTCTTTTGCTCAATATAATGTAAGAAAAATATCATCACAAATGGTCATTACAATCCTTCAGTCAGAATTACAACCTAGCTTCCCACACCACTTATGTTGTGTGCGTTAATTTTATGCATGAGTGGCGAAACCTACAGTTTAAAATCGATTCCGAACGACAGATTTTTGAGAAACTTTTAATGGCAATTTTATTCATTCTCATGATGTTTGCCAGAAATCTGCTGAGAGGAAGCCGCTGAAAAAATATTTTTTCATATTTCGTTTTGTTCGAGACGAAGGGGAGAGTTTTCTGAACAATTAATCTCATGTTTGGTCTTCAGAATCATGCGACCTCATATATAAGGACATTCTAGTCAGCACTTTTGCTGGAAGAAAATATTGCAGTTTTTTTTATTTTTTATTATTAACATTTCATGTACAACTTAAATCGAAATTCTAAAGGTCTCAGCGCCATTAAGGCATTATTGAGACAAGTTGGCAAACAATTTCATGTACAATTTATTATTAAAATTATGAAAATTTTTAAATAAAAAAAATATTTTTAGATTACAATGTTTTACAATAGGAGTGTTTCAAGATTTTATGCTAAGTGTTCTTTAAGGAAATTTTTAAAAGTGGAAATTCTGTTACATGTTTTCAAAATTACAGGAAGGTTATTGTATTCAGCAACACCCATCTATTGAATCTAATCTGCACCTTGAAGTCCATAACTTTGCTGATTCCGAGTATTGAAAATTGTTTGGTTCTGATGAAATTGAACCGTACGATAACCAATGTTGTACAATAATTTAAATATATACATCAAGACCTGGTACTTATACAACCCACGAATAGGCAAAATTGTTTTACAAATGTCACGATAGAGGGATAATGTTTGGAATCGAATGGGCAAATTATATACTGCTTTTAACGATTTATTTTGCATGCATTGCAGAGTTCTTAACGTTTTAGTGCTTTTGAAGCCATAAAGTATAGCCATATAATTTAGGTGGCTTTGAATTAGAGCATGGTATAACAGAAGTTTAGTTTCCTCATTAAGTCTATATTTCATTTTATATAATATGCCAATAGCTGGAGCTATTTTTGATTTCAGTTCGCGTATGTGCAAATCCCATCCAAGATTACTTTGAAGCGTTATTCCTAAATACTTTACAGAATCTGATTCATAAATTATATTACCATCAACATAAATATTAAAATTATTATTAACAGCATGAGGTCTAAATCTCACTAGTTTAGTTTTATCTACATTTAGTACTAATTGGTTTAGGCGAGCAAACTCAAAAATCAGAGATATATCCCGTTCCATTTGGTGATATACAGGGCGCTTTACAGGGGAAAGTGTTGCAAAATTGACCAACTATTGCAACATTTTCATAAATTTTCATATTTTTTCATGTCTCAAAACCTAAACGAAAAAAATCACCCGTTACATAAAAGATAAGTTCTTATCATATCCTTAATTCCTTTGAAAAAGAAGGATTGAAATTAAACCAAATGCAGCCTCGTATTTATACGCATTGTTCTTCGTTTCAATCTTGCCACGCAAGTACAATGTTAAGCCCTTCTATGTTGTCTTCATCTTGATAATATCTTTTGCGGCAGCAAATAATAGGAATGGTGTCACATGAACAGGAACAATTTATTTCTGTCCTGTACACCATGATGCTGATATTGGCATAAATTCTCAGCTTTATTGAAACAAGTATGTGGGTGTGTGTAACACAAATCGAAATAAAAAAAAAAACTACTGGTGTTAGGTACCAAGACAGTATGGAATTACTTACAGAAATTTTATTGATTTTTTTCTAATTACGTAAATGGCCATAAGTTTTCCATGTTGTGTCACGTTGTATATGTAGGTTAAAGCCTAACCACTAATAATGTGAAAATATTACGTACAAATAGAACTTCTATATAAATTTATAATTTAATCTTTGTGTAAATATCAGTACAATAGGAAAGATAGGAGAAAACTACAATAAATTTATTTTAATTTTCTTATTAAATTAAATAACAATATTTGGGATTGAAATTGATTTGATAATAAAGATATTAAAAATGATAAATATTTAAAATAACATACAATGACAGTTATTTGAAGGTTAAAAAATTTCAGAAATTTTTTAACCAAGACCGTCTTAAAATCGAGGAAAGTTGTCAGAAAATTATAAAGATTTTCAACGAAAACGGATTGGTTAAAAAATTTCTGAAATTTGTTAACCGTATGTATACTTTGTGGCTGAGTGTATGCCCGTTATATCCGTACAAATATGATTTAGTATTAAAAAGCAATATTGAAAGAGACACTGCTTTACTTTTTGAATAAGCACGCTTAATTTGATATTAAACCCTGGGAAAACGAAACTTGCCGCTTTAGACCGCAGTAACCGCAACATTATGGAGATTTTTTTGTACATGTAAATGGAGAACGTTTTTTTGAAAAGCATTCAATACCATATTTGGGTATTACTTTGCAAAATAATTTGTGCTGGTATTTACATATAAATCACGTAAAAAGGAAAATATCACCTGCAGTTGGAATTTTGTATAAATAAAAATACAAACTAATTGAAAAAGCGAAATTTATCAATCGTTAATACATTCACATTTGAATTATTTGGCAGTTATCTACGCACATAATAAAAACAAAAATAATCTAAAATTCCTTTAATGTTTGTAAAACAAGGCATTGAAGATAGTATACAACCTACCAAATACATATTCAACAGTTTTATTATACAAGGACGTTTGCAAAACGATCTTGCCAATTTTTGGATTACACGAGTACCAAACTTTAACAGTTGTCTTTAAAAATCTCCATAATATCGGTCACTGTACCATTCCTTTTTCAACCAATCAAACTAAAATCGAACAAATTTGAGCACTCCGAGATGCAGATTAGAAAAAACGAAACAACGTATATATTTCAAAGGTGCTAACAAGTACAACGCTTTCACGAACGAGTTAAAAACTATTGAAAGACTTACTTCTTTTAAATCTTCTTTAAAAGAATATTTATGCTCTATATTTGGATTACTTCTGATATATATTTTTTTTTAATTTTTAAGGTAAATTTTATAAAATAATATATTGTATTACTTAATTTTACATAAGTATGTATATATATTTTAGCCAACTTTGACTCAATAACGCCTTAAAGGCGCTGAGGCCAAATTAAATTGAATTCAAATTTTGTGCTAATAAATATATAAGCAAAAAAAAATAAAAATTTCCCAGATTTTATTGATAGAAATAAACTGATCACAATACATATTCAAACCATTGAGGGTCTTCTGACATCATCAACATCAAATCAACTAATAGTAACCAATAGAAAACGAGTCGACCGAGCAGTATTTGGTCAACCATGTTCAGATTTATGAGAATTACAATGACCAAATGACTGACTTCTTTGATAACAGGAATGCACTGACTATGGAATTATTCCTTTTCTCGTTACAATAATTTTGAGGTTCTTATAAACTAATAGAGGCCCCAGACACTAGATCAGCCAAATTGTCAAACCTTTGTAAAGCAAGTAATGAACAGGGCGAAGTATTCCTTCTAAAAATCGCATCAATTGAAAACCGCAAATATTAACCGACATGAAACTTGCAAATTTTCCGATAAACAACTAAGGTCCTGAAAACATTTTTAAAATTTTTAATATAAAAATTCATTTGGTAAATAAACTCATATAAAAAATATGACACAACTGTTATACACTTTAAATAAGAATTACGAAAATTTGTATCTCACTTTATCAAACGACGTGTCAATCTCTTCACAAGAGAGTACGCTTTTATTATATACTTTATTTTACGCTTTTATTATATACTTTTTAACTAAATTTTGCAATTAAGAATGTTGTTCAAACTTAAAAAATAAGAAAAAATAAAGCACAATTTCCAAGTTTACGGCATCAAAACTTGTAATATATTTGATTAAACAACAAAAAAAAAACTATGAATTTCGGAACCTGACAATTTATTGCACTGTCTTCGATCAATATTAGGTGCCTCTTTAACGTCTCCATCAATTCTGTTGTCTAGTAAACTTCAGAATGCCATTAGGTTTCATTATGAATAACAGTACTATAGTACTGAACAGTACATAATACTGAAATGCACACAGGTGTTTCCTTTTGAAAGGGACTATCACCGCACAGTTTTTGGGTATATGTTCTATTGATTCGTTCTCCTTATCACATCACTTAGGATGATCTTTAAGTCTATAAATACAGTAGTTTTAATCCTGGAGTAGTTTTAGGGATATAAATGTTTGTTTGTAGTTATTTCGATAATCTGTAAATTTATGGAACTTTGTAGCAGTCAGAGAGCAGCAGATATTTAAAATATCACAAGCTTCCCATGTTGTATATTGATACGAAAATGGAAATGCTGTTACATCGTTTAACATTAAAATGATAAACAAAAACTACAAAAACAAAAACAATGAACTTGTTCACATGATAAACAAGTAAATAAAAATATACCACCAACATCAAAGTAAAAAAAGGGGATAAACAAATAAACAAAAATGCAACAACAAACAATGTATACAAAATACACAGACAACAACGAAACAACGATGTTTACATTTATGGAGATCTCGAGAAGGCGAAGCCACGAATATTCGTCTTTAAGATCATTCATCAGACTCTTTACGTTGGCATATAAAAGGCAAGACAAAGCATGCAACGGGGTCAGTAAAAATTCAGTAAGTCTTGTGTGAAGACACGTTGCATATGAAGAGAATAATCGTGGTTTGAAGATCTCCGTTATAAAGATCTGCCAAATAATTGTCAGCGTTTGTGCAAAAGAGTGTGAAGAAGAATAACAAACAAAGCAATTGTTGTTGTTTACACCAAGTTGTCAACAGCGGCGCAGAGTATTATACGAAAAAACAAAACTAAACACGAATTTATTTTAATTTTATTTGCAATCTAAAAACGTAACAGTATTTATCACAGACTGGCTCTTCGCAGCCGAGTCAGCATATTCGATTCCAGTTTCAAAGTGAGATGGTGCCCACATAATTTTAACTTATTTGGTTTACTACTGGCGTTTCATATTTGTTGCCTATTATACCGCAATGGGCTTGGCAAATATATTTATATCTGCCCTGTATTTTCTTCGGTTTAACTAGACAGGAAACTATTGGTGGCAGCATTAAAGAACAAGTACTAGCCCTAGGCAGGTCTGCCAGCGATTATATACATGAATGTTCATTTGTCAGCCAATGCAGTTCTTCATGTGGAGTCATAAAGCCGGGACTGATTTGTAGGTTTTCATGAAAAATCTATGCACTTTCTGGACAACTGAAGTCTTCCTATTGTAATTCCCTTTATAGTTTTATAGTTTTTTTTTATATCATGTAAATATAATCATGTAACAAAAAAGTTTACTAAGTTTTAGTAAAGAGTTTTCGTGTAAGATATATACACTGATCATTTATATGTGGCATTTCGGCTTCCGCCTGTTATAAAAGCTTCAATGCATCTTCGCACTGAAATATGGAAAAAATATCATTTTTTTCGCGTCAAATCAAGTCAAACACTTAGAACGCTTTTAGGGCAATTGTGTTAGAACTGTTAAGAAGATGAAATCTCTAATAAAATTTGTTTATAATTAAGTAAAGGGGTGGTAGTCGTGCTCGTCCCTGCGCTTACTAACTTATTCGATTAGTTTGAGAGAATTCAATTAGTATAGGGGCTGCGCTTACTTGTGTCGTCAAAACGGGCCGCTACATGTGCTGAAGAGAGCTTTGGTAATCAACGCTACTACTTAAAACTAGTAGTAGGTACATAGTTTATCTGTAAAAACGACTGAGTTGTTACACGCAATAGGTAAAAACAAGAAAGGAAAAACAAACTTCTATTGAGATTCGCCAAATAATCACAGATTTGCATAAGAAAGGAAAATCCTTTGTAAGCAGGAATCATTCCATTATAAACAAATATTAGTAAAGAAAGCCAAATGTAGATCATTGCAGAACTTGCTGCGCGGAAGGTCTAACGCAATACACTATCCAGATCAGTGAAATTAGCTGAGCATAACTTGCACTCATCTGGAAAGTCAGGAAGTGTGAGCATCGAGATGTGATCCCTGTATAGCAACACGGATTATTAGGCAGAGTAGCACGAAAGAATTTTTACATATCAAAAATAATCCAGAGTAAACGTATAAAACAGCCAAAAATATATATGAACAAATATATAAGACCAATCTGGTGGCCAAAAAATACTCTCAAAGACATCGTATCATATCATAAGTGAAAACAAAGCCAAACGTACTGTGATAACAGTAAAGCATAGTGGAGAGTTTGTGATGGTCTGGAGGTGCATTGGCAATATCAGGAAAGGGTAATCTAGTTTTTATTAGATCAATAATTAAAAAGGCTTACTATCTGAATACACGCAAACGGAATGTAGCTCCTAAATTGAAGAAAGTGCACATTATGATCTGAATTTATGGATTTTAACCACATCTAGGTGTTTCAACAGAACAAAAATAATCAACTTAATTCTAAAATAGTGGAGGAGCGGTTGTTTTATAGTGCATCGAAACCATTCGACCATCTCTCACTATCGCCAAAGTCGAAGGATGCATGGAATTAATTCAATGCGGATTCAATGGATTCAATGCGTTGGAGACTAGGAGCCCTAATGAAACTAAAAATCCGGCAAACCAAATATTAAATAGTAATTAAGCAAGCTGCCATACGATCTCTGTCGAAAGTTGTGAATAACTCCAGGATCATCAGGAAATGTCGCCTGTCTCAACCTTCTTTCTGGGCTCTTCAGTGTCAATCTAATCTGAGTCCCCGGGCACTGTGGCATTCCTGGAAACTGTAGAGACGATGAGCTCTGCAGGGCTGGTGAACTACTTCAAACTGGCTGTTGTAGTGTGTTTGACTAGTCTAAGTTGCCATACCTTTTGTATGCAACTTAATATCAACGCATTCTTGTTGATATTGTCTACACTGCATTATATACCCAGACATAAAACGACTCGTGTTATATCCTGTCTAAGCATTTTCCCATAATATGCATAAGCGTAACGTATAGTTAGTCATTATACAATTAGTTTTAAGTTATCAAGTTTTGTATTGACCGTTCCCTGAGATAAATAATTAATAAATAAATATAAAGTTAAAACATAACTTAAATAAATTGTGCTTTTTATTATTATATTATATTGTGCGCGGAAGTTCTTTCGAGACGGCAACCTATCTTGGGTCAATGAGGAGTCCTGATCTACCACTAGGCTCACTTGGCCCTCAATGGATAGAAGGCGCACCAACCAGTTACTTGGACTTGGTCGTAACATCATCATGGTCACAGGGGCCATGCTTATAGTTCATTGTGTCATGGAAAGACACGCGGAAAGATTGCAGCTCCCGTTTAACGACTTCTGCCGTGGGGGCAGATCCGCTGAAGAAGAGCAGACTGTTATCCGTTTTCTTTGTCAATGCGCATCTCTTGGGAGGTGCAGATATAGATTATTTGACTCTCCAGTTCTTGTCAGCTTGACGTTCATTGATGTCAAGGATATAACTTCGTTTATAAAGCTTTCGGTCTGGTTTTCCAACGTAGGTTAGTCGTGCTTTAAATGTGCAGCCCTTGCACTGACCAGCTTCCTCGTGGTTTGGAGGAACTTGGTCAGTACAGGTACTACGTTCACCTGTGGGGTCACAGCGGGCCACTATGCGTGCTCAAGTGAGCTTTTGGTATCAAAGCTACCATTCTGACCTAACCTAACCTAATATTTCCGTTAATATTTCTGATTACTTTGATTTGACGCTTAAAAATCGTAAAACTTAAAAAAACGTGATAAATCTTCTAAGGAGGATAACTTTTGATTTATTAATTGTATTTTTTTTTAATTAATTCTACTTCAATTTTACTCACAGTAGTTATTGGACTGTGATCAAGAATATAACAAAAATGATATGAACAGAATATAAATAATTTTGTTAAATTTTTTTTTTTTAATAAAATCTTATTTTTGTCTGCAAATTTATTTTTATCCCAGCGTATCGTTCTTTTGTATTTTTAATCTCATTGAATCACTGCACTCAAAATAAATATTTACTTTTAATTCAACCAAATTCAATCCAATAAATTTTAATGAAATCTTTCCCCAAAAGTAAACAAAATCTGTAGAAAATAAAGTTTTAAATTTTTTTTTGTTTGTTATAAAAACTCAAAAAGCACTTTCAGGAAGAAACCCTTGCCTTCAGTAATATAATAATTAGCTGCTGAAGATAAGAGAACAACTTTTATATCCAAATAAAGGAATTTTTAAACAATTACAGAAATCTGAAAAAAAAACCAAATTCGTTTTTAAATAAACAACCGAAATTATAATGAAAAACCAAAGAAAATAAAAAGACAAATACAAGAACAAAATGCTTTCTCATTGACGTGGTCAGAAATAAAAGAAAGAATAAGTCAGATTTCGTCTACAGAGTAAAAAGGATATGCTATTACCTTACACTACATTGACAGTAAGTCTGCTACCATTACAAAAGTTATTTTAAGAAATAAAGGGGTAAAATTAAAAATAATAAAGAGATGAACAGATTTGAGAGATAAACTTGTATACGAGCTAAAGAAAGCGAAAAGGTTGAAAGATAACAAAAGCGAACTACTTAAACCCTACATCTTAATCGACCATCTTAAAAGCAAAAATATGTTAAGAATTCAAAAACACATTCAAACAGGCTGTTATTACTTTTTTATCTTACATTAACATTACAATTGTATTCGGCTTAGATAGTAAAGCTGAAAAAAATCCAACACAAGGAAACAGCAAATATTTCTTATGAAAAATGATAATTCTTTTTTCACTACGAGACAATTATACATTACATTATATTACGAGTTGAGTATAAAGATCTTATGATCGGTGTTGTGTACACGCAAATATAAATTAAATTATAAATGGCTAGCATAATGACAGCTCAACTTCCAGGGCACGTAGCACCAAAGAAATGGGGAGTTCTGTGTTCACTATTTTTCAAATTTATAGTTTAATTCTACAGTTAGGCATTCAGATAGGAAACATGTTAGTTGTTCTTGCAGTTTACTGGAGTTAATTGACTCCAAATATGCCTATGCGTAGCCTAGTAGGTAGTGTGTTGGCTTAGATAAGACGTAAGGCCACGGTTCAAAACCCAGGTCAGAGCTCTCCAACAAAAGGAACTTACGAAAAATTTCTTCGACAACTTCCTCTCAGCAGATTTCTCGCAAAAAATCTGAAAGTAAATAAAATTGCCATGAAGAGTTTCTCAAAAATAGGACGTTTGGAGTCGATTTTAAACTGGAAGTCTCATACACGAGTAGCGAATATTAACACACAACACGTCAGTGGTGTGAGAAGTTAGAATGTAATCCGGACTGAAGGGTTTAATGACCAGTTATGCATGTATGTATGTATGCAGCTGATCAAATTGTTGAACTCTAGATAATTCACATTTTTTTGGTAAGTCGTCGAATTCGTGCTACCCTTTGAAAGAATGGAAAATATTATTATTATTAGACGGTAATTTTCAAAGTTGCAAGTCTCATCCTTTTTGAGACTGATGTTACCTTCTCAACAGAGGTCTGCAATGAGTATTTAAAATGGTGAGTACAATCGAATAATACTCATAATTTCTGTATTTATACGCATTCATACTTTATTATACTCATACTACTGATATTCAAAGTTTGAAGTACTCATCATTCTCATACTTAACAATACGTATGATATTGTTGATTTCGACTTTCCATGACTCAACATTTACAAGAATCACAAAATAAGTATGATTCGCATATGAACACTACAATACTCCCTAGTAGATTGTGTGTTTGCTTTGCTTGTTGTCTTTGTCTTTTTCTTTTTTTGTAAATGCAACAACAACTAAGACTGTAAATTTTGATGAATGATTTTGCTAAAGTTATGAATCTGAATGAGTAGGCTTATGAATCAAACATATTTCGAATGCTATGAGTTTGAGGTAAACGTTGTACACATACTCATTGCAACCCATACTTATAAATCAACGCTGTATTGCGTACGAATGAATCAGAGTAGTTAAATTTCAATATTGTTGACTCACTTATATTCAAAATTTCATGAGTGCTGATGAGTAGCGAAAAAAATAATTCATTGCAGATCTCTGATTGCTCAAGCTTCAAGTAACATGAAACCACTGAGACACTGAAAATGTTATATAATGAACGAAAGAACATCGCAGAATACTACATAGAAAATATCGCTTCTATTTGAATTTTTAAATATTATTACTGCCGCCTTGATAAGATACACGAAATATTTCAGAAGATTAATAGCTTTCGATACTGTGGTTTTCAATTAAAGCAATAGAAATTTTGTCTTAAATGTTAGGTGTGGCATACGCCCACAGGACCTAGCACTTAAAATTTTTAACTTCTTCGGTAACATTCGTTTATATAAGGCAGTCTTCATCTCTATATAAATCATATACGTTTACAAATTATTTAAATATGAAACCTAAATTATTCTTGATGTTTATATGTAGAACAATTCAACATTCACAGTTACATCAACAAGAAAGCCTGTTGGAACTGTTGCAACCTCCATGTAGCCCGAACCTTACACCCTCAGACCTGTATATTTCTTTTTCTATATTAAACGAAGGAAAGGAAAATTAAGTTTTCTGTAACTTTAATGGGTAAGTACTAAAAAGAACTTGATATCATTAAAGCAACAAAGAGAAAATGCTTTTCATTTCTCTTTTGGGTTGCATGTGGCGAGGAAAGAAAACCAAAAATTAGACATTATTATCAAGCAATCCTTTATTTTTTTTTTTAAGAAAAACATTTCTGAATATTAAGTCCTAATTATTATTATTTTTTTATTATTATTATTTTAATTGCGTATATTAATATTCTTATTATGATTTCATTTCAAACAAACAGTTTTCTTTCCCTGTTGTTGTATTGTGCTTCACATTTTCAGTCACAAAAATAAATAAATAAATAAATGTTTTCTTCTAAAAAGCGTTTTATAAAAAAGAAAAACAAGAGAAAAATGAGAAATGCTAGTGATTAACTTTTGTTACCCACTTAATTTTTAAATACGCTTTATATATTAAAACAAGTAAAGACAAATGTTTATGGCATTTAATCATTTTACTAAATGATATCTAGATTTTAGTCAAATAAAAATTTAATTCTTAAGGGTTTTTTTGATACATTGAACAGTTATACACACATACATACATATAATAGGTTTCTATAACCCTTCAGTCAGGAACCACTTAGCTTATCACATTACTTATATTGAGTGTGTTAATTTTATACATGGGTAACTGGAGCTACAGTTTAAAAGTCTGCTATGAAGGACATATTTTTTGAGAAACTTTTCATGGCAATTTGATTTACTCTCAGAGTTCTTGCCAGAAATCTGCTGAGAGGAAGTCGCCGAAGAAATATTTTGTCATATTTCGTTTAGTTGGAGATGCCTATTTTTACGAAAATGGACGTTCAATTCAAAATGCATTTCTTCCTTATTTTTTTGGTCAGTATATTCAACCAAATGTGCCCGTTGCGTCTGTTGAAATGTAAAATCACTTGTGTATGCTCACCCAGTTCATTATGCGCAAACTATTGCTGTTATTCAGAAAACCCTGCTGCCAAAAATTGAACGTCTAACGATCATCACATACATAAATAATTGGTCATTACAACCCTTCAGTCAGGATAACGACCTAGCTTCTCACACCACTTATGTTGTTCGCGTTAATTTTATACATGAGTGGCGGGACCTTCAGTTTAAAGTCGATTCCGAAACCTTTAATGACAATTTTATTTATTTATTTTTGCCAGAAATCTGCTGAGAGGAAGTCACCGAAGGAACATTTTTTCATATTTCGTTTTGCCTGAGGTTTGAACCGTGGCTTTACGTCTAATAAGCACACTACCTACTAGACTACGGCGACTGCTAACGACTTATAACGATCATCACTGATGCAAATTTGGGATAAAGATATCATTTTACACATTCAGGGCTCCATTGACTCATTAAAACTATATATCATTTCAATCGTCGTCAATACGCCATATTGAGCAGGCAGTAGGGAATAGTGACTTAACAAAAAAATCATCTTCAGCGACGAGGCTCACTCTCATCTCAGTGAATTCGATAACCAGCAGAATTGCCACATTTGAGCAAATCAAAATTCATGAGCGATAGTTCAAAAGCCGATAAAAATACATCCACAAGAAGAGAGCGTTTAAACAGGTTTTTGAGCTGGCGACATCATAGGCCCTTACTTCTTTGAAAATGAGGTTGGCCAAGTGGTTGTCGTGAATGATGCTATTGCAAGATGAAAACGGACATCTTGTGTTCAGAAATTGAGGATTTGGACCTGGACCGTATGTGGTTCCAATATCAGCATGGAACCACGATACAGCCAACGAAACAATGGCTCTTTTGCACGAGAAATTCAATGGTCATTTTATTTTACGTCGTAATCGTAATCTTACTGGCATAAAAATGTAACAAACCTTACTGAGATGAGTCTAAGGCTCATTTATAGAAACTACTTATTTCTTTTTACAAAAAACACGTTGGCATATATTTTTCAAGAAACAGTTCTACACCTTGCAAAATCTTAACGGAATTAATGTTTTTAACTTTTGCGTATATACGAATGATTTATTTTTTAATTGAAATAAAAGAGGATTTCGAAACGTTAAGTTAAGCAAAAAAAATTAGCTCTTGCATGTTAAATGCAATACAAAGATATGTTTTATTCAGTTAAAAACTTAAAAAAAATGTTAACTACTTTATATGAGCCTCTGAGGCTCATGCCAGTAGTTAACGTTACTATTTTATATTTCGGTCTCTAACAGATGGAAATACTTAATAATTTTCAATTTCCTTTATACTGAATTTTCCAAAATACACGTAAAATAATAATCATAAATTTGCTTGCTGTATTTTGGATCTTTCTCTTGTTATATTGATTTGATCATCAAAATGAGCCTCACAAGATCATGTCAGTAAGAATAGGGTTAATTGGCCAAAAAGATTATGTGATTTGACACTGTTGAACTTCATTCTTGGGGAATATTTAAAAGAAAAAGTGTACATTGGTAAGCCAAGAACAATGGGAGAGTTAAAGAATGAGCTCAATTGGCATATTAACAACATTTAATCTCAATTATGTCTCAGTGTCATTGAAAATATGGAGCATTTAGCTGATATTTCGTTTCGAACATAATCGTTCCAGTATCATAATAAAACGTATTAAGATTATTCACCCTTTTGTGAAATTCAACTTTATTATCACAAAAAATCAATTTTAAAGAATAAACACAAATAATAAAAATTGCAATGAAAACGAATAAAAAACACCAAATTATGGCGAAAATGAAATTGTTTTTAATATATAAGAAGAGCAACACATGCAATCATGACGAAAAGCTAAGGCAAAAAAGTGTCACATTTACCAAAAGGTTCCTTTTCAGGTTCCAATTCAAACTGCAATTCGAAAATTTAATTTTATTTATATTAATTTTAATTGAATAAAAGTTTTAAGATGAACGCAAATACTTTTTAAAATCACAGTCGAATTAGTTTTTGTAAAATACGAGCGAAGAATAAGTGCAGTTACTTATTTTACTTAGTTTCTCATCAAATCTCTAAGTATCACATTGGTGTCATTATTTTGCACATAACTGTAAGCCCATATGAGGCTGTAGAGTTTTAGTTTGTTCTAAAAAAAGATCATATCAAGATACAACTCGCTAAGTATCAAGATACAACTCGCTAAGTATCCAAGCTGTAGGAACGAACAAACTACATCTAGTGCACTATACGAGCAGAATTTGTTACAAAAAGGCACAGCTAATATACTTATCTACATCTAATAAAGTCATACCGTAGTCTAGTAAGTAGTGTTTTGGCTTATTAAACGTGAGGCCACGGTTCAAACCCTAGGTAAATCTTCTCTAAGTATTAGTACACTTTATATTAAATCGTATTAACGAATTTCATACAATTTGTATTGTACTTGCGCTACTGGTACTGTTAACGGCTAGCAGTGTAGATATTGTCATTGATTACCATTATTTTATAAATTAAGATTTTACTTAAATGAATTAGACATCACATTTAATCAGCTGTGGATTAAACTCAAAACAATAAATTTGTTTTGTAGCACATGGAAATCATTTTCTTTATACTGGATATTTAATTAGTATACGCACATGTATATAGCCTTAAAAAGTTTGCATACGATTATATAAGGTAAGGTTTAATGTAATAATTTACAGTTATCGAGTAGTGCAAGGGACTAATGCGTTAATACGCACACAACATAACTGGTGTGAGAAGCTATAGTGACCGTCAAAATAATGTAAACACCTTAAAATCTTTTAAAAACAGTTTTATTATATTTACTTTGATGACAAAGTTTTGGAAAAAAATTTCATAATTCATAATTAACTTAAGAAAAATAAAACGACGAGTTTAATGTAAAGAACTCAAATAAACACAACCCTTAAAGCACATCAGCATAAGACGATGTATCGTTATTAAACGCCGATGTATCGCCGATGTATCGTCCATAAAATCTATGTTTCGATAACATCGACGTATCGTTTGCATCCCTATGTATAACACTTGTTATCGGTCAAATTCAGACTGATGTATGCTCATCATCTAGAGCCAGCGTCACGGTCATTTATATTACACACTCAATAGATCTTTCAAACCAATAAATAATGTTGACGATATCTCACATATTTTGTTTTACTCAAATTTATAAATAGAGAGCGTTTAAAAAAGACTCTATATATACAATTATGATGTATTTATATACCACATATTATTTAATTTATGTAATGATGTACATATTATAAGTACTAAAACCATATTTTCCTTTGTTACATAATAAATGCAACAAATTATTCACAATAATCTGCCATTGACTCAAAAACTTCATCATCCATGGCAGAATAAATCTTCTTGTGTCCGCGGAAATTTTTAATATCATGTACGCGAAATTCATAATCCTAGGAATGACAACAATAATGACAGTGTTATAATTATTCATACCTGAAAATATTTCACACTTAAGTACGTGCAATTTAAATGACTAATGCAACTAAAAATATCCTGGAAACACTTGCATGTCAGAGATAAAAATTTCCTTACTGATGACACCAGAGGGTATTTGCTTGGAGTCAACACTGTCTGGTTATGTATACGAGTTGTTCAGCAGTAGTTAAACATGAAAGACATTAAAAAATGTTTTGTTTATAATGAGCCATAGAAACTTGTGGTAAATTAAAAATAGGACAATAAAAGAGGAATTTTAATATCAGATTAAATGAGCAGATAAATTATTATTAATTTATATAAAAAATAAAATATACCAAATAATTTAATGCCATTTAAAAGCATCAATTTCGTTACCATTCTACTTCAAAATGTCATATTCGTATAAAATGGGGGATACTGCAGCTCTATATCAAAAAATACCTTCGCTCATAACAATCGAATATTTAATTATATCAAATATGTAATTACTTAATTGGTTATTACAACTCCTCAGAAAGAATTACGAACCCAGCTTCTCATACCGCTTATGTAATGTATGTTATAATTTAACCATTAGTCCTACAGTTTAAAGTCGACTCCTCACTTTTATTTACTCTTAGAGTTTGTGCCCCAAATACGTCTTCATATTTCATTTTATTAGAGATGTCTGACCTATGGTTTGAACCGAGGCCTCACATCTAGTAAACCAACACACTGCCTACTAAACTACGGAGAGTTCAAACCTGAACAATAAATTTTTTTCTGATGTTGAGCGGGAATAAACAATTTGTATAGTTTTCAGTTTTTAAGACTTTTAATCTTGTTATTTTAATTTAAAATTTAAGAATTAATAAATAAAAGAATTGAAACAAAAATTCCACTTTAAACGTCTGTTCAAATTTTTGCTTAGTAAGGGAAAAAATACATAAAAATTTTTAGGCGAATTATGTAAAATTTTTAATATTATGAAGTATAAAATAACAATATATGATGAAGTATAATATCAAATAAAATTAGGTCAAATAAACTCACATACTCTATAAATTTCATATAACCGTCGGTTCGCAAGTTTATGTTGACTAACAGTGGCTCAAGAATATGATTGGACACTAGGCATGAGATTATTTAAATGCCGATTTTTCAGACTTTAATGGAAATATTTAAAAAAAATTGATGCGGATTTATAGATAATTAAAAAGCTTTTAAACAATGTATAATACTTATCATTTTTTATTTAAAAATACTTTTAAAACAAAAAAGAAAAACAATATTATCGAATTTCATGTTAAACGCATAATTGGACAGTCAAATAAAAGGTACTGTTTTAACACTTGGAACGAAAACCTTTTGCTTTTATTACTTATTCCAAACGTTAAGGTCGACACCTTAATAAAATTCCGGGGTTATGATGTTCCATTCTCGCCAGATTCCTTGTTTCATCTGCTCCACTGTGCTGATACTAGACTTATAGAGCCTATGGGCAAGTTTTTCTCTAATATGCTCAATAATGTCGTGATCAGGGGCCTGTGCAGGTGTTCGGAGTAATTTTGAACAATTATTCATAAGCTGCTGTTTGGAAACGTGATTCGGATCGTTGTCCTGGTTGAAACAAATGTGTCCAATATATTTAATTTTTCAGCACTTTACTTCACAATTTATTTTAAAATGCCCATATGTTAGAATGAATTCATTTTACTGTCTATTTAATGAACATACCCTACTCTAGCACTGAAATCGCATCCCTCCACCAGTACCGACATTCCCACATGCTTAAAAATAGCCTGAGTATTATTAGGCAAAAACTCACTATTTGGCTGACGCCAAACGCACTGTTTTTTTACAATATAGCTTAAATTTACTCTCATTTAAAAGGACTACCTGCATAGTGCTTATATAGTAACTACATATAGCTGTGTGAAATATAATAGTAGCGCTGTATTAAAAATATTTTAGTTAAGTAAAAAAATTAATATTTATTCAAGTTAAAAAAAGTTTGTTATTACACTTTATTACCACCAGTCTAAACTATTGAAAAATAAAAAAAACTTCAAGACAAATATTAATTTTTCAAAGAAAACGATGCTAAATTGTTAAAAACTCAAAATATTTGGCGTGCAAAAAAATAGTAGTAGCATTATAAGACGTATCTGCAAAAAAAATGTTGCCATAAGTGATTACTTTTTTATGTTATTTTATTAGATAGACCTTAATATTTAGCTAAAAGCCCTTATTGGCTATTACAGCTGCGCAACGCCAAGGCATTGAGTCAACTAAAGATCTGCAGCTCTCAATAGGAATACTTTCCCAAGCTGACCTCACTGACGCCCACAATTGCTCTATATTTCCCGGTTTATCTATAAAAACACCTTTTTTACATCGCCCCAAAGATGTTCAATGGGATTTAGGTCTAGAGACTGAGCCGGGCATTCTAATACCTCAATTTTATTTTCAGAAAACCACTTTTTTGCCATTTTACTGGTATGTTTGGGATCGTTGTCCTGTTGGAACACCCATTTAAGCGGCATATTATATTCTGCATAAGGTAGCATGACAGTTTTTAAAATTTCCACATAAATTGAGGCGTCCATGTTGCCTTTTTATTAAGGTCTATCTAATAAAATAACATAAAAAAGTAATCACTTGTGGCAACACTTTTTTTTTGCAGATACGTTTTATAATTCTACTACTATTTTTTTGCACGCCAAATATTTTGAGTTTTTAACAATTTAGCATCGTTTTCTTTGGAAAATTAATATTTGTCTTGAAGTTTTCTTATTTTTCAATAGTTTAGACTGGTGGTAATAAAATGTTATAACAAACATTTTTTAACTTGAATAAAAATTAATTTTTTTACTTAACTCAAATATTTTTAATACAGCGCTACTATTATATTTCACATGTATGTAGGTACTCTTTACCTTATACCTTGTGTCCAATTATACGTTCGACCCACGTTTTGTTTCAGTGTTAGTGTACTAAAGCTGCTGAAAATAAAATAAAACAAAATAAAAATAAATCAAATAACGTTTAAAAAATAAAAGCAAATAAAACGTTGGTATCGTTTTATTATTTTAACAGGCAGAAGGTACAACAACATATTCTTTCACTCTGCCATGCCGCAATACTTGCATACATTTGAGCCATTAGAATAATTCCTCAGAGAATTTGAATAATTTCTCGTTCACTAATATATAAAATACACTGTGGTCGTATAATTAAAGTATCCGTATTTTATTTGTCGTATTTTCAATATAACAGAAAATAACAATTTACAATTTTGTAAAGAAACAATTAAAAAAGTTTATTGGGTTTACCATATAATAAAACATTTATTAGTTTCACTTTTAGTGCAATATTTCGTGGGTTAACCTTTCTTTTTAATAACATTTCCACCTCGCTTTGCCAGACTCTCAATTAAGTACTGACAGAGAGATTGAGAAGTAGCCCTTCAACATATTTCGTTGTTTTTCCCAACTCATTAGTATTTTTGTGATATTTGCCTTCCATCATCTTCTCAACTTTAGTTCACAATCAGGGGATTGAGAGGACCAGTTTAAAATATTTATATTCTGTTACTTTAAGACATTTTTCACGTCTCTAAAAGTGCTTAGGGCTATTGTCGTGCATGTAACGTCATATTAACGGTAAATATTGCTGCGCGTATGGTGTCATTAAATTTTGTATAAAGTTTTTGTTAACATGTTGGTTCATTCTTAAACTTCATTTTAAAATCGGTCCAATACCATGCCAAAAAGATACGACAATGTTGCCGCCTCCACACTTAATGTTTTGATGGTATATCTGGAATTATGCTGTTGGACAATACTTGGTTCGCTGGACGCCATACATACCGTTTTCCATGTGATCAAAATATTTTACCAAACACTGTTTTGTTTTACAATGGGTCCGCTTTAGACGCTGTGATAACTGTGGTAACTTTCCTGTACTTTATTTTAACTCCTAAGGGCCATTATTACAACTTGCCTTTATCCTTGGGTTTAGTTAAGAATACCTTTAGCTAAAAGGAACTGTAAAGTTACCTTTAACTTACAAATAAAATAAAGTTAACTTTTTCAAAAATATGGCAGTGGCCGAGCAATGTCGAGAACATTGCTCAAATTAAACAAGTTTTGTGGCACCGACGGGCTTCTTTTTTTTTTTGTTGTATTTGCTCACTTTGTTTATATTTGAAGTTGCCAAGTTGAAAATAATATATATGTATGGCAAGTTCAAACATATACTTAACTTTAAAAGTTACCAGTAGAATGTTCTTCCATTTAGCTCAACGCTCACTTCTACCTTATCGTCCACTTATAATAATGAAAAACAATTTGTCTGCCCGTTAAAATCCTCCCTTTAGTTAACGGCAACTTGTAATAATGGCCCTAAATGTTGAAAACATTTTGGTTTTTGTCATGATTTATTTAACCTACTAAAGTTTAAATTTACCGGTATTGTTGTGACCTGAGTTTTTTTTATTTTTTATTCCGAATTTTATTCAAATGCTTAAATGAATTTATAATGTTTTGTTTATTTCATAATTATAGTTTATGTATCATTTCCTGTGGTAGAATTTTTTAAAATTTTCAAAGATTTCGTGAAGTTTTTATCGTAAATAATACATTATCTACGGTATTTGAGAAGGAAATGAATGTTAAGTGTTAAATGAAAGCAAAGAGGTTGAAGTTTCTGATCTTGGTTTTCCTGCTGCTGAAAAAAGGTCGTCTTATGAACTGACGAATGTATTGGCAACAGCCAAAATTGTAATGTACGTCTCAGATAAAAGAATCATTCGCTTTGAAAAAATGCTAACCGCGAGTAATATTGTCAAAATGCTAGCCTATTAAGAACATCTTCGAAAAATGGGTTGAAAATCATTCAGGTTTTTATAATACCAATGATTTTGTTCCTGTAGAGTAACTAATTGAATTACATGGTCCTTATAAACTTCGTCGTCCACCGATATCGAATTGGCAAGGCAACGCTACGTTTGTAATGTGTTTGCTGTGCTGTGGTAATACGCTAACGAAAATTTGTGCTAAATCTGCTTAGAAAACTAAACATCTGAAGGCAATGTGGCCAATGTGGGGGGTGGTTCTTGCCGATTATCTGGGCCTTACGCGCACTCACATATATAAAAAATGCATACCAGCTTTAGATTAAAAAAACGAATCTAATCTATCAAATCAGCTGAGGGACCCGAAACTGAAACGAACAACAACGGAAACCAAACGGGGAACAGATACCTACTAGGGTTACACTAATTCTATGAGGAGAGACTGCAGATGTCATTGCAGCTCTACAGCCCACCCACAGGAATCCAAAGGGTCCCACCATGACAGTTCTAGATTTTTGGAACTATCCCAAATATCAACTTCCACTACGCTTATCCTACCACCATCCTATTGACTTACCTTCTTCCTGCGAATATTCACTCATCAAAAAAACTCTAACTTTTCCAAAAATTCATCTTAAGACTTACAAAGAAGATACAATTTATTTACAATTAAAAGTATCTACATTCTTTTCCTGACGGTTTAAAATTTTCTTTTTCTTTCTTTTATAAATGGGTTTTTCTTTCCTTCCTTTTTCTATGGATATATTTATTGAGCACAAAAAAAACCCCTATAACTCAAGCTCGATTATACGGTCTAAACGCGCGCTTAAGTTAACAAATAGTCAAATGAAGGAGAAAACAAAAAAATCTATTTATATTCCTACAATATTAAATAAGCTTAAGCTTAACTATATATGTATGTACTTAAAGTTAATAAATAATAAAAGTAGATAAGAAATAATTAAATTTAATACAAATTAAATATGCTTAACATTTAAAAGAAATTTGTCCAAGTCTGGTAATTATGGTCAATGTTAATCGAATACCTGTTGTCATCATCACACATTGTGCGTAAAGGATTATATAGTTACAGTTACCCTAAATTGGTGTATATTGGAGGATAATTTATAGTTGACCTTAGGTACAGTTGCTTGAGATGGTTATATATATTGGATGATAACTTACAGTCGATCTTAGGTACAGTTGCTTATGATAGATATATTTGGGATGATAAATTACAGTTGAACTTAGTTACTGTTGGAGAACAACAAATTAATAATTATTTAGTTAAACGTATTTTTATAATGTAGCACATTTATATTATCATTTCTAATAATATTCTTAATGTACCACTGTACTTGCTATAATTTATCTATTATCTATCTTCTTTCTTTGCTATTTTCTATTTTACACATACATGTACAAGCTTTGTCACGCGATTTTCTACCTGCTACTAAGCTAACCGGTTTTTATACATATCCTTGTTAGTGTAAAGAACCCTTTTTTATTATTTGTTACAATTTTGTAAGAAAACAGAATTATTTTGGTTTGCCTAAATTTTGTAACAAATTATTATAATTCTGATCGTGAAAGCTAGAACATCACTGCCTTGCTGCTAATTGTATAGCTAGATCATTAATTTATAGTCATACTGCCTTGCTGCTAATTTATATTCATTGAAAGTTAAATCATTTAAAGTTAAATTTATAATAATAAGTATTTTTAAATAATAAAATTAAAATAATAAATAAAATTAAAATAATAAATAAAATTAATAAAGTAAAATAAAACCTCAATCTTAAACATTGGTGGCCTCTTGCCTATTTTGGAATCTTGTCCATACTGGACTCTTGCCTATTTTGGAATCTTGCCTACGGTGGTAATATTGCCTATTCTGGAAGATTGCCTATAATTAAATTTTGCCTACTGTGGAATCTTGCTATTGCCTACACTGAGGTCTTGGACAACATACATCGCCTACTGCATCACTGGCTTGGAACTGCCGAATTGGAAGAAATCTGCTGGATACTTGGACTCTATACTTTGGTTTGAATTGCGTTAAGTTAACCTGCGTTACTACTGCCTTACTTTGTGATCCAAACCGTATGTATCAATGAAATTTATCTAAAAAGTGTGTTTTTTAAAAGTATTAATTGAAAAGAAATTAAAATGGAAAATTTAACGAAATTAATCGACGAACAACGGTTGTTGTTAAGAAATTTGCAACGTACTGTAGAAGCATACCAGTCTAAAACTAATGTTACTCGTGGTTATGCTCAATGTGTCTTGGAAGAAATCGAGTCTTCTTACACTCAGTTTAAAGATATTCATAAACAGATTTTGGAAATTGTTCGCGAAAATTCGTTTAATATGAGTGACGTACCTTACTTCTCTGAAGACGTATATTATAATTTTCGAAATGAATTTTTATTGTTAAAGGGTCAGTTAGTTGATATAGTAAATGAACCTGTTAATCCTCATGTATCAACTATCCATTCAAGTACGTTTGCAAACTCAACACATAATAGAAACGAAACTATATCAGTTGAAGCTCGTTTGCCTAAAATAGATCTACCGGTATTTTCTGGAGACTATGTCTCTTGGATTTCATACAAAGATATGTTTGTGTCGTTAGTTCATAATAATCAGGCGTTAAGTAATGTTCAAAAGTATTATTTTTTGAGAAGTTCGTGTTCAGGTATTCCTTTAGATATTGTGAATGAATACCCTGCTTCAGACGCTAGTTATAGCTTGGCTTGGAATGCCTTAAATAATCGTTATCACAACAAAAGAAAAATTGTCGACATGGTAATGAAAAAGTTGTTTTCAATACCTTCTTGTAATGGCTCAGCTGAAAGCATTCAGATTCTCTTAGATACGACGCGTAATAGTCTTGCTTTGTTGCGCACATTAGGAGTCAATTCTAATGGTTGGGATGCTATTCTAATCTATATGTCCGTTAATAAACTGGATCAGCAAACTCGTAAGGAATGGGAACAATCTTTAAAAGCTTCTAAAGAAGTTCCACCCATTACTACGCTTTTTGAATTTTTGGAAACATCCTTCAGAACTTTAGAAACAATTAATGATTCTCATTCTTCGTATCAGAGTACTAAATCTAGAAGTTTATATCAAGCAATAAACAAAAGAGTTTCTAAACGTAATGTTCATATGACTGCAACTAATAACGATACAAATTGCCCTTGTTGTGAGAAGCGACACCCTTTATTTAAATGCTTTAAATTCGCAGCTATGTCCTCTGACAATAAGCGCAACTTTTTAAACGAAAAGAGAATTTGTAGAAATTGTTTAAATATCGGACACTTTAGCATCAACTGTCATTTAAAATCAAATTGTTAAATTTGCCAGCAGAAGCACCACACCACTGTGCATAAGGAATACGGAAAAGTAAATAGAGCTGATAATAATTCATCTGACAAGGTCATTGAAAACTTAGTTTGCAACTGCAATATTCTAAAAGATCAGCCTCAAGTACTCTTAGCTACAGTGCGTGTAGTAGTTAAAACACCCAGCGGTCTTTTTTATTTAAGAGCAATTCTTGATCAATGCGCTCAGGCTTCATTTATTACTCAAAATGCTGCTGAAACTCTAAAACTACAAGGTATTAAGACTCATGCTCAAATAAACGGTGTTTGTGGAAAGGATTACACTGCCACAAAACTAGTTCAAATTAGTTTGTCTTCAAGTTTTGAGCCTAATTTTGAGATGGTCTGTCAGACTTTTGTTTTACCTAAAATTACAGCTTATTAGCCGCATCCAATATATTCGAAAATGTTGTCAAGTTTAAAGAAACTTAATCTGGCTGATCCAAATTTTACTGAACGCGGTTCAATCGACTTACTCTTGGGAGGAGATGTCTACAGTAATATAATTTTACCTCAGCAAAGAAAATTTAATAATTGCTTATTCTTACAACTTACTCATTTTGGTTGGGTAGTTTCTGGGCCTACATCACAGGTCTCTTTTCCGAAAAATAATATAAATGTGAACGTGTGTGCTTTGGATAAGCAACTTCGTGCATTTTGGGAGCAAGAGGAAATAATAGAAAAGAGACTTCTTACAGAAGAAGAAGAACTTTGTGAGAAGTATTTCCAAAAGACCACTACTCGTGACAATACTGGTCGTTACACAGTTCATTTACCCTTTAAAGCTGCTTTAAGAGGATGTCCTTTGCCAATCTTTAATCATACTGATTATAACGCGCTTTCTCGGTTGAAGAATGTTGAAGCAAAATGTAAAAGGAATCCGATGTTTGGTAAGCTCTATGAAGACTTCATAAAGGAATACGAAGAACTTGGTCACATGGTCAAACAGGGTAGATACCCTCAGAATTTAGTTGAAAATAGTTATTTCTTGCCGCACCACGGTGTACTACGAGATAGTAGCACAACGACAAAGTTGAGAGTCGTTTTTGACGGTAGTTCTAGAAGAACATTTCAACCCTCTTTAAATGAGGAACTGTCTGCAGGACCCGCTCTGCAAAATGATCTTCCTACTATTATAACACGATGGAGACGTTATCGTATTGGATTCACAGCGGACATAGAGAAAATGTTTCGCCAAATCAACGTAGCTAGTGAGCACCAAATATATCAACGGATATTGTGGCGAGATTCTGATTCTAATGATATTAACATATACAATCTTACAACCGTAACCTACGGTACTAAACCAGCTCCATTTTTATCAATAAGAGTACTTCGACAATTAGCGCTGGTTGAGAAAGAACAGTTTCCATTAGCCTGTAAGGTACTCAATGCTGACACTTACGTAGACGACGTGATTTCTGGAGCTGATGATTTGACTCAAGCCCTAAAGCTTCATTCGGAGTTGTGCAAGTTATTAAATAAAGGTAAATTCAATCTACGTAAATGGTCCTCTAACTCTATGGATCTCATGGAATCTATTCTGCCTGAACTTCGAGCAGATTCTAAAGTTTTTGAAATTGAAAATGATAATTTTATAAAGGCTCTTGGTCTTGAATGGAATATAAAAGATGATTTATTTTCTTTTAAAATGAAATTTGAAAATAGTGATGAGAAGGTCACTAAACGAAGTCTTTTATCAGATGCAGCGAAGCTATATGACCCTCTTGGTTGGCTTTCGCCTACGACAATTCTAGCGAAAATAGAATTTCAAAACTTATGGTTGTTGGGAATCGATTGGAATGATTTTGTTCCAGAAGATTTAAATACAAGGTGGATCGAATATAGACACAGTTTAAAGGAACTGGAAAAAATAAAAATTCCTAGATGGATCGGACTTTCAGCAACTAGAAAAGTTGAAATTCACGGATTTTGTGATTTTTCTAAGTTTGCGTTTGCTGCTGCTGTTTATGCTAAAGTCATTTTGAATAATTCTAGTGTGAAGGTAAACTTACTACAAGCGAAAACTAAAGTTGGACCACTAAAACGACTAACTATACCTCGAATGGAACTCTGTGGAGCAACATTATTAGTCAAGCTTGTTAGCAAAATAACCTCTTCACTTGATAGCGAAATTACTAACATTTTTTATTGGACTGATAGCACAACAGTACTTTCATGGATTAGAGGCCAGTCATCTAGATGGCCAGTTTATGTTGGAAACAGAGTAGCAGAAATACAGAGAAGATCAACGAATAATCAATGGCACTACATTTCAACACGAGATAACCCAGCCGATTGTGCATCTCGTGGAATATCAGCAACGGAACTCGTTAACCATGAGCTATGGTGGAGTGGCCCTAAATGGTTGTGTGAGATACCAGAAAAATGGCCAAAACAACCAATTTTAAAATTTGAAAATTCTGATTTACCAGAAACACGCGCATGTGTAAATGTACATTCAACTATTACGGAACTAGAATACCCCGAAATTCTAACACGATTTTCCTCTCTTAGCAAGCTAATACGCGTAACTGCGTACATATTTCGGTTTACAAAAAATTCATTATACAAAACAGAATCACAAATGACAGGTAGTAGTAAGATGACAGGTTTTCTTACCAGTAACGAGCTTAATTACGCCCGTATGAAACTTATCAGAGTTTCACAACAGGTTGATTTTCCGAACGAAATACTTCAGCTCAGAGAACACGGTCATATTAGTACTAATAGGACAGTTGCTAAACTGTACCCTTTTCTCGATTCTTCAGAAATTATTCGAGTTGGCGGTAGAATTCAAAACTCAGATTTAAATTACTTCTCTAAGCATCCAATTTTACTCTCGAAAAGAAATCCTATAACTAATCTTATATTTTTAGATGCACATAAAAGAACGTTACACGGCGGCTTAATTGAAATGCATTCCTTTGTTTCACGAGAATATTTCATTTTGTCAGCTAGAAATATAGCGAAAAAGGTGTTACGGCAGTGTATTGATTGTTTTAAATACAGCGCAAAGGCAGCACAAGTTATGGGTAGTTTACCAAGTGTTCGTCTTAAGCCAGCACGACCTTTCAAGCATAGCGGCGTGGACTATGCAGGACCAATTATTATAAAACAATCAACTGCACGGAATTCGGTCACCACAAAAGGTTATATTTGTTTATTTATTTGTATGGTAACGAAGGCTATACATCTGGAAGCTGTGACCAGTTTATCTACTGACTCATTCCTAGCTGCATTTCGACGCTTTATATCCAGACGTGGAAGTTGTACCGACATGTATTCTGATTGCGGTACGAATTTTGTTGGTGCTCAGAAAGAACTGGAAGTTCTTTACAAAAACAAATCTTCTTTGCCTAAAGAGCTCGCTGAACTTCTGGCCTCTGATGGAGTTACGTGGCACTTCATACCACCAGCATCACCTAATTTTGGAGGACTGTGGGAGGCAGGAGTTAAATCTACGAAACACCATTTGCGCAGGGTTATGCATAACCGTATTCTTACATTTGAAGAGCTTACAACGCTTCTTACTCAAATCGAGAGTTGCCTGAACTCTAGACCATTGTGCCCTCTGAACAACGATCCTTCTGATGTTAACGCTCTTACACCGGCACATTTTTTAATTGGCGAACCATCTGTTTGTGTACCAGAAGAAGATTTACTTCAAATTAACATCGATCGCTTATCCAGATGGAAAGTCGTCGAGAAATTAAAGCAACATTTTTGGCGCCGCTGGTATCGCGAATGGCTTTGTCGGCTAGACCTAAATGGCTAAAGGTCTCGAGAAATGCTAAAGTAGGTGACTTGGTGATTATGTTTGATGAACGTTGTCCACCCGGACAATGGCCTTTGGCTCGAGTTCAAGCAGTACAGCCTGGTAGTGATGGATTCGTGAGAGTAGTGACGCTGTTATCGAATGGAAGACTTTTTAAACGTCCTATTTCTAAAATAGCCTTTCTACCTAATTTAGATACTCTTGGTGAAAATAATACTCCCTTAAGTTAAACACTATCGTGCTTAGGGGGGGAGAATGTTGGAGAACAATAAATTAATAATTATTTAGTTAAACGTATTTTTATAATGTAGCACATTTATATTATCATTTCTAATAATATTCTTAATGTACCACTGTACTTGCTATAATTTATCTATTATCTATCTTCTTTCTTTGCTATTTTCTATTTTACACATACATACACACATACATGTACAAGCTTTGTCACGCGATTTTCTACCTGCTACTAAGCTAACCGGTTTTTATACATATCCTTGTTAGTGTAAAGAACCCTTTTTTATTATTTGTTACAATTTTGTAAGAAAACAGAATTATTTTGGTTTGCCTAAATTTTGTAACAAATTATTATAATTCTGATCGTGAAAGCTAGAACATCACTGCCTTGCTGCTAATTGTATAGCTAGATCAGTAATTTATAGTCATACTGCCTTGCTGCTAATTTATATTCATTGAAAGTTAAATCATTTAAAGTTAAATTTATAATAATAAGTATTTTTAAATAATAAAATTAAAATAATAAATAAAATTAAAATAATAAATAAAATTAATAAAGTAAAATAAAACCTCAATCTTAAACAGTTGATTTGGAAATATATATTGTAGGATGAATTATAGATGATTTTATGCTTATGAACAGTTGTAGGAGATTGGATATATACTGGAGGATAATTTATAGTCGACCGTAAGTACAGATGCTTGAGATGGATATATATGAGATGATAAATTACAGTTGACCATAGGTACAGTTGCTTCCGCTTAATTTATTTGTCACCATCCACCAGCACTGTCCAAAGTAAAAAAGAACGACTCGCTTTCGTTCATCGCTTTTATACCCACGCCTTTACTTTTGGTAGAATGTTCCGTCTCGTTATTTTCCGTCATTACAGCAAAGTATATTTGTCCCTTTCTCAATATGTGTCTTTGTCCCTTTCGTCTACCTCGCCTTGCCAACTGCTAAATACTATCATTGAAGTTGCCAGACGGTTCTTTCCTTTCTTCTACTAACATGCATGCGTAATGCACATGACACGTTTGTTGCAAGTGTCCTGGAAACCAGAGAGGAATCAAAGAGAGAGTATTATTATTGACATATTCGACGTTCTTAAGAGTACAGGACTCAATACGCGCCAACTGTTTCGGGGAGCGGATCACAGGGATTCTACTGTTCGATTATGTCTGCGAACGCAAAAAAATGGCAATAGACGGATTTAAGCCCTTTAAATCTCCGAAGCTGGACGGGATATATCCGTCCCCCTTACAACGTCTGAAGCTGGAACACATCGAAATACTTAAGGCGATGTTTGTCGTCAGTATTCGGATGAACCATGTACTGTCGGAATGATTTACAGTGGGCGTGGTCTTTATACCGTAGGCTGGAAGTATCTCCCATAATACACCCAAGGACTCATAAGTCTGTCCTTCTTCTTATTGCAGACCATGGAAAGACTCATTGATGTTAATCTGCGTCAGACCCTAGATGGAAATCTCCTTTCCAGGGGACAGCACGCATACAACAAGAAAAGATCTGCTGATACTGCCCTACTTAGCCTGGCGTGCAAGAAAAATTCCTGGCACGCTGGCTACTTTCCAGGACATCGAAGGAGTCTTCGACAATGTGGAACTATGCGCTATATCCGGCACGTTGATAAGATTAGGTGTACAGACCACTATGGTGAACTGGACTACTATGGCTACTATGTGGGAAAACAATCTACCCACATTAGGGGGCTCAAAAATGACCAGAGCTATAGGGAGGGGAACTCCACACCACAGGGTATTTGCTTGGAGTCAACACTGTCTGGTTATGTAAACGAGTTGTTCAGCAGTAGTTAAACATGAAAGACATTAAAAAATGTTTTGTTTATAATGAGTCATAGAAACTTGTGGCAAATTAAAAATAGGACAATAAAAGAGGAATTTTAATATTAGATTAAATGAGAAGATAAATTATTATTAATTTATATAAAAAATAAAATATACCAAATAATTTAATGCCATTTGAAAGCATAAATTTCGTTACCATTCTACTTCAAAATGTCATATTCGTATAAAATGGGGGATACTGCAGCTCTATATCAAAAAATACCTTCGCTCATAACAATCGAATATTTAATTATATCAAATATGTAATTACTTAATTGGTTATTACAACTCCTCAGAAAGAATTACGAACCCAGCTTCTCATACCGCTTATGTAATGTATGTTATAATTTAACCATTAGTCCTACAGTTTAAAGTCGACTCCTCACTTTTATTTACTCTTAGAGTTTGTGCCCCAAATACGTCTTCATATTTCATTTTATTAGAGATGTCTGACCTATGGTTTGAACCGAGGCCTCACATCTAGTAAACCAACACACTGCCTACTAAACTACGGAGAGTTCAAACCTGAACAATAAATTTTTTTCTGATGTTGAGCGGGAATAAACAATTTGTATAGTTTTCAGTTTTTAAGACTTTTAATCTTGTTATTTTAATTTAAAATTTAAGAATTAATAAATAAAAGAATTGAAACAAAAATTCCACTTTAAACGTCTGTTCAAATTTTTGCTTAGTAAGGGAAAAAATACATAAAAATTTTTAGGCGAATTATGTAAAATTTTTAATATTATGAAGTATAAAATAACAATATATGATGAAGTATAATATCAAATAAAATTAGGTCCAATAAACTCACATACTCTATAAATTTCATATAACCGTCGGTTCGCAAGTTTATGTTGACTAACAGTGGCTCAAGAATATGATTGGACACTAGGCATGAGATTATTTAAATGCCGATTTTTCAGACTTTAATGGAAATATTTAAAAAAAATTGATGCGGATTTATAGATAATTAAAAAGCTTTTAAACAATGTATAATACTTATCATTTTTTATTTAAAAATACTTTTAAAACAAAAAAGAAAAACAATATTATCGAATTTCATGTTAAACGCATAATTGGACAGTCAAATAAAAGGTACTGTTTTAACACTTGGAACGAAAACCTTTTGCTTTTATTACTGATTCCAAACGTTAAGGTCGACACCTTAATAAAATTCTGGGGTTATGATGTTCCATACTCGCCAGATTCCTTGTTTCATCTGCTCCACTGTGCTGATACTAGACTTATAGAGCCTATGGGCAAGTTTTTCTCTAATATGCTCAATAATGTCGAGATCAGGGGCCTGTGCAGGTGTTCGGAGTAATTTTGAACAATTATTCATAAGCTGCTGTTTGGAAACGTGATTCGGATCGTTGTCCTGGTTGAAACAAATGTGTCCAATATATTTAATTTTTCAGCACTTTACTTCACAATTTATTTTAAAATGCCCATATGTTAGAATGAATTCATTTTACTGTCTATTTAATGAACATACCCTACTCTAGCACTGAAATCGCATCCCTCCACCAGTACCGACATTCCCACGTGCTTAAAAATAGCCTGAGTATTATTAGGCAAAAACTCACTATTTGGCTGACGCCAAACGCACTGTTTTTTTACAATATAGCTTAAATTTACTCTCATTTAAAAGGACTACCTGCATAGTGCTTATATAGTAACTACATATAGCTGTGTGAAATATAATAGTAGCGCTGTATTAAAAATATTTTAGTTAAGTAAAAAAATTAATATTTATTCAAGTTAAAAAAAGTTTGTTATTACACTTTATTACCACCAGTCTAAACTATTGAAAAATAAAAAAAAACTTCAAGACAAATATTAATTTTTCAAAGAAAACGATGCTAAATTGTTAAAAACTCAAAATATTTGGAGTGCAAAAAAATAGTAGTAGCATTATAAGACGTATCTGCAAAAAAAAAATGTTGCCATAAGTGATTACTTTTTTATGTTATTTTATTAGATAGACCTTAATATTTAGCTGAAAAGCCCTTATTGGCTATTACAGCTGCGCAACGCCAAGGCATTGAGTCAACTAAAGATCTGCAGCTCTCAATAGGAATACTTTCCCAAGCTGACCTCACTGACGCCCACAATTGCTCTATATTTCCCGGTTTATCTATAAAAACACCTTTTTTACATCGCCCCAAAGATGTTCAATGGGATTTAGGTCTAGAGACTGAGCCGGGCATTCTAATACCTCAATTTTATTTTCAGAAAACCACTTTTTTGCCATTTTACTGGTATGTTTGGGATCGTTGTCCTGTTGGAACACCCATTTAAGCGGCATATTATATTCTGCATAAGGTAGCATGACAGTTTTTAAAATTTCCACATAAATTGAGGCGTCCATGTTGCCTTTTTATTAAGGTCTATCTAATAAAATAACATAAAAAAGTAATCACTTGTGGGAACACTTTTTTTTTGCAGATACGTTTTATAATTCTACTACTATTTTTTTGCACGCCAAATATTTTGAGTTTTTAACAATTTAGCATCGTTTTCTTTGGAAAATTAATATTTGTCTTGAAGTTTTCTTATTTTTCAATAGTTTAGACTGGTGGTAATAAAATGTTATAACAAACTTTTTTTAACTTGAATCTTTACCTTATACCTTGTGTCCAATTATACGTTCGACCCACTGTATATTATTCAAAACACGTTTTGTTTCAGTGTTAGTGTACTAAAGCTGCTGAAAATAAAATAAAACAAAATAAAAATAAATCAAATAACGTTTAAAAAATAAAATCAAATAAAACGTTGGTATCGTTTTATTATTTTAACAGACAGAAGGTACAACAACATATTCATTCACTCTGCCATGCCGCAATACTTGCATACATTTGAGCCATTAGAATAATTCCTCAGAGAATTTGAATAATTTCTCGTTCACTAATATATAAAATACACGGTGGTCGTATAATTAAAGTATCCGTATTTTATTTGTCGTATTTTCAATATAACAGAAAATAACAATTTACAATTTTGTAAAGAAACAATTAAAAAAGTTTATTGGGTTTACCATATAATAAAACATTTATTAGTTTCACTTTTAGTGCAATATTTCGTGGGTTAACCTTTCTTTTTAATAACATTTCCACCTCGCTTTGCCAGACTCTCAATTAAGTACTGACAGAGAGATTGAGAAGTAGCCCTTCAACATATTTCGTTGTTTTTCCCAACTCATTAGTATTTTTGTGATATTTGCCTTCCATCATCTTCTCAACTTTAGTTCACAATCAGGGGATTGAGAGGACCAGTTTAAAATATTTATATTCTGTTACTTTAAGACATTTTTCACGTCTCTAAAAGTGCTTAGGGCTATTGTCGTGCATGTAACGTCATATTAACGGTAAATATTGCTGCGCGTATGGTGTCATTAAATTTTGCATAAAGTTTTTGTTAACATGTTGGTTCATTCTTAAACTTCATTTTAAAATCGGTCCAATACCATGCCAAAAAGATACGACAATGTTGCCGCCTCCACACTTAATGTTTTGATGGTATATCTGGAATTATGCTGTTGGACAATACTTGGTTCGCTGGACGCCATACATACCGTTTTCCATGTGATCAAAATATTTTACCAAACACTGTTTTGTTTTACAATGGGTCCGCTTTAGACGCTGTGATAACTGTGGTAACTTTCCTGTACTTTATTTTAACTCCTAAGGGCCATTATTACAACTTGCCTTTATCCTTGGGTTTAGTTAAGAATACCTTTAGCTAAAAGGAACTGTAAAGTTACCTTTAACTTACAAATAAAATAAAGTTAACTTTTTCAAAAATATGGCAGTGGCCGAGCAATGTCGAGAACATTGCTCAAATTAAACAAGTTTTGTGGCACCGACGGGCTTCTTTTTTTTTTTGTTGTATTTGCTCACTTTGTTTATATTTGAAGTTGCCAAGTTGAAAATAATATATATGTATGGCAAGTTCAAACATATACTTAACTTTAAAAGTTACCAGTAGAATATTCTTCCATTTAGCTCAACGCTCACTTCTACCTTATCGTCCACTTATAATAATGAAAAACAATTTGTCTGCCCGTTAAAATCCTCCCTTTAGTTAACGGCAACTTGTAATAATGGCCCTAAATGTTGAAAACATTTTGGTTTTTGTCATGATTTATTTAACCTACTAAAGTTTAAATTTACCGGTATTGTTGTGACCTGAGTTTTTTTTATTTTTTATTCCGAATTTTATTCAAATGCTTAAATGAATTTATAATGTTTTGTTTATTTCATAATTATAGTTTATGTATCATTTCCTGTGGTAGAATTTTTTAAAATTTTCAAAGATTTCGTGAAGTTTTTATCGTAAATAATACATTATCTACGGTATTTGAGAAGGAAATGAATGTTAAGTGTTAAATGAAAGCAAAGAGGTTGAAGTTTCTGATCTTGGTTTTCCTGCTGCTGAAAAAAGGTCGTCTTATGAACTGACGAATGTATTGGCAACAGCCAAAATTGTAATGTACGTCTCAGATAAAAGAATCATTCGCTTTGAAAAAATGCTAACCGCGAGTAATATTGTCAAAATGCTAGCCTATTAAGAACATCTTCGAAAAATGGGTTGAAAATCATTCAGGTTTTTATAATACCAATGATTTTGTTCCTGTAGAGTAACTAATTGAATTACATGGTCCTTATAAACTTCGTCGTCCACCGATATCGAATTGGCAGATTTATATTCAAGGCAACGCTACGTTTGTAATGTGTTTGCTGTGCTGTGGTAATACGCTAACGAAAATTTGTGCTAAATCTGCTTAGAAAACTAAACATCTGAAGGCAATGTGGCCAATGTGGGGGGTGGTTCTTGCCGATTATCTGGGCCTTACGCGCACTCACATATATAAAAAATGCATACCAGCTTTAGATTAAAAAAACGAATCTAATCTATCAAAAACCTGCTGACGGACCCGAAACTGAAACGAACAACAACGGAAACCAAACGGGGAACAGATACCTACTAGGGTTACACTAATTCTATGAGGAGAGACTGCAGATGTCATTGCAGCTCTACAGCCCACCCACAGGAATCCAAAGGGTCCCACCATGACAGTTCTAGATTTTTGGAACTATCCCAAATATCAACTTCCACTACGCTTATCCTACCACCATCCTATTGACTTACCTTCTTCCTGCGAATATTCACTCATCAAAAAACTCTAACTTTTCCAAAAATTAATCTTAAGACTTACAAAGAAGATACAATTTATTTACAATTAAAAGTATCTACATTCTTTTCCTGACGGTTTAAAATTTTCTTTTTCTTTCGTTTATAAATGTGTTTTTCTTTCCTTCCTTTTTTTATGGATATATTTATAGAGCACAAAAAAAACCCCTATAACTCAAGCTCGATTATACGGTCTGAACGCGCGCTTAAGTTAACAAATAGTCAAATGAAGGAGAAAACAAAAAAAAACCTATTTATATTCCTACAATATTAAATAAGCTTAAGCTTAACTATATATGTATGTACTTAAAGTTAATAAATAATAAAAGTAGATAAGAAATAATTAAATTTAATACAAATTAAATATGCTTAACATTTGAAAGAAATTTGTCCAAGTCTGTTAATTATGGTCAATATTAATCGAATACCTGTTGTCATCATCACACATTGTGAGTAAAGGATTATATAGTTACAGTTACCCTAAATTGGTGTATATTGGAGGATAATTTATAGTTGACCTTAGGTACAGTTGCTTGAGATGGTTATATATATTGGATGATAACTTACAGTCGATCTTAGGTACAGTTGCTTATGATAGATATATTTGGGATGATAAATTACAGTTGAACTTAGTTACAGTTGAGTTGATTTGGAAATATATATTGTAGGATGAATTATAGATGATTTTATGCTTATGAACAGTTGTAGGAGATTGGATATATACTGGAGGATAATTTATAGTCGACCGTAAGTACAGATGCTTGAGATGGATATATATGAGATGATAAATTACAGTTGACCATAGGTACAGTTACTTCCGCTTAATTTATTTGTCACCATCCACCAGCACTGTCCAAAGTAAAAAAAGAACGACTCGCTTTCGTTCATCGCTTTTATACCCACGCCTTTACTTTTGGTAGAATGTTCCGTCTCGTTATTTTCCGTCATTACAGCAAAGTATATTTGTCCCTTTCTCAATATGTGTCTTTGTCCCTTTCGTCTACCTCGCCTTGCCAACTGCTAAATACTATCATTGGAGTTGCCAGACGGTTCTTTCCTTTCTTCTACTAACATGCATGCGTAATGCACATGACACGTTTGTTGCAAGTGTCCTGGAAACCAGAGAGGAATCAAAGAGAGAGTATTATTATTGACATATTCGACGTTCTTAAGGTACAGGACTCAATACGCGCCAACTGTTTCGGGGAGCGGATCAGAGGGAGGCTACTGTTCGATTATGTCTGCGAACGCAAAAAAATGGCAATAGACGGATTTAAGCCCTTTAAATCTCCGAAGCTGGACGGGATATATCCGTCCCCCTTACAACGTCTGAAGCTGGAACACATCGAAATACTTAAGGCGATGTTTGTCGTCAGTATTCGGATGAACCATGTACTGTCGGAATGATTTACAGTGGGCGTGGTCTTTATACCGTAGGCTGAAAGTATCTCCCATAATACACCCAAGGACTCATAAGTCTGTCCTTCTTATTGCAGACCATGGAAAGACTCATTGATGTTAATCTGCGTCAGACCCTAGATGGAAATCTCCTTTCCAGGGGACAGCACGCATACAACAAGAAAAGATCTGCTGATACTGCCCTACTTAGCCTGGCGTGCAAAAAAAATTCCTGGCACGCTGGCTACTTTCCAGGACATCGAAGGAGTCTTCGACAATGTGGAACTATGCGCAATATCCGGCACGTTGATAAGATTAGGTGTACAGACCACTATGGTGAACTGGACTACTATGTCTACTATGTGGGAGAACAATCTACCCACATTAGGGGGCTCAAAAACGACCAGAGCTATAGGGAGGGGAACTCCACAATGTGGAGTACTCTCTCCTCTTTTATGGAATCTGGTGATAAATAAGCTACTAGTGATGCTGGAACGGAATGGATGTGCGACAATTGCCTATGCAGGCGATATCGTTCTTGTAATTTCCGGCAGATTTGTCGACACTATCAGAGATAGAATGGAACTAGCTTTGAGGAGAGACAGAGAACCGCTCCTGACCGCGGTTTGGATGTTAAGCCTGTGAAAACGGAAGTACTACTGGATCCTGGATAGGAAGCTGTCTTGGAAACCGAACATGGTTACAGAATCAAAGAAGCTTCCATTGCCGTGTATGCTTGTAACAGAGCCTTGGGGAAAAATGGGGCCTAGGAGTGGAGGATGATTCACTAGATCTACACAGCGGTAGTCAGACCCATCTTGACCTATGGATGTTTAGTTTGGTGGGAATCCCTTGACAGGATAACTAATTCGAACCTAATACGGCGACAGAGGAAGGCAGAGGTCTGCCTATATTATCACTGCCTTGCGCACTACACCTACGTCGGCACTTGAAATAATTTTGGGCCTCTTTCCATTTGACCTCTTCTGTAGGGACGCGGCGGCCAAAATAAGCAAGCGGTTCTAGGCGACTGGACAGTATCATGATTCGGATATTGGCCACACAAAGATCCTGAGGGAAGTTGGGGCTGTCGGAAGCAGTGACTACATGACATCAATCCCGGACAACGAGGTCTGGAAAAGTGGTGAGACCCACATCGTAAAAGAATCTGTGCAAATCTACAACGACGATTCGAAACTGAACGGAGCTGTTGGCAGTGGAATATTTTCAGAATCGGTTGTAATAGACCAGTCTATAAGGTTGCTGGACCACTGCAGCGTCTTTCAGGCAGAGGTGAGGGCAATACAGGCTGCGGAGAGAATTATTGGAGTCGGAAGCGTCTCCAAGCGGAACATCATCATACTTACTGATAGCCGGGCGGCTATCAGGGCTCTAGGTTTCAATGTAATGAACTCCAAGACGGTGTACGGCTGTTGCAGATATCTCAACAAGATAGCAGCACGACATGATATCCATATCATATGGGTACTGGGGCATAGTGGAATTCCGGGTAACTGCACGGCTTGTGAACTGGCCAGGCGGGGCACGACCGTCGAACTTTCCTATAAATTCTCGACTCTGGGCATCCCTATGAGAACCTGTAGGCACATAGTTAAAAATGCGATTGTCGATTACGTCAACGATAGATGGGCGGCCTCTGACACGGGTAGAACGGCACTTAAAATCAGACCACGCCGGATGAAATGGCGCGCTCAGTGTGGGTACGCATGCAAGGCGCTTTGGTCTTGGACACCTTGCTGATGATTTCTGCAGAAGATGCAGGGATGAGGAAGAGGAGGACATTATCCTTCACCTGCTGGGTGCATGCCCGATATTTTATTAGAGGAGAAAAAGTATTTAGGTTCTTACTATATGGATAATCTAGAGGAACTCTCAAGGATTGACATTGGCAGCTTAAGTCGCTTCATCAGTAGCTCCGAGTGGTTTCCAGACTAGGGGATAGCAGAAAACTCTGGTAACACAATGGGTCCTATGTCGCCTAAGTGTGTCCAACCGATTCTCTTAGATGGCTAACCACCTCTACCTCTAAGGGGTTCAATATTACCATCGAAAAGTTTTTTACATCACATGACCTTTCCCAGAAACAACGGTTGGTACCACCAGATTTTAGCCGGTATTCAATTGAGAGCGTTAATGATGCAAGTTACAATAAGCTGTCCCGTTAGAAAATTGTAGCCGTAAAAATGGCCGAAAAGTATTGGTGCTAAATCTCAAAATGTTATCATTTAGGAGAAAATAAAACCAAGCTCTTTACCCAAATTAAAATTTGATAATTCAACAAAAAAAATTACGATTAAAGAAATATAAAAATAAGAATAATCGACCATTAATAATATAATAGTAATAAATGTGGTGTAAATTTATTACTATGCTTAAAAATTTTATTGATTGCGCTAAACAATTGCCTGAATATTCGATTTTAATTTCAAAACTGATTATTTTGCAAACACCTTCTTGCAGTGACTTAATTTACACTTTTAATCTAATTAATCTAAACTTTTACTGTCTGCTCCATATGTACAGTTAATAACCAAAAGTAAATAACACTTATGCCATGTGTACCAAAATTTTGTATGCAACTTGTGTTTGCACAGTTTGAATCTAAAATAATGCAATTTAAACTTTATATTATAATTAACTAGACATACATATATATATAATATGAATATTATTTAAATTGTATTCTAAAATGTTTATTTAATTGAGAAAGGAGTTGTTTTTAACATCTTAATGTGCATCTACGTATGTACATATACTTGTGGATTGTATTTAATTTGCGATTATTACGCTTGAAAGTTGTTATTTTTACTATTAGCTGCACTAAGAGTAAATTATTCTAATGAGTCCGCCAAATAACTTTTTTTTGAAAATGCTTTAAAAAAAAACTACTGAATATTTTCTCGAATTTATTTTTTTTTTGAACTAACACTCATAAATACATTTATTTAAATCATAGTTTTACCTTATAATAATGCCGTAATATGTACAATGTTGGAAGAAATAATAGCAACAGTCGTTTTATTCTCAATAGTTATACATTTGTACATAAAGGTGTAGAAGAAGAATTTATCAATTAAACTGATGTTGAAGATAATAAGGTTAATAAAAAGCAGGAAAAATATTGGATGTTCAAGCAACATGGCCGGGAAATAACTTATTAAGGCTGTACATATCATCTATTAGTACAAGGGCTTCATTCTTATCCTTTTTTATATATACACAACCCCGCATAGTCAACGCAGAAGATAACACTTTTTTCTTTTTGAGGCGAATTACCGCGCTCAATATTTTAAAGTTGGTCTGAGTTAAGTTCTCGTTAACATAAAACTTTTCTTCTGAGGTGAGACCAATATTCCTAAGGCAGAAGAAAAAACCATTGTGTAGTTTCCTGTAGTTTGCCATAGATTTCAAGAAAAAATTCCTATCATATTGTAGACATCAATACGCCACAATAATGGCGGCATCTTTAGAATTCTCCCTACTTCTGTTGTTGTGATTCCTTAGGCGATAAATGGATTAAATGTTTGGTACAGGTTATTTATGATGTTATATATTTTATTAAATATTTCCTATAGATTTTCGACCTGGGACTATGGGATTTCATTGATCCTAAGCTCAGATGAATTCTCCTGTTGCATTATTTTTATTTTGAGGTCACTTATTTCCTCGTGCATCTTATCAACTTCTACAGCTTTGTTCTTAAGAATGGTTATTCTGTCAGTAATCTTTGATAATTTATTTTCAATTATACTGTATTTTTCGCGCAGATCAACAATTAACTCCTCTTTAAATTCCTTAAATTTGAGGTCAATGCTGTGCAGAAATTTTTTTCAAATTCTAATTGAAATATATTTGCACAAAGAGAGGCAAACATGTTCATTTGTACGAAATAAATAAGAGGGACAACTGTAATTGCTCTAAACTATAAATAAGACCGATAAAATTCCCAAAAAAATATTGAACAGGGGATAAATTTTGTTAATTCCTCTCAACCAATTTTCTAGCAGATGAGTAGTTTGAAAAGGATTATGACGGATTATTTTATCCTCGTCTTTTAGAGGTACCAACCACATTGAATATAAGCTACTGCCTCAACTTCTTCCAGTCCCCTCTTTTGCCATGACTTGTGTCTGGTGTAGTATTCTACATAAAATGTTGACATCTCTAGCTCACGAAAGGCTGCGCAATAAAATAAATAAATATCACAATTGATAGATAATTGTTATTAGTGGACATTATAGTTACGAAATCTTTATACTTTAATTGTAATCATGTAGTATTGGACGTGAGGCCACGGTTCAAACCCCCAGAAGCGACATCTCCAACAAAACAAAATACGAAAAAAATATTTCTTCGCTGACTTCTTCTCAGCAGATTTCTGACAAAAACTCTGAGAGTAAATTAAATTGTCATGAAAATTTTCTAAAAAATCTATCGTTCGAAGTAACGGACGTCCCCCGGAGGTATACAATTAACACGAACACAAACATAAGTAGTGTGAGAAGCTAGGTTGTAATTCCAGACTGAAGGGCTGTAATTGTGAATGTATATGATATACTTACATAACATAACATAATTGGTCATTACAACCCTTTAGTCAGTATTACGATCTAGTTTCTCACACCACTTATGTTCTGTGTGTTAATTTTTATACATGAGAGGCGGGACCTACAGTTTAAAGTCGATTCCGAACGACAGATATTTGAGAAGCTATTCAAGGCAATTTTATTTAATTCCAGAGTTTTTGCCACAAATCTGCTGAGAGGAAGAAATATTTTTTGATATGTCGTTCATTTGGAGATGCCTGACGTGGTGTTTGGACCGAGGCCTCACGTTTAATAAGCCAACACACTACCTGTTAGACCTCGGCGACTTAAAGTACTGAACGTATACAATTAAAATTGATGATTTAACTTATTATTTCCAATTTTTAATTGAAAACATTCTAGGAATTTAAAGCTAATATACAAAAAAACTACCTCACTTTTATTTAACAGATCTTAAAGACACAACATGAAGAGGCAACGTAAACAGCAGGCACTCTGCGTTATATTAAATTGTAATTATGAACATAACATACAAACGTATATACATATGTAGAGGAAACATATTTTTGTACTGTATGTATAAACTTAAAAGTTAACTTATTTTAAGGCAAGCAGTTGATCAGCGCACTACCACTTTTGTTTTCGAAGTCAGCCATTATGAATTATGTAGATGGTGAATATTGTGAATATTTATTATGTTCAAGTTGTGCTTTTTTGTTTTCATTTTAAACCCAATAACACTTTATAACTTACATTACATTTTGTAATTAAATATTAAGCTGTAACGTATGTAAAAGTTATAAATTATTAGTATTTTTTCTTTTAATTCTAAATATGTCAGAAATGTTAAAGTACATACGCTTAGTATTTCAAAACATTTTTCTTTTTTTAAACTCTATGGAAAGAAATGTCGTACCATATTGCAAGAAATATTTAATATATATGCTTAAACGTACAAATTCTTTTGGAATTTAAATATGCGAAAGGAAAGTTACGGAGTTGTAACGAGTGTAAGACACATGCTTTTTAGGTCTTTAATATGTTTAATTTTTCAAATATATTTAACACTGCATTTTAAACCGTTTTTTAGTTTCATTTATAAAATATTCTAATGCTATGTTAACATGGTTAAAATTTTGGGAAAATAATTTAACTTTAAAATTGTACGTCGTATTATTATTAATATTGTTACTAAAATGGAGAGGGTGTACATCGCTTAACATTAAAATCAGCAAAAGCTACACAAACAAATACAACGAACTTGTTACAAGTAAACCAACAACATCAGTATTAAAGAAAAGGGAATAGACAAGTAAGCGAGAACGCAACAACAAGCAACGTGAACAAAATACACAAACAACAATGAAGTCGCGATAGAGTTCTTGAGAAGACGAAACCCCGAACGTTCGACTTCCAGAACCTTCTTTAGACTGATTACGTGGGCATATAAAAAGGCAAGACAAAGCAGGCAACGAGTAGTAAGAATTCAGTCAATCTTGTGTGAAGACGCGTTGCATGTGAAAAGAAAAGTCGTGGTTTGAAGATCGCCGTTGAAAATAATTGCGTTGAAAGCAGCGTTGCCAGTAATTTTTTAAAAGGCTTTTTTCTTGGAAAAAGTTTTTTTTTTACAAAAACAACTTGTTTTCTACAGAAGAAGAAAGAAAGAAAGTAGTGCCCTCTATTAGTGTTTCTTTGCTACTTTAGCCTGGGATTAATAAAATACACAATATTTTATTTAAAAATTTAAATATTTCATGTTATTGTTGAATTCTAAATTTTTCGAAAAAACATGTTTTGTTAGAAAACAACTTTAATAAAAACTGTTTCGCATCTCAAAAAAATTGGAAAAAAGGGAAAACTTAGCAAAGCTGGTTGTAAGCATAGAAGAATAGCGAACCAGCAATTATTGTTGTATTCGTCAAGTTGTATACGGTGGCACACAAAAGTAGTGCGAATAATAAAGAGTTTAATTGAAACTAAACACAAATTTGTTTTTATTTTGTTTGCAATCAACGAACTCGTATTCTAAACGTTTTTAAAAAGGTATAAACGTAACAATATGCATACTATGTTACTAGTTATTTAAATTATTACACTACAATTATTACATTATTTTGAAAATTCTACAATATGTTAAGCCCAAATTATCAGTTGATACTACAAACATTTTTTTAACCACTTTATTATCTATTTTTTTGAATCAAATCATCATATTGAAGAAAAATATCTATTATTCTGCAAACGTCTACATTTCCCTCATCAGCAGGTCATACATACATACATATGTACATAATTGGTCATTACAACCCTTCAGTCAGGATTATGGCCTAGCTTTTTACACCACTAACGTTGTGTGTGTTAATTTTACACTTGTGTGGCGGGACCTACATGTTAAATATTTCGTTTTTCTTCAAGTATAATAACCCAACACACTACCTACTAGACTACGACGGTTATTGCTGTTATAGAATGATTTATTTTGGACTTGGATTGGTTTTCTGTGGGGAATTTTCTCTAGGGAATATTTAATTTCCGAATTGAATTGACTTAAATGCTGGCCTAAGTGAGACCCCTTTCCTCTGACAGAGTCCGCAACCATATCTTATCTTCTTAAGTATGTAGCGTACTGTTATGTGATATTCTTTGGTGACGCAGTCCTATTCTATCAATTTCATCTGATGAACATCTGAGTCTACTTCTATCTATCGCTCTCTAAATCGACTAGAGAGGAAATTTCCTGTTGTCACAGAGCAAATGAGATAAAATATTTAATGGCTCTTACAATATGCGACCCTTTTTATTACTGTTGCAACTCACATATGATTTCATTGTTAAATTTTATGAACTATAAAATATTAAACTTCCACATCTGCTTATATTTTCTACTTGTATGTGGAGTGTCTTTTGTTCCCTCGTTTGAGAAGACGGTTAAGTTTTCTTCTATACTTTCAATTTCAATTTGTACCTGTATGTATTCGTTTCTTCCTGTTGCTTTTAACTGTGTTCCAAAAACTTTAGCAGTAAATTTAAGCCATTTTTTTGTGCTACTTTGGATGTTTAAAATTGTTCATTCATGGATTCATCACACGCTATCATTGCACCTGCTAACCTGTTGGTTGCAAAAGTGCGGATGCCATGGACTTCAAAAGGGCCGTGACGTCAAATATTTGTTCAATAAGATAAAAGCAACAAGCAAAGCAAAGAAATAATTAGAAGATGAATAATCGTGAACAATTGTGAGATGAATATGAAGATAAAGTTTCCCAAATATGTTACATGTTTTGGACCATTAATAGTATTCATATTGGCCTCCACCTGGAGTTCGTCTCAATCGAAATGAATTATTAAATAGGGGTTTTTCGTCTTTAATTGTCCATTAGTGGAACACTCTGTTGTAGAGGTTGTAAAAAACAGCCACCGGGCATGTAATCCACGCACATTCGAACGAAGTCATCAAAACTGTCAAATCAAAAATTCGACGAAATTGGCTCTGTAAGCAAAAAATAATGACCCGATAGAGGGATCGAATTTTTAAAAAGATGTGGATCTTATTACTTTCAAATGCGTACCGGACACATGATGACTGCAGTTGTAAAACAATAATAGTTGGAAATATATGTATAAGAGTCATCAGTTAGCTTCAGTTAAGGTTTGGTGGTTGGAAGCGAAAAGGATGTCAAAAGTTCGGCCAAAGTTCTCTAAGTAATCGTTTTGCAGGCTATTGTAAATCCATGTTCCAGCAAAATTTAATGTCAGCTTATAAGGCCAAAACTGTCCAAACTAGACACCGACACAATTTTAATGCGAACAGTTTTAGAAAATGTGCGTGCATCTGTTGATAAAAGACCATTTGGACTAAAGGCATTTGTGAACATTTCGAATAAATACTTGCTCTTATATACAATTTTAATTATAACTACTGTTTCGTTTTACCTTTTTAAAAACGTTAAGAATATGAGTTCGTTGATTACAAACAAAATAAATATAAATTGGTGGTTAGTTTCAATTAAATTCTTTATTATTCGCACTACTTTTGTATGCCACCGTTTACAACTTGAATACAACAATAATTGTTTGTTCGCAATTCTTCTTTGCTTACAACGCAGATCTTTCCAACGGCGATCTTCAAACCACGACTGTTTTCTTCACACGCAACGCGTCTTCACACAAGCACTGACTGAATTCTTACTACTCGTTGCCTGCTTTGTATTGCCTTTTTATATGCCCATGCAATCAGTCTGATGAAGGTTCTTGAAGTTGAAAGTTCGGAGTTTCGCCTTTTCGAGAACTCTATTGCGACTACATTGTCGTTTGTGTATTTTGTTCGCAATGCTTGTTGTTGCATTCTAGCTTACTTGTATATTCCCTTTTCTTTCACACTGATGTTGTTGTTTACTTGTAACAAGATCATTGTATTTGTTTGTATTGCTTTTGCTCATTTTAATGTTAAACGATGTGCACCATTTCCATTTTCGTAACAATAAGTTAAAAAATTGTTTCACAACAATCTATAGTATTTAATTTTTTAGCATAAAATGTGTGTAACAATATTCATGACTTGAATTATTATTAATTATTTGATGTGATATTGCTCTGTACATGGAATGCGGTAAAAGTCTTCATGCGCAAAACAAAAAAGCGGATTCTATAATAAAAATTGGTAGAGCAATGGTCTTATAACACCATACTAAACTACGCATCATTATTCAAATGTGCAATGAAATTTTTAATTACTAGAACTCAACAATAAACCATAAACAATACGTAAGTATGGTAAGTAAGTTATAAAATACCATTAAGATTTCAAAAAGAATTCAGAAAAGCTCACTTGTTTATCATCTTCTCCATTCTTTAAGAGTCATCGACGTCATCTGCATCATCTACATCTTAAACATCAGCATCACTTCTGTGCTTAATATTTTGTACTCTAGTTTAATATGTAAGCGTGCAGCAATTTATGATTGTTATGCTTGTCATATAATTGTCTTGCTTGTTTTTTTTTTTTGTTTTGCTTTTTTTTGCTTTCTCAAGAGTACATTTCCTAATAGCTGTCACGTCTGCTCAACACTTTTTGGTTGACAGAGTGTTTGTAATCCGTGAAACTTAATCGTGATATTATATTCTAAATTATAAAACACTTGGAAATCTGCAAATGCATTCACATGTTTAATAGTTTATGAGAATAAACTGCTGAAAAATGTGACAGTGTAAAGCAATTTATACTGAGTAAACAAAAGGAATTACGTTTGAATTAAGCATAAGAATTATATCGTTAGTCTAATTCGCAAAGGTGTTAAGTCCCTTTTTTCAAATTTTACAGGAGACACAAAAAACATAGTAGCTTTCTCAGTTTTTAATATTTTTAAACTTTTTAATCGCAATTATTTTTACAAAATAGCTTTCTTTAAAGGACCCAGATCAAAAATTAACAATAATTATTAAATAATATTCGTGGAGTTAGCACGTGCTTTTAATTTTTTTCGTAGTTTTGTGTACTTAGAGTTTTTGCAAACCACAAAATGACATTTTTGTTGTTATAAAATATGTATTTTGTATAGTATTACCGTTTGGCATTAAAATCTCAATTTTGGAAATAAGTGGACTTAGCGTCTTTGCGTATTATACTAACGATATGTATATGATGCGTATGCAATTTAGATGACTGTAGATGGAAAATGTACAAGTTCTTAATAAACTGTATTTATTGAAATATCTATATCTCTCACCATTATTTAAAAGAAAAAAATTTAAATCAGTTATTTTGAATACTGTAGTAAACATTGCTTTAAAACGTGCTAACAATACAATTCGTCTTAAAACTATGTAATGTACACATAAAAACTTTAAACTTATATATGCCAACAAGTCAAATATGTATCGATAAAAAAAATCGAAATAAAGCTGGTCAGCAGGAGCCTATAATTGCCAGCTAAAAGCCGGTAGGGGGAATCTGTGAACTAGTTTAGACGTCTCTGTTGCATTATAAAATCATTTTTATAAAGACTCCCTTACTCTACATACACACATACATAATTATTGGCCATTACAACCCTTCAGTCAGGATTACGGCCTAGCATCTCACACCACTCATGTTGTGTGTGTTAATTTTACACATGAGTGGCGTGACCTATAGTTTAAAGTCGACTCCGAACGCCAGATTTTTGAGAAACTTTTCATTGCAATTTTATTTACTCTCAGAGTTTTTGCCAGAAATCTGCTGAGAGGATGTCGCCGAAGAAATACTTTTTGTATTTTTTTTATGTCTGGCCTGGGGTTTGAACCCTACTCTACTCTACGTTGTCCAGCATAGTATAGCTACAAACAAAACAAACACCTACTGTACTAATAAATTGAGAAATAAAGGGTATTCATTATTTTTACTTAATAAATAGGTTTCTCGGATATTTAATATGACATCTACATACATACATATATGCAAGAAAGTTGCACTCAATACAGCAGAGATGCTAGTGTCTTTAACTGAGGTGAGTACTAGATTATGGTATCTTCAATATGTATATTGACACTTCGGTGGTTTCGCTATCAATGATAACACTATAGAGTATAAAGCCGCTCTAAAGGGCTGTTGAAAGTAGTAGTAGTTGAAAGTTTTATTGAGAAGACCATCCGTTACACTAACAGTTAATCCCTGAAGGTTCTTGTAACGTTAGTGAAAACGCATAATTTTTTTTAAACCCAAACTATTCCTTTGAACATGTCCTTAACTCTAAACTTAGGATTTCTGGCGTAAAATATTTCAAAAAATATAATAAAAAAGGTTTATTAAATGGTTTATTAAAGGATAAATTAAAAAAAATGTATAAAAAAACTAATTTAAGCTTTACAAACTTATTTCTTCAAAAATTAAATATAATCTCTGATAATATAGTCAAAGGAATAGTAGACTCAAGTAGTCGCCGTAGTCTAGTAGATAGTGTGTTGGCAGACGTAAGGCCACTGTTTAACCCCCAGGTCAGACATCTCCAATAAAACGAAATATGAAAAAATATTTCTTCGGTAAATGCCTCTCAGCAGATTTCTGTCAAAAACTCTAAGAATGAATAAAAATTGCCATGAATAAGTTTCTCAAAAATCTGACTGAAGGGTTGGAATGACCAGTTGTGTATGTATGTATGTACGGTAGACTCAAACACGAAAATTTGCTTGTATTTTTTTTTTTTTGTTCATAAACATTTGAAATACAATTTACTGCACTTTTTAAGCATATTTTAGTGTGAAATAAACTTATTTAATAAGTTCTTCTACATAGCAACATTGTTGATAAGCATTAATAAACTGTATACATGTAGGAGAAAAATGTTTATAATATTGTCTAAATGTTTCCCAAAATTTTTATTGTCATATGAGCCGTTCAGTGCACAAAGTGATTAACTCCACTATTTGGAAAATCTTAAATTTAAGTGTCAAAAACTTGGATTAGTCATAACTTTTTGTATTTATTATAACTTTCCTGAATAGTAAAGATTAACACAATTAAATGATAATTTTTTTTGGGCCATTGAATAATAAGTAATTTATTTCAGAAGACAGTTAGGTTAACTTCATACTCTTATGTAAATCATTTCAATAACGCAATTCAAATGCACCACTAGCAACCATTGAATGATATCAGCTATCAATTTGCAGTTACTATAAATGTTTTGTCCAACTCAAATACACTAGCAAGCGTTTCATGATAGTGTCAAATTTTAGTGCCTTCGTACCAGAATTAAAGTAAAATAAGTTAGTCAAGCACAGGATCCCGTAATTGTGAAGTGGAATCAATTATTTTAAAAATAAAGTATAATTGGATTTATTTTAACTTCTATTATATCAATATTAATCAAAACATACAAAAAAAAGCACCATTTAATCTAATCCAAATGACGCACCAAGATTTTTTTCAACAAAACCTTTAGCTAACTCAAACATTAAAGCAACCGTTACAGGGTTTCCCGTAAATTGGCTTAAAATACGTTGCATAAAGTTAGAAAAATCAAAACCCCATCTCATACAATTCAAATATGACTCTAATTAAGATTTAGAATTAACATAAGGAAATCTGTATCAGGTAGGCCACAAAGTATGAAAAATGTAGATCAGCCTTTATTATATCCTAAAGGCAGAAATGTGACAAGGAAAAAAGGAGAGACATGATAGATCTGCTTAAATTTATTCCTCCTGTTAACCATTTTAAAAACTTTAAAAGAACAAATCGAAATGACGAGTGATCTGATGACGAATACATTATTTATACTTCTGATAAATTAATCAAAAATAATATACTATAATAGCACTGTAAACACTCATTTTTTAAAAAACAATTTACATTATTTCATCGCATTACTCAACTTTTTGTTTTATGGAGTTAATCGATTTGTGCACTGAGCGGCTCATATGTATCTAAGCTTTGGTTATTTTTATGACAGCTGATATTAACGCAACATATTTATGTATAATATTTACTGATCGAATATACATTAAGTTGCTTATGCACTATGAGGTGGGTGCAAATAATTTTAATAAGAACTAAAAACCATTTAATCGGATTTTTTCTTTTTTCTTTATTTTTATTTTATTTATGGATTTTATTTATTTACTGCTGTAATGGCGGCTCAGATATTTTTGGTCTTAACGCATATCGTGAAAATAAAAGTTATAGCCACCCAAATGACATTTTTTCATCCGAAAAAATTACTTTTCGCCAATCGTTTTCGCTTAATTGTCTTTGAACATCACATGCCATATGATCTTTGGCAAACTGAAGGCGCTATGGTTGACGGATTGCATTTAATGGAGGTTTTTTCTTTAGTTTTCGGACTTGTAAATGTTCACTGCTTAAAATAACGTGACGAACAGTAGATGTACTTGCTTTAACTCCTGTTAAATGCTTAATTTTAGTGGTAGAATGGGCTGAATTTGAGGCAATTCGAAGAATTTTTTGCTTATCCTGTGGTGTTAGAGCTGTCTGAGTACCTCCTTTGTAATTTTTATTACAGGTGTCATGATGTTTTATGTAATTCATTACCACATTATGACTTCGTCCTATTTGTCTATCGATTTCGCGATAAGAATAATTTTCAGGATGGTAAACATCAATTTTTACCATTTCCGACGAATTTAAAGAACTCTTTCTTCACATATGGATTTAGATAACTGCAGTCACAAACTGTGATTTTAATTATATTTGGTTTTTATAAAGCTTTATTACAACAGCCTACTGATTTACGTTAAAAATGCACGTGGTTCTATTCTGTTGAACCAAAAAATAAATGAAAAATTTTATACTTGACTACAAAGAAAGTGAAAAAGTACCGTTATAATTCATTTTTATAAAATTTTTTGTGCTTAAATTATCATTTACAGTATCAACTATCTTTCTGCAAAACCAAATTTTTTTATTCAATCTGTATTTGCAATTTATACAGTTTTTTTACTTTAAAATATGTTGGTTCTATCCTGATGAACCGCAGTGTATATTCAAGAAATTCTAAATTAAAAACCTTGTATTCTTTTCAAAAATAATTTTGTTTAATCATACAATTTTATTTGGTTGTTATTTTATCAACTAGTTTGCAATTTATAAGTATGTTTTTGATAGAGTAAATGAATTTTTCCATGTTTTTCTTAAATCATATTTTTTGTATTTTTATTGCCAAACTATCTGCCAATGCAGTTTTTGTAATCAATCACATTTAACGTCATCTTACACGTTGCAGTTTTAAATCATTTTTTCGTGATAAGTTGACAAACAATACGGCAACATTTGTGGAAACAATCAGATTTCACCAAAATATTTTTCATTCATTTCATGAACACCGGTTTGTTGTACACGGACAACACTTTCATCACAAAATCAATGTCAGCATTTGTAGCTACGTTTGTGAGTAACATTATTATACTAAAAAACAAAACATAAAAATGGAAACATTGTATTAGTAATTGTATCGTTAATTGGTTTCCATATTAATAGTGGATTATAGTATTGTATAGTTATTCATCGAAATAATTCATTTAATTAAAACTATTGTTAATTATAGTGCTATGTATCTAGTGGGATCAGAAGGTGAAGTGTACCACAACTCATAAAACCTGGTGAAACCGTTAATACAGATAGCTACAATAAATTATCAATCTGAACCATTGAAATTCGACCAGAATTGGCCAAAAGGATACACTCAAAGTATTAGACCGGAAACGGCTACTCCACCCTTTGTATTTAGCAGACTTGCTTCTTCTCGACTACGATTCCTACCAGGAAGTCGAAAATTGCGTGATTAACTAGTTTGCTTTAAAAGGTGAACAATTTTATTGGCGTGAAATCCACTTATTACATGAAAGTGGAAAAAGTGTGTAGCCAGATATGGCCAATACTTTGAATAAAAATGTGAATTTTTTTATTAAAAATTTGCTGTTTTATTTTCACCAAAAAACGCTCAGTTTACACCTGCACTCCTGTAGAATCGTAGTCTAGTTGCTTTTCGGAGACATTGTTCTATTGTTACGTTTTTACCTTTTTAAAAACGTTTAAAATATGAGCTCGTTGGTTGCAACAAAATAAAAACCAATTTGTGTTTAGTTTCAATTAAACTCTTTACTGTTCGCACTACTTTTGTATGCTACCGTTTATAACTTGACGAATACAACAATAATTGTTTGTTCGCTATTCTTCTTTGCTTACAACGTAGTTCTCTTTAACGGTGATCTTCAAACTACGACTGTTCTATTCATACGCAATGCGTCTTCACACAAGACTGACTGGGGTATGGAAAGGTATGCCTTTTAGATAAATTTAAAGTGATGTTGAAGCAAGTTTTGGGAGAAAACGGACTAACTTAAATGCTTCAACTGTGGCAAGGTTGCTTATTTCCAAAGAAACTGTAATACCCGTCTCAACAACAAGACGACGTGCCATTGCCACACATAAGGTTTCCGATGAACACTACGTTGAAAGGAGTAGTCCCAAGAGAAGGCGCGGAAATTGTGAGAATAGCGATGATCATCATGTGTCGAAAGCACAGAAAACAGAGGAAAGACTACAGACATAAAAGCTAAAGAGGACGCAAGAAAATTTAGGACAATGGTCCCGAACTCTTGCCAATAACAAGACGAAGAGGCATAAAACATGGGAGGGTGATGCTCTCTCACGCCGACCATTTAATTTGGAGCGTAATCATTATGTGAAGGCTGCGAAAAGGAAGCAATCATCAATATCCGGCTAACGCAGATCTATGCCAACGAAGACTCGTCCGAAGCACAAAGAATTGACCCAATATTGTCAAAGATTATAGCGGCTGAGGAAGAGGACAAATGGCCTGCCAGAAATGAGAAAGCCGCAAAAAGTCATCTGGGACAGTTTAAAGTTGATAAATGGGTGCTTATATCGACATTGGGAAAGCGCTTATGGCAAGACCTCATCCAACCTATTAGTAGTGCCTTCCTCCAGAATGAAAGAAGTGTTAAAGGAGTTCCATAATGGAGCTAGTGGAGGACATCTTGGAGTGACAAAGAAGCTGGAAAGGCTACAACAACGACTTTATTGGGTTGGATGTCAACATGCAGTGGCGGATTGAATAGCAAACTGTATTCAGTGTATTGCAGCTATAGGTCCAGTAAGAAGAAATCGAGGTCAGCTGCCACAATATAACTCGGACGCACCTTTCGAGCGGTAGCGATGGTCATAGCTGAAACCGATATGTTCTCGTCGTGATGGATTATTTCAGCAAATAGCCGGAAGTGTATGCCATACCCAACCAAGAGGCGAACACCATAGTAAATTTTTTTGTGAACAACTGGGCATGCGGGGTTCCACTAGAGCTACATTTCGATCAAGGCAGAGTCAGCTCTATTCAAGGAAATGTGTGAGTTATACGGTATTAAGCAGACTCGAACAACGCCGCTTCACCCAGAATCAGATGGAATGGTAGAACGATTTAATCGAACCCTGGAGGAATATTTGCGAAAGGTAGTGAGCGAGCAACAGAAGGACTGGATGAACATATTCCGAGGTTTCTCCTGGCGTACCGATCTGCGGTCCATGATTTAACATCTAGATCACCAGTCAACTGAGATTAAACTGCCCGGTTACTTAGAGTTTGGTGTTAAGCCCGCCACAGAGAGGAATGCCACATACGCTGGAAAAGAAGAAAGCCTGAATGACCTTCATGAGTTTGTGCACACCCGTATAAAAATGGTCAGTGATAGAAAGAAAGACAGGTATGATGCTGCAGCAAACACGGAAGGCTTCCATGAGGGACAACTGGTTCTACTCTATAAGCCAAATCGGAAGAAAGGATTATCCCTCAAGCTACAAACCACCTGGGATGGACCGTACAAAATAATCAAACGGTTAAACGGTAATCCTGTACAGAATACAGAAATCTAACAGCCCCCGAACAAAAACGAAAGTCGTATACATAGAGCGACTGTCAAAATATGGCAGAAGAGATAATGAGCCTATTTGGGACGAGGAGGCTTAAGTGGGCGGCAGTGTTAAGAAACTGAAAACGGTGTACATCATTTAACATTAAAATGAGCAAAAGCTACATAAACAATTACAACGAACTTGTTACAACTAAACCAACAACATCAGTATAAAAGAAAAGGGGATAGACTAATAAGCGGGAATGCAACAACAATCAATGTGAACAAAATACACAAACAACAATGAAGTCACGATAGAGTTCTCGAAAAGTCGAAACCCCTAACGTTCGACTTCAAGAACCTTCATCAGACTGATTACGTGGGCATATAAAAAGGAAAGAAAAAGCAGGTAAGAATTTAGTCAGTCTTGTGTGAAGACGCGTTGCGTGTGAAGAAAACAGTCGTTGATTGAAGATCGCCCTTGAAAAGATCTGCGTTGTAAGCAAAGAATAATAGCTAACAAGTAATTATTGTTGTATTCGTCAAGTTGTAAACGGTGGAACACAAAATTAGTACGAACAATAAAGGCTTTAATTGAAACTAAACACATATTTATCTTTATTTGGTTTGCAATCAACGAACTCATATTCTAAACGTTTTTAAAAAGCTAAAAACATAACAGTATTATAACACCCAACCTTTTTTAGTTATTAAGATTTTTAAATTTTCGGTTTGAGGTTTTCCGTGCTCCTTAAAGGGTTATAGAATTTTCTGGTTATGAACATATATAAGCCATGTTTTCCACAAGTCTTTTATCTCTGCACGGATATAAAGCTGTATTTAGATATTGCCACAAAATATGTTAGAAAGTCATATGACTTCTGAAAAATAATTTATAGACATGACCACAAACAAAACACTACGTTGCAGTCAAAAAATTTAAAGGCAACCGTTAATCATGGCCACTGTGAGTACCGAAAGTCTTATGTAATGGTTAACAAATTAAATTTTACAAATATTTAAAAAAACATATAAGTGCTATAAATTTGGCCTTAGAATACCATTTTCCATCCTTTCCCGACAATGATCCGATTCACTTATCGAAATAATAAATTTAATGTTAAAAAACAATATCAGACTACAGATTCAAACCGCATAAAACATTTATGGGGTATTTTGAAAAAACAAAACATGCAGCACACAATAGCTAATAAACAAATGATCCAACATACAATTCTAACAGATGGGTGAAATATTGGCACAAATTTCACACTAAAGCCATTTCGTTTTTAAAAAACCTGTTATTAAAAATTAATTTCGAATAAATAAATTTAAATATCCATTCAGATTTTTGTATATAAAATATAAATGAAACTTTTTAAACAAATGATTTGTGGCCTAAAATTAACTTTTAAATCCAGTTTACTTTATTCAAAGGTGATAAGTTGTTTTCGAAATGTTATGAAAATAGCCTCTGTCATCCTGATGTAGGGACAATTGTTTGAGTAAGTATACATATCAAATACTTTTGCAACCTATTTATGATAGAAAATGGTTGTCTGCATATTTCTGGCACAAGTTTCGATTATTCACTTCGATTAGCTTTCATCAGTACATAGAGATTTCTTTATGTTTTTACCCTTTTAAAAACGTTTAAAATATGAGTTCGTAGATTGCAAATAAAATAAAAATAAATTTGTGTTTAGTTTTAGATAAAATCTTTATTGTGCGCACAATTCCGTGTGTCACTGTTAATCTAAACAACAACAATTTGATTTGTTTGTTATTCTTTTTTACACTCTTCTGCGTAAATACTAAAACTTGTTCGTTAGATTTTTACAACGGAGATCAAACCACGATTATTGTCTTCAAACACACTGCGCCTTAACATAAGACTGACTGAACTTTTACTGACCCCGTTGACTGCTTTGTTTTGCCTTTTATATCGCAGAGTAAACAGTCTGATGAATGCTCTTGAAGGAGAACGAATTTGCTTTCCCAAAATCTCTATAAATGTAAACATGTTGTTTACGTTATTGTTGTTTGTGTATTGTTTTTACATTGTTTATCCCTTTTTATACTGATGTTGTTGGTATATTTTGTTTACTTGTTTACTTGTTTACTTGTTTATCATGTAAACAAGTTCATTGTTTTTGTAGCTTTCGTTTGTCTTTTTAATGTCAAACGATGTAATACCATTTCCATTTTCGTAACAATATGAAACACTCATTCAACCTATTTACGATAGAAAATGGTTGTCTACATATTTCTGGTACAAGTTCCGATTAGTTTTCATCAACAAATAGAAATTAAATATGTATATAAGAATATATGAATGATTACTTTTAACAGTTTCCTTGGGACATTAAAATCTAGAAAAGTGCTAAACGAAACAAAAAAAATCAACGAACTTAAAAGCACAATTAAATTGATGGTACAAATTTTATATTCTATTAAAGTTTTGAACTTATTTTATTTCATTTTCAGTCGTGTTTTATTCTTGGTTCTTTTCGCGTAATTTTTAGTTCAAAGATGGCAATTTCATTCAACCATTAATCAATGCTGCAAGTCAAAGTTTATGTGCCAACCAGCAGTTTATTGTTAAGAACGAGACATTTAAAAAACGACAACTTTCCAAAAATATTTAAAAATAAAAAAAGCTTTTCATTTCTAGTCCGTTAGTGGTTTTTAAACCAAAAGAAATATGGCCTCTACAATGTAATTAGCCATGCAGATGCCAATAAAATTTTAAGAATACAACTACCATATCCCCGGCAGTTGACGTCGATGCAGCATTTCATGAAACAATACAGTCTCCCCTTTAGAATTCATGCAATGAATTCGTGATTTCCTTAACCAGACATCAGGGAATCATTTCAATCTCATTATAAAAACAAAACACATTGCAGTTTCTAAGTTAATTGTATTTATGGGAGTATCTGTATGCGAATAAGGCAATTAGGAAACGTGATTGCAAACTTAGAATTTCATTAGGGTATGTAGAAGCTAGGTCGTAATCCTGACTGAAGGGTTGTAATGACTAATTATGTATGTATGTAGGATAAAAAATAAAAATTGTGACTTTAAACAAAACTCTTTAATATAAATGAAGAAAAAAAATACTGTAGCAATTTTTATTATATAATATTCAAAGACAACCAAAAATGAAAAAATATGGCTGAGGAAAGGATTAAATGTCTAAGGTGAACACTTAAAAAGATTTATTGAACTTTTTTCCTTGTTTAGACCAAATAATTTGTACAAGAATCATCCTTAGATCCACAACTTCTGCAGAAGTTATGCTAGGAAATGGCAAAGCTAATGATATATTTTTCAATACGGCAGTGTCATGTGGGAATCGTAATTATGCTACAGGCGACCTTACAATTCAAGAAAAGAAGATGATTAATTCTCTTCTAGTTCTCTAAACTGAACGAAGCCTAGTAATAGTGCACTTGTATGGTACTATTGGGATACCGCAATACGACTTTAGGAATATTCCGGATAAAGAGAGTTGAGTGGTTCAAGTGGGGGCTTACCTTACACTGGGTAGCACACTGGGCCAACGAGTAAACTTGCTGTGAACTACTTGCTATTCCAACCTACACTTTCGTCTTTATGCCCATTACCAACAGAGGATATTTGGATGGCAGTGGACTTAGTGTTCTGTATCCTGTCCGAGCTCAACTGTATTTGAGGCTTCAGAAAGCTTCTAACACCATCTTCCTTCTAAACATTAATTCTGACCTTTGGGCTTGTCTTACATCTAATTTTTATTCCAACACATACTGCACTTGGAAGCAATGATTATGATGTGGATAATAATATTTTTTCTGTTGCTTGCACAGAGAGTTTTACGTTGGTTTGCACTTTTTTAACATATTGTTACGTTTTTACCTTTTTAAAAACGTTTAAAATATGAGTTCGTTGAGTGCAAACAAAATAAAAACAAATATGTTTTTGTTTCAATTAAACTCTTTATTGTTCGCACTACTTTTGTGTGCCACCGTTTAGAACTTGATGAATCCAGCAATAATTTGCTTTATTCGTTATTCTTCTTTACCCTTCTGTTCGCGTATACACTAACGAATGTTCGGTAGATCTTTACAACGATGATCTTCAAATCGCGACTGTTTCCTTCACATGCAACGCGTCTTCACACAGGACTGACTGAATTCTTACTACTCGTTGCCTGCTTTGTCTTGCCTTTTTAAATGCCCACGTAATCACTCTGATGAACGTTCTTGAAGTCGAACGTGCGGGGTCTAGCATTCCCGACAACTCTATCGCAACTTCATTATTGTTTGTGTATTTTGTTCACATTGTTTGTTGTTGCGTTCGCTTACTCGCCTATCCCCTTTTCCTTCATACTGATGTTGTTGGTTTACTTGTAAGTTCGTTGTCTTTGTTTGTGTAGGTTTTTGTTTATCGTTTTAATGTTAAACGATGGTACACCGTTTCCACTTTCGTAACTTTCATGTCCTTTAACCTTTTAACTTCATGCTCTTTTATGTTCTTCGAAGTAGCTCCACGCTTTTATTAGAATGCAAACAAGAAATTATTACGAACGATTTTTTCACTTATACGCTTAAATAAAAAGATTAGCGAACCGTATCAAAAACTTTTCAGACAAAAATATTTTAAAACTTCCAATACCTATAACACCTCTTGAGTTAATACGTATCAAAATAAAAATTTCAGTTAATCAAGATGAAAGTTTTTCTTTGTTTGAAAACTATTATTCAACAGCAGAATTTCATATATTTTTCCAATATTTAGTTAAAAAAGTTGTTGCAAAAAAAAAGAAAACAAAGACTTAAGTGTTTACACAAAAGATTTCGGTAGTAGTTTTTAACCATAATTTACGAAAATAATGAAAGTAAGAAAATAAGAAAGTTGGTCAATAAGTTGTAAATGAGCAACACTACTGCTAAGAACTGTTATCAGTCAATTAATTCCTATCAAAATTTGAAAAAGTTGCTTCTTTTCTCAATCATTGATACTTGACTTGGCTAAAAATTAAATGCAAAATATTGTATGAATTGATGACTTTATGTAACGGAAAAATGTGGTATAGAAATAAATGAATAAACATTTGATATAGTATAATTACTGCGCCTTACTAATGACAATAAGTAGAGCGCTCAAATTAATTTCGGGCAGATTTTAATTCTAAGCTTAATTTGAAAATTGATTAAGAACACCAACCTGACACGACATTTCATAAGCTGTATTTATTCTTAGCTTATGTACAACATACACAAATTTCATTTTTATTTTAAATTCTTTACATACTCGTACATACATACATAATTTATCATTACAACCCTTTTTCTCAAACCACCCTAATTTCTCAAACCACTTATCTTGGGTGCGTTAATTTTTATACATAAGTGACGGGACCCACAGTTTAAAGTCGACTCCGAACGACAGATTATTGCGAAACTTTACATGGCAATTTTATTTACTTTCAGAGTTTTTGCTAGAAATCTGCTGAAAGAAATTCGCCGAATAAATATTTTTTTTTAATTTCTAATAACACAACACGCTACCTACTAGATTTTAATCAAATATTTATTAACACTCATCAAAATGACTGGTTTTGCCTTATTAGCCTTAAATATTGACTGTGAATATTTTTTTCCAAAACTATGATTTTAAATGATTTTCATAGCGACAACTAAATACAATTAATTTGATAACTTATTTCTATCAATCAATATCACAGGTAAACATTTTTACATTATTTTTGATAATTTATTTTGATTTTGTGTCCACAATAAAAAAAATAGTTTTTGTTTTTGGTACTTATACCGCTGCCAGTCATTCTGATTGGTATGTTTTTCTATGACAGCGATAGATCTTTGTTTGGATATAATATATATTACCAATTTATCTGGCAACTCCCTTATTACCGATAAAGTAACAAGTGTATAACGAGGTGTATCCGAAGCAAAAGGTTTGAACAAAAAATGGGGTCCTGATTTTTTTTCTAAAACTATGAGTAGGCATGACTTTACAGAAATTTTACATTTCATTCGTTTCGATAAAATAAATGAAAGGAGCCAAACAAAAAAAAATGCGTTAGTGTCAACTGTTTGGAACGAATTTATTGTCAACAGCCAAAACTGTTTCAAACCAGGATCACTGTAATATTTGCTCCTGGAACAATTGTTCCCAACGAAAGCCAGATACAGGTTTACACAGTATATACCAAACAAACCAGACAAGTTTGGAACAAAATTCTGGCTGACATCTGAAGTTGAAACGAAGTAAATGGCTTTCCTTATCTATGAAAAGATGAAACACGAAATTTGACAACACCTCTTAGTGCATTTGTAGTAATGATACTACTGTTGCCTTATACCATGAAAGGTAGGACTGTAACAACTGACAACTTTTTTCCAGTGTTTCTTTAGCTTCTCAATTATTAGTCAAAAACACTACGTTGGTTGGTACAGTTTGAACAAACGTAACCTTCCAAAAATTTGCAAGGAAAAGAAGGATAGTATGGCTCGTTTTTCAACATTACTAAATGCTACAAATGAATGTACACTTACAGTTTATAAGAGTAAGCCCAAGAAAAAAGTTGTTTTATTGAGTACTAAACACAAAAGGCGTCAAAATTGATACTGACAGCAAGAAACTGCCTGAAACTGTGTCTTTTTATACTATAACCAAATTTGGTGTCGACGTCACAGATCAAATGGCATGAAAATATAGTGTGAAATCGGCATCTAGAAGATGACCACTTCAAGTATTTTTTAATATTTTAGATTTTGTCGGAATAAATTCCTGGATTTTGTATAAAAATACAACCGGAAAGAATATCTCAAATAAGAATTTTTTGTTTCGTTTGTCTGAAGAACTCACTTTTGATCATCAGTCATCAGGTCAAGAGATAGCAAGTGAAGCTGACATTCTAACAACTCCTCTTCCAAAAACACCCGCCCAATGCGTAAATGGTGCCAAATAGGATTGCGATAACAACGAAAGTTCAATAAATTACGACGTCTACAAGAAATTTGTTTGTGGAAAATGCACAAAAAAGTTTATATTTTTAAAAAATGTGACAAGCCATAACTATTTTGAATAAAAACTAAATTACAGATCTGGTCTTTTTATTAATTTTATATTTTACCAATACTGTTTATTAATTTGTTTCATTTTGACTGGTGTTGGTATAAATAGGTATAACAATTTCTTGGTGAATCTAGTGTTAAATTGAAATTACAGTAGAAATTCACACTGTGAAAAAATAAGGACACTATAATTTCTTTTAAAAATATTGGTAAAAAATAATTGTATATTTGCGCATACATATTATATAAGTTCTGTTTTTTCTGAGTGATTAAATTTTTTAGAGATTTCAAAAATTTCGAAGGCTTACAACATACATACATAGTAGGAAAATAACTACTCAAATCTCTAAGTGTCACATTCGTGTGCTTATTATTTTTCACATCACTGTCGATTTTAATATTATTGACTGAATTGAAGATTATACTATGTTCAGATATGCACTTTTATTGAGTCAATATTCGGTTTATTGACTACAATATATTAAGTGTTCAGACATAATAATATACGCAGTTCAGCTGGTTCATTTGACAACAAAACAGCTGGTTGTTTCAACAACATTGTTTTTATTTTCTTTTTTTGTTTTGTTCTTTGTCGTTGTTGACATTTGAGTTGTCAAATATTAATAGAAAGTGTTCGGTTAATTGTAATATGCTCACACACTTATGACAGTGCTGCATTTTAAGTTTTACTCAATATTATAACAATTTTCGTTTTTATTGCGCAATAATTAATTGAAATGAAATATTGAGCTCAATAATGGTGTTTATTGCGATTTACGCAATAAGGGTGCATATCTGAATACCGTATTACTTCCACGCCATAACTGATCTTCACATGCAGCATTTTATTTTTCTTACTATTACAAAAGACAGGAAAGGATATACGGATAGGAAAACTAAAGAATGAATTCTATCCGCATTACAGTGTGCGATCCAGTGGCTAATCGACCACAAACGAATGTGTTGTACTAGAAAGATGAATGTTTCTTAAGAATATACTATTTCCGGGTACAAGTTCCTTTATCGCGCGTAAGCAAAGTAAAAAAATACAAGCCACATTGCTGTAATACTGAAATAAATAAATAGTGTTAGATGCCTTACAGTTGTCCTTCGTCCTCTCCTGCACACACTCGAGAATACTCAAAATATACTTTAAGGCATCGACCCTTATATGAGAGTTGTATTCCATTCTTGGTTGGGTATAATAATTGATGCAAATAGTAAGGAGATCAGATGAAGTGAAGTATTTCTTGCACCGTCTTAAGAAACCGAGGGATTTGAATGTTTTTTTATACTTGAATGTACTGGTTCCAGCGAACATCAATGATGTTTATCAAGATCTTCTGATTTGCTAATACTCTGTTGGCACGGAATTCGAACAATTTTGAATAAAGAAATTCGTTGAACATCAAATTTGCTAATTCCGTTGATAAGTATTTTTTTAGTTTTAAAGATTTCATGATACGTTTCGCTAGTATAAAATATCAAAGTAAGTAGTTTACTACAGAAATTAACTCCGTTGAATGATAACACGGTGCGACAGTGAAAATACATCCGAGTAACTACCAAGTCTATGTTATTCAGTTAGTTGAGTAGAACTCAAAAATAAATTTTTTATTTTTCTCGAACCCTCCAAACTTGTTTTATTCGACAAAACCGTTTTTTTTTATCTTTTCACACAAAATTATTGTTACCCAAATATATTTGAACCTATATTAAAAATCCAAAGTTTTTTAAAAAGGGGAAAGATTAGCCTTTAGAACGGTTACATAAACATCTTGTTCAAACTTATATGTTAGGAGTTTTGATGGGGTAAACTTGGAAAATATTATTTTTTTCTCATTTTTTCAAGTTTGGTCATTCTTAATTACAAATTTTAACTAAAAAATATTAAGTAAGTGGCCACATTATGAAAGTGCATTATATTGTGACGAGATTGACACTTCGTTTGATAAAATTGGACAAAAATTATTAGTTATTATTTAAAGAGTGCTACAGCTTAGTCATATTTTTTATACTCGTATATGTTGTCTCATCAAATGAACTTTCATTTCAAAAATTTTCAAAGTGTTTGATGGGTCTTAAGTGTTTATTGAAAAATGTGTCCTTTTTCCGTTGGACCAACCAACATTGACTAATGTTTACGCAAAGCGAAATAATAACATTTGCCAAAAACGGGAATATTGGAATACTGTTGTTAGTCGTTCAAACGTGCAAAGAGCAAATTCGCAGGTAAACAATCAAGATCCATCAAAAATGTTGATAATTTTTGAAACGAAAGTTCATTTGATGAGAGCTGTTATGCTCTTTAAAAATAACTACGGTAATTTTTGTCCATCTGTATCAAACGAAGTGTCAAACTCTTTTAATTTTATTTTTGTATTTTGTCGCATAGTGTAATTAATTTTTAAAATGTGTATATATTTGTATTATTGTAATATTTAAATCTCTTTCTTTCATTCTTATACGAAGCTTTTTAATAGAATTTTTCATTATATTTGTATTTTATTAGTTTTTGTTTTTTGTGAAACGAATGCTTATTTAGTCGTAGTCAATCATGTGGTTTTTGCTGACATTATTAAAATTTATTGAATAAAATTGATTAAAATTGAATTTAAAACAATTTTGCATTAACACAATTCGCTGCTGTTTTATTTTTCAATAGTAAAAAAGTACGTGAATAATTAATTATTTTCACAGGAATTTCTTCCATATATAACATTTATAATTTCAGTTGACAAGAAAGAGTGTAAATTTTTATAAAATTTCGTAGTCCTATGATGAGAATATCATATCATATACTACTATCGATAAAGAACTAGATAGAATTTCGTGGCTACTGTCCCATCAAAATATATATTCGAAACAACTCAAACAAATACGGATTTAAAATATTGATGATAAGTGATAATAAAACTAATTTTCACAGTTGGCACGTCAAAAGTTTTATTGTGTTCGAGTTTCTAAAGATGCAGCAGTAATTGCTAGTGTGATCTTGTTTTGATGTCTTGACGTATTTGAATTGTTTCTGCGTGTGAAAGTGAAGCAGTTCCCCACAACTGTACAATGTAATACTATGTTGTATTTATAAAAGAAATTATATATGTATGTCAGAAGACTTTACTGTCTAATATCAAGCCTGAGTTTCTGTCAATAAGCCCAAAAGCTCCCAAAAATGTAGACTTAATTAGTGAACATTATTCCTTTATTTGAAATTTTTAAGGTAAACATCGAACCAGATCTACAAATTTTTATATGCGACTGTTAAGCCATTCCGAGCTTATTTATTCGAGTTGGTGTGCATATTTTCTTTTTGTATATAAATCTTATTGGAATACATTTTTTTCATTAAACTTTTGAGCTGAAAACAACTTTAAGGAATTCAAGTTAATGCTACCTTTCTCAGAATCATTTCTCATCAAACCACCGATTAGACATTGTAAATGTCGTTTACAAATTAGAGACAGTTTAAGGGTTCCAGTTGTATACCGCAATGAGTCATTTCTTCAAAGCAACTTGTACGATTTTTTTTCAAGAAATTATCCGAGCTGTTTTTGTTATGAGAATCTGCTACGTTGTTACTTTATACGAGTCATCCTTTTAGGTAAACCAAAACTCCCCACATCTATACAGTAAACTCTATTAAACGCTGACTTAGAATGAACGAAATTTGCATAATGGGCACCCCTCTTGGGATCTTCGTCATAATTAGAGGCAGAAGTATTTACGTCCAGGATTCATTTCCTCTGTGTCTACGCTGACATCTATATCTTTAACTAGGATTTATAGGTCCTTAGCACTTCTTTACTCTTATTTTCTCGAATTCAGTAACAACATGTCAGTATTATTGTTAGTGGTAGACTTGAATTATCGTTTCATTAATATAGTCACGTATAAAAGCCGTGACATAAAAATAATTTTCTTCAATAGCAGAGTATCTCCCTAAGGCATTCATAAGAGAATTCGATTCATCAGTCTAATTTATGAGTAAAGAAAACCTATTCGACGATTAGACCTCGTCTCTAGCCCTTCCCCTTTTAGCATTGTAATCTGTCCGACCTTTTCTAAATGCGTTATGAGCATACATGTTGTTACTTTTGTCAGAAAAAAATATTACGTTAATCGCCGTGAGAAGAGTTTTTCAGTGGTTTTCTTAATAGGCTTTGCTTGAGATAGACTTTTTACAACACACTTGTTTCAATTGGTGCATTTGCACTGAAGTCAGGCTCGATTTAATTGATTTCAACTTTTTATTCAATTTTATTAAAATTAGAACATTTAAGTAAGACAAATACCACACAAAATTGCCGTAGTCTAGTAGGCAGTGTTTTGGCTTATTAGACGTAAGGTCACGGTTCAAACCCCAGGCAGACTTCGGCTTATAACTCTGAGAGTAAATAAAATTCCAATGAAAAGCGTCTCAAAAATCGGTCGTTAGGAGTCGGCTTTAAATTGTAGGTCCCGCCACTTGTGAATAAATTTAACACACACAACATATGTAAGTGTTGTGATAATCTAGGTCGTAACCCTGGCTGAAGGGTTGTAATGACCAATTATGAATGTGGAATGGAAATACCTTTATTTTAAAGATAAAGACCCGTTGCACAATCCTAGTGGTAATAACGTAGGATGTTTAATTCTTCTATTAGAATGATTGTGTTTTATGTTGAAATAATATTTATGCCCCTTCAAAGCACATCTTCTTATTGGATACATTAAGAAAGTTTATATAGAAATAAATGTGGCAAACTATTCCAAACATAACTTATTTTTCTTATAAAAGTTTTTTCAAATTCCAATTGTCAGTCATTGGACTTTGAAAAGACAAACTCATTGAAAAAACTTTTAGACCGATGACGCTGAATTCAAAGCTCTAAAAGTATATGTAACCTGAATGCATGTGATATAAACTGGTTATCATAGTTATTCAATACAACTAAACTATAGATTACACGGTGCGACAGTCAAAGTAGATCCAGTTAATGACATGGTGTAGGTTGTGAGTTTTGTTGAGTAGAACTCAAAAATATTTTTTTATATTTCTCGAAATCTCCACATTGGTTTTATTTGACAAAAACTGTTTTTTGATCTTTTCACACAAAATTATTAATTACCCAAATATTTTTTAACGTATTTTCAAAATCTAAAGTTTTTGATAAGGGGACAGATGAGCCTTAAAAATGGTATACACAAACATATGGTTCCAACTTACATGTTATGAGTTTTGATCGGGTAAACTTGGAAATATGATTTTTTCTCATTTTTTCAAGTTTAGCTATTCTTGATTGAAAAATTTAATCAAAAAACTATAAAATAAGTGATCATGCTCTTAAACTACATTATCTTGTGAACACTTTGACACTTCGTTTGATTAAATCGGAAAAAATTACCGTAGTTATTATTTAAATAGTATAACAGTCCCGTTTTATTTTTTTTATATATGTACATATGTATGTCATCTCATCAGATGAACTTTCAGTTAAAAAAATTTTCAAAAATTATGATGCAGTGTTTACCTCAAAATGTATAAATTTCATGTTTGGGCGACGACCAGAAGTCAGCTAATATTTATGTTTTTTGCAAATCTTATTGTTTCGTTTTGCGCAAACGTTGGCCAACTTCAGGTGGTCGTTCAAATGAGGAATTAACACTTTTCCCGATAAACAATCAAGATACATCAAAAATTCTGATTTGTCAAGTTTACCTCATCAAACCCAATAGCAAATTAAATCTAATAATATATGGGGAATTTCGTGTCAAGTGACCCAATTTTTAAAATCGATGTCTTCCGACTTGGATGCAAAAATTTTCCAAAGGATATTAGATAGTTATTTCTTCAATCTTTCCAAAAATAATTTTTTTAATTATTAAAAAAATTTTTTTTTTTAATTTTTTTAATTTTAAATTTTAAATTTTTTTTTAAACTAATTTTTTTTAAATTAATTTTTTTTTCAAAATGGGCCCTTTTTTCTCAAAAGAAAGCTTATACAATTTCCTTTAAGGCCTTTATAATCGCTTAATGGGATGCGAGCAGGATATCTATCAAAAAAATTATTTTTTAACTCAAGAATAAGATTTTTCAATATTTGGCATAAAAACGTACTACCTAAATGATCTAAAAAGTATTCATTTGCATTCTAAGGACATTCGGAAATTAGTTTTTTATAAACAGTGTTAAAATTTGGTATTATAATTTAGTAAATAACGCACTAATTACTTACATAATTAATCTTCACCATGGCTCCCGCTTTCAAAAAGAAAATATTGACTTCTTTTTGTTGTAATCCCTTAAACAAGAAGAAGCACAGATCATCAGATATGCGAAATATTTCCGAAAACTTATTGAAAAAATTCCCAACGCTTTCAAAACGTTTGCTAATTGTGGATCGTACAGGAAAATGATGGGAAAGTTGGACACATTACCGGTTATTCCATCACATGGGTGCTGTAGAAGTTTTTGAACAAATAAAAAAGAAGTACAAAACGTCACAGAGTAGATCTGAAAGAAAAAGACCTAATAATGAGTGCCAAAATCAACAAAAAGTTGTTACATAAGGACACATAGTCAATTTAAGGCAATCACTGTAATCGTGCAAATCTTCTGAGGAATCATCGGTCAAATACTTTAAGTTGATTTCATTCAGCATGATGAAATTTTTGATAGGACCAATAGGTGAAAAGTTACACACATTTTGAAAAAACCCTGTATGACCAAAATGTCCAACTTTGGCCCCCTCTAACTCCGGCAGTTCTTGACTGATAGAGCTGAAAATTTTGGCCTACTATCCAATAGTACTAACCTTGGTGCAAATTTCATCCAAATCGGAAGACATCGATTTTTAAAATTGGGTTACTTGACACGAAATTCCCCATATGTATATATACACTAGCGAGTAGAAATGGATACATAATATTAAAAAAAATATAAACTTTATATTTGTACTTTATTTATTAAAATAAAAAAACACTTCATATGTTTAACATGCATTAACATTTATTTAGACTATCCTTTAATTAAAACAAAAACTTTTTAGTAATATTATTTCCTTTTAAATATAAAATACAGCTTAAATATTATTTAGTAGCATTTATCCAATTTTGCTCGTTTCGTTTCAAACGAAAAATTCAGTATTTTGTCCATAATCTTTTATTCTTTATTACTGATTTAATGCGTTTTGATAAGCTTTCTACCAGTTTTTTGATGGTTTCGCTGTTTATACTTTGCCACTCTGCCTCAATTCTTAGCCACAATTCGTTAAGGTTATTTGGAGGGTTTTCATACTGTGCCAATTTTTGTTTTACAATTGCCCACAAATTCTCGATCGGATTTAAATCCTGGCCATTTCAACGTCTGAAATTTTGTATTTACAATTTCTTACTTACTGTAATAAATACAAAAAATATTGGATTTAAAATATTTTGTTAATATTATGTATCATTTTAGCTCGCCAGTGTATGTATATCGTTTTAAAGGCCCATACCTCTCCATTCTAATAAAGATTAAATTTTGGACATTGGTTCAGAAATTGTTCAACAGGTTTGTGCGTAAAGACCAAAAAAACAGTTTTTGTCAAAAAAAAAAACAAGAAATAAAAAAAAATATTTTTGAGTTCTACTCAACAAAACTCACAATTTACACTATATCATTAGCTGGGTCTATTTAATTTTTTTTATTGTGTCGCCTAGTATTATCAACGGAGGTCTAACCATATCATCTGATAAATCTATTGTTTACACAACTTTTTAAACCCTGTGCAGGACACACTTGATTATGTGACTTCAACGCATATTCTGGTGTTATGTTCCCATTAAAAAAGCCATAATCTGTTATATTTAAGGCCACATGTCTACCCATGTAATCATAATGTCAAGTTATTCTCCAGAGAATTACCGACTTTAATAATATGCAATACAAATATGAAACATTAATTTATGAAAAACAGCAGCAACAGCAACCTTAAGGCGATATTAATCAAACGCATTGTAACAGCCGGGTCGTTGGTAAGCAAATGACAAAAATATTTCTCTCAAATATTGTATGTATTGTGCGGCCATTGAATGTTCCCATTCAATTGATTGTCTACGCATAATGCTTATCCTCATCTCAACCAAGAGAGTATTACAAATCAGCAACGATACCATCAACCTAAAGAAATTGAAAATGAATGGAAAACATCATTCACCAAAAACCTACACATCTATACTGTGATACAGACAGTCATTGTGCATTTACTATATAATCATAATCATTACGCTCGTTAGCCGGTAAGTCCCACGTTAAAACTACGCCCAAGCCTCGTTTACGGAATTTGATGTTGTTGTTGATGCTATATATATAATGAATGGATACGGGTGTGTACAAAGTAAAGACAACAAACAGTAGCTATGGAAATTTAATAAGAGAAATATGTTAATAAATGAAACAAAAACAATAAGAAAACCAAAATACAACAGAGAAGCCTTCAGAATGAACTAAATCCCAATAATTCAAATTACCGTTGAGGAATGCTGATCAACAATTTGCACAGTAATTCAAATGTAATGATAACTTTGGTAAGAGATATTAAGAAATTGCATTAAATTCATTTCATAAAATTCCGATTACAGTTCATAGCAGAGATCAGCAATGAATCGTTTTTTCGCTTCTCATTCTGAATATATGTGAGTCGACAATATTGAAATTTAACTAATTTGATTCATTCGTACCCACTACAACATTGATGATTTATAAGTATGAGTACAATGAGTATGAGTACAACGTTGACATCAAACTCATACCATTCGAAATATGCTTGATTCATAAGCCTATTCATTCAGATTCATAACTTTAGAAAAAATCGAATTATTCATCAAAACTTACAGTCTTAGTAGTTGTTGCATTTACAAAAAAAGAAGAAGACAACGATAGCAAGCAAAGCAAACATACAACCTTCTGGTGATTATTTGTAGTGTTCGTAGGCGATTCATAATTATTTTGTGATTCGTCTATATGTTGAGTTGTGCAGAGTCGAAATCAACAACATCATACTTGTTTTTAAGTATGAGTATGATGAGTACTTCAAACTTTGAACATGAGTAGAGGTTCCAAGATACTAAAATAACTATGAATGCGTATAAGTATCAGAAATTATGAGTATGATTCGATTCTCCTCATGTTTTTGAATACTCATTGCTGATCTCTGGTCCTTAGGTGGTACTATTTCGTGCTGACTTACATTTCGATTAGAAAATAAGATTTAATGTAAGTAATTAAAATATACATAATAATATAAGCAATTTACCAAGTGAAAAATCAATGTGTTTATGACTAAAAGAACTCAAGCTGCTCGAACGAGTCGGCCAGTAAACAGAACCATTAAATCGTTCCGAAACAAATTGGAACATATGACGTCCAAGGATAAATCGCATCAAACAGTAAATTTTAATGTATATAATGGTGTTTCATTACGTCTTGAAGACTGTCTTGTCACCAAATAAAGCTATTTTGATAAGTGTAACTTCCACATAATCAAAAATTCTTAACAAAAAGTTAATTTTCGCTCAGTTTTTAATGCGCACAATCAGCATATTTGCAACGTATGGCATGAATTCTTGTATAGCTTTCTGCGTAGTTGAAGAACAAAGGTCAACAAGTTGAAAACTACAATGCATTAAAATATTTGCGCTGCCTTCAAGATTTCGTGTTAACGCAGCAATATTTTCTTCTATATGTACATTTCTTTGTCTTGGTAGTAGTTTTGAAATGAGGAGAGTAAAACTAGTGGGATAACGATCCATTATTATGTACGTTACTTTCTAACTGGGCTTTATGTTGACAGTAAAATCAATTGTCTTACCTTTTTAAATGCCCACGTAATCAGTCAGATGAAGGTTCTTGAAGTCGAACGTTTGAGGTCTCGCTTTCTCGACAACTCTATCGCGACTTCATTGTTGTTTGTGTATTTTGTTCACGTTGCTTGTTGTCGCGTTCTCGCTTACTTGTCTATCCCCTTTTCTTTCATACTAATATTGTTGGTCTACTTGTAACAAGTTCGTTGTATTTGTTTGTGCAGCTTTTGGTCATTTTAATCTTAAACGACGTACACCATTTCCATTTTCGTAACAATATAATAATAGTGAAAATAATTGATGTTTTTATATATATTTTATTAAAATATTTTATCTTACATTATAAGGGTGATTTTTTAGCTATTATCTTTTTGGCAACACTGGTTTAAACAGCTCACGCACGTTTCGTGTTTTGTTTCACTGTCAAACATCTTCAGTTGGGTCTATAATTTAACCACGAGTCGTCTTACAAACGAACAACGCTTGCAAATCATTGAATTTTATTATCAAAATACGTGCTCTGTTAAGAAAGTTCATCGCGCGCTTCTTCCATTTTATGGTCAGTTCAATCGACCCACTGAAGCGGCTATTCGGGCTATTGTGACTAAATTTCGCACCAAATTTACATTGTTGCAACGCAGAATTTTTGGTGAATGGGCTCTTGGAAAGTTGGCCGAAGATCCACTTCTTTATCGCAAAATTGTGTTCAGCGACGAAGCTCATTTTTGGCTCAATGGATACGTAAATAAGCAGAATTGTCGATTTTGGAGTGAAGATCAGCCAGAATCATTGCAAAAGCTACCAATGCATCCAGAAAAAGTCACAGTTTGCTGCGGTTTAGGGCTGGTGGCATCATTAGACCGTACTTCTTCAAAGATGCTGCAAATCGTAACGTAACTGTGAATGGTGAGCGCTACCGTGAGATGATATCCACTTTTTTTGCCCAAAATGCAAGAGCTTGACTTGCATGACATGTGGTTTCAACAAGACTGTGCCACATGGACTTATTGAGTGGCGAGTTCGGTGAACATTTTATTTCACGTTCGGGACCGGTTAACTGGCCGCCTAGATCATGCGATTTAACGCCTTTAGACTATTTTTTATGGGGCTATGCTAAAGCTCATGTCAATTGACGCATTGGAAGACAACATTGAAGCATTTATTCGTGAGATACCGGCCGAAATGTTGGAAAGAGTATGCCAAAATTGGACTACGCAGATGGACCACTTGAGGCGCAGTCGCGGTCAACATTTGCATGAAATAATCTTCAAACATTAAATTATATGGACCGTACTATCGATTCAAATAAAGATTTCATGCATTTTTCTGAATTTTATGTGTCTTTTTTTGAAAAATTTTCCTACAGCTCTTAAAAAATCACCCTTATATATTTTATCTTAGAACAAAAAAATTTAAGATTTTTCACAAACCATAAGAAAAATAAGGGAAACTTTCTGGTGACTTCATATTTCTGCACTGGCCAAGTATATGTGCCCCCAAGAAGAACTTAGAATAAATTTGGAATTCAAAGACCCAATGTATTGAAATGTTATACCCAATATTCAGTATAGTATCCCTTAAGGTCAGGCAATCCATTTCATCCATTTGGCATTGAAACTACCAGTTTTGTCTAGCTTTTTTCCTTGATATTTGCTGCCATGTACTTTTTTTAAAAGTTTTCAGTTGAATTTATTCCAAATGATCTCCTAAATACTCTCTTCAAGTTATTTCGGGATTTTGTGCAAGAGTATTAAGCCTGTGGGGTATTTGGTAGGCAAATCACATATTCACACTAACAACAGTATGACATACACAATTGGTCATTACAACTCTTCAGTCAGGATTACGACCTAGTTTCTCACACCACTTATGTTGTGTGTGTTAATTTTATACATGAGTGGCGGGACCTACAGTTTAAAGTCGACTCCGAACGACAGATTTTTGAGAAACTTTTCATTGCAATTTTATTTACTCTCAGAGTTTTTGCCAGAAATCTGCTGAGAGAAAGTCGCCGAAGAAATATTTTTTTAATTTCGTTTTGATGTCTGGCCTGGGGCTTTACGTCTAATAAGCCAACACAAACCTGCTAGACTACGGCGACTCTTGAAAGCAATAACCATTAGGAATTCTTAATTCTTCCAAATTTCGATGAATTTGTTTTTTAGAATGTTTAAATACTCTCTCTTATTCATTATATCTTCGTAAAAACTGGTGCCATACATATACCCACCATATTGTACTACCGCGGCCATGCTTACCTATTTTACGGAAATTCTTTGGATTGAGCTTTTTATATTTCTTCCTCCATACTCTAGCATGTGCAATGAGTTTGGGAAAATATATGGATGACCTCTAGAATGAGTTCCTGGTTATAATAGCGCTTTTGGAATCGCCTTGGTTGTCTTTTTATCAGCATCAGTTGATTATAAACTAATTTTCAAAAACAACCCATTATTATCTTGTTTTGTATAAAAAAAATTTATTCTGTTAATTTTATTTTTCATAACCCTATAAACATCTAAACCACTGTGCAAGCGTTATTTCCGCATATCGTTACATACTTGTTACAAGTAAACCAACAATATCAGTATGAAAGAAAAGGAGATAGACAAGTAAGCGAGAAAGCAACAACAAACAATGTGAACAAAATACACAAACAACAATATATATAATTCTCGAGAAGGCGAAACCCCGAACTTTCGACTTCAAGAACCTTTATCAGACTGATTACGTGGACATATAAAAAGGCAAGGCAAAGCAGGCAACGAGCAGTAATAATTCAGTAAGTCTTGTGTGAAGAAAACAGTTGCGGTTTGAATATCTTCGCTGTAAAGATCTGCGCTGTAAGCAAAGAAGAATAACGAATAAAGCAAATTATTGTTGGATTCATGAAGTTGTAAACCGTGGCACACAAAAGTAGTGCGAACAATAAAGAGTTGAATTGAAACTAAACACATATTTGTTTTTATTTTGTTTGCAATCAACGAACTCATATTTTAAACGTTTTTAAGAAGGTAGAAACATAACTATATATTTCTTTTCCATTGATCGACGTTATTCAAACATTTGACAAGGTTTGACTTGTTGTGCCCCTGGGTAATATTTTGAGATCCGTCAAATATTTATTTTATACCTCCGACATGTCAATAAGTCGGCATACACTTTTGTAAAGAAGAATGAAGAACCGTTTATTGCTACAAAATTGGTTGGGCTCCCTGTATATAAGAGTAATGCTCTTATATCGGTGTACTTTTGTCGAAACTTATTGCTTTTACTATAGGTGTTCACTTCTTTCGATTTATGTCACACCGATCATAGCCGATCATATAGCTTTTGTTATTGATAGGTTCAAATAAGTTCAGGCCTAATCCAGGTATATTGCAAGGTGTCGTTCTATGTTCGACTGTACTTCTTATTTTTCCTTATGATATATTATATTTAAGTTGCCATCCTATCTAATCTTTTAAAGATTGTTTATTCACTGCAACCACTAAATTCTTCAAGTGTTCTCCAAATTCACATATTTTTAAGTAGCCCACGTCTGTCCCATAAAATACAACCATTAGTGATCGAATTCTATCGTACACTACCTCAAAGGCAGATATTGTTCGTTAGACGGACTGTATGTTTTTCTGTCACTTATAACATAACACATATTGAAGTCGGTTTAATAAACAATAATCTTTCTTTCCCCCTCTCATTATCTAGTCATGGGCTAAATATGAAGTGATATTAAAGTCAGAGTCCTACGTATTCTGGTTTTACACGTTTTTAACCAAGCTTGTTTGCAAAAAAAAAATCTTTTAAAAAAAATTAAAAATTACGGAATTTATGAACAAAAATGTACAATGTTGCCTATAGGCAACATCGGGCATGAAAGGGTTAAGTAATCTACCCCCTATTAGAAATCGTAAAAAAGGATAAACACAGGATTAAAAGCTAACATACATAATTAGTCATTACAACCCTTCAGTCAGGATTATGACCTAGGTTCTCACATCACTTATGCTTTATGTGTTAATATTACACATAAGTGGCGGGACATACAGTTTAAAGTTTTAACTGCGAACGACAGATTTTTTTGAGAAACTTTTTTATGGCAATTTTTATTTACTTTTTTTACTAGCTTTTGCCAGAAATTTGGTGAGAAGATGTCACCGAAGGAATATATTTTCATATTTGGTTTTGTTGGAGATGTTTGACCTGGGATTTGAACCGTGGCCTCACGTCTAATAAGGCGACGCACTAACTACTAGACTACGGCGACTTCAACACAAGATTAGTATGAATTTAAAAAAGTTAAACTTGGTGAAGACCAATTCAAAATGTAATTTGGATGAAATTCCGTTTTTAATTGATATGATCATCTGGCCATTCAAATTGTTTATCTTAATCAAAAAGTATGTTAAAAACTTCTTAGTTCCATAAAATTACTTCTTCATATTTTACCACATACATGTATGTATATTGTTTTGTTTATTTTTATTTAAATACCCTTTTGTGTTGTGTTCTCATAATAGTAGTTAATTAAAGATAAGGATAATTATTTTTTTTTGTTTTTTTTTTTATTTGCCTATGGAAATATTCCTTACAGGCAATTTAGTAAAGTTACAATTTAAAATTTAAATTTATATCAATTTTAAAAACTATGAATTTAAATATATAATTACATTATTTTTTATAACATTATTTGATGACGGAAAATCTATTAGCATATACAATTTATTAAATTCTTTACACATTCTCCTTATTGGATCAGCACCAGCGTAGTTGGATCTAAAAAATTGTATTGATAATGGGGAAAAATGACGTGACGGACGTTGAGGAACATTAAACGTGATATTATGGATTAAAAAACTGGAGCCTATATCACCAGTAATTACATTGAATATGAATGAGATATTTAACATAGTTCTGCGGCTTTTAAGTGTCGGAAGTTTAATTAAAACTAGTCTGGCAGAATAAGAAGGTAAACTTGTAGGATTAAAATTCAGTCCTCGGAGACAAAACATCAGAAATTGCTTTTGTACAGATTCGATGACGTCGGAATATTTTTTATATAGAGGATCCCATATTATGGAACCATACTCGAGTATAGGCCTTACAAGAGATGTGTAGAGCGATTTAGTAACATAAGGATCGTTAAATTCTTTTGCCCACCGTTTTATAAAACCAAGAACGTTTCTAGCTTTATTTACTGTCATAGTTATGTGCGGGATAAAATTTAGTTTGGGATCAAGTAGAACTCCTAGATCCAGAAAGTTATCTACTAGCTCAAGTTCGTATCCATCAAAAGCATAGTTTGCAGGAATCGGATTCTTTCTTACAAATCTCATGTATTTACATTTTTTGAGATTAAGCTGCATTAGATTTAAATTACACCATAAATGAAACGAATTTAGGTCATTTTGAAGAAGTTTCTGATCGGAACTTTGGCGATAACTTAATAAAATTTTTACGTCATCAGCGTACATTAGGATATTGGAATAGTGAATCGTATCAGGTAAGTCGTTAATAAACAATGAAAACAGAAGCAATCGAAACGTGCGTATTACGCAGAAAGCAACTTTAATGAACATGTGTTCAATGCAAATGCAAATAATTTACAATAGAGAACTCCATTCACTTTTATTATGAAAGCCACAGAATTGTTTGATGCTGTAGTCCTTTTGTATCAAAGAATACAGGAACAATATTTTATGTACATAATTCTAGATTAAAAATTAAGATTTAAAGCTAACTGTATACAAATGATTACATGTGTTAACTTGACACATTCAGGGTATTTCCACTCAAAGTTGCAATTTTTTTAATTTTTTACCATTTGTGACATAGATTGCGAGATTGTTAAACTAACCGGCCATATTTTCGCTTATAGAGTGCAATCGATTTTAATTATTTTGGCAGATACTGAAATGATAATTATGGCTGTAACAAGATACGCGATCAAGAATGCAAAAACCTGATTAATAACACGGTACGACAGTCAAAATACACCCAGCTAATGACATAGTGTAGGTTGCGAGTTTTGTTGAGTACACCTCAAAAATATTTTTTTATATTTCTCGAACCCTCCCCTTCTTTTGTTTGACAAAAACCGTATTTTTAATCTTTTCAGACAAAATTAATGATTACCCAAATATTTTTTAACCCATTTTCAAAATCCAAACTTCTTTGAAAGGGGGACAGGTGGGCATTTAAAAAGGTATACAAAAACGTATGGTTCAAACTCACATGGTATGAGTTTTGATAGTGTAAACTTGGAAAATATGATTTTTTCTCATTTTTTCAAATTTAGCTATTATTAATTGCAAGATTTAATTAAAAAATATAAAACAAGTGATGACACTCTTAAACTGCATTATCTTGTGAAGACATTGACACTTCGTTTCATAAAATCGGATAAATATTATCGTAGTTATTATTTAAATAGTATAACAGTCGCGTTTTATATTCTATATATGTTATCTTATCAAATGAACTTTCAGTTCAAAAATTTTGAAAAGTTTTGATGGATCTTAATTGTTTATCGCAAAATGTGTCAATTTCAAGTTTGCACCACACCAGAAGTCAGCTAATCTATGAGTTTTTGCAAATATTATTATTTCTCTTTGCGCAAACATTGGCCAATTTCTGGTGGTCGCTCAAACATGAAATTGACACATTTTCCGATAAACAATCAAGATCCTTCAAAAATTCTGAAAATTTTTGAACTAAAAGCTCATTATATGAATGTCATCACTTATTTCATATTTTTTAATTAAAGTTTGCTACTATGAACGGTCAAACATGAAGTTAAATGACATATGTATATCGTTTTAAAGCACCATCCGTCGTAATCAATGAATTTGTGCGTAAAGTCCAAAAAACAGTTTTTATCAAATAAAACAAGTTTGGAGGGTTCGAGAAATTGACACATTTTGCGATAAACAATCAAAATCCATCAAAACTTTTGAAAATTTTTGAATTAAAAGTTCATTTAATAAGATATAAAAATATAACACGACTGTTATACTATTTAAATAATAACTACTTTAATTTTTGTCCGATTTGATCAATTTCTAGTGTCAATGTCTTCACAAGAGAATGCTCTTTCAGAATTTAAATAAATTTTGCAATTAAGAATAGCTAAACGTGAAAAAATTAGAAATAAAGTCATATTTTCCAAGTTTACCCGATCAAAACTCATAAGATGTAAGTTTGGACTTAATGTTTATGTATACCATTTTGAAGGTCCATCTGTCCCTTTCAGAAAAAACTTTTGATTTTGAAAATAGGTTAAAAATATTTGGGTAATTAATAATTTTGTGTGAAAAGAATAAAAATACGGTTTTGTCAAATAAAAGAAGTTTGGAGAATTCGACAAATAAAAAAATATATTTTTGAGTTCTACTCAACAAAACTCACGACCTGCACTATGTCATTAGCTGGTGTATTTTGACTGTCCCCCCGTGTAATTAATAACAACTACTTAGTATGACAGAAATTATCACTTAGTAAGTATTGAATTTATCTACATGTTCATTGGTCAATACTACACCACCCATGTTCTGTGTTATAATTATCTTCGAGTGGTGGAACCAGCGTTGCCGTTTTTGGTCCAAATTGGACCAAAATTGGTAGTTTTTATTAAAAATGGTAGTTTGGTTGGTTTGTTCAAATTTCATTTATTTTTTGGTAGGAAAATACAAGTAATATCTGTAAGATTTAAAGTTGGAAGTATTATTTATTTTTAGGTCTAAAAATGAAAATAAAAGGTATAAGTAAGAAAATAGTTGTAAGCCCTGTTTTAACATACCTTAATGTTTAACATAACTGTGTTTACATAAGGAACAACGAAATGTGAAAAAAGCGTAAAAGAAATGTAAACAAAACTATTTGTTACTTGCAGTTTTTAAGCAAAAAGCCACAAAAAAGTTATGGACAGGTAATTTTAATGTTTTTTTTTGTTTATTTAATGGTTAAAACCAGTAGTATTTTTAGATATAATCAAAAACTCCAAAACTGGAAACAACTAATTCTAATGAACATAACCAAATATTAACTGAAAATAATTTAAATCAGGAAGATGTAGTGGAAATTAAATCAAATATTCTACAATTTTATATAGAATATTTAAACCAAATTAAAATAAGATTTGAATTTGGAAGAGAAGATGAAGTCGCCGTAGTCTAGTAAGTAGTGTGTTGGCTTATTAGACGTAAGAGCCAGGGTTCGATCCCCAGGCCAGGCATCAAAGACAAAATACAAAAAGTATTTTTTCGGCGGCTTCCTCTCAATAGATTTCTGGCAAAAACTCTGAGAGCAAATAAAAATTGCCATGAAAAGTTTCTCAATAAATAAAAAATCTGTCGTTCGGAGTCGACTTTAAACTGTAGGTCCCACCACTCATGTATAAAATTAACACACACAACATAAATGTTGTGAGAAACTAGGGCGTTATACAATGGGTCAATGCGAATTCCGGGTACTGTACTTGTCTTAATTGAAAAGTACACGTCCTCTAACCTAACCTGACCCAACCTTGGAATAGATGATGTTACTACAAATAATAACACCCAGAAATGTTCTTTCCGAAGAAAAAATAAATATATTACCCTTGATCCTGAAATGTAAGAATTTAGTGGATTGTGATCCAGATAAAATCGTAATGCAATGGAACTTACTTCGACAAAGTGATCCTTAGATACAACACTTAGGATAAATGAATTTTGGGACAATGTAAGCACATTTAAAATGGTTTAAATGAATTTTATCATGGTGATTTATGTAATTTTATTTTTAATTTGCTTTCTCTTCCACATAGTTCTGCAGTTGTAGAACGAAAATTTTCACAATTAAGTTTAATAAAAACAAAACTAAGAAATAAGTTAGATGAAAGCACAATAAACAACATTATGAGATGTAAAAAGTTACATACATTCAAGTCTGAACCGCATTATATGTGGTCTACAAAATAAGATCTCAATGATACCTGAGTATTATAAATATAATTTTTGTTATATAATACGAGAATACTATATTTAGTATATTAAATATTTTTAAACAAATTATTTATGTTAATTTTATGTTAAAGATGAATTTGTTATGTTTTTAGTTTTAATTTTATACACTATGTTTATGTTCCTTTATTTTTATATTTTTTAAATGAATTGTTTTGTTTTTTTTTAACACATTAAATGTGATATGAAATACTTTTGTTAATTTTAGCAATAAAACGTTAATTTCATACTGAATAATCTATAATTTATTAAATTAAAATTTTGGTAGGATTGAAATAATTTGGGTAGGTTTTGGAAAGAATATTGGTAGGGAAAAATTTTTCTTTGTGGCAACGCTGGGTGGAACTTACTATTTAATGACTTCGAACGACAGATTTGAGAAACTTTTCATAACAATTTTATTTTACCGTCAGAATTTTTGCTTGAAGACTCCTCTCACCAGTCTTATTTTTCTCATTTCGAAATTCCTGAGCCAGGGGTTGAACCACGGACTTTCGTCTAATAATTAAACAATTTTTGTATTTAATATATTTTAAATTCAAAAATGGGAATAAATGAAGAAAGTGTTTTAAACTTTATGCAGAAATTATATTTGCTTTTGCTTTTTAAAAACTTTAATCATAAATCAGTACTAATGAGCAATTAATGTTTTTTGTTTAATTTTCTACCCTATTTTACAAATGGCAACCTTTCTAACGACTAAAGAACAAATATTCGAGAGTATTTATAGAAATTATTGTTAAAAAAAATAATAAAAGTCATAAAAATGGAAGAAAGGTACGACTTATTTCGTGATTTTACGCCCTGGGGTATTTATTGTAAATGAAGCAGGTGAAAAGCTTTTCATCTTTTTTTTCGTCCCTTGATATTCCCCTTTAATAATGGCGTCATCTTTTTTCAGAGGAAAATTTTGTTGATGGGAATTGTATGTACAGAAGTCAGTTAGAAAATTAAAAACAAAGGAGATTTTCCTAAAGACTCAGGCCTAGAAGAGAAAAGGAAACATTAATTGCAAAAAAATTTTATAAATGACGCAGAGACACTTCCTAAAAATTTGTTTTTTGTTTACATTCTTTCGTATTCATTATTAGAAATAAATAAATAATAAAAATAATGTCTTTTTATTATTCATTTATGTAAAAATACGTAATTAGGTTAGAAATTTTATATTTTCATTAGAATTATGCACTAAACCATCAGTTACAATAAATAGTCACGGACAGAATGGCCGTTCGACGAAATTAATGACAACTTATTTATCCGCATGAGCAACTAAAAATGAAAAATTGTTGCGTCTTATAGGATCTTACAATCTGGATACCTATTAAACACTATTTCTGTTCTACTATACTATACTTCTTCAATTGCATCGTATATGGGATGGATGTTAGGAGTAGCCTCAAACAGCATAGCTAACTTAGATCTCGATGTAACACCGATAGTACGCATCCTGTTAGTATTACTATTTGCAGGTATTTTTCGGTATTGTGAATTTGTTTATTCCATCCAAATTAGATGTTTCCAGAAATCTTTCTTTTTAGGTGCAAAAGTACAGCGCAATGACAGAGAAGATCTCATTATAGCTGCTGCAGAAGTCGATGTGTGACGCTGGGACAATGTATCTTTTCAACTGTTAAAAGGTACTTAAGGCAAACTAGGTGTATGGTCATTACAGTTTTTGCAGAATACGATGTGCGATATTCCCAGCCATAAGACGTATGCATCCATGAAACACTGTATCAATATCGTTGCTACGAGGTACTTAAGGTAGACTCAAGCATGCATCCATAGCGGGCCAGACCTTTTCTTTGAAAATGAGTAAAGTTCGTGTGAGACCCGTTGTTTGTCCATGTGCAAAGATATGATAATTTCACATTTCTTTTGGATTTTCTGTTAAACTAGCCTTTGAAGGTGCTTTAGTTATGTTGTTATCTTCAATTTCATAATTTCCAAGAACTCATTACTCTTCCAGAGGTACATACAAATATAACTGGTCATTACAACCCTTCAGTCAGGATTACGACCTAACCACTTATGTCGTGTGTGTTAATTTTATACATGAGTGGCGGAACTTAAAGTTTAAAATCGACTCCGAACGATAGATTTTTGAGCAACTTTCCATGGCAATTTTATTTAATCTCAGAGTTTTTGCCATGTATCTGCTGAGAGGAAGTCGCCGAAAAAATGTTTTTTCATATTTCGTTTTGTTGGAGATGTCTGACCTGGAGTTTGTACCGTGGCTTTACGTCTAATAAGCCAACACACTACCCAATAGACTACGGTGGCTCCTCCGGAGATATATCATATTACTAGAAATTTTTGATGTGGTGTACTCATATTAATATATGTCTTACCATTAGTAAATATGAGTATATCACCTGCGAGGTTAACTCAAAATTAAATTGGCAGTGAAAATAACCGGCGGGCGAAATTGTTCTTAAAAACAAGGGAAAAGTTCGGATCGTCTCATGTATATACAGTCACAAAATAGTCTACATACACCGCTGTTTTTTTTTTCTAATAATTTGTAGGTTATATTTTTTTATATTAATTTTTGTCTTCAAACTTTTTTAGTTGTAACTGCCTTAAACAACGCCATAACACCGTTAAATAAAATTGCGTAAAAATAGAATTAGGTGTACTTGATTATTTTTCTTCAAATCTCAACACAAATTGTGTGACCATTAAAGTATATAAGGGTTGTGTAATTGATAAATGTCATGTAATGTAAATTTTCCCTCAAAATGTCATGCAATGGTCACATTAATTAAAGGTAAAGTACGAAAGTAAATTTAATTTGTTTACAGTATAGTAGTACAAACAAATTTTGATATACAAATATACATAAATAGTACCGAAACATTTACAGTGGCAAGCATAAGTGAGTACATAATATTTAGAAAACATTTTAAATACAATGAGGAAGAAATTGTAAATAAATTACATTACTTTTCACATTATCGACTACATACATTCGTAATTGGTCATTATAACCCTTTAGTCAGGATTACGATTATGTTGTGTGTTAATTTTATACAGTTTAAAGTCGACTCCGAATAACAGATTTTTGAGAAACCTTTCATGGCATTTTTATTTACTCTCAGAGTTTCCGCCAGAAATCTGCTGAGAAATATATTTTCATATTTTGTTTTGTTTTGGATATCTGAATTGGTCTTTGAAGCCAGCACACTGCCTACTAGACTCTGGCTAGACTAGACTAGACTAGATTCAACAGTTAAAGATAAGTGCTGCTAAATAACATTTAAGCTGTCTTTTATATTTGAAAGGAAATTATTTTAGTCAACTTTTTAATTAGACAACAGTATAAGTTTATATTTAACATATGGATTGTATTTTATTTTAAAAGATAATACACAAAAATAAAGGTTTTTTTAACTGTATGTATCCACTTATGCTCGTCAGTATTTATGTATATTTAACATTTTTTATTTTTGTCACAGAAAATGAGATGTCATAATGATAACTTTCACAATTCATTGTTATCACAATGTTATCAGTTGTTATTAAGGTGATGCAGTTATGCAAAACACACAGAGCACAAACTGTCCAAGAAATGACCTCTCCGATAAGGATCTGTAAAAAATGATAAATTATTCTTCTTTAATATTTAAAATAGAAAAAGACAAATAAATGTAAACGGGATATACATATATTAACAACTTCAGATTCCTAACAACAAACCTAGCCAACAAACTAACAACACAACCTTACTACCTACCTAATAATATCAACAATTTTGGAAAATTTAAATCAAAAAATACAAAATGATTAATATTATTAGTCGTGAAAGATTTTCCTATTGAAATCAAAAGGTTTTCAATTATTTTATTTTTTGTTTGTAAAAATCTAATAGTAAAATATATTGCAATTATTACGAACTGATCTTATGCTCCGTTTAGTGCCGCAAAAAAGAGAAACCAGCGGAAATAGAACCCATGATTCTTACACTATTACCTGCTAGTCTAGCAGAGTACCCAGGAATCAAAAGATTTACTTCTACACTTTGGATACACAATGATTTTTGTATCAACTTCAAAAAACCTTTGCGTTTATACGATAACTTTTTTGCTGCGTGCCAACTTAGCTTTTATTTGCATTCACAATCGATTTTTCAGATTTTTCAGCAACATAGCTACAAATCAATTTAAATAAATTTAACTAAATTCTGTTGTTTGTAGGGAATATTTTATTTTGTTTAACATAGGAACGTATTAAAATTAAGTGTTCAAACTTAATTTTTAAATTAAATAAACAAATGTTTTACTAAGGCAATTGCAAAAATATCGGATTGATCAGTTAATTTGATTGGTGGCCATGCGGCTTTACTACTCTACATTAAATAAAGAACAAGAAGAAAGCGTTACACGAATAAAAGAAATTATTTTAGAAAGGAATATGAAAAAAGGCTCGAAAAATAAAAATCATGATTTTTGTTTTCCCCTCTTTCTTTTCTTGCCACTAAACAAATTGAAATGTAGCAAAAGTTATATTGTAAATCGAGTAATGAAGTCGGAAACAAATTGAAATTAAATCGTTAAATGCCACAGTGACCACTAATGCCGAGTGACTACATAGTCTAAGTTGAGTAGAACTCAAAAATACTTTTTTTATATTTTTTTTATATTTATTTCAAATAATTGCACAATAATAAATATTTTACATAGAATTCTTTTGGCCTCTGCGCCTTAAAGTCATTTATTTTTCTCGAACCATCGAATCTTCTTTTATTTGACAAAAACGGTTTTTTTGATCTTTTCGCACAAAATTATTGATTACCCAAATAGGTTAGGTTAGGTTAGAGGATAAGTAGATAAGTACAGTAACTGGAGGTCGAATTGACCCATTGTACAACGCCCTAGTTTCTCACACCACTTATAATATTGTTACATAAATCGAAACGACCTAATATCGTTTAACAATAAAAACGATAAACAAAAGCTATCAGCTACACCAACACAATACACACGACACAAATACGCACTAACACTAAGAATACAACGAACGTGTTGATTATCTAAAGCTGCACACACACATGTGTACAACGAACCAGGTAGCAACAACAACATAAAGTAAACCAGCTACGACAAATATGTAACGGACAACATAAGCAAAGTACACAAACAACAATGTACTAGCAGAAGTCTCGAGAAGGCGTGAGCGAGAACCTTCCACCACCGTATAAACAGTATCGAAACGCAATTTTGACGTTTACCAGCGAATTATGAAAGGGACAGAAAATATTACCAAAAAGTTTTTCTGTCCCTTTCTGATTGTCTGTCTGTTTTGTTTATTTATGTTTTTTTAGGTTTTGGGGTGGGTTTTTTTATATTGGCGAGAGTTAATAATAAATGTAATTTTTTTGTAAAACTATTAATAAATAATAAAAACAACTACTAGCAATAACAATTTTTAACTTTTTCTTTCAAGAAATTAAAAAATATTGGCAACTTTCAGCAAGAAAAATTTTTTATGAGCAGTACGTCTTATTTTGATCTTGTAATATTTAGCTTCTTAATAATCTCTTGCACAAGAAACTATATTCATTGTGACCGAAAATCACACACATTTCGATTAATATTTAAATATTTAAGAATCTTTAAACTTTTCATTGAAGAAATTAAAAAATATTCTAAATTTTCCCTTTTTTAACACAAAATAAATGTTTATTTACATTTAATTTTTTTACTTTATCCGCCAGTTTTCACTCTGTATATCTGTTGCTTCTAACACATTTGATTCGCAAAACATTATAACATTTTTTTCTCCCTCTAAATTGGCTAGTAATTTGCTGCTATGAGCGTTTGTCAAACGTCAATGGTTTCGATACTGCTTATACGGTGCCTTCCACATCGAGAACGTTCATCATACTGATCATACTTGCGTGCGGACTATAAAAGGGCTGGACAAAGCAAGCGGTAGGCAGAGTTAATTTAGTCAGCCTTGTGTGAAGTTGCGTGTGAACAAAATAAGTCGTGGTTGTAAAGATCTAGCGAATACTTGTGTGAACTAATAAAGTGAATAAACAGATTATTATTGTTGTATCGTTAAGTTCTATACGGTGGTACACAAAAGTAGTGTAAATAATAAAGAGAGTTAAGAAAAACTAAAGTCATATTTGTTTTTACTTTTGTTGCAATTAACGAACTCATATTTAAACGTTTTTAAAAAGGTAAAAACGTAACAATTGGTGTCAGAAGTGGGATTGCAAAATCCAAAAGTAAAAATAAATAAAAAGAAATAAATAAATAAAATGAAACTATCGGAATTAAGAGTGGAACGACTGAAACGAGAGTTGGGTAAGCTAGAACTGCCAACAACGGGCACGAAGAATGAACTGCAAAGGCGGTTAAGGGAAGAACTGCAGCTTCAGGGCATCGACATCGATTCCTACGAGTTCGAGGATGAAGAGGAACGAGAGCTAAAGGCACCTGCAAACGCTAGCGGTGTTGACATACATTTGTTGCTAGCTGCTATGATGGAGAAAATGGAAGTAGCAAACCAGAAGCTATTCGAAGCTTCTAGAAGCGAAAATCAAAAACTTCTAATTGAAGTGCAAGAAGCTTCCAGAGCCGAAAATCGCAAAATGTAAGAAGCGAACGAAAGGTTGTTTGCTGATGTACGAGAAGCTTCTAGAGCTGAAAACCAGAAGCTATTCGAAGCTTCTAGAGCCGAAAACCAACGACTGCAAGCAGCAATTTTGTCAAAAATTGAAAAGGAGCTGGAAACAACATCTGGAAAGCTGCAGGAAATCCATGAGTCGGTCAACAACTGGTGTCGAGGAAAGGGTGTCACATTTAGAAAAGGCCGTTGACACGAAAGTGGATAATTTGGAAAAGATCGTCGGCGGAAAAATCGTTATGATGGAGGAAAAGATCAACAACCTCCAAAGCCAGCGGCCGGAACCAGTGCGAGTCATTTCGGAAAGCACCGGCAGGATAAGAACACCTTGCTTTGATGGTAGCTCACCCCTATCCGTATTCAAATTCCAATTCGAGACAGTAGCCAGCAGAAACGGATGGGACGATGGAGAGAAGGCTCTGGAACTAATGTTGGCGCTAAAAGGTGTCGCAGCTGAGATCCTAGAAACCATGCCAGCCAGCTGCAGGAACAACTACAACGAGTTGATGGTGGCGTTACAGCGTAAGTTCGGTGATGAGCACAAACGAGAATTGTACCGCATGGAATTAAGGTGCCGGGCGCAAAAGGCTAATGAGTCACTTCAGGCCTTTGCAATGGAAGTCGAGAGATTAGTGCAGCTTACATACCCCGGAGAAAACCACCCGCTGATAGACAACATTAAGACCGAGGCGTTTGTGAATGGTATACGCGACCCTGACATTAAACTAGCGGTATGTTCTACACAGAAGACAACTTTTGCAGAGACCGTGGCCTTCGCACTAGCCCAGGAGACCGCTCGCACGATTTCTAGACCACCAGTCAGCAAAGTGCGAAAAATGGAAGTCGTGAAGGAGGAGGAAAGCCTTTTAACTAAAGTTAAGGAGATGGTGAAGCAAGCTTTGGAAGAAAACGGACAAAGGACTAAACTTAAATGCTTTAATTGTGGAAAGAGTGGTCATTTCCAAAGAAACTGCAAAGCGCCACGCAAGCGATCAAGATCCGCCTCACCATCGAGAAATAAGAAACGGGCGAACTACCAACCATCTTCACAAGAGTCCCCATTAAACTAAAACGAGCTAGCACTGAGGGGCAAGTGCTGGCTCCAACAACAACAACAACAATCTTACGGCGTGCGGATACATAAATGGCAGACCACATACCTTCACTATAGACACCGGGGCGACGCAGTCTATCATCAGGCCAGATGTAGTGAAGGGAAAGTGTGAGGCACTTAGCAATGTAAGACTACGGACAGCTACGGGAGAGTCTGCCACCGTCCACGGAAAAACAGAGGCGAAGGTGACTATAGCCAACATTAGTGTAAGTCACATCTTTATTGTTGCCGATATTGTGGACGAGGTTATCATTGGTGCCGATTTTATGATAGCTCATGGCATCAATTTGAATATGGGGCAACAGATTATGAGTTGGCGAAATGTAGAGATACCTCTAGACGTGGGGTACAAGCATCAAGTGCACGCCAGAAGGATAGTTGCGGTCGAACAACTCAAATTACCACCTCAGAGTGAATCACTGATATGGGCGCGTATGGATGGAGATTGTGTGGAAAACCGGTTGTGGGTTGTGGAACCAGCAGAAATACAGACGGATTTGATATCAGCAAAGGCCCTCGTCAAATCCACAGAACAAAGAATAGTCCCGGTGAGAGTGCTAAATCTATCAGGCCATGAAAGAGTCGTCTGTAAAAACTCAGAGGTGGGCCAATGTGTTCCAGTAGAGGCGGTAATAAACAGCGGACAAACGCCGCAACCTGCCGATATGTCAGCCAAGGATCAAAAGGAATTTGATGAAAATGTGGAGAAATGGATATCAGGTTTAGCAGCTGCATAGCAAAACAAAGCCAAAAAGCTGCTAAAGAGGTATGCCTTCGCTTTCGCCACGAACAACAAAAGGCAAGGAAGAACAGCCATGGTTAAACATGAAATTGATACTGGCGAAGCGATACCGATAAAGCAGGCACCCAGAAGCATACCGCTGGCGAAGAGTAATGAGGTCAAAGAGTTAGTCGACGAAATGAGGAAGAGCGGTGTAATCGAACCATCATCGGGTCCGTGGAGCTCACCTGTAGTCTTAGTAAAGAAGAAAGATGGCAGTACAAGATTCTGCGTAGACTACAGGAAGCTGAATGATGTCACCAAAAAGGATAGTTACCCGCTACAAAGAATTGACGACACACTCGACAAGCAAGCCGGAACAAAATGGTTCTCCACATTGGATCTACAAAGCGGGTATTGGCAGGTGGAGATTGCAGACAAGGACAAAGAGAAAACCGCATTCAGTGCTAACGGCGGCTTATGGCAGTTTAAGGTTATGCCATTTGGACTCTGTAATGCTCCGGCCACATTCGAGCGGCTTATGGAACGTGTGCTAAAGGGACTGCATTGGAAGACTTGCCTGGTGTATCTCGACGACATAATAGTGATGGGCAGAACTTTCGACGAACACCTCAAGAACGTGGGAGAAGTTCTGCAACGAATAACAACGGCTGGACTAAAACTAAGCGTAAAGAAATGTGCATTTTTCCAAAAGCAGGTGAAATATTTGGGGCATCTTGTCACAGCAGATGGCATATCCACCGATGAAGATAAAATACGAGCAGTAAAGGACTGGCTTCGTCCCCAGAATCGTCATGAACTACGCAGCTTTTTGGGACTATGCACATACTACAGATGCTTTGTGCCTAACTTTGCCAGCGTGGCTGCAAGCTTACATGAGCTCACCAAGAAGTCAAAAATCTATCAATGGGGTGAGCCACAGGAGAAGGCGTTCCAGACACTAAAAGACCTATTGTGTGCTGCACCAGTTTTGGCGTATCCAGTCCCAGGAGAAAAATTCATCTTAGACAGTGATGCTAGCGGATATGGTATTGGTGGTGTACTTTCCCAAGTGGTCAATGGAACAGAGAAAGTCGTAGGCTACTATAGTCGCACATTGTCAAAGCCTGAACGGAATTATTGTGTGACCCGACGAGAGCTACTGGCAGTTCTGGAGTGCATCAAACATTACCATAAATACCTGTATGGCCAAAATTTTCTGCTAAGGACTGATCACTCCGCACTGAGATGGCTGCTACAATTCAAGAACCCCGAAGGACAGTTAGCGCGTTGGATTGAACGCCTCCAGACTTACGACTTCAGCATTGAACACCGAAGGGGCATAAAACATGGAAATGCTGACGCTCTTTCACGCCGACCCTGTAATTTGGAGTGTAAACATTGCGTGAAAGCTGAGAACAAAGAATCCATCGTCGATATCCGGCTAACGCGGATTGAAGCCAACGAAGACTGGTCCCAAGCACAAAGGAGTGACCCAATATTGTCGAAGGTGATAGCAGCGAAGGAGGAGAACAAACGACCTACAAGAAATGAGATATCCGCAGAAGGTCCTCTTACAAAAGCTTATTGGGCACTATGGGACAGCTTAAAGATCATAAATGGGTGCCTATATCGACTTTGGGAAAGCGCTGATGGCAAGACCTCATCCAACCTATTGGTAGTGCCTTCCTCCAAAATGAAAGAAGTGTTAAAGGAGTTCCATGATGGAGCCAGTGGAGGACATCTTGGATTGACCAAGACGCTAGAAAGGCTAAAGCAACGTTTTTATTGGGTTGGATGTCAACAAGCAGTGGCGGATTGGATAGCAAACTGCACCCAGTGTATTGCAGCTAAAGGTCCAGCAAGAAGAAGTCGAGGTCAGATGCAGCAGTATAACTCAGGCGTACCTTTCGAGAGGATAGCGATGGACGTAGCAGGCCCTTTTCCCGTCAGCAATGCCGAAAACCGATATGTTCTCGTTGTGATGGACTATTTCAGCAAGTGGCCGGAAGTGTATGCCATACCCAATCAAGAGGCGAACACAATAGTTAACGTTTTTGTGAACAACTGGGTATGCCGCTACGGGGTTCCAATAGAACTACATTCCGATCAAGGCAGAAATTTTGAATCAGCTGTATTCAAGGAAATGTGCGAAGTATATGGCATTAAGAAGACTCGAACGACGCCTCTTCACCCACAGTCAGACGGAATGGTAGAGCGATTTAACCGAACCCTGGAGGAATACTTGCGGAAAGTAGTGAGCGAGCAACAGAAGGATTGGGACGAACACATTCCGAGGTTTCTACTGGCGTACCGATCTGCAGTCCATGATTCAACATCTAGATCACCCGCCAAGGTTATCTTTGGGTCTGAGATAAAACTGCCCGGTGACTTAGAATTTGGTGCTAAGTCCGCCACAGAGAGGAACGAAACATACACTGGTAAAGAAGAAAGCCTGAATGAACTTCATGAGTTTGTACGCACCCGTATAAAAATGGTCAGCGATAGAATGAAAGCCAGGTATGATAGAGCAGCAAACACGGAGGGCTTCCATGAGGGACAAATGGTTCTGCTATACAACCCAAAGCGGAAGAAGGGATTATCTCCCAAGCTACAAACCAGCTAGGATGGACCGTATAAAATAATTAAGCGGTTAAACGATGTCGTGTACAGGATACAGAAAGCTAACAGCCCCCGAACAAAAATGAAGGTCGTACACATAGAGCGACTGGCAAAATATGGGAAAGGAGATAATGAGCCTATTCGGGACGAACAGGCTTAAGTGGGCGGCAGTGTTACATAAATCGAAACGACCTAATATCGTTTAACAATAAAAACGATAAACAAAAGCTATCAGCTACACCAACACAATACACACGACACAAATACGCACTAACACTAAGAATACAACGAACGTGTTGATTATCTAAAGCTGCACACACACATGTGTACAACGAACCAGGTAGCAACAACAACATAAAGTAAACCAGCTACGACAAATATGTAACGGACAACATAAGCAAAGTACACAAACAACAATGTACTAGCAGAAGTCTCGAGAAGGCGTGAGCGAGAACCTTCCACATCGAGAACGTTCATCATACTGATCATACGTGCGTGCGGACCAGTGTTGCCACCTTGTGTGTAATTATACATATTGTGTAATTAGCTTCGTGTGTAATTTGTGTGTAATTTTATATTTTGTTCTACCTTTTGCTTTAATCGCTAATTTTTAACAGTCAATTTGTTAACACTGATTTGTTTTGAAAATTTATTGTAATTTCCAACAGTGGTTTGCAAAAATGAATACCTACATCTATAGCCGAAAGTCCATACCATCCTTTTCATGCGCCTTGCGAATCTTGCTTTCTATGCCGATTTTATAGCAAGTTACACACAATGCGTTTATGCGACTGGTTTTTTGTCTTGATCAGCTGTTGTGGTAAACAACAAACAAGCGAACAAGAACATTTTTGGAAAAAATAGTAAATCAAATTGTTTTTTTTTGAGAATTTATGGCATTAATTACAAATTTATGAGTTTACATATGTGATATTTGGACATTTGAAAAACGCTCATAACATAAAAGGACAGGCCAATTTAGAGGGAGAAAAAATGTTATAAGTTTTGCGAGGCAAATGTGTTAGAAACAACAGAGTGAAAACTGGCAGATAAAGTAGAAAAATTAAATGTAAACAAACATTTATTTTGTGTTAAAAAGGGGAAATTTGGAATATTTTTTAATTTCTTCAATGAAAAGTTTAAAGATTCTTAAATATTTAAATATTAATCGAAATGTTGGTGAATTTCGGTCACAATGAGTATAGTTTCTTGATCCAGAGTTAATTAAGAAGCTAAATATAATAAGATCAAAATAAGACGTACTGTTCATAAAAAATTTTGCTGAAAGTTGCCAATATTTTTTAATTTCTTGAAAGGAAAAATTAAAAATTGTTATTAGTTGTTTTTATTATTTATTAATAGTTTTACACAAAAATTACATTGTATTGTGCTGTTAAGGCCTACGAAAATCCTCAAAATAACACAAGACGAGTGTTTTCACTTAATTTATCCTCCATTTTTCTTGTTTACAAATTAATAAATTCAAAAAAGATGACAGACACTCAGTACATAAAAACAATCATATATACATACATATATGTATAAACAATCATCATATACATATTTTGTTCATGAAAGAAATGTGTTAAAAACTGTATTTTAATGTATTTTCCTCTTAAATTAGTAATAAATTTTATTATGAAATATGTTTTTATTAATATTTTTATAATACAAATAAAGAAAAATGCGGAAATAGTAATGCACTATTTAAACATATTTGTAGAAATCATTCACAATAGTATATAATTTGGCATGCCAAGTTTAAAAAACTGCTGACGTTTTCCAACACTACATTAGTCGCATAGAAAAGTAGAAAGTAATCCTACTTTCTATACAGCTATGTAATCTATGCTTTTTCTTCTGTAACTTGTCACAATCAAATACACTGATTCTACTTTTTCGGTATACGCATGTAATGCAAAACGCATGGTATGGACTTTCGGCTCATCTCTTACTAATTTAAATACATGTAAGGATAGTGTTTGATATATGCTGTTGAACTGTGTTCAACATATTTTTCTTAATGTAGTACAAACATATTGTGAATTATTTTTTTTGTTTAATCGAATTTTGAATGTTTACGAATATTACGTACTTGTTTTTTATTATATATTTTATGAATTATACATAACATATATAATTAGCCATTTCAACCAACCCTTCAGTCAGGATTACGACCTAGTTTCTCACAGCTCTTATGTTGTGTGTGTTAATTTTATACATCAGTGACGGGACCTACAGTTTAACGTCGACTCCGAACGATAGATTTTTGAGAAAATTTTCATTGCAATTTTATTTACTCTCAGAGTATTTGCCAGAAATCTGCTGAGATGAAGTCGCTGAAGAAATATTTTTTCATATTTTCGTTTTGATGTCTGACCTGGAGTTTGAACCGTGGCCTTACGTCTGATAAGCCAACACACTGCCTACTAGACTACGGCGACTTTATGAATTATATATTGGTAAATTCAAAATTTTTATTGTTTACGTAAAACCTGTTGAAAATAATTACCATCAGTTATTAATAAACCTCCACTAAGGCAATAAAGGCTAAGTTCAAACAAAACGCCTTCTTATTTTATTGGGGGATTTCCAGAAGAACATACGTATCCCATTCTTCAACTGATTTTTATAGACCCTAGGAGTTTAGTAGACTCATAGAGCCCACATATGCATTTACATGTCTTTTGTTAGAAAAAGAGCAAAATACTTTTATTTGAGTTTTACGTTACATTTTTATTTATAAATACATACATATACTTATGCATGCATAAATCTGCTGCTGCACTTTATTTAATACTGTACATTTACCAATTTTTCGGAATTCGATATACAATTAAATAGAAGCAAATCTTTAAAAGCTGGAAATGTTATAGGTATATTATTTTAAGTATGTACATGAATATGTAACTTTATTGTTTACATAATATATCTGTGAAAAAATAATTTTGTGTGTAATTTTTTTTCATATGTGTAATTTCGATGCCAGTTGTGTGTAATTCATAAAGCTGTTGGTGGCAACACTGGTGCGGACTATAAAAGGGCTGGACAAAGCAAGCGGTAGGCAGAGTTAATTTAGTCAGCCTTGTGTGAAGTTGCGTGTGAACAAAATAAGTCGTGGTTGTAAAGATCTAGCGAATACTTGTGCGAACTAATAAAGTGAATAAACAGATTATTATTGTTGTATCGTTAAGTTCTATACGGTGGTACACAAAAGTAGTGTAAATAATAAAGAGAGTTAAGAAAAACTAAAGTCATATTTGTTTTTACTTTTGTTGCAATTAACGAACTCATATTTAAACGTTTTTAAAAAGGTAAAAACGTAACAATATTGTTACGCAAAGCGAAACGACATAATATCGTTTAACAATAAAAACGATAAACAAAAGCTACAAGCAACACCAGCACAATACACACGACACAAATACGCACTAACACTAAGAATACAACGAACGTGTTGATTATCTAAAGCTGCACACACACATGTGTACAACGAACCAACATAAAGTAAACCAGCTACGACAAATATGTAACAGACCAGGGATGGAAAAGTTGGTACAATTGTACTTTTTTTAGCACTATTTGGAAGTCAAAAACACCACAGCACCTTATTTAGCACTATTTAAAAATGTTCCCTACTTTAATACATTACTCAAATATTCTGTCTCATCACTGTATAATTTTTTGTTTTTGTTTCATTTTCATATTGCCACTCGATGGTAACTTTAAACCGCTTAAAATTTTTCTTCAGTCAAATAGCTCGCAATTTTATACAAAAAAATGCATTAGATGAAAATGATATATTAAAAATCAATATCAATGAAAACCATATTCCTATTGGCGAGATATATTGTGGAACAGAAATTGATGTAACGGGTGATTTTTTAGCTATTATCTTTTTGGTAACAGTGGTTTAAACAGCTCACGCACGTTTCGTGTTTTGTTTCACTGTCAAACATCTTCAGTTTGGTCTATAATTTAACCAGGAATCGTCTTACAAACGAACAACGCTTTCAAATGATTGAATTTTATTATCAAAATGCGATCCACTTCTTTATCGAAAAATTGTGTTCAGCGACGAAGCTCATTTTTGGCTCAATGGATACGTAAATAAGCAGAATTGTCGATTTTAGAGTGAAGATAAGCCAGAAGCATTGCAAAAGCTACCAATGCATCCAGAAAAAGTCACAGTTTGGTGCGGTTTATGGGCTGGTGGCATCATTGGACCGTACTTCTTCAAAGATGCTGCGAATCGTAACGTAACTGTGAATGGTGAGCGCTACCGTGAGATGATATCCAACTTTTTTTTGCCCATTGAGGCGCAGCCGCGGTCAACATTTGCATGAAATAATTTTCAAACATTAAATTATATGAACCATACTATCGATTCAAATAAAGATTTCATGCATTTTTCTGAATTTTATGTGGTTTTCTTTGAAAAATTTTCCTATAGCTCTTAAAAAATCACCCATTACATATACATATCTATAAATAATATTGATCACAGTATTATTTTGTAGCTTAAAGGAATAGCAAAGAAATTTTATTTAAAATTTTGTGAAGTTTTAAAAGCAAAAGTTGATTTAAATAATGAAATGTTACTATGGTTTAAAAAATGTACACCAGAAAACGTTGTTTCAGGTAAAACTTCAAGTATTGTATCGTTTATATTCAAAATGTTTCCCAATGAAATTAAGAATATTGAATCAATAAATAATCAATTTCGTGCGCTATCGGACTTAGAAACTATTAAAGCTTTAAACAATAAGTACATATGTACCTTTTGGTCGAAGGTATCAGAAATAAAAATGAACTAAGTGAACCAATGTTTAATGTCATTTCAAGAGTTATAAAAGGAATATTTTCCATTCCACATTCATCTGTAAATGTAAAAAGTATATTTTCGTACCAAAATTTAATAAAAACCAAAGGGAGAAATAGACTGTTTGGGATTTATTGAAGTCATTTAATTTGTGTTGCTACAATTTTGAAATAACAAATAGTTTGCTAGCAAAAAAAATATCATAAATAGTCATTTAAAATTTAGATCTCATAAACTTTTGTGTTCCTTAATTGTTAAGTATTAAAGTAAGTTGTTAAGTTTACCTATTATATGTATATACTTAGTACAAAGAAACTGTAATGTACTTTTTTTAATTTTTATGTCTTTTTTATGCATATATGTACATAAAGATATGTAAAATGAATTTTCCTTTATATATTTATTTAATTTTTAATAAAAAAGTTTAAAAAAGAAAAAAGTGAATTTAGTACAATCGGGCTGAAAAAGTACAATTTTTTGTGAAAGTTAGTACAATTTGTTAAGATCAATTGCCCATCCCTGTAACAGACAACATAAGCAAAGTACATAACCAACAATGTACTAGCAATAGAGTTCTCGAAAAGGCGCGAGCGAGAACCTTCCACATCGAGAACTTTCATCATACTGATCATACGAGCGTGCGGACTATAAAAGGGCTGGACAAAGCAAGCAGTAGTCAGAGTTAATTCAGTCAGCCTTGTGTGAAGTTTCGTGTGAATAAAATAAGTCGTGGTTGTAAAGATCCAGTGAATACTTGTGTGAACTAATAAAGTGAATAAGCAGATTATTATTGTTGTATCGTTAAATTCTATACGGTGGTACACAAAAGTAGTGTGAATAATAAAGACAGTTAAGAAAAACTAAAGACGCATTTGTTTTTACTTTGGTTGCAATTAACGAACTCATTTAAACGTTTTTAAAAAGGTAAAAAAGTAACAATTGGTGTCAGAAGTGGGATTGCAAAATCCAAAAGTTAAAATAAATAAATAAAAAAAAGGGAGAAAATCGAAATCAAAATGAAACTCTGCGATCTAAAAGTGGAACGGCTTAAACGGGAGTTGGGTAAACTCGAGCTGCTAACAATGGGCACGAAAAATGAACTGCAAAGGCGATTAAGGGAACATCTGCAGCTTCAGGACATCGACATCGATTCCTACGAGTTCGATGATGAAGAGGAACGAGAGGTAAAGGCCCCTGCAACCCCGAGCGGTATCGACATAAATTCATTGCTGGCCGCTATGATGGCAAAAATGCAAGTATTGACTGATGCGCAAAAAGCTTCTCGAGCTGAGAATTGCAAAATGCAAGAAGAGAACAAAAAGCTATTAGCTGATGTACAAGAAGCTTCTAGAACTGAAAATCGCAAAATGCAAGAGGCGAACGAAAGGCTGTTTGCTGATGTACAAGAAGCTTCTAGAGCTGAGAACCAGAAGCTATTTGAAGCTTCTAGAGCAGAAAACCAAAAGTTATTTGAAGCTTCTAGAGCCGAAAATCAGAAACTTCTGGCTGAAATACGTGAGTCATTCCACAAAAGAATCAATGGCGTCGAGGAAAGGGTCTCAGATTTGGAAAAGACCGCTGACGGAAAACTAGTCATTATGGAAGAGAAGATCAACAATCTCCAGAGCCAGCGACCGGAACCAGTGCGAGTCGTATCCGAAAGTACCGGCAGAATAAAAGCACCTTGCTTTGATGGCACCTCACCCCTATCCGTATTCAAGTTCCAATTCGAGACAGTAGCCAACAGGAACGGATGGGACGATGAGGAAAAGGCTTTGGAACTAATATTGGCGTTAAAGGGTGTAGCAGCCGAGATACTAGAAACCATGCCAGCCAGGCATAGAAACAACTACAACGAGTTAATGGTGGCATTACAGCGGAAGTTCGATGATGAGCACAAATGAGAATTGTACCGCATGGAATTAAGGTGCCGGGCGCAAAAGGCTAATGAGTCACTTCAGGCCTTTGCAATGGAAGTCGAGAGATTAGTGCAGCTTACATACCCCGGAGAAAACCACCCGCTGATAGACAACATTAAGACCGAGGCGTTTGTGAATGGTATACGCGACCCTGACATTAAACTAGCGGTATGTTCTACACAGAAGACAACTTTTGCAGAGACCGTGGCCTTCGCACTAGCCCAGGAGACCGCTCGCACGATTTCTAGACCACCAGTCAGCAAAGTGCGAAAAATGGAAGTCGTGAAGGAGGAGGAAAGCCTTTTAACTAAAGTTAAGGAGATGGTGAAGCAAGCTTTGGAAGAAAACGGACAAAGGACTAAACTTAAATGCTTTAATTGTGGAAAGAGTGGTCATTTCCAAAGAAACTGCAAAGCGCCACGCAAGCGATCAAGATCCGCCTCACCATCGAGAAATAAGAAACGGGCGAACTACCAACCATCTTCACAAGAGTCCCCATTAAACTAAAACGAGCTAGCACTGAGGGGCAAGTGCTGGCTCCAACAACAACAACAACAATCTTACGGCGTGCGGATACATAAATGGCAGACCACATACCTTCACTATAGACACCGGGGCGACGCAGTCTATCATCAGGCCAGATGTAGTGAAGGGAAAGTGTGAGGCACTTAGCAATGTAAGACTACGGACAGCTACGGGAGAGTCTGCCACCGTCCACGGAAAAACAGAGGCGAAGGTGACTATAGCCAACATTAGTGTAAGTCACATCTTTATTGTTGCCGATATTGTGGACGAGGTTATCATTGGTGCCGATTTTATGATAGCTCATGGCATCAATTTGAATATGGGGCAACAGATTATGAGTTGGCGAAATGTAGAGATACCTCTAGACGTGGGGTACAAGCATCAAGTGCACGCCAGAAGGATAGTTGCGGTCGAACAACTCAAATTACCACCTCAGAGTGAATCACTGATATGGGCGCGTATGGATGGAGATTGTGTGGAAAACCGGTTGTGGGTTGTGGAACCAGCAGAAATACAGATGGATTTAATATCAGCAAAGGCCCTCGTCAAATCCACAGAACAAAGAATAGTCCCGGTGAGAGTGCTAAATCTATCAGGCCATGAAAGAGTCGTCTGTAAAAACTCAGAGGTGGGCCAATGTGTTCCAGTAGAGGCGGTAATAAACAGCGGACAAACGCCGCAACCTGCCGATATGTCAGCCAAGGATCAAAAGGAATTTGATGAAAATGTGGAGAAATGGATATCAGGTTTAGCAGCTGCATAGCAAAACAAAGCCAAAAAGCTGCTAAAGAGGTATGCCTTCGCTTTCGCCACGAACAACAAAAGGCAAGGAAGAACAGCCATGGTTAAACATGAAATTGATACTGGCGAAGCGATACCGATAAAGCAGGCACCCAGAAGCATACCGCTGGCGAAGAGTAATGAGGTCAAAGAGTTAGTCGACGAAATGAGGAAGAGCGGTGTAATCGAACCATCATCGGGTCCGTGGAGCTCACCTGTAGTCTTAGTAAAGAAGAAAGATGGCAGTACAAGATTCTGCGTAGACTACAGGAAGCTGAATGATGTCACCAAAAAGGATAGTTACCCGCTACAAAGAATTGACGACACACTCGACAAGCAAGCCGGAACAAAATGGTTCTCCACATTGGATCTACAAAGCGGGTATTGGCAGGTGGAGATTGCAGACAAGGACAAAGAGAAAACCGCATTTAGTGCGAACGGCGGCTTATGGAAGTTTAAGGTTATGCCATTTGGACTCTGTAATGCTCCGGCCACATTCGAGCGGCTTATGGAACGTGTGCTAAAGGGACTGCATTGGAAAACTTGCCTGGTGTATCTCGACGACATAATAGTGATGGGCAGAACTTTCGACGAACACCTCAAGAACCTGGGAGAAGTTCTGCAACGGATAACAACGGCTGGACTAAAACTAAGCGTAAAGAAATGTGCATTTTTCCAAAAGCAGGTGAAATATTTGGGGCATCTTGTCACAGCATATGGCATATCCACCGATGAAGATAAAATACGAGCAGTAAAGGACTGGCCTCGTCCCCAGAATCTTCATGAACTACGCAGCTTTTTGGGATTATGCACATACTACAGACGCTTTGTGCCTAACTTTGCCAGCGTGGCTGCAAGTTTACATGAGCTCACCAAGAAGTCAAAAATCTATCAATGGGGTGAGCCACAGGAGAAGGCGTTCCAGACACTGAAAGACCTATTGTGTGCTGCACCAGTTTTGGCGTATCCAGTCCCAGGAGAAAAATTCATCTTAGACAGTGATGCTAGCGGATATGGTATTGGTGGCGTAGTTTCCCAAGTGATCAATGGAACAGAGAAAGTAGTAGGCTACTATAGTCGCACATTGTCAAAGCCTGAACGGAATTATTGTGTAACCCGACGAGAGCTACTGGCAGTGCTGGAATGCATCAAACATTACCATAAGTACCTGTATGGCCAAAATTTTCTGCTAAGGACTGATCACTCCGCACTGAGATGGCTGCTACAATTCAAGAACCCTGAAGGACAGCTAGCACGTTGGATTGAACGCCTCCAGACTTACGACTTCAGCATTGAACACAGAAGGGGCATAAAACATGGAAATGCTGACGCTCTTTCACGCCGACCTTGTAATTTAGAGTGTAATCATTGCGTGAAAGCTGAGAACAAAGAATCCATCGTCGATATCCGGCTAACGCGGATTGAAGCCAACGAAGACTGGTCCCAAGCACAAAGGAGTGACCCAATATTGGCGAAGGTAATAGCAGCGAAGGAGGAGGACAAACGACCTACAAGAAATGAGATATCCGCAGAAGGTCCTCTACAAAAGCATATTGGGCCCTATGGGACAGCCTAAAGATCATAAATGGGTGCCTATATCGACTTTGGGAAAGCGCTGATGGCAAGACCTCATCCAACCTATTGGTAATGCCTTCCTTCAAAATGAAAGAAGTATTAAATGAATTCCATAATGGAGCTAGCGGAGGACATCTTGGAGTGACAAAGACACTGGAAAGGCTAAAACAACGTTTTTATTGGGTTGGATGTCAACAAGCAGTGGCGGATTGGATAGCAAACTGCACAAAGTGTATTGAAGCTAAAGGTCCAACAAGAAGAAGTCGAGGTCAGATGCAGCAGTATAACTCAGGCGCACCTTTCCAGCGGATAGCGATGGACGTAGCAGGCCCTTTTCCTGTCAGCAATGCCGGAAACCGATATGTTCTCGTTGTGATGGGCTATTTCAGCAAGTGGCCGGAAGTGTATGCCATACCAAATCAAGAGGCGAACACTATAGTAACTGTTTTTGTCAACAACTGGGTATGCCGCTACGGGGTTCCAATAGAACTACATTCCGATCAAGGCAGAAATTTTGAGTCGGCTGTATTCCAGAAAATGTGTGAAGTATACGGTATTAAGAAGACTCGAACGACGCCGCTTCACCCACAGTCAGACGGAATGGTAGAGCGATTTAACCGAACCCTGGAGGAATACTTGCGGAAAGTAGTGAGCGAGCAACAGAAAGACTGGGACGACCACATTCCGAGGTTTCTACTGGCGTACCGATCCGCGGTCCATGATTCAACATCTAGATCACCCGCCAAGGTTATCTTTGGGACTGAGATAAAGCTGCCCGGTGACTTAGAGTTTGGTGTTAAGCCCGGCACAGAGAGGGATGCCACATACACTGGAAAAGATGAAAGCCGAAATGAACTTCATGAGTTTGTCCGCAACCGTATAAAAATGGTCAGTGATAGAATGAAAGCCAGGTATGATCGTGCGGCAAACACGGAGGGCTTCCACGAGGGACAAATGGTTCTGCTATACAACCCAAAGCGGAGGAAGGGATTATGTCCCAAGCTACAAACCAGCTGGGATGGACCGTACAGGATACAGAAAGCTAACAGCCCCCGAGCAAAAATGAAGGTCGTACACATAGAGCGACTGGCAAAATATGGGAAAGGAGATAATGAGCCTATTCGGGACGAACAGGCTTAAGTGGGCGGCAGTATTACGCAAAGCGAAACGACCTAATATCGTTTAACAATAAAAACGATAAACAAAAGCTACAAGCAACACCAGCACAATACACACGACACAAATACGCACTAACACTAAGAATACAACGAATGTGTTGATTATCTAAAGCTGCACACACACATGTGTACAACGAACCGGGTAGCAACAACAACATAAAGTAAACCAGCTACGACAAATATGTAACGGACAACATAAGCAAAGTACACAAACAACAATGTACTAGCAATAGAGTTCTCGAGAAGGCGCGAGCGAGAACCTTCCACATCGAGAACGTTCATCATACTGATCATACGTGCGTGCGGACTATAAAAGGGCTGGACAAAGCAAGCAGTAGTCAGAGTTAATTCAGTCAGCCTTGTGTGAAGTTGCGTGTGAATAAAATAAGTCGTGGTTGTAAAGATCCAGTGAATACTTGTGTGAACTAATAAAGTGAATAAGCAGATTATTATTGTTGTATCGTTAAATTCTATACGGTGGTACACAAAAGTAGTGTGAATAATAAAGACAGTTAAGAAAAACTAAAGACGCATTTGTTTTTACTTTGGTTGCAATTAACGAACTCATTTAAACGTTTTTAAAAAGGTAAAAACGTAACAATATTTTTTTTTTCTTGCGATAGTTTTTATTGTATCTTCATTTTTATGAACTAACAATAAGTGTTCAAATCTTAAGTTTAAAGTCAATAAATATTGATGTCCAGCCAGTGCCAGACAAAAATTCTAATTTTCAAATGTTAATAAAAACAATAATATAGTGCATAATTTGTGAAGAAATCATCTGAGTTCGATGGTGTCCCTCCTTCTCAAGCGGGTATGTCCACGATGTTGTATGATGTTTCGAGCGAGAGGATTTGGATGTAATTCCAGCTTCTTTAAATATTTGGTCACATATTTTGAGATTTCACTTTTGACCAGTGGGACGTCAAGGTCTTTATGAATATTGCTGTTTTTAATAATGTTTTAATGTTTAAAGGAGCGGCAGTTATCAGTCGTAGGATTTTATTTTGACGGCGTTGTATTTTTTCAATATTAGAAGCAGAAGCCGTACCCCATAACTGGATACCATAATTCCATATTGGCTTCAATATAGATTTGTAGAGCAAGAGTTTACAATCGAGGCTAAGAACGGAATTTCTACCGATTAGCCAATTGGTTAGGACTGTTTTCAGTTTCATTTGGGTCAATTTTGCATCGATGTGATATTTCAATGTGAGACGTCTATCCAAGTGAATACCGAGATATTTAACATGAGTATGTTGCGGCACCCTCTGGTTGTTAATACTGATGGGCGGACATGTTTCTTTCCGTAGGGTAAAGGTGATGTGAACGCATTTTTGTTGATTGATATTAATTCCACACTGATTAGCCCATATCTCCACCTGGGTAGCATGGTGCTATAATTGACTTGAGGTATCTTTTGGATTTTAGTGGGTGCAAATAAAAGCCGTATCATCAGCAAACGTTGGTTTGTGTGCAATACTGCTTGTTGGCATATCTGCGGTGTATAACAAATATAAAATGATGTGTGTGTTAATTTTATACATGAGTGGTGGTACCTATAGTTTAAAGTCGACTCCTTACGACAGATTTTTGAGAAACTTTTTCCTGGCAATTTTATTTACTCTCAGAGTTTTTGCCAGAAATCTGCTGAGAGAAGTCGCCGAAGAAATACTTTTGTATTTTGTCTTGGTGTCTGGCCTGAGGCTCGAAACCTGGCTTTACGTCTAATAAGCCAAACACTACTAGACTACGGCGACTTCTAAAAATATGTTTCTACCTATTTTAAAAATTAGGGGAGACACATAAACATTTTGTTCAAACTTATTATTATTCTTATTTTTTTAAGTTTGGCCATTCTTAATTGCAAAATTTAATTATACAATATGAAATATGTGGAGACACTCTTAAACTGCATTCTCTTATTAAGAGTTTGACACTTCGTTTGATAATATTGGAGAGAAATTACAGTAGTTATTATTTAAAGAGTATAACAGCTTAGTCATATTTTTTTATATGCTGTCTCATCAAATGAGCTTTCATTTCAAAAGTTCTCAAAATTTTTGATGGATCTTGATTAAACAACTTCCGGTGGTCGGTCCAATGGAAAAAGGACACATATTTCAATAAAAACTTAAGATTCATCAAAAATTTTGAAAATGTTTAACTTAAAGTTCATTTGATAAGAAAACATATATAAAAAATACGACTCAGCTGTTATACTCTTTAAATAATAACTACTGTCAGTTTTGTCCGATTTTATAAAACAAAGTGTCAATATCTCCACAAGATAATTCACTTTCAGAATGTCGCCAGTTGTTTCATATTTTTTAATTAAATTTTGCAATTAAGAATGGCTAACTTGAAAAAATAAGAAAGAAAATAATTGTTTCCAAGTTTTCCCGATCAACACTCGTAACATGTATGTAAGTTTGAACAAAAGGTTTATGTATACCTTTTGAAAGGCTAATCTCTGCCCTTCCTAAAAATATTAGATTTTTAAAATAGGTTCAAACCTAATTGGGTAATCAATGATTTTGTGTGACAGATCAAAAAAGCCGTTTTGGTCAAATAAAAGACGTTTGGAGTGTTCGAGAAATATAAAGAAAATTATTTTTGAGTTCTACGCATCTAACTGAACAACTTAGGTTAGGGTGTATTTAATTTTTTTTGTTTTGTCGCATAGTGTAATGGCACCCATGATAAGGAAATTCACTGGAGAATTGAAATCAAGCGGCCAGAATATCTTTCCGCAGAAATGTAGTTTGTAATAACAGCACAAATATTAAATTCAGACTTTCACTCGTAAGATGTTATATACGGCTAGACTCTAAATAATTCCTCTTACCATTTATATTGTGTGTGCTAATTTTAAACATAAGTGACTGGACCTACAGTTTAAAGTCAAATCCGAACGTCTGATTTTTGTGCTATCGATACATACATTCCTCTTACCATTTATATTGTGTGTGCTAATTTTAAACATAAGTGACAGGACCTACAGTTTAAAGTCAAATCCGAACGACTGATTTTTGCGAAACTTTTCATGGCAATGTTATTTGCTCTCAAAGTTTTTGCCAGAAATCCGCTGTGAGACAGTTGCCGAAGAAATATTTTGTCATATTTCATTACGTTCTACATGTCTGATCTGGGGTTTTAACAGTGACTTCGCCACTAATAAGCTAACACACTACTTAAATACTAGACTACGATGACTTCTGTTTGAAAACTTATAGATACAAATTTGAATTAATAATCATGAGTAAAATGTCATGCATTACGATTAAATGACAGTATACATATGTAATTAAATTTAAATAAAGAAGAGAAAAATTGTTAAAATTTTAATTGATTATTACTTTAAGTTTGACAAATTACAGTGGACATTAAATATTCTACTTATTATTCTTTAAAATGTGGGAATTCTGGCCATTTCGTCAATTCACAATATTTCTTGAAAATTATAAAAATCTGATCAAATAAAATAAAGTAAAATTAAAAATAATGGACAATTAAATATACATTACACTCAATATAAGATTGTAAATTAAGTTATTATATTATTATTATTATTATATATGTATGTATATATTTTTTTCATTTATTTATGTTTATCTTTATTGTCGGCATCGTGATCCTCATTGTGTTTGGTTTCAGTAGGGTTTCTTTAATTCAAAGTAAGTAACAATGTTATTCATCTTTACATCTTTAAGTACACAAACAAGGTCGCAAAAACGATAGCCATAATAGTAAATCATATAAGACATTAGATAGAGAGATTGCGGATACAGGTGTCTATTTACGAGCAATTTGCCAAACAACAGGAATATCACAGTAGGCATAACAACCATATCAGCCTCTCTATAATTTATGGCCAAATTTATGTGCTTAGAAAAAACCCACAAAATTATGAAACGATAGCAACAATATTTTAACATAAAGAAAACATTTTAATTTCATTACATTTTCACTTATTTTATCTATAATGCTAGAAGAACATCAAAAGAGAAGACAAACTTGTTGAAATTTAAATTTCATCTTTATTTTTATTTTGAATTGTTACTTCAATTCTATAAGTCAATACTCCATGGCATATGGTGATACAATACTGTGGCGAAGTGTGCCAGCACCGGGTATGTGTAATTTGAAATTTATTGTGGACACAATGAATAACAGAGAATTCTTAAACATTCTAAAGAACAAATTCACCAAAAGCTTGGAAGAATTAAGAATTCATACCACATACTGCATACTGTTCCACAAAATCCCAATACGACTCAAAGAGAGTATTTAGATGATCATCTGGAACAACGTTTAAGTAGTCACTAAACATCAAACAAGAGTCAATCGAAAAACTTGCTAATGAGTGGATGGCGGCAAATATCAAAACAAAACTCAAGAAAAAAATTGTACATTCAATGCCAAATAGCTTAAATGGATTTCTTGACTTAAGGGATAACATTATTAAATATAGAGTCCTCAGAAAATTTTATTTATTTCATCAATTATATCAATTATTTTTACATACTATTGCTTAAAATTTATGAACTTACTAAAATATATTGGGGTATCTAAACTTTTGCTGTCCCCTGTACATGTGATTAATACGCCACTTATGTGAGTTTAAATTTAATTGAAATTAAATTCCCTGACGTTCATATATTTCAGCCAATATAGCGCTTTCACGCAACCAAGCAAAATTTTTCAACTGTTGTTGTGTTTTCAAAAGTGTTTTTCTTCTTCTTTTTATGCTCATTTGTAAAAATCTCTAAGAATTGTAATGAAAACAGCGTTTTAAATTGACATCACTAAATTGGATGTACGCGCACATTAGTTATAAAATTTTCATACTTCATTTTCATATATTTTGTTTGACTGGTCGTTATGAATATGATCTAATAGTCTAATAGTAAGCCAGCTTAATCCTAAATACTGATTGCATACGTGAAGATGTGGATATCGAACATAATTTTAAATAGAATTGTGTTGTGACAATAAAACTCACTTAAAGCCGCAAGAGAGCAGACGGCACAAGCGTCTGCTATTATAAATCGAAATAATTTTTTCATTAAATTATTTCTTTCTATCGATTTCAATATGCGTTAGGGTTCGGCAAGGTGGCGAACTCCATTAGTTCCACTTAGGCCAGCATTTAGCACAATCAATTCAACCTGTGGATCAGATATTCCCAAGAGGAAACTCACCCGAATCGAAAACAAAATCTTGCTATTGCAGTAATCTTTATATTAGAGAGCTGGGTTATAAACGTCTGAAAGTAGGAGCCTCCATCTCTTTATGACAAATGCTGGACACTGACACATGAGGTGAAAGTCAGTCTCTTCCTCTTACACCAACAGCTCCTGCCGGAGTTCCATGTTATTGGGCATGCTTACCATTTCCAGATGGTAAACAATTTAATTTGCATATAAAGGACAGAAGATTTTGTAAATTTTGGAAAAAACTTTATTTTCTATTATTAGTTATGTAATTTGGTATCTATTCTATCTCCATTTCAATTTCGCAAAAAGACATCTGCTGTTGATAGATTAGTATCGCAACTACACAGAGTTCCTACATCTAGGATGATAGATTTTTTCTTTAACGTTTAAAAATCATTCACATTATATTGAATACATAGGTCATTTATTTCTATATCAATTAGGATTTCTTTAGCAAAATTTTTCAATAACATTCGAACTATTGAGTTCAACTTGGTGACAAAATCTAGTGCAATGCAAATATCTTTCAAAGTTAATATTATATATGTTACTGACTCTGCAGTGTGCAGCACGAAGTGGCATACCTCTAATAGAATCAGGCTGATGGAAACAGCGCTCGATAGGTCACTCCAGAGTTTTGAACGTCGCCTTTCCTGATGGGAGGTATAGACTTTCGGAAGAATCCACCGATTATATTATGCCTGAGGCTATGTTCCTGCCTGGTTTAATGATACTTATACCGGAAAGGGCGCAATGGAATGGTGGGGTACTCAAGGGCAGAGAGGTATACCCATTTTTACAGGTGGATCTAAGTTAGGTGGAGGTACATGTGCTATGGTTTTCTATAGGAAACTCGGTCTTGAACTTCACTTCAGGTTAAATGATGCCTGCAGCGTGTTTCAGGCGGAGATTTTCGCAATATTGAAGGCTATTGAGGCAATAGCTAGTGGGCCCACTTCGGATTCGGAATCTTACATGATCTTCGTTAACAGTCAGGCTGCTGGTGCAAATCACGGCTCGTTTGCAAGTGCAAGGAGTCGTTACGGACTTTTGGACCAGACCGAATCCGTCTATGCTGGGTTTCGGGTTATAGCGGAATACTCAGCAATGAGACGGCGGATGCTTTCACTAGATCGCTTTCTGAGGTCGATTTAATAGTTGGTCCTGAACCCCCCAAGCTGCCACCTCTACGGCCTCATCAATGGATGGGTTAGGTGGGAAAAGCAGAAGCGTTGGGAGAATGGATCGGGTTGTTATGTTTCTAGGTGTCTATGGCCTGCTATAGACAGTGTAAGAAAAGGTTGACTGCTGGGCTTGGATAAGGCCAGTTTAAGATCAGTTATCGGGTTTATTACGGGGTACTGCGGGATTAGGTCACTGACGGACTACTACAGGGTATGTTCCGATGAGAAGGGGTTGCCTCTGTAACTGCCGAGCCTTAGTAGGTTGAGGTTGAGGACCCTTGGCATTGGCTTTGTTGGTTTGAATTCTGTGTCGAGAACCGACATCAAGGCTCTCCACAGATACATTAGTGGCAAAAGCTGGTTGAGAAGTGCTAGGGCTTCATTAGCGTAGTCACGCTTTCCCTTGTGTTTTGTTTGGTCTGTGTAATTCCTCCGCATCCCATTCTCCCTTTCCTACTACCTCTTCTTTTTTAAAATATTCCCTCTATTATCCTTCCATATTAATGACGTTTCATACAATGGGTCAATTTGAACTCTGGGTACTGTACTTGTCTCATTTGACTCTAACCTAAAATCTAAAAACCTAAAGCTTCTCTCTTTTCAGAGTTAAAAATCATATTTAAACTGTTTAATGTTGCTTCTTTTCAATGAAAACAGATCTTTAGTTCAATAACTACCGAAAATCTATAATTTTTTTCAACTGGAATTTAAAATTTTATTTTATTTCATTTCTACCTTTGTCAACATCTCGCAATTTGTTTTTTTTTTGTACATCACGTTTAGTTTTTGAAAGATAAAATCATTTTGATCAAACAGATTCTGTTTTAAACAAAGTTGTTATTACAAATCCAATAAAAAAGTTGTCCAAAGTTGGAAATTTACATAATTTTCAGTTAAATTTCCTTTTTGTAGATTTTTTGATTGAGTTATTCGTTATTTTCAGCGAGCTCTTCTTTGGATTCATACCTAACAACGAGCTGCAGACAAGCAAATTGCAGTATCGAACGTATTCTTTTTTAAAATTGTCCCACATATAAACTTCGGTTTATGCCATGACACAAAAAAAAAACCTAGTGTTCAACACATTCTTCTCTTCTTACTTTTACTTCGTTTCTATCGCAAACTGGTATAAAAATTTTCGATCGAAATTCAGGGGTGGAATAGGGGTGGATAAGTTGTTATTATGATTTGTTGCGTTCGATAGGATTATCAAGTTTAGAAGCGTGTGATTTCAATAAAAGTGAGATATTTCAATAAAATTCAATTAAAAATTTAGACTTATGAAGATAATACAATTTCATTGATTAATATTTCTAACCAATTATTACATTGTATGGTATAATTTCTAATAGTCGTTCACTATTATAATTTAATTTGAGAAGATAGCTTTTATAATTTAATGTGTCCACATCAGAGATCAGCAATGAGTATTGAAAAAAATGAGTAGAATCGAATCATACTCATAATTTCTGAAACTTATACGGATTCATGCTTATTTTAATATTATACTCATAGTGCTCATATTCAATGCTTGAAGTACTTATCATACTCATACTTAACAACACGTAAAATGTTGTTGATTTCGACTCTCCATGACTCAACATTTACAAGAATCACAAAGTAAGCATGATTTGCGTACTAACACTACAACACTCACTAGAAGGTTGTGTGTTTGCTTTGCTTGCTGTCTTTGTCTTTTTCTTTTTTTTTATAAATGCAACGACAACTAAGAAAGTAAATTTTGATGAATGATTCGAGTCACTCGAATCATTTATAAGTATTATAAGTATTTTTCTAAAGTTATGAATCTAAATGAGTAGGCTTATGAGTCAAACATATTTCGAATGGTATGAGTTTGATGACAAATGTTGTGCTCATACTCATTGTACTCATACTTATAAATCAACGTTGTATTGAGTACGAATGAATCAGAGTAGTGACATTTCAATATTGTTGACTCACTTATATTTAAAATTTCATGAGTGCTTATGAGTAGCGAAAAAACGATTCATTGCTTATCTCTGGTCCACATGTATCGAAATTATGATTTTAGGAAATCTTAAAAAAGGCAGGAATATACACAAGAAAAAGCTTCCGTTTCCTAAATGCATATTGAATACTTAACGACTTCCTGATTTTGTTTTCCTTTTGTACATGACCGGATTTAAGGTTAGGAATGTATATGTATATTCAGATATTCAAACGATTTTCCTGAAATTTTTTTTATATTTTCAGCATAATTTTTAAATTTTCTTATTGCACGAATTCATTTTAATAAGCAAAGAAAATACTTTTATTGACATGGTTAACTTCGTCTATTTATCTTCATTGAAATTTTAAATACACGACCATTTACTTAAAATCATAAAAAACAATTTCTGCTTATGACATCTGATATTCGACTATGCGTATGTATCCAGTGAAATTTTGTGTATTGTATTCCATGTTCAGCATCAAAACATGCACATACATATGTACATCTCTCCCCTTTTTTGCAAGATACTCTCTATTTGAGATATTCTCCATCTGCCACATATCATACTTTAATAAAAATTACAATAGATGACACTGTTCGAAGGAATTCTTCGAAATCATATGTATGCAAGTTAGGTACTTTAAATAATTTAAAATTGTAACAGGACATTGAGCATGTCTCACTGAGCTTCACAGACATTTAATCTTATTGCCAGCAATATCGAAGTAGGAGGATGGTACATATTTTTGAATAAGACTATAAACCAAGCAATAAATAACAATCCAATAATAATTTAATAGTTTAATTACTTTAATCAATGATTTTAATAAAATGTCTCGGTGAATTATTTTTAAATATAACAATACAACATATTGTTACGTTTTTACCTTTTAAAAACGTTTAAAATATGAACTCGTAGATTGCAAAGAAAAATAATGTGGTTAGTTTTAATTAAATTCTTTATTGTTCGCACAATTCTGTGTGCACTAATCACAACTTGATGTAAATAACAATAATTGCTTTGTCTGTCTGATGAATGCTCTTGAAGGCGAAGGACTTATGCTGTAGTTACCCACACGTAACGTAACGTACCGTAGCGAACGTTCTCTTTTTAGCATATGGAGAACAATGTAAACGATTACTAATACGTTCTCTCTCGTTAGCAAAACGGAACGACCTGTATAAAACAGAATTCTCCCACGTTTTTACGTGGCATTTGAACATGAGAGTTGATGAGCAGTGTTGCCACGAAAAAAAATATTGTAACCAGCATTTGTGAAAAAATCACTAAATAAGGAAAAATATGACCAAAATTAAATTCGCAGTTTTTTTATTTTATTTTATTCAAATTTAAATTATAATTGAGAAAAAAACAAAAAATAACAAAATAAAGTTATAGTCTTACTAATTAATTAATTTTAACAAACAAAACAAAAGCTATTTTTATAAGAAAAATAATAACCAAATCCGGAAAAATCTACACATTGAACAAAAAACGGCATCACTGATGATGAGTCTGTTGTGTTCGTTTGTGAGTTGCTTTGTGTTCTGTTTCGTTTTTATTTACATTCTTCGTTGACATATGTCCCGTTTTGAACGTTTCTATAACTACACAAGCATTTTTAAGGGTACGTACGTTACGATTTTACGTTTCTTACGCTTGGGTAACCATGGCATTATTCTTCTCATTGTTGTTATTTTCATTATTGTTATTTGTGTATTTTGTTGGCATTTATTCTTACAGTTTTTGTTGTTGCATTTTTGTTTACTTGTAAAAAAGTTCATTGTTTTTGTTTTTGTAGCGTTTGTTTACAATTTAAACGATGTGAAAGCATTTTTTTGTTGCTTATGTTAACTAAATTACTTTCATATTGTATACTTAACTGCATCATCAAATATTACGGTTACTCATACATATCTAGGCGACTGAAGTCGCTGTGTTCTAGTGGGTAGTGTGTTGGGTTTTTAGAAAAGAGACAGTGATTCAAGCCCTAGTTTCGACATCTAAAAAAACGAAGATTAAAAAAATTTTGTTTCGGCGAAAATGTCGCCAGCAGTCTTCTGGCAAAAACTCTGAAAGTAAATAAAAACGCCACGAAAAGCTCAAATCTTTCGTTTGTAGATGACTTTAACCCTGGACGGTTACTCTTCATTTTTGTACATTAAGGTTTGTCGTCGTTGAATCGACGAACAATTTAACCCTGGATGGTACTGTTCGTCGAATGGACGAAGCTCATTTACTCTTTATCAAATAAATCTTTTATGTTTGACCAAATTCCGCTCTTTTTATCAACAACATTAGTTGATAACGAAAGTTTGCAATAAGTACGCTGGCCACCAATTTTTTAACCCTGGATGGTCATTTTTGTATAGTAAGGTTACTCTTCGTTGAATCGACGAACAATTTAAAAAAAAAATTTACGTCTATTCACTGCTTGAAATAATCCTTAAAAAGTAAACCTCAGGCATCCATTTAATACCCCAATTAAACATTTTATTCACTTTTGTAGGCTTTCTAAGTTCTTTTCAAATTTCAAAATCCAAACTGTTAAAAAAATCAGCCGCTAAATAGGGGTATATATAAAATTATTTACTTGAAAAATAAGAAGTTGGAAGACAGGTCTTTAAAAAGAATGAAGAGAAGTTAAATATTACTTAAATACAATCAAAATTTGTTGATTTATTTCCTCAGTATGGAAAATGTTTGCTTGTAATAATAATAATATCAATAGCATTTTAAATTCTGTTTTTACAACTTTTAAAATTTTTTAATTTACAACAATTTTTGCTTAACAAAAATATGAAGAATAATAATAATAACCTTAAAAAGGCACATCAATAAACTAAAATAACGAAAAAAAACATTTTTTCAAGTATGGCGGAATAACTTCATGTTTCGGACAACTGAAAACTCATACTGCAGTTTTGCTGTAATAAAGCTGTATATAATGGTTTGGTGTTTTGTTTAAACTTAGAGTTTTAATATTTTGAAGTAAAACCTATGAAGTATGCATATACTAACCATGTACCGCTTTTATTGCCTTATAAAAATTAAAACTATAAGGATTTTGTAAAAAGACTAATTTTTTATATCGCGTTTTCCAATAGCGGCTTCCGAGCTTTGACAGTAGATAACGGACAAGTACTATTTGTATTCGAATAACACAAAAGTGGAATTACAAAAAAATGGTAAAAGATAACCGAACATAGATAACAAGCAGAAAAAACTCACAGAAAGCACATCACACAATACTTAACGCGTCACTACTAAATATACACATACATTATTGGCCGTTACAACCCTTCAGTCAGGATTACGGCCTAGCTTCTCACACCACTCATGTTGTGTGTGTTAATTTTATACATGAGTGGCGGGACCTACAGTTTAAAGTCGACTCCGAACGACAGATTTTTGAGAAACTTTTCATGGCAATTTTATTTTCTCTCGGAGTTTTAAAGAGAGTTTTAATATTTTGAAGTAAAACCTATGAAGTATGCATATACTAACCATGTACCGCTTTTATTGCCTTATAAAAATTAAAACTATAAGGATTTTGTAAAAAGACTAATTTTTTATATCGCGTTTTCCAATAGCGGCTTCCGAGCTTTGACAGTAGATAACGGACAAGTACTATTTGTATTCGAATAACACAAAAGTGGAATTACAAAAAAATGGTAAAAGATAACCGAACATAGATAACAAGCAGAAAAAACTCACAGAAAGCACATCACACAATACTTAACGCGTCACTACTAAATATACACATACATTATTGGCCGTTACAACCCTTCAGTCAGGATTACGGCCTAGCTTCTCACACCACTCATGTTGTGTGTGTTAATTTTATACATGAGTGGCGGGACCTACAGTTTAAAGTCGACTCCGAACGACAGATTTTTGAGAAACTTTTCATGGCAATTTTATTTTCTCTCGGAGTTTTTGTCAGAAATCTGATGAAGGAAGTCGCCGAAGAAATATTTTTTCATATTTCGTTCAGTTGGAGAACATTGGGTTCTAATGTAATGAACTCCAGGACAGTATACGACTGTGCCAGATGTCTTGAAGAGTTAGCGAATCGATATAATTTTTGTATGACATGGGTACCGGGATATAGAGCCATTCCCGAAAGCTGCAGAGAGGATGAAATGGCCAGAAGGGACACGACCATCGAACTCTCTGATAAATTCTTGACATTGGGGATCCCTTTGGTTACCTGAAAAAACTTGTCAACAATAGATTGGCAGCTTCGGATACCGGCAGAACGGTGTAGAAAATCTGGCAAAGACTGGATGAAAGGCGCGTGGCAGCTGCTTAAACTCCAAAGAAGTAGGCTCAGCACTGTTATCGGGGTTATTACGGGGTATTGTATTATAGAAACGCATGTGAGGCGTATTGGTCTTGGACAACTTGCAAAGGATTTCTTCAGAAGGTGAGGATGAGACTGTTATTCACCTACTGTGTACATGCCTTGCACATGGTCATAGGAGAAAGATGCACCTGGGTGCCTACTATATGAAGGATCTGGATGAACTGTCATGCATTGATATTGGCAGTCTGAGTTGCCTCATCGGAAGCTCCGAGCGGTTCTTGGCGTAGGGGAAAATGTAGAACTTTGGTATCACAATGGACCCTGTTTGTGGCTCAAGTGTGTCCACTCATAACTCCATTGAGGGGACAGCCACTTCTAGCTACCTACCTACCTACAAGTGTGTTAATATAAAGTGAATTTAACACTGAGTGCTATGTTCACTTTACTTTGAAGGATAGTTGTGGCAAACAATCTACTTACGAAACTAACTATTGTTGCCGTATACGATTTTAGTGTAAGCACAGTTGAAATTGAACTGTTATTTTTCACTAGAAAATACAAATCGTAAAACTAATTAAATCGTAAACAAACTTAAACTTGAAACTAGTAGATGTGATCAAATATTTTAGGTTTGATCTGGACTCCAAATAATAAATTGCGAACACATAAACCATGTTAACCCTGGACGGTTACTCTTCACTTTGTACATTAAGGTTACTCTTCGTTGAAGTGACGAACAATTTATCGACGAAGCTCTTTTACTCTTTATCAAATAAATGTTTTATGTTTGGCCAAATTTCGCTCTTTTTCCAACAACGTAAACGTACGCTGGCCACCCTTTTTAACCCTGGTTGGTCATTTTCGTTGAACCGAAGAACAATTTAAAAAAAAAAAAAATTTTTTTACGTCTGTTCACTGCAAGCTTTCGTTATCAACTAACGTTGTTAAAAATGAGAGCGAAATTTGGTCAAAAATAAAAGAGTTATATGATAGTAGTAGTAGTAGAGTAAATGATGTTCGTCGATTCGACGAACAGTAACTGTCTAGGTTTAAAGACAACGGTTAATTTCTCTTGTGTTACTGCTTGTAGTGCAGTGTTTAGCTCTGGTGTTTTAATTGAGTGATGTTTTATTGAATAATCTCCTGAAACTTATAAAATTTTTTTAAATAAAATTTTTGTGCAATTAGAAGTTCTTTTATTTTCTTTTTTAATTTCACCAAGAAAATAAACATTTCAAGCGACTTTAAATTATTTTCAAATTATTTAAGCATTCATTTTCATAGCCGTGTTTTTAATTTATTTCAAAACCTATCCGTTTAATCAATTTTACTTATACTGACTTTATTAATATTGTTATTCTATGGGCAATGATTTGTTTAAATTTGTTGAAATTTAAATTCAATAAAGATTTCAAACAATTCCCAACCATCAGCATAAAATTTTGCAGACAATGAACCGTGATTGGGATAAGGTTCATTACCATTGGGGGTTACAACCTCTTCTAATTTTAATTCATTAAGCTGTTATAAGTCTAATGGCCTAAGCATAACAAAAACCATGAAAACAAATAAAAGAATAAAAAAAATTAACTTTTTCAACACAAATCGTTCTTTGGCTGTCTTATCAGTCCTCCCATCTCAGTGGAGTTTGTACCACCACATCAATAACTAATGAGCACAATTTGGAAAGAGTTACTACTGGAAATTAAATTTACTGTCGGTCTCTGGATTTTCTCTACTTTATTTGTTTTTTTTTTCTTTCTTTTTAGTGCCAGTCAAGTCTCAAACACAAATTGAATTTTTATGTAGTTGGAGATTACAGAAAAAGTATATTTTCATGTTGTTTATCCTCTTTATCTCACAGGACAATTACGCTTGCCTCTTTTTAAGGGTTATCTTCATGATTTAGAAAAAAAAGTTTTTAAGGAAATGAAAAAAAGGTTACAGAATTAAATGGACATAAAAGAAAATTAAGCCAGTGAGTTGAAAAAGGCCCGTTAAAACATTTGATTCAATTGATTTAATGAAATTCGTTTCGAAATAAATATTAATTGTTATTCTTGCTAAGTAAACCATACATGGCACATACGTATGTGTATACGATCTTATTTATTAAGAATGTAAGTCTGTTTTCATTGGTCAGAAACTAAATTGTTATGTATGCTATGGTACATGCAGTTTCTCTTACAATATGTATACCAGGTATCGTACCTGTTGTTTCAGTGATTGCCTGCAAAACTTGTATGCTTTAGGGCCCAAACAATAAAAGCTAAAGGTCTTTGTAAAGCTATGTAATGGGCGGGTGGCAGTTCCAATGTTTGGTTTTGTAGATTTGGCGATTTTCACGCAAAACAATTTTATTTTAAGCGTGGTGAAACATTAGATTTAATTGTTAATTTGATGTAATGTTCACCACTTGGCGGTATAATTAATTATCTTTGAAGCAGAAAATGTGCTGATACATGCTGGGTAAAATTTTTAACTTTTGTAAGTTATGTTTGAGTTTGGGGCACACCAGCAGCAATAAACTGACTAGCACTCCTGCTTCTGTAGTACGTCTACTAGAATTTAATTTCGAAATTTTTAGATAATTTCAAAGTTATTGGTCTTTAAGACTCTGCTTTCGAAGTAGTCTTCGCAGTCTAAGGCACCATTTTAACTAGAGAAACCTTTCACTCTTAGGGCCATTATTACAACTTGCCGTTAAACTTGGGTTTAGTTGAAGGTAACTTTAGCTAAAGTGAACTTTAAAGTCACCTTTAACTTCTTTTCGTTACTAGAATGATAAAATAAAGTTAACTTTTTCAAAAATATGGCAGTGGCGGAGCAATGTCGATAAAACAACTAATTAAACAGGTTTTTTAAACGCAGTGGCAGCGACGGGCTTCCTTTTTTTCACTTGCTCACTTTGTTTAGATTTGAAGTTGCCATATTGAAAATAATATATTTATAAATAATTTTAAAAGTTACCAGTAGGATGATCTTCCCTTTAGCTTAACGCTCCCTTCTACTTTATCGCCCACTTATAATGATGAAAAACAATTTATCTGCCCATTAAAATCCTTCCTTTAGTTAACGGCAAGTTGTAATAGTGGCCCATAGAGATAACATTGAAATTGATTTTATTTCATTAACCGCTTCCTACATTTATTTTTAAATAAAACAAGGTGTATGTGAGATATGATAAACATTTTTCATTTGTTTGAAAGGCCTATTGATGCCCTTATGTGTTGAATACAATATCTTTCAATTGTCCGCCACGGCTGTTCGGGACGAAGCGGTTACGAAATGTTAAATTGTTCATGCCTTTGTGAAACTTTCCGTAAATCAGTGAGAATTAGACCGATGGCAATGGCTTTGACCGCTGTGGTTGGTGGCATTCACCTGCGACTTAAATTTACACCACAAGATCTTTTAGATCGTAAGGTCTCAGAAGCCAATTCACTTCATTGAGATGACCATGTCCTCAAATCACTCGTGCAGAATATCAGGTGTGGCACAATTTATTTATTTATTTATTTATTTATTTATTTATTTATTATTAGTCATAGCACAACAAGATAATAATCTTATAAATGAAAGTGCTATGGGAGTACATCAAAGAAAGAAAAGTATAACAAATCATTGATTATATATGTAATGAAATGTTTGAAATAATGTAGAAATAAAAATGAATAAGAACGTGTTAAATCACGGGAAATAGCAATCGATACAAAAAAGGATAAAAAAATGAATATGTGTAAAAAATAAATTAGGAAAACTACAAAGAACAGTATATACAAATATAAAGAAATATACGAACAAAGTAAAAATATATACATATACTAAGATACAATGAAATTTAAAGATATATTAATTAAATAAATGAAAAATTAAAAATAATAATCATTAATAGAAATAGAGAGAAAAAAATTTACAAAAAAAAATCAAGATATGCTAAAAACTACTTGATCAGATTGTATAACTCCTTTTTGAACTTAGCTACATTGCCTATATTCTGAATATAATTAGGTAAAGTATTCCAAAGACTGATGGTGTATATAAAAAACTGGCGTTGTGACAAAAGAGTCCTATGTCTATGTTGGATAATTTTCATACCGCGGTTGGATCCAGCAAATGTAATCCTACTAAATAAGTATATTGGCTATTTTAGAGTAATAATCTTATGGATGAGAATAAGGCATTTTATATTTAATAGATTATCAAAATTAACTCCGAATATCTGGTATGAAAATTGTGATATATGGTCTCGACGTCCCCTAATTAAAACATATCTGGCTAAATTATTATAAGCCAGGTTGAGTTTCCAATTATCATCAGTATCATAGTTCGGGAAAATTTCAGATCCATATAAAAGGACAGGAATCAAATACGTTTTAGCCAGTTGCATACGTATGGCAAAGGGAGTCGAATCTATAACAGCCCACAAATTCCTAAACATACCGTAAACTTTACCAACGATGACGTTAATGTGGTTAGACCACCTTAACCGACCATTAAAGATAACACCCAGATTGGATGCTGATTCAACAAAGTCAATTTTATTCCCCCTGATAATAATATCCGGCACAACAAATGCTCTCTTAGTTCTGGAGAGCAATAAACATTTAGCTTTAGAGGGATTTATACAAAGTCCATTGGCCCTAGCCCAGTTGCCAATTTTTCGCAAATCACAGTTGATGGTGTCTATACATAGTTGGATATCCTCTATACGCGTGTTTCTATAGAGCTGAACGTCTTCAGCGTACATATGTACGCTACAATTATCCAAAACATCAGGCACGTCGTTAATGTATATACAGAACAAGAGAGGCCCTAATATTGATCCCTGAGGAATACCTATTCCTACGCTTAGCCAATTCGAGATCTTGCCGTTTAGATAAACTCATTATGATCTGTTCACAAGATAAGAACGTATGAGATTACAAGCTGAGTTAGAAAAAGGAAAGAGGATCTGTACCTTTTTCAATAACATTTTGTGGTCAACCGTATCAAAAGCCTTGGTGTGATCCAAAAGAACTAAAAACGCTATGTAATTTTCATCTAGTTCTAACCTAAGGTCATCAACTACATTGACTAAAGCAGTAGTGCAGCTCCTAGCTTTCATAAATCCCGCCTGCTTATCAGATAGGAAGTTATTACTCACGAGATAACTATTTATTTGCTTAGCTATGAGATTTTCCATTACTTTAGACAGGAATGGAAGAATGGCAATTGGTCTGAATTCGTTGTTGGATTTAGGAATGGAAATGGTTTTCGACTGTTTCCATTTATCAGGAAAGGATGACATAGTTAAAACTGTATTGAATAAATGACTCAAATACGGCAAAAGTCTAGGTGACAAAGCTTTCTAAAACAGAGGATCTAAGTCATCAGAACCAACCGCATTCGATTTTACCGAAGATAAGCATACCAAAACCTCGAAAATTTTCCTGAATTTGTTCCACCTGGTCAGTTACATTATCCAGTGAGTAGATTTGATTCCAACAGATATTATCAACACTACTATTCAAAACTGCCTGCCCACAGGACTCATAGGCAGATTATAAGTTAAGAAAAGAAAATCATGATTGGAAAAGCAAGAGGCTGAGATTTGATCATATAACAGTACCTTAGTCATATCAATAACAAATACAAGATCAATTAGACTACTGGAAGTAGAATGGAAGTGAGTTGGTAAGGACACATTCACAGGATTAAGATGGAGAGACAACATTAAAGCAGTTAACGTATTATCTAGTAAAAGATTATTATTAAAGTAAAAGATTATTAATAATGTCGTCATATTGAATGGAAATTTTCTCAAGAATAGAAATAAAAGGATCAAAATTTAATCTAATTAAACCTTCTTCTTGTGGGTGGATGAAATATCAAGAAATAAATATTCAATTTGACTACCAATTTCAGTCATTAATCTTACTTTACACGGAATACCGTTTCGAACATAAATTGCAACTCCGCCACCTTTTGCTCTCGTTGCCGTATTGTTGTTGCGTATAGTGCAGTTCTATTGAAACAAAATATTGTTGGTTGCCAGGTCATACAATTTATGACAAAAGAAGTTAGTATTTATCAGTCTATAGTGCCCGCCTTTTTCGGGATGCCTGAATCTCATGAAGATTGGTATCGTCTCATTTTTTCACGAAATGGGCGTTATCGCTGAAGACGATGTTTGTAAATAAGAAGTAAATTTATAAAATACTTACATACATAATTGGTCATTACAACCCTTCAGACAGGATTACCACCTAGCTTCTCACACCACTTATGCTGTGTGTGTTAATTTTATACATGAGTAGGGGACCTGCACAGTTTAAAGTTGACTACGATCGACAGATTTGTGAGAAACTCTTAATGGCAATCTTATTTACTCTCAGAGTTTTTGCCAGGAATCTGTTGAGAGGCAGTCGCCGAAGGAATATTTTTATCATATTTTCGTTTTGATGTAATAAGCCGACTAGACTACGGAGACTATAATTATAAAATACCTTTATTATTCACACGTTATTTATTATTTGTTAAAAGAGACTGTGTAAATGGAAACTAATTTTACGTATGTAGCTTCAACAAGTTACATTTGGTGAGCTATCACTCTCCGATTATAATATATCAGCTTTGATACGATTCAGCTGAAATTAGCTATTGGAAATTGTATACGTTTTTGTTTTCATTTTTTGTTTTTTCTTCGTGGATGTTGGCAAGGCTCGGTGCATTTTTGAAGTTGAGAATCAATAACTGAGACCAATTACAGTATCTGAAACCCGCTGCATGTGTTCTTTATGGTTTCTATCGATGCATAACTAAAAATAGGGCGTATTATTTTGCCCATTTGAGATTTTAAGCTCAAAATCGTCTCTTAAAAAATGCTATACCAGCGTATATGGTGTTTTATGGATTAATTTCTAATTTTTTAACACTGTAAACGAAAAAGTAATTATTTTCCTAACATAACTTTTTTAAGCACTATGTACCTTTCTTTTTTCTTTAATTTGGAAAAATTTCAAGCCACTTAAAGTTTATAAATATTTAATAGCAGTACATTTTGTGGTAAAGAAGAAAATATTATAGAAACAATGAGCTAAACTTGGTTGCATTATTACTCAAGGCTAACGTCAAGGACAGCCATTTGTAAAGAATAAAAATATGAAATAAAAGTGCAAAGAACTTTCACCTTGAATAGAACATTTTGTTAAGGCTTTGATCCTTTTTACTTCAACATTCACTCAGCAACCCACACAACACACCCACATCAGCTTACAATTTTGTGTACTCGTACATACAAGGCAAACACTTTTGGTTTAAAAACACACATTAAAAGGACTCTTACTTTTGTTGCTGTTGTTTTTGTTGTTGTTTGTATTTCAAAAGAGTCAACAAGAAGGATTTTGAAGTATTCGGATAAATTAAATTAAATTTATACAAAAATATAAAACATTCGTATGTAAATTACCTTGTTCTTGTACGGTTGAGGACTGTGTATGTGAAATTGTATTTACATAAAGGAACGTAGACTGGTTTCACTATATGTGATTTGAATTGTGTAAAGTTTAGAAAAGAAACAAGAAAAATGACGTAGTAGTACTAGGTAGTTGCATTCTCTGTTTGTACTTAGTATTGCTAATGAAGTAGTATCAAAAAAATTTAGTTTTTTACGTCTTTTATACATTACCTGAATAACAAAGCAAAAAAAGTTTTCGTGTGGATATTATCTATAATTAAGTAGGATAGATGGTCTAGTAGGTAGCGTATTGGCTAATTGGACTTGAAGCCTCAGTACAAACCCCAGGTCAGACATCAAAATGAAAATATAAAAAAATATTTCTTCAGTGGCTGCCTCTCAGCCGATTTCTGGCAAAAACTCTGAGAGTAAATAAAATTGCCTTGAAAAGTTTCTCAAAAATCTGTCGTTCGGAATCGACTATAAACTTTAGGTTCCGCCACTCATGTATAAAATTAACACACACTTTCATAATCCTTATTAAGGTATTAGCATTACTTCCACGGAATGTTTGCCGCAAATACATACATATGTATACGTTGTGCCACAAATGTAAATTGTTGTAGTGACACTTTCCGAAAACTAAAGAGGACTAAATTTGTACAATCCCTTGCACTATTTAATTCATATAAAATTGTACACATGAATATCGATAAATAAATTTAATAAATTCAAAACTTTTATTGCTAATTTTGAAAAGTTGCCCAATATTATTGCAATTCAAGAAACGTGGTTTCGTGAGGAATTATCTCAAATTTATCAAATACCTGGTTACAATTGTGTACACTGCTGCAGGAAAGATGGATTTGGAGGAACAACTGTTTATGTGAGAGATAATCTGCAGTATAGCGTGGATGTGTGCGAAAGCAAAATGTTTTGTGAGGTAATAATTTTAACACTCAATAACTACAAAATAAATGGCAAGCCAATAAAAATATCATCCTTTTATCGATCTCCAAAATGTAACTTGAATCAGTTTTATGAAATAATTGAACATCTTTTGCAGGCATATGGTAGATCTTACTGTATTTTTGTCGATGATTCCAATGTTGACTTTTTACAAAATGTATCAACTGAGTTATTGAATATACTGGAAAGTTATGACTTTGAGAATTGTCATACGTTAATCACACGTCCTATATCTGGAACGTCAATTGACAATGTATTTAGTAATATTTCAAGTTCCCTTTCTGTTAATGCTGTAGAATTTAATTTATCAGATCATAATATAATATACTGTAATGTAAAAATGAAAATTCCAAACTCTAATTACACTGAAATAATTCAGAAAAATTGCGATTATAATAAGCTTAAAGAACTTTTATTAAATGATAATTCCATTCAACAAAGTGTTAATCCATCTGTTGACACTTTAAATCTAGTACAAAGTCTATCAAATGCAAGCATAAAGTCAACATATATAAAAAATAAAAAAGAATCCCTTAAAAATAAAACAACGCCATGGATGAATGAATATTTGCAGAACTTAATATTACTGAAGAAAAGAATTTTAAGGCAAAGAAGGAGAAATCCTAATGATGCTAATATCCAGATCAAACTCAGTAGATTAAGCAAAATTATTAAAACTACATATCGCGAATCTATGAATAATTATTATCAAGACCATCTTCAAAGTTATCAACAAGATCCTAAAAAAAGTTGGAGGTTTTTAAATGAAAGTTTAGGAAGGAACACAAAAACACAAGTAAATCTAAACAATTCAAATGAGGAACTGATAACAGATGATGAAACTAAATGTGAACTTCTTAATAAATACTTTTTAGAAATACCAATATTAATGAAGGAACAAATTCAGTACTCCGCTAATGATTGCTTTAATGGACTTAGAACATTACGACATTGCCACAACATTTTTAGTTTCACTAATTCAACGTTAGAAGAAATATACCGGGTTACAACAAATCTGGCTACGAATAAAGCTCCTGGACACGATGGCTTATCGCCTAAAATATTTGCTAAATGTAGTATAGAGATATCGCCTTTTTTGTTAAACATTTTCAATAGCATAATTTTAACCTCACAGTATCCCGATGTATTGAAAATAGCAAAAATCGTGCCAATACCAAAAATTGTAAATGCTAAAAGAGTGGAGATGTATAGACCTATAGCATTGTTACCTGTAATTGACAAAATTTTCGCGAAAATATTACATCAACAACTTTCGAATTATCTTGAAAACAACAACCTCTTGTACGACTGTCAATACGGGTTCAGGAGGGGCAGTGGTACTGAGAATGCTGTAGTTAATGTTGTGAATTATATATGCCACGGACTAGATCAGGGTTATAATGGTGTCGCTGGAATTTTCTACGATTTCTCAAAAGCATTTGACCTAGTAGATCATGAGATCTTGTTTAAAAAGCTTGAATGTTATGGAATTAGAAATGCAGCACTAAGGTTATTAAGAAGTTATTTGACTAATCGCAAACAATATGTTGAATTAAATAACAGACGAAGTTTTGTTGGTGATATTCAACATAGTGTTCCACAAGGCAGCGTTTTAGGGCCACTGTTATTTACTGTTTATATAAATGACATTGTAAACCTTGAGCTTAATGGAAAAATGTACCTGTATGCTGATGATATTTCTATTTTTTACCCTTATAAACATGAGACAACGTTAAAAGCATACATGCAAAAAGATGCAGACATAATTTTTGAATATGCAAGGATAAATAAATTGGTCATTAATACGTCAAAAACTAAAATCATCCGATTTAAGCCATATTCAAGTATCAATGCTGAAACATTTAGCATCGTTGTAAATGGAGAAGAGGTTTTTGAGTGTGAATCTATAAAATATTTAGGAATTTTATTGCAAAGCAACCTGAGGTGGAATCTCCATATTGATAATATTAAGTCGAAAATATATCCAGTAATGGGAATTCTATATAAATTCAAATACAAATTCAATGAGAACACAAAATTGATGCTTTATCAGACATTGATCCATAGCCATTTAAACTATTTGATAATGATTTATGGCTGGAAAAATAGTACAGAATTACAGTCTCTCCAAAGATTACAAAACAAAGCCCTGAAAACCATATATAACCTGCCAATATCTTACCATACAATCACATTATATAAAGAAGTTAGTAAAAATATCTTGCCTGTAAATGGAATCTATAGACTAAGGCTACTAACTTTTGTTTTTAAATCTATTAACAACATTGGTCATAACACAATATCATTTTCAAAAAATCAAACAACGCGCAATACGAGAAACAGTTCAAATTTAAGGACAACAAGATGTAGAATTGAAACGACAAAGCAAAGAATAGAATATATCGGTTGTTTTGAATATAATAATTTGCCTCAATGTATAAAAAATTTAAATACCATATCTGCTTTTAAGATAAATTTAAAAAAGTTTTTGTTAAATAATTTAGAAATGCTTCTAGGATAATTTTTTCATTTTGAATTTATAAATGTATATGTATCAAACAGTTTGATTACATACCTTATATAGTGTATAAGTAAATGCCAACTCGCCTCAACAATGTCGCAAGACGCTGAGGCAATTGTATTCCAAACTGAAAACTTGTATATAAATAAATAAATAAAAAAAAAAAAAATATAATCAAGTACAACTGTTTTATATTTAATTGAAATGAAATATTTATTTTTTATTTACTTATAAAATATTTGTAATCTGCATAAAATTCAAAATATAAAAAATATAAAGGAAAACACAAAGTAGAACATCAAAGGTTGTTGTTATGTTCCTGTCATACTTTAATGCTAAGAAATAATCGATAAGTATTAAATTTGTGATCAAAAGGAAAGTTAAAGAAAATTCACATATGGAATTGAATTGTTTGTATTTATTATAAATACAGTACGCGTCAAAAGAAACTGTACATTAAAAAAAGTATACATTAATAAATCACTGTCATTATTATTTTAAAATTGTTTCATTACCAATTTTTAAAATTTAAACAATAAAAAATTTATAAAAAAATTCGAAAAATTGTCAAATTTTTTCGGGCACTCTCCTAAACTTGAGTTTGATGATTGTTAGAAATAAATATATAGTGTACAGTTTCTTTTGTTGCTCACTGTACACACATACGTACATAATTGTTCATTACAACCCTTCAACATAGAAGTTCTCTCCAATCCAATTGAAATTCAAGACAATCCAATACATACAGAAAAAGTCACCATCTGGCGTGGATTTTGGGCTGGTGGCGTCATCGTCCATATTTCTTTCAGAACGATACTAGCCAGATAATTAATGATCTGAACTGGTATGTGCTGGAGAACTGTTTTGATGTCATCATAAGCAATGGTGGGTTGAATGATCACCCTTCCCTACAAGATTTCAAATATAGACTTCGGAAATATATCTTAGGTATGTTTGTGAGTAGACAATGATTATAATCTTTTATAATTGAAATTACGTATATGTACATATTTTTGAAATGTCAGCAGGAAACACCGCATGAAATTCATTGTATATTAACAAATTTTTTAAGTTTAGAAGCGTTCATTGACCACTCACCTAATGGTATTATCTGTATTGACAAAACGATTTTCTATAGTTTTTTGGACAAGCTTATGCTTAAGGTTTTATGGTTAATATATATGTAATTATGATTTCTTATGAGCACTTTTAAGCTTCACATTAATCATTTATGTACAGGCATGAGATTATTCAAATGCCGATTTTTCTACTTCATTGGAAGTATTTAAAAATATTGATGCGGGGGGTTTGAAGTCGCCGTGGTGTAGTAGGTAGTGTGTTGGCTTACTATTCGTAAAGCCCGGGTTCGTATCCCAGGTCAGACATCAAAAATGAAATATGAAAAAAAAAATATTTCTTCGGCGACTTCCTCTCAGCAGATTTCTGGCAAAAACTCTGAGAGTAAAATAAACTGCCATGAAAAAGTTTCTCAAAATTCTGTCGTTCGGAGTCGACGTTAAACTGTAGGTCCCGCAACTCACGTATAAAATTAACGCACACAACATGAGTGGTGTGAGAAGCTAGGCCGTAATCCTGACTGAAGGGTTGTAATGGCCAATTATGTATGTATGTATGATGAGGGGGTGTAGATAAAAAAGCGCTGTTAAACAGAAACAGTAAAACAATTTTAACAAATTTCATTGCAAACGCATAATTGGACAGTTTGGAGTCGACTTTAAACTGTAGGTCCCACCACTCATGTATAAAATTAACACACACAACATAAGTGGTGTGAGAAACTAGGGCGTTGTACAATGGGTCAATTCGACCTCCGGGTACTGTAATTGTCTTAATTGACAATTACGCGTCCTCTAACCTAATCTAACATTTGGAACCAAAACCTTTTGCTTTTATTACTGCATCGACTACACAAGATAGGCATAAAATTCCAAGGTTATGTTGTTCCAACCTCCCCTAATTCCTTGTTTCAACTACTACACTGTGCTTATACTGGATTTATAGAGCTTACCGGCGAGTTTTTCCCAAGCATGCTCAACAATGTTGAGATCAGGGTCATGTGCCGGTATTTGGAGTAGCTTTGAACAATTATAGATAAGCTACAGCTTCGCAACGTACTTGGGATGGTTGCCCTGGTATTCATTATATAGACAGTAAAATGAATCCATTACAATATTTGGGTATTTTAAAAGAAAATGTGAAGCAAAGTGCAGATAAGTTAAATATATTGAATACATTTGCTTATTTTATTTTTTTTTTCTTAAGAAACAATTTAATTTGTCCTGTTTTTTATCATTTTTTTTTAATTTTTTTTCAATTACTTTATAGCTCTGATTATTTTTCAGTCAGATATTTCTGACAAGGTGCTTATGCTTCAACAAAAACAAAATGCCTGTTATATTTGCATTGTTATATTTTTTTGTAGAAATACGGAACCTGAGAGAATAAATTCGCCTTGGTTTCATCGGTTTCAAATTAATTCAAAATCTAACTTGTTTCACTTCACATACCGGAATGTGTGGTTTTAATGAAAAGCCTAAAATAAAAGCAATTTTTTTTAACGCAAGTGAGCCATAATCATTAGCATGAGTGCAAGGGAACAACGAATATTTTTTTTATCTTAAAATTTATATATGGGTTATTAAATTTAATTTTCCGCCATCATCACCCAATAGTTGTGAAAAACCATGAGCCATTAAAAGTTCATGGTAGTGCCACTTAGCAAAAAATTGCTTAATTTTTTTGTTTTTTAATAAATGGGAGATAAGAGTTATTTGCTTTTTCACATTTCTTCAGATAATACAATTTACCCAGATTGTGTTTAAGGCCAAAGGAAAAAAAGAAATAAAAATGATTAAGTACATGCTTTTCTTTCTCGACTCATGCATTTCTTTTTTGTTTTTGTTTTGTCTTCATTTTCAACTTAAGTGAAAATCACCATCAACAAAAGCATTTTATGCTTCGTTTCTGTTCAACAAAACAGCAAAATTTCCATTCTTCCATTCTTTCATTCCTGTTTCATGTATTTTATTGTCAGTCTGTTTTACTTATTGTACTCTGCCCACATGAAAGTGAATACATGTTCATAACGTACGAAATAAAATCTCGAAAAGACGAAAAAGCTCATCAAGTAACGAAATACTCTTTTGTGGAACTTTTCCTTCCGTACTTTTGCCTTTTGTATTGTGTTTGTATTGTCAAGAGGAAAGGCAAGCAATCCTTGCCAGCTGCTCTTATTAAGGAGTATAACTAAAAAGCATTTTTATGACGCCATCGTTACAGTTCCTATCGGAAAAGATATTTTATGGAAGACCATTCCAGTAAAGGACTCCTCTTGCATATTGAAGATCAAAATGATGTTATAATGAGTTGTGAACTAGGGTTCAACGAAAACGATGTGTTCTGCTACAATGTTAATTATGAACAGAGTTACTCCCATGTTGCATAAAATAAAGTTTATCCAAAACCCTGTTTGTAGGTTGTGAAAAAAGTATTAAAAAAAGTATATCACGAACGTCTTTTTCTAGTGGAGCAAGTTCAAATTCAAAAAGCATAAGTAAAAACCAGTTGTTACTTGTTACTCAGAAGTCTGACAGCAGTGCTCAAAAGCCAAAAATACGGTTGGGAATGGACAGCTGGATTTCAGTGCTAAAACATGGACTTTACGACGAAACTAGCTTCCTCATATAAATTGCCCCGAGGCGATGATGCTAATCGTCGAACTATATACTCTCTTCTAGCATATAAAACTGATTAACCGACCTCATCAATCCAAGCGTGGAAGCTAATTTACCTCAGGAGAAAAATTCAAATGTTTTCATCAAGAAACAAATTTCAATTATTGGGGAAAATTCCACAATTCTGGACTGTGTGTGGTCAGCAAATTCGAAAAATATAAAAAGAGTTAAAACTAAAACCACTGAGGGACTACAAGTCGTACTTAAAGGCAATGACAACAGCGTAGAAGCAGTGGAGGTAAAAACTGGTCTTATACGTCGGTGCTTTAGCCCTTTGCACTCAGCACTGTTTTGGACGTTAGCTACTAGCAATTCGTTTTTAAGAAAACGTACATCCTGGAAATGTGGTATTATACAGTATAATTTTAGAACCAAGTAAGGAATTGTAATGAAATTTGTTTTATATGAATTTATGGACATTGAAGAACATTATTTACAAAAAAATATCAAAAATTTTTTCTATTCGTTGCTTCAGTACGAACTGAGATCTTGTACATTTCTTCTCTCGGTTATCGGATTTCTTTATTATCGTATCAAGTTTCCCACTTCATTGAGCCACACCCTTGTAGCTTTGGACGCATAATCCACTATACATATCTACAATTTGCTCCACGGATCAGAGAAGAGTACAGTCCGTCGTGAACGCACTTCGCTCGTTCTTTTTCGACGTGTAAAACGGTTGATTTATTTATCATGCATCTTGTTAATTTTATCACATTTCGATTAGTTTTTTGTGCCATTTTAACAGAAAATTACAGGAGAACAACTATCATGTCCCCTCAGAGGGGACAACCGAGTGATATGCTATACTTACGTTCTCCCCTCAATGGGGACAGCCGAGTGCAAAGGTTTAAAATTGAAATCGCATTAAGTCAGTGTAAAAACATTTTTTTAATTTTCTGTCTACGAAGTTTTGATTTGAACTCCTATGAATTACCACAGTATCGGAGTAAACTAGCTTTGATTAAACTGGTAACTCTTAAAAGTTGTCGTTCTATGATGAGTACTCTTTTTATTCCGGGTTTAATATGAGGCGATGTTGATTCAGAGTTCTTGCTCGGTCAATTGAAATTCAATGTTCCTGTGCGACCGACACGTAATTTTGAACTGTTATCACTAAAATACTACAGATCGGACTATGCTAATAATGACTCCTTTAGACTCCAAGTAAATGACATCTCGGACAGTAAAGATGTATTAAAAAATCCCTAACTATATTTTTAAACTGTTAAGTAACATTTTGTTTTTGTTGCATTTGTATAAAACTGTAATTGTATATATAGTATTTATTCAGTAAGGATATAATTATCAATTGACATTAACAAATAAATAAATAAAAAACAATGAATAAATATGTCATCAATACAATAAATTGAGAGGGGGTGCTACAGCTTCTGTTTCTGAGACCGCTAACATAAAATTGAAAAAGATTGAAATACATCCATATTTACATTGTGAGATATCTACTTTATCTGATAATCACCATTAAAGGACATCATAAGTGTTAAAGGCCCCTACATTGCCTTAACTGACAGGAGTTTATCTACACGAAGGATTATTTTAAGCTTCCCGGAGTTTGCGTTGTGTGCAATGACCTCCACGTTTTCGGTTTTGTCAAACGCTCTATTTTATAGAAGAGTAGCGCTTCCACTGTTAATACCAACTCAAGTAATTTTTCATGCAATCGTACCTTCGCAAGTTGATAATCGGTACCAACCGCCAGACATACATAGGAGGCCGATAGCGCAAAAATCGATTCCAACAAAGAAACCATTAAAAGCCCGCTTATGATTTTATGGTCGCCGTGGTCTAGTAGGTAGTGTGTTGGCTTATTAGACGTGGGGCCTCGGTTTAAACTCCAGGTCAGGCATCTCCAACTAAACGAAATATGAAAAAATATTTCTTCGGCGACTTCCTCTAAGAAGATTTCTGGCAAAAACTCTGAGTGAAAATAAAATTGCCATGAAAACTTTGTCAAAAATCTGTCGTTTGGAGTTCATTTCCCGCCACTCATGTATAAAAATAAAAGCACATAACATAAGTGGTGTGAGAAACTTAGAGGTAATCCTGACTAAAGGGTTGTAATGACCAGTTATGTATGTATGTATGTTGCAATTTTAGTATTCTTGAAGCCATTGATGAGAAGTCAATGAACAGCTTTATGGCAAATATGACTAGTTTAACGCAAGAAATGTTGAGAATGCAATTTACATTTCTGCAAGAGATAGAATCGATGAACTGAGACTTGCCTTTGAAGCGCTGACGACATTCGCCAACACATACCATTTCATCCAATGCCCGATAACAATGTTCAGCTACAACATTTTTGGAATGAACTAGATGGAATTGTAAGTTGATGTTTAATGACATTATCTTCAAAGAATTTTTTCAATTTGTTGTGTACAAATTTGACACCACTGTAACTTCGAATTTTCTTTATCTCTCTGCCTTTTTTTATATTATTGCTTCCAACCGTCAAGGCATCAACTGCATGAAATTGCCATGAAGTTCCGGGGTTATGTTGTTCTATTCTCCTTTAATTCCTCGTTTCAACGGCCATACTGTGCTGAAACCAGATTTATAGAGTTTACGGGCAAGTGTCTACCAAACCTGCTCAGTACTGTTGAGATCTGGGGTCTGCGTCGCTGTTTGGAGTAGTAGCGAACATTTATGGATAAGCCACAGCTTCGCAACAACTGAAGAGTGCTTCGGACATTGTTTAAGTGGAAATAAATGTGTCCAATATATTTAACTTATCGGGACTTTGCTTCACATTTTGTTTTAAAGTGGAATTTGGAATGGAGTAGGGTATATTCAGTAATACCCTACTTCTGCGCTGGAGACAAATCCTCAAACCAATACCGACTCTCCCCTTATGCTTGAAAATAGCCTGTGTATTGTTAAGCAAAAACTCGGAACGTGTAGTACTTATATAAAACCTACTAGAGTAATGGCTTATTTAGTGTAATTGCTCATTTGAACGAGGAGCATTAAGCGTAAAAAATGTTAATTCGGTTAAAAAAAAATACAAAATAATAGTACGTATATATACGTTTTTTTTTTAATTTAACCTGACAAGGAAAAGGCGTTTTTATCAGGTTAAATTAAAAAAAAAAACGTATTGAAATCGTTTAACTTAAGATTTTGACAAAATCTGTTTTCAGCTACATAAAATAAAAATCGGAATTTATTAGGCCCCCAAATTTATTAGACCCCCAAATTTATTAGGCCCCCAAAAATAGCTTTCTATAACACTGGACGTCGGTAGATTGATTCATTAGTTTTTAAATCAATTTAAAAAAAAAGTTTTTTGGAATAGTGGTATTTCCACCAGATGAAATAATTTAAGCTGGCTGTTAAGAACATTTCAGAAAATTTCAGATACGAGAAAAACACGTTTCAATTTTCGTAGACGGAAATTATTATGACACGCACAAATTAAAGCCATTGGTTATTAAAAACAATTTATTACGACTTTCCGAATATTCTCGAAATTTTCGTATTTTAATTCACAAGATATTCGTCATAGAAGTATGGAAGTTTAGGAATTTTTTAGTTTTACAGTTCAACCGAAGCAAAGAAATACTTCCTTAATGAGAAATATTAATTTATAGATATTAAAATAGGTATTAAAATATTTCTTGTCAGAGATTTATTATACCTTTTCTAGATTTTGTTGCTGAAGTCGCCGTAGTATAGTTGGTAGTGTATTGGCTTTTTAGAAGTAAGGGCACGGTTCAAACAAAGATTTCTGCCAAAAACTCTGAAAGTAAATAAAATTGCCATCAATAGTTTCTCAAAAATCTGTTGTTCGGAGTCGAGTTTAATCTGTAAGTCCCGTCATTTATGGCTAAAAATTAACACACACAACATACATGGTGTGAGAAACCAGGTCATATTCCTGGCTGAAGGACTGTACAGCTAATAAGTCAACACACTACCTACTAGACTACGGAGTCTTACTTTCGGTACCAAGTTTACAAAAAAAATAGAACCAATACACAACAAATTATGTGAATAGGAGCAAAATAAAGTTCAAAATACAATAACAACTATACACAGAAAGATCTCTAAGTTGCTAGACATAAAGAGAAGGCTGTGTAGAAAGAAAAAAGACGAAAGGCCACTGTTCCCAGTCAAAGATAATAGATGTATAGGTTGTAAAACTGTGGCAATCTGAGAGTTTGATCTTTGTAATTTAAATAAAGTTGATAGTTGATATAAAGATGAATAAATAATTTATTTAAAGCGGTTTTATTAAATAATTTTAATAAATCTTTAAGGCCTTACAAATTTCTTTTACAATTACAACTGAAGAAGCAAAAAAATACAATGAAATAATAAAATTTAAAATTTTTTAATTTTAAGAAATATCAACGTCATGTACTGTGTATTTAAAAGAAAATATGAAAGTGTCAACTTCGATAGCAAGCAAGCAAATTTTGCCCATGGGACTAATCAAGTATAAAACTTTGTCTTACAATACAATCACTTTCAAAGTAAATCTTTTGCACAAAGAAGAAAAAAATGCACTTAAGAATGTTTACAAGAACCGAAAATTGAATCTATTGAATCTGTATAGTATACCATGAGCTATAAATCTAATTTGTTTTTTTTTTTGGCAGTATTTTTACGGATTAGGGACAAGTAGTAAAGGGGTAATGAAATACCGCACAAGGTTTTTATATGTCACAGCTATTTCTAATTTAAAGGACTGGATAATTAAAGGTTTATTTATATTAAGTAGGTATCGATACTTATTTCCCTCAAATTTAACTAAGCGCTTTTGTCTTCGATGTGGTGGTGGTGGTGTGTGTTGACTACACCGTCTGAGCTTGTTTTGATTAAAAAATTAAAAATAAATTTTACAGTGAAGTCACAAATTTTTAGAAATTTCTTGTATAACAAAAACTATCTTTTACATAAAAATGAATGTGTGTTTATTTATTTGTGGGTTTGTTTGTTTGAAGTCTATAGACGGCTAAACGGCTGGACCGATTTTCTTTAAATTTTAACAGTACCTTCCTGTATGTCTCGAAAAATTTAAAGTAGGCGAGTTGCCACGCCCACATACCCAATAAGTATTAATGTCGCATATCTCATAAACTGCAACAGCTAGAGTCCTCAAATTTTGTATGTACGACTTTGAAGTATATACGAACAAAATGGGCGGATTGGCTATAGTGGGCGTGACACTTCCAATAGTCCACATATAGAAAAATGGATGTTTGTTTGTATGGACCTTATAGAATCGTAAACTATGCATTTGATCATTTTATGATCTCTAACAAAGTTGTTGCGTATGAGCCGACGAAGGTTGCTAATTCAGTATGACCAATTTCCGACCCACTGAAAATTACTTAAAATTTATTAAATCGTAAACTGTGCATTTGATCATGTTATGATCTCTAATAAAGTTGTTGCCCATGAGCCGACGAAGGTTTCTAAGTTATTGGTATGACCAAAATGTATAGATATGACAAAGGTACTCAAAATGAATTAAATCGTAAACTGTGCATTCCTTAACAAAGTTGTTGCGCATGAGTCGACGGAGGTTGGTGAAATTAATTTCCGATGGATGGCGTCACTGAAAATTATTCAAAATGAATGACAAGCAATTGGTCGACCTACACCTCAAGCACGGAAGAAAAGAGCAGCCTCAGAATCAGGCGAGCATTGAGACTGGAAAATCTTCGAGTATATGCCGCTGAGCCCCGTTCGCTTGAACCACTTGAACAACGAGAAGTGAGATTAGAAACTGATCGAATGCGTATTACTCAGGCCCGTTCATCTGAATCATCAGGACAAAGGGAAACAAAATCAATAAAATGATTCAAAATTAATTGGATATTTGTGTAATGTCTTTCCTTCAAATTTATTTTAGTTGGTGGCGCAGTAACACGCGCAGGGTTCAGCTAGTATGATATAAAAAACCTTAAAGCATGAATATTTCATACAATTTCACACCCATTTGTTTGGGAGTTACAACAAATATAAAAAAAATTTATATTGCAAACCAAATAGGTTAGAGCTCTAACTCCAAAGTTAGCTAACACTCCTTTAACTTCCAGGACAGAAAAATTTTGTAAGACAGTGGATTGGTTTATCTACTAGATGCCTGTGGAGACTAGTTGCTACACAAATGACTCTGAGTGTGAAATAAGACAGGACTGGGCCTCTGTATAGAAGAATAAGAAACTAAATTTCTACCAAACTACCGGACCATAATACGAACTTTCAACAGGAGGTGCGAGCGATCAGAAAATGTATGATCTGAAGTAATCATTTGGTAAAATATAATATAGGGGCTTGAACATCTTATAAATAAGAATATATTTACATATATAAAATAAAGAATACGGGATCAAAGACCGTTCTGGAATATAAAAAGGTGATTAATAATTATCTAGGCATGGAACGGTATGCATTTATGGGTGCCCAGTCATCATGTAGTAATTAGAAATAAGAAAGCGAATTCTGGCTAATAGAGCGAGAGTATTACATACCATAAGCCAGGATAACTCAATGCCGTTCAGATTATTAAAGACCAAGTATGAAACCTTATCAGACAAAACGGGAAGAAGTTAAGGAAGTAAGTACAAGATAGAGGCTTTCTACAGAAAGTTAGGTGGTATTCCTAATGGTGTGCGCATAACAAGGCTATATTATGGCTTACCTACCTATCTCTTATATTTACATAATTTGCGTAAAGAAAATTATTTTAACCGTAGATCGAGTCTTAAAAAGCTTCATAATTCTTGCTTATGTATCACTTTTGATACATGTTTGTAGTACATAGAATTGTCACGATTATTGATAGATTTTGTTGAAAAATTTGAAAGTTTTTATTTATTTTAAATCATTTTAATAAAACCATTTTATAGCATTACGTTATATTATCACTTTTATGAAATTTACGCCAAAATTTGTAATGATGTACATTGCAGCGTGATTTTTTATGTAAAAATCAAACACTTCATGTCAGCTTGCTTTTACTTTTTTCTAGTTGGTAATAATTTGACATCTAGCACCCTTGTTTTGTGGCGATTTATAAGTTTCCAATTGCTTAGATGGGACAGCCTATCGTCACTCGCGTCAGGAACGCTCTCAATTGAGGGCTGACTGAAAACTGATGGTATATTTCGTTAGAAAAATTTGTTGTCAACGTCATGTGGTGTAAAAAAGTTCCCCGTTGCAATAGAACATCGGTTATGTCAATAACAAGGCTCCCTCTTTGATTCCTCTCTAGTTTCCGGGATACAGGTTTCCCCAAATATGGCTGTAAGTACGTAGCATGTGCTTTAATCTAAAATTGCCAATTCGATTTCGGTGGACCACAGAATTTATAACGACAATAAAATTTAATTAGTTATTAATCTACACCGAACAAATTATTGGGATTACTAAAAGATGAAAGACTTTCAGCTCATTTTTCGTCTAGGCGTAATTGCTGTAAATTTATCACCATTTCCAAGTAGTACATTACCAAAGCGAAGGATTCTGTTATCTCATAGGTACGTAGTTGATCGAAATATTATCGTCTGTAATATTTATGAAATAAATCATAGGACGAAACACTTTTTTTCTAATGTTTGTCTGTCACGTGAGGTAAATATGAGAAGAGCAGTAAGAAAAACTCTACTACATTCCAAGAAACATCTTCTACCAATCTGCTCGTAAATTAATAATATCTTCTCTTCCCAAATTACTAAGGGCATACTGTGCTCTGTTCCAAGTAGTATCATCTTTGGTGATAATGCCAATTATTTCATAAGACGAGCTTCTGTTTTCTGCTTCTTCAAAGTTTTCAGCAACAGGAATATTACGTACATATGTACATACATAATCGGTCATTAAAACCTTTCGTTGTAATTCGGAACTGTCTGACCTGAGTTTCGAACCTTGGTCTGACGTCTAATAAGCTAATACGCTACAACTACGACTAATTTAATCAATATCAAGAACAGATAATTCAACCTCTTCATTTTCGTCCAACAGTTAACCTTCAATTCCTTCTCAACTACCATAAATAATGTATTATCTACGATAAGCTTTATAAAATCTTTGAAAGCTTAAAAAATTACATACACAACACCAAAGAATCCATTGGAATGTCGTATGTAAATGATACATAAGCCAGAATTATGAAGTCTTTGAATTTTTTAAGCCCTGTATGGAATTTTCTTTGCTTATTTGGTTTAACATAATGGCGATAACAATATTAACGAATTAAAAAATATCAGGCATTTAAGCTTTTCTGAATTAAAAGTGTAGTATTGAAATGTATAATTTTTGATACAATTTCGATCTACGGTTAAGTGTATGTGATACACATTAACAAACATGTTTTGTCATAGAAACGTTTTCCTAAAATAGCTACAAAATTTATGTCGCACTAATGTTATTATAACTGTATTCACAGTGTCATATTTTTACTATCTATTAATGTTTAAGATTTTTAAAAGCATAAAATATATATAAAAGAGCAATAAATTTAAATCTTTCATAGGAAAATTGCTTTGTAAAGTAAAATTTTTAAGTAAAGTAGTGGCATTAAATGACACAACAAATGAAACGAGTATGAATAACAAATTGACTGAAAAATGTTTGTAATAATCTTAATACAAGGAAGTTAAGCACAATTAAAAAAAATGGAAAAAACAAACCTTAGCGAAACTGTATGGATTGTATCATTATAGTAAAAAGGATTTGATTCAAACCCGGCACTATAACTAATATCATAATAGTTCGAAAAACACCCACAAAATCTTTTCAATTTATGTATTACAAACTCTCTGTCAATAATAGAGTTTTTAAATAGCTTCACAACATTAACTTGAATAGTTTGTTTCAATTGGTGTACTAGGCTTTCCTGAAAAACTCTATCGAACGTTTGGAAAAGTCCGTAAAGAGAGCAGGCAAATATTTTTTCAGTTTAAATGACCTTCTTGCAAGAGTATGTGGTCTTGTTCAAATGTGCCAGATTTCCTTCTGAAATCAGATTGTTCCGAAATACAACTGTGAACCGTGGTTGCACTTCTACAAAGCCAACACACTACTTACTAGGCTATAGCGAATTCTGTCCTATGATCCCGCTGTGAGTAAAGAAAAAACATATATGAAAAACATATATGAAATTCTTCGCTTTACTTGGTTGCTTGATTGGCCTTTACATGATTGGCCTTTACGTGTGTGCTTATTTTATCCGTGCGACTTACAAATTTGAGAAAGTTTTAATGGTAATTTTCATTTAATCTCACAGTTTTTACCAGAAATCTGTTCATATTTTGTTGGATTCGAGAGATTCTGAGCTGGAGTTTGAACCGTAGGTCGTCGTCTAATAGGCCAATACACTCATAGACAGACAAACATTATATAGAAATATTGTAGAATTGGAGAAATATCTTAAAATATTGTTTTATATTTCTGTGCTTTGATTTAAATTTTAAGATGCGGTATATCTGCCACCTTAATCGCCAAAGTATATTATTTACTCCGAAAAATTATAAAATTGAATTATTTCATTGCATATTTGTTTTTTTTTTGTCTTCTAAATATACAGTGGACAGCATAAGTCGATGTACACCAGTAGATTTATTTATTTATTTGTTAATTACAATCCAATTAAATTAATAAATTATATTTTAATTATTACGAACGAAGTAACTAAGACTATAGTCTCCGGTGAAAATCGATCCCCACTAGACTAAAGGGTATCCTATCCAAATATATTTAAAGAACTTTATATTTTTAAGCAAAAGTTTTTATAAAAAATTAAAGTTTTCATATTAATTTATTTATTTATATTAGAGAGTGTGGCTTATTAGAAGCTTTGAAATTTATTGAGAAAACAATAAATAATACAGTGTACACTATTTAAACATTCTAAAGTATAACTTCAACTAAATTGCGGAATAATTAAGAATTTGTAATGATTATTACTTTCAACAAGTCAATTAACTCAATCATGCTGTGGCTAATGTTAAGATGTGATTTGTCAACCAAAGTCCATGCTTAATACTCCTGCACAAAGTCCCGATATGACGCCGGAAAAATATTTAGGAAATCCTTTGTAACAATGAATACTTAATCGTTAAACCTGAAATAAAGTCAACAGAAACCTTGTTCATATATCAACAGAAAATTCTAAACAAAACTGGTGCATTCAATGCTAAATGGGTTAAATGGAATGCTGGACCCTAAGATATATCTTAGTAAATATTGACTATAACATTACGTCTTTAAATTCTTAGTTTACTCTAAGTTCTTCATTTACGGCTCAAAAATATATTTTAATTATATTTGTTTTGTTCTGGTGAATACATTTATAACATGGTGCGACATTCAAAATACACCTAGCTAATGACGTTGTGTAGGTTGTGAGTTTTGTTGAGTAGAACTTAAAAATATTTTTTATATTTCTCGAACCCTCCAAACTCCTTTGACAAGAACTGTTTTTTTGTTCTTTTCACACAAAATTATTGATTACACAAACTTTTTTAAACTATTTTCAAAGTCCAAAGTTTTTTGAAAAGGGACAGATGAGCTTTTAAAATGATATACATAAACATATGTTTAAAACTTACATACTACGAATTTTGATCGGGTAAACTTGGAAAATATGGTTTTATTTCGAATTTTTCAAGTTTAGCTGTTCTTAATTGCAAAATTTAATTAAAAAGTGATGATTTAATTAAGAAGTAATGACATTCTGAAAGTGCATGATCTTGTGAAGAGATTGACACTTCGCCTGATCAAATTGGACTAAAATTACCGTAGTTATTATTTAAATAGTATAACAGTATTTTTTATATATGTCATCTTATCAAATTCAAAAATTTTTAATGGATGCTGATTGTTTATCGCAAAATGTGTCAATTTCACGTTTGCATGACTGCCAGAAGTTGGCTAATAGTTGGGTTTTTTAAAAATATTATTATTTCTCGTTGCGCAAACATTGGCCAACTTCGGATGATCGCTCAAACGTGAAATTTAATACATTTTCCAATAAACAATCAAGATCCAACAAAAATTCTGAAAACTTTTGAACTAAAAGTTCATTTGAAAAAATATATATGTATATTAAAATTATTACTCGACTATTAGACTCTTTAAATAATAACTTCGTTCATTTTTTGTCCAATCTGATCAACCTAAGTGTCAATCTCTTCATAAGATAATGCACCTTCAGGATGTCATCATTTATTTCATATTTTTTAATTAAAGTTTGCTACTATGAACGGACAAACTTGAAAAAATATGAAAAAACTTCGCATTTGTCACTTTTTAACTTTAACTTTAACTTTAACTTTTTAGACTCGCCAAACACCACAGTCAACATTTCAAATGTCCTTGCACATTTAATTTAATTTTTTACACAAAACTTAATACAATTTCTTTGATCCATTTTTTCGAATAATAAAAAATCGAAAAGCACACCAAAACACGACTAACCTTTTTATCTGTCAAAAACAAACTGACAATCCAAAATGGCTGATATTGTCAACATATATAACAGATATGTGTACCAACATAACAGAAAAAAATGCGAAGATCGAACATACGTAACTCACGAAATTTGAAAAAATGGTTATTTTCTGATCACACCTCGTATATCGTTTTAAAGGCCCATCCCTCTCCTTTCTAATAAGGTTTAAAATTTGGATATCGGTTCAGAAATGTTTGTGTAATTTGGCAAATTTGCTGAGAGGAAGACGCCGAAGAAATATTTTTTGTATTTTGTTTTGATGTCTGGCCTGGGGCTCGAACCCTGGCTTACATCTGATAAGCAAACACACTATCTACCAGACTACCGCACTTTCAGAATGTCATCGCTTATTTCATATTTTTTAATTAAAGTTTGCTACTATGAACGGACAAACTTGAAAAAATATGAAAAAATTCGCATTTGTCAAGTTTACCTCATCAAACCTTATAGCATATTAAGTTAAATAATATATATGTACATATATGTATACCGTTGGACATCGGTTCAGAAATGTTTGTGTGATCAATAAATTTGTGAGTAAAGTCAAAAAAAAAAGAAGTTTTTGTCAAATAAACCAAGTTTGGAGGGTTCAAGAAATATAAAAAAATATTTTTGAGTTCTACTCAACAAAACTCACAACTTCCACTATGTCATTAACCATTGTGTCATTAGTCATTGTGTATTTCATTTTTTAGTGTGATGTTTGTATTTTATTATAAAAAAGAAACAAGTTAATAAAATAAATATAAAAACTTAAATTTTTTATACACTCTTTTGCTTAAGATTCACACACTTTTGCTTAAGATTCATTATGCTGTCCACTGTATATATAATGTTAAATTTTAGTTCTTTTTATTTAAATTTTTTAATCGTCACTGATTTATATCCGAAATACTGAACCATAATGTTAGTTATCCTGGTAGCCTAGGGGTAGTGTGCTAGATTATTATAGCGAAGCTTGTGGGTTCGATTCCAATCATTACAATATTTAAAGATTATTGAGATGTCATTTAAAATTTGAAAAAGGGTGTGAGAGCGTTCAGAAAGCTGTTGTCATCGATAAACATAAATCCACTCTTTATCATAACAAAATTTTTCAATTACGAAATGAAAACAATTTTTAAACAACTCAAGTGTAGTGAAAATGAAAATTATTGAAAAAAAAATAAATTCTCAGAATAGAATATTTGAACATAAAGGTTTAGTGCAAATTTATTTTATGAAAATCAATGTACGCAGTATGATGTACGATTCATTTAGGAATTGTATAATTGCTAATCAAAAGCACAATTTCATCATGCCAAAGAAAGATCTTGAACACAATTTGTTTTCCATGACTTTAGAATTTAATACAAAAATCTTCATTGTTATGATGCATTTGACAGGATGTAATTACTTTTAAGGTATGATGAAGAATGTTAATGGAATCTAAAAAAAGTTTAATTAAATTTGAATTAATTTAATAAAACATATTAGATTTTTTATGGCTAATAATTAGCAAATTTTTTTTATTTAATCTTTTAAGAAGTGTTCTTTTAACGAAGTTACACGTTTCTTGCTTTTGACAGCTTCTATTTAAAATACTAAATTCTTATTAAAATTAGCATTTTTGCCATCTTTTAAAAATTAAACCGTAAAGTATTAAGACATTTAAGATATTTATGTTTAAAATTTACTCAATGAGTATAATGTCATATGTTTCACAAAAAGTAACGCAAGCAATTTTTAATATCGAATCGCTATCTATATATGGGGTTTTTCTTAGCGCTTCCTCTCTTTAAAATTAAATAAAACAAATTGTGTGTGAAGTCGCCGTGGTCTAGTAGGTAGTGTGTTAGCATATTAGACGTGAGGCCTCGGTTCAAACCCCTGAAAAAATATTTCATCGGCGACTTCCTCTCAGCAGATTTCTGACAAAAACTCTGAGAGTAAATAAAAAGTGCCATGAAAAGTTTCTCAAAAATCTGTCGTTCGGAGTCGACTTTAAACTGAAGGTTCCGCCACTCATGTATACAAATTAAGGCACACAACATAAGTGTTATGAGGAACTAGGTCGTAAACCTGACTAAAGGATGGTAGTGACCAATTATGTATATGTATGTGTGTGTGAGATATCATTGAAATGTGTTTGAAAGAAATTTTACTTCCATTGTGTATGTTATGAATACAATAGTGCAGTAGTTTCTCTGGGTATCCGAAATATCCAATGACACTGACGTATGAATTAGGCATTAGCATATATTGGCTTTAAGAACCGCTGTGGTTTGTGGCTAATTCGTATATACATGTGATTAAGAAAAATCATAAAGAAAACTCTAACGTGGCAGGCCGCGCGAACTCGGTTGCCAGTTTACATCACCTCCGCGTGGGATTAACATGACCTCAAAGCGCTCGTGCAGAATATACAATGTTACATGATTTGTATGACACGTAATATCGTGCTGTTGTCGTTGATGTAGAGAACATCAAATTCAGGCCAAAATAAGTTAGTAATCATCGACCTATAGTACCTACCGTAGACAGTAATGAGCTGGTCAACGTTGTTCATTGGCCGCTCTTGGATCCCATGTGAATTGTTTTCGTTCCAAATTCTTTAATTTTATTTGTTCATGTACCCATTCACCCATAGTTGGGTTGCTTATCAACTGCTCCAGAGTGACACATATTGGTCTTCATATCCAGGGCGTAATCGAACCATTTCTAGAGAGAATTATTAGGAACGAAAATAGGTAGGACACTTAAATAAAAACTGCCTTGTAGGGTTTCACAAATCGTTCGGAGTCCACATTAAACATTAGATATCCTCGTGGATAAAACTAACACATATAACATGAATGGTGTGAGGACTAAATGTTTATAATGAGCAATTAAACAATCTCTCTCGTGCAACACAACTGAAGCTCTACAAGTCTGCTCTATGACACCGAAGCATGAATGCTGATAGTTATTGGAAGTATTCGAGAAGAGAATTATGCAAGATCGTCGGTCTAGCATGAGTTGGCACTAATATCCAGATCCAATCTAAAGACAAAGCTCTACAACGGTATGGACGTTATTCGGCACATTAACATTCGACGGATGCACTGACTCATCCATTTCGTTAAGATGTAAGGGGATGTCTGGTAATCGGTATTGAGTATGACCTTTTTTGTGTTGGAAAAACCAAAATGTGTCCAAATGAGTGCAACCGTAGACCGAAATCCTACAAACAGATTGTTTAGACCAATAAAATTAGAAATTAAAAAAATAAAAATAAAATAAGATATTAAATCCAATATCACTATTCTTAATGTTAGTTTATGGTAATATAATGGTACTATTTGTGAGGGTTGGTCGAGTTTTTCTTACTTCTTTTCATACCCATCGTATCTGAAATAACGTATCTACACATAGTACGCAACTTGATTGTATTGTTTTTACAGTATACGTGAAAAGTAAAATTTTTATTGTACAAAAATGAATGCCACTAAAATGGATCATTCGAATGACCTTTGCAGGACGGCATAAAAGTTTGTGCTAACTGTGCAAATTGAACTTTATCATGCATAATAAGGCATCAAACGCTTAAATTAAAAATTGAAAACCTTTGTGATATTTTCTCCACAAATAATTGTAAATAAATGTTTCCAATAGTTTTTAAAACAAAGAATAATTTGGCGATACTCTTGATGATGTTCAACTTCTTATTGGCAGAAATAAAAACGTCATTTTATTTTCATATGTATCTCTTAACCTTGTAGGTAATAATATAAATTAAATTAAATTCTATACGTTTGTTCAAACGTACTAGAAAAAAAATATTTATTTATTCTTCACTTTCTATTTTATCTCCTTCAAAGTAGTTCCCTTCAGATCTAATACAGTTGCGCCAGTGTTTCTTCCAATCCTCGAAGCGGTTCAAATGTGTACTTTTTGGTACTTCCTTTCGTTTTATTCGTTTTGCTTCCCGCAGACTGCGCGTAACTTCAAGTCAATACACTTTATTTACCGTACGACCTCGTGGTAAGAACTAATGATGCAATACGCCACAGTACGCTGTCTTTTATGTAAATTGTCATTAGCGCCCTTTAACAATTTTTTTTTTGGTCAAAATACAGGAATTTTGGAATAAATTCGCTGCCACATGCTTCATACCAAAAATTTCCGAAAAAATTGCATGAAATGTGCCCAACAATATACCGAAATCCTCAGCAACTTCTCTAATTGTGATTCGATGATTCTTTATAACCATTTTTAACAGGAAATTTAATCCATTTGCTATCGAATAGCAGTTCATTGCATAACACTTGTCTTATTTATGACTCTCACAATCAAACATACAACGAGTGGACCAATATAGAAATAATAATTTGCGAAATTTAAAAATTCATCTTATTTTTGTAACGACACCTCGTATTAAAATTATTTAAATTGTATTTAACAAAATTCTTTATGATAATTTTTTCCGCTATATCACGAATCCGCCAAAATTCGAATGAAATGAAATTAAATTCTTTTCTAATTTCATGCTACACTGGATTGTCAAATCGTTATTGAAAACAATTTTCAATCCTTTTGCATTTTTGCTTTCGTAATCCTTTCCGTTATATTTATTCTTATTATTTTTTCTCTTCTGTTTAACAGAATATCTTAAAGAAAGAGAGAACAACAACATTTTTAATACCATTCAAAAGAAAAAGTGGCATTGCATTGCAATCGAAAGTCAAAGCTTTCATAACATAATGGCTTCGTTTGTCTTTATAATACCAGTAACCAGGAAACCGTAAAAAGAAAACATTGACTAAAAACCAAGGATAGAGAGAAACAATATAAAAGAGAGATAATACCACAACAAAGCAGAACATTCTAGTACATGAACATTTATTTTCAATTTCTATTTCCCAAGTGCATTTAATTTAAATTTAAATAGGAATTTTATTATCTTGATGAATACAAAGTTTAGGCGGTTTTTGATTTGATCAATCTATCGAAGCACGGTTGATTGTTCGCTTCTACATCTTAGCAGTTTCACACAGAATATATCATTTATTTGCCATTGAATTAAAACCATTTAAAAAGGAAAAGTATATCGGTTCTGTCATTAAGCGCTCCTTTCTTTAAATTCAATTAAAATAAATTGTAAGATTTTGTCGAAATTATTTAATCGTTTGATAGACATATTGTAGTCACCGTCTAGTCTAGTAGGTAGTGTGTTGCCTTTTTAGGTGTGAGGCCACGGTTCAAAACCCAGGTGAGACATCTCCAACAAAACCGAATATGAAAACATACATATATATTCGGCGACTGCCTCTCAGCATATTTCTGCCAAAAACTCTGAGAATAAACTACATTCCCATAGAAAGTTTCTCAAAAATCTCGGCTTTAAACTGTAGGTCTCGGCACTCATGTATAAAATTAACACACACTACATAAGTGGTGTGAGAAGCTAGGTCAACTGACTGAAGGGTTCTACTGACCAAAAATGTATGTATGTATTGTAACTGAAATGGAAAAGGTGTTACATCGTTTAACATTAAAATTATAAACAAAAGCTGCAAAAACAAAAAATGGACTTGTTTATATGATCAACACATAATTAAACTATAGCAACAACATCAATATAAAAAAGGGATAAACAAGTCAACAAACATGCAACAATAACACTGTCATGACAAACGTAAACAAAATACGCAAACAACAATAACGTAAACAAAATGTTTACATTTATAGAGATTTCGCGAAGGCGAAGTGATTCTCCTTCAAGAGCATTCATCAGACTGTTTACCCTGCGATATAAAAAGAAAGAAAAGGCAGACAACGGGGTCAGAAAGAATTCAGCCAGTCTTGTGTGAAGACGCGTTGCGTGTGAAGAGAATAGTCATGGTTTGAAGATCTATTGAACAATTGTTATTGTTTACGCAACAGAGTGAAAAGAAGAATAACCAATAAAGCAATAGTTGTTGTTTGCATCAAGTTGTGAACAGTGGCACACAGAATTGAAACTAAGCACAAATTTATTTTTATTTGCAATCTACGAACTTATATTTTGAACGTTTCTAAAAAGGTAATTCAGTATGTTGATAGACATATTGATGCCATTACCCGTGGAATATAACACCTTGGTAGAGTGTATCCGAAATATCCAATTTTCTATGACTTTGGCGCGTAAATCGGGCTATAATTTAACCGATGTTACTGGCATATATAATTAATAACTATATTCTGCATTTGAATTTCTGCAAAAATTTAATTTTATTTTCCGTACTTCTGAATGACCCATTCAAGTCAGAACCACTAGATTGCAACCGTTTGCAGTCTACGAAACTTATTGGGAATTTGCGATTAAATATTAGAATCAAAAAAGCATATCCAAATATCACCATGCTTAACCCATTTAAAGTTAAACGAAAACAGCAAGCAAAACTTTAAAAAATTCTTTATTTATTCAAAATTTGAAGTACAAAAATACAGGAAAATGAAACAATAAATAATTTTTTTAGGCAAATAAAATGGGTGTACCCAAATTATGATAATGAAGCCACATATGTAGTGGTGCCGCTTAGCTGTGTGTCTAGAATATTTAATGGCTAAAGACGAGCAGCTGCTCCTTTTTTGATAGTAACTGTTTCATGCTATTTGATTTACTGGATACGTGCAAGTGGTAAGTTTTTAACACGGTCAGATCTACCAGAATCTTAATGTAGAGTGGGAACAAATGATTGGAAAATTATACCCAAGGAAAGGAAAAAATAATCTCACCAAAGAAATGGGCTTAAGGCAATTAAAACTTCTGCTGGGAAATTACAATAGGAGACGATTTAAGACTTGCAACAGACTATCTAGGTATAACCAGAGGTTAGTAAATGGCCCTTTGACAGAGCACTGTAGGTTCAAAATACAGAATTAGGATCATCTCGGACGCAACAAATAGATTTTGTGATAAAGATAATGAATTATTACAACCCACTCTAGGAAACTGGATGGCATTAATACTCTCCAGAAGGAAAAACGAGTTTACATATATGTTAGCATCCTGAAGACACAAAAGGCTTAGAAGAGACATTATAAGATACCCTATAAAGTTTGGGGATAGTTGCATTTCTTCACGATAGTCATACGGTATGATCACGGGGGCGAATAAATACATCATAATTCTTTACTATGAATGTCAATTTTGTATAACGATTTAATTAATATTAATAATTAATAATTATTAATTAATACTCTCCAGAAGGAAAAACGAGTTTACATATATGTTAGCATCCTGAAGACACAAAAGGCTTAGAGGAGACATTATAAGATACCCTATAAAGTTTGGGGTTAGTTGCATCTCTTCACGATAGTCATACGGTATGATCACGGGGGCGAATAAATACATCTTAATTCTTTACTATGAATGTCAATTTTGTATAACGATTTATTAACTTCGCCCATGCCCTTGTTGTATTTTTGAAAAATATTTTGATTTCATTTAGCAGTGTTTTGCTTGTTTTGGAAAACCCATCTTTTTCAAATCCTGCTGGCAAATAAGAATCGCGGTTGGTAGCCATAGGCCGTTATCCTTATAGTGAGCTTATAATATCTCGCTATCGAACTTATAATCAAACTCTGCATTTTCGTCATAGTGTTTACAAAACCTAAAGTTCGTAAACAATTTAGCGAATCACAACTTGTAAAAATCTGTAGTAAATCTATAGCTTACATAGTCTTATGCCATATACGACAATATTTTAAGGTCTGCTTTAGCAGACATTTATTTAGTTTCAAAACCTCTAGTCGGTCAAGGTTGTTAATTGTGAAGTGAAGTATTATTTGGTAAAATATTATTGTTAACATGACCATGTCATCATAATAACCTATGCAAAAATTAATATGAAAGAATTTGAAGAGACTGGAAGCGTTGAAGGTATGAACATGACTGTGCGTCGTCGCCAGGTATGAACTACCAAAAATATTGCTTATTTCGAAGAAAATATGGGAAATAATTCGACCTTTTTTATCGTGTATCTCACCCGCATAATGTCCAACACATGCAACAATTAAATTGGTCTGAACCGTAAATATACTGACTGGGTATAAGAGGAAATTCTGATTTTTCAAACAGAATTTTGTTAAGCAATGAAACTCATTTCTCAGTCGATCCTTACGTCAAATGAAAAATGAACGCAAATCGAGCTTAGAGTACCCTGAAGCAGTTGTAGAAAAGTAATTGTTCAGTGCGCATTACCGGCTGATTGCGCGATAACTGACCTCTTTGGCCTTCAATTACAGAACAGGATGGTATATTGCTTCAGCACAATGGTGTGCCACGAGTAAATACCCGTTTAGACAAAGTCACTTGGCCATCTAGATGAGACAGTTTTATGCCGATAGCCTTTAGTGAACTACATTAAAAACAGTGAACCTGAACGTTGAAAATCAACATTCGTCTAGTTATCACCGAGATAACACTGATATTTACGAAAAAGATAGACAGCTTCGACCTTCGACTTTTTAAATTGAATAACTCTTTACGATGACTCCAGAAAGTTGTACGATTTTCATTGATTGACTAATTATTTTATAACTTATACACTTTTGTTCGTAAATAATTTTATGTTTTTTAAAGAAATGAATTAAAGACACTTCCTCAATAAAATATCCACCATTTTTTATTTTAAGTATGCTAATTAGAAAGATACATTGGCGTGTATAATTTTCACTAACATTCAGTGTATATTCTGATTTTAACTAAGGCAATAATCCTGTGTTTGTCAAATACTGTAACATCTGTTAAGGATTTACTGAACGGAACATGTAGTTTTAAGTTACCTTCTTTTGGGTTCCATATCTAATATACATGCGTTCGCAAACTAATTCCAACTACTTATATCCTTTTTATATTGTTGCTTTTAAAAATATAATTTTTTTATTGTAAATACTCCTTATTTTGTTACCCCCTTTTTTCTCATATTAAAAAGAAATCTATCAAAATAAAAATAAAATACAGCAGGGATGATGTTCATTTGTTCAAATTATTTGGGATAAATATAAACCCCTTTGGATTTAAATATTCGGAAATACCTTTTTTTATACAAAAATGTTAAAAAGTGTTACCAAGTTACTAATATGTATTAATGTAATGCGACTGAATGCTTCAAAATTATTTTACAAACGTAGTGTGAATAGTGATGTAAAAAAAATTAATTATTTTACAAAAATATGTCGGCTAACAACATATTAAACCCCCGTCATAATACAGCAGTGTTAAGTGTTTAAAAAAGGATTTAGAATTATAAAAGGATTTCAAATACTGGCACCAATTTGACCCAAAAAACACCGTTTTTATAAAGCCATCTCAAAGGGCTCACATTTTAAGTTCAGTGTAATTCTTTTGTGTAAGAGTAGGCTGCTGTTTATTCCATTATTAAAACTATCGTGGTTGACGATAGAAGAACATGTTGTAATTTCATAACAGAAGTTATGTTAGCGTTATAGTCGTCATAGTGTTTTGGCTTATTAGATGTGAGGCCACGATTCAAATCCCATGTCAGACATCTCGAACGAAATATGAAAAAAGATTTCTTCGGCGACTTCCTCTCAGCAGAATTCTGGAAAAAAACCTGAGAGTAAATAAAAATTGCCATGAAAAGATTCTCAAAAAAATATTTCGTTCGGACTTGACATTAAATTGCAGGTCAATCATTTTATGAATAAAATTAACACACCCAACATAACTGGTGTGATAAGCTAGGTTGTAATCCTTATTCAATAAATTATTATTCAGGATTACTCTTAAGTACTAAATCCATAACCAACTCCCTTTGCGATTGCCGTTTACTTACTGATAGATCGGACTTGTTAATAATAGCTTCATGAACAACAAATATCATGATATAAAATTTGTGTGAACTTTCGATACCGAAAGGGTTTGCATTATTGTACTTTGATGTTGTACTGGATATAGTGTTGAGACGTGGAATTAGAGATTTTCATTTAGTTGTGTTTATAGAGCTAAATGAGTTCGCTTATGCCGATGACATATATGTACGCTTAGTGACATATAATTTTAGCATGCTATTAGTTCGGTAGAAGGTTTCAGGTTTCGTCCCTTGAAAATTTTTTCAATTTATGGCAATTAATTGCAATTGGAACTCTACTCACAGTAAATGGCCCTTTGACAGAGCACTGTAGGTTCAAAATACAGAATTAGGATCATCTCGGACGCAACAAATAGATTTTGTGATAAAGATAATGAATTATTACAACCCACTCTAGGAAACTGGATGGCATTAATACTCTCCAGAAGGAAAAACGAGTTTACATATATGTTAGCATCCTGAAGACACAAAAGGCTTAGAAGAGACATTATAAGATACCCTATAAAGTTTGGGGATAGTTGCATTTCTTCACGATAGTCATACGGTATGATCACGGGGGCGAATAAATACATCATAATTCTTTACTATGAATGTCAATTTTGTATAACGATTTAATTAATATTAATAATTAATAATTATTAATTAATACTCTCCAGAAGGAAACACGAGTTTACATATATGTTAGCATCCTGAAGACACAAAAGGCTTAGAGGAGACATTATAAGATACCCTATAAAGTTTGGGGTTAGTTGCATCTCTTCACGATAGTCATACGGTATGATCACGGGGGCGAATAAATACATCATAATTCTTTACTATGAATGTCAATTTTGTATAACGATTTATTAACTTCGCCCATGCCCTTGTTGTATTTTTGAAAAATATTTTGATTTCGTTTAGCAGTGTTTTGCTTGTTTTGGAAAACCCATCTTTTTCAAATCCTGCTGGCAAATAAGAATCGCGGTTGGTAGCCATAGGCCGTTATCCTTATAGTGAGCTTATAATATCTCGCTATCGAACTTATAATCAAACTCTGCATTTTCGTCATAGTGTTTACAAAACCTAAAGTTCGTAAACAATTTAGCGAATCACAACTTGTAAAATCTGTAGTAAATCTATAGCTTACATAGTCTTATGCCATATACGACAATATTTTAAGGTCTGCTTTAGCAGACATTTATTTAGTTTCAAAACCTCTAGTCGGTCAAGGTTGTTAATTGTGAAGTGAAGTATTATTTGGTAAAATATTATTGTTAACATGACCATGTCATCATAATAACCTATGCAAAAATTAATATGAAAGAATTTGAAGAGACTGGAAGCGTTGAAGGTATGAACATGACTGTGCGTCGTCGCCAGGTATGAACTACCAAAAATATTGCTTATTTCGAAGAAAATATGGGAAATAATTCGACCTTTTTTATCGTGTATCTCACCCGCATAATGTCCAACACATGCAACAATTAAATTGGTCTGAACCGTAAATATACTGATTGGGTATAAGAGGAAATTCTGATTTTTCAAACAGAATTTTGTTAAGCAATGAAACTCATTTCTCAGTCGATCCTTACGTCAAATGAAAAATGAACGCAAATCGAGCTTAGAGTACCCTGAAGCAGTTGTAGAAAAGTAATTGTTCAGTGCGCATTACCGGCTGATTGCGCGATAACTGACCTCTTTGGCCTTCAATTACAGAACAGGATGGTATATTGCTTCAGCACAATGGTGTGCCACGAGTAAATACCCGTTTAGACAAAGTCACTTGGCCATCTAGATGAGACAGTTTTATGCCGATAGCCTTTAGTGAACTACATTAAAAACAGTGAACCTGAACGTTGAAAATCAACATTCGTCTAGTTATCACCGAGATAACACTGATATTTACGAAAAAGATAGACAGCTTCGACCTTCGACTTTTTAAATTGAATAACTCTTTACGATGACTCCAGAAAGTTGTACGATTTTCATTGATTGACTAATTATTTTATAACTTATACACTTTTGTTCGTAAATAATTTTATGTTTTTTAAAGAAATGAATTAAAGACACTTCCTCAATAAAATATCCACCATTTTTTATTTTAAGTATGCTAATTAGAAAGATACATTGGCGTGTATAATTTTCACTAACATTCAGTGTATATTCTGATTTTAACTAAGGCAATAATCCTGTGTTTGTCAAATACTGTAACATCTGTTAAGGATTTACTGAACGGAACATGTAGTTTTAAGTTACCTTCTTTTGGGTTCCATATCTAATATACATGCGTTCGCAAACTAATTCCAACTACTTATATCCTTTTTATATTGTTGCTTTTAAAAATATCCTTTTTTTATTGTAAATACTCCTTATTTTGTTACCCCCTTTTTTCTCATATTAAAAAGAAATCTATCAAAATAAAAATAAAATACAGCAGGGATGATGTTCATTTGTTCAAATTATTTGGGATAAATATAAACCCCTTTGGATTTAAATATTCGGAAATTTGAATACCTTTTTTTATACAAAAATGTTAAAAAGTGTTACCAAGTTACTAATATGTATTAATGTAATGCGACTGAATGCTTCAAAATTATTTTACAAACGTAGTGTGAATAGTGATGTAAAAAAAATTAATTATTTTACAAAAATATGTCGGCTAACAACATATTAAACCCCCGTCATAATACAGCAGTGTTAAGTGTTTAAAAAAGGATTTAGAATTACAAAAAAGGATTTTGAATACTGGCACCTATTTGTCCCAAAAAAACACCGTTTTTATTAAGCCGTCTCAAAGGGCTCACATTTTAAGTTCAGTGTAATTCTTTTGTGTAAGAGTAGGCTGCTGTTTATTCCATTATTAAAACTATCGTGGTTGACGATAGAAGAACATGTTGTAATTTCATAACAGAAGTTATGTTAGCGTTATAGTCGTCATAGTGTTTTGGCTTATTAGATGTGAGGCCACGATTCAAATCCCATGTCAGACATCTCGAACGAAATATGAAAAAAGATTTCTTCGGCGACTTCCTCTCAGCAGAATTCTGGAAAAAAACCTGAGAGTAAATAAAAATTGCCATGAAAAGATTCTCAAAAAAATATTTCGTTCGGACTTGACATTAAATTGCAGGTCAATCATTTTATGAATAAAATTAACACACCCAACATAACTGGTGTGATAAGCTAGGTTGTAATCCTTATTCAATAAATTATTATTCAGGATTACTCTTAAGTACTAAATCCATAACCAACTCCCTTTGCGATTGCCGTTTACTTACTGATAGATCGGACTTGTTAATAATAGCTTCATGAACAACAAATATCATGATATAAAATTTGTGTGAACTTTCGATACCGAGAGGGTTTGCATTATTGTACTTTGATGTTGTACTGGATATAGTGTTGAGACGTGGAATTAGAGATTTTCATTTAGTTGTGTTTATAGAGCTAAATGAGTTCGCTTATGCCGATGACATATATGTACGCTTAGTGACATATAATTTTAGCATGCTATTAGTTCGGTAGAAGGTTTCAGGTTTCGTCCCTTGAAAATTTTTTCAATTTATGGCAATTAATTGCAATTGGAACTCTACTCACAGTAAATGGCCCTTTGACAGAGCACTGTAGGTTCAAAATACAGAATTAGGATCATCTCGGACGCAACAAATAGATTTTGTGATAAAGATAATGAATTATTACAACCCACTCTAGGAAACTGGATGGCATTAATACTCTCCAGAAGGAAAAACGAGTTTACATATATGTTAGCATCCTGAAGACACAAAAGGCTTAGAAGAGACATTATAAGATACCCTATAAAGTTTGGGGATAGTTGCATTTCTTCACGATAGTCATACGGTATGATCACGGGGGCGAATAAATACATCATAATTCTTTACTATGAATGTCAATTTTGTATAACGATTTAATTAATATTAATAATTAATAATTATTAATTAATACTCTCCAGAAGGAAAAACGAGTTTACATATATGTTAGCATCCTGAAGACACAAAAGGCTTAGAGGAGACATTATAAGATACCCTATAAAGTTTGGGGTTAGTTGCATCTCTTCACGATAGTCATACGGTATGATCACGGGGGCGAATAAATACATCATAATTCTTTACTATGAATGTCAATTTTGTATAACGATTTATTAACTTCGCCCATGCCCTTGTTGTATTTTTGAAAAATATTTTGATTTCGTTTAGCAGTGTTTTGCTTGTTTTGGAAAACCCATCTTTTTCAAATCCTGCTGGCAAATAAGAATCGCGGTTGGTAGCCATAGGCCGTTATCCTTATAGTGAGCTTATAATATCTCACTATCGAACTTATAATCAAACTCTGCATTTTCGTCATAGTGTTTACAAAACCTAAAGTTCGTAAACAATTTAGCGAATCACAACTTGTAAAAATCTGTAGTAAATCTATAGCTTACATAGTCTTATGCCATATACGACAATATTTTAAGGTCTGCTTTAGCAGACATTTATTTAGTTTCAAAACCTCTAGTCGGTCAAGGTTGTTAATTGTGAAGTGAAGTATTATTTGGTAAAATATTATTGTTAACATGACCATGTCATCATAATAACCTATGCAAAAATTAATATGAAAGAATTTGAAGAGACTGGAAGCGTTGAAGGTATGAACATGACTGTGCGTCGTCGCCAGGTATGAACTACCAAAAATATTGCTTATTTCGAAGAAAATATGGGAAATAATTCGACCTTTTTTATCGTGTATCTCACCCGCATAATGTCCAACACATGCAACAATTAAATTGGTCTGAACCGTAAATATACTGATTGGGTATAAGAGGAAATTCTGATTTTTCAAACAGAATTTTGTTAAGCAATGAAACTCATTTCTCAGTCGATCCTTACGTCAAATGAAAAATGAACGCAAATCGAGCTTAGAGTACCCTGAAGCAGTTGTAGAAAAGTAATTGTTCAGTGCGCATTACCGGCTGATTGCGCGATAACTGACCTCTTTGGCCTTCAATTACAGAACAGGATGGTATATTGCTTCAGCACAATGGTGTGCCACGAGTAAATACCCGTTTAGACAAAGTCACTTGGCCATCTAGATGAGACAGTTTTATGCCGATAGCCTTTAGTGAACTACATTAAAAACAGTGAACCTGAACGTTGAAAATCAACATTCGTCTAGTTATCACCGAGATAACACTGATATTTACGAAAAAGATAGACAGCTTCGACCTTCGACTTTTTAAATTGAATAACTCTTTACGATGACTCCAGAAAGTTGTACGATTTTCATTGATTGACTAATTATTTTATAACTTATACACTTTTGTTCGTAAATAATTTTATGTTTTTTAAAGAAATGAATTAAAGACACTTCCTCAATAAAATATCCACCATTTTTTATTTTAAGTATGCTAATTAGAAAGATACATTGGCGTGTATAATTTTCACTAACATTCAGTGTATATTCTGATTTTAACTAAGGCAATAATCCTGTGTTTGTCAAATACTGTAACATCTGTTAAGGATTTACTGAACGGAACATGTAGTTTTAAGTTACCTTCTTTTGGGTTCCATATCTAATATACATGCGTTCGCAAACTAATTCCAACTACTTATATCCTTTTTATATTGTTGCTTTTAAAAATATCCTTTTTTTATTGTAAATACTCCTTATTTTGTTACCCCCTTTTTTCTCATATTAAAAAGAAATCTATCAAAATAAAAATAAAATACAGCAGGGATGATGTTCATTTGTTCAAATTATTTGGGATAAATATAAACCCCTTTGGATTTAAATATTCGGAAATACCTTTTTTTATACAAAAATGTTAAAAAGTGTTACCAAGTTACTAATATGTATTAATGTAATGCGACTGAATGCTTCAAAATTATTTTACAAACGTAGTGTGAATAGTGATGTAAAAAAAATTAATTATTTTACAAAAATATGTCGGCTAACAACATATTAAACCCCCGTCATAATACAGCAGTGTTAAGTGTTTAAAAAAGGATTTAGAATTATAAAAGGATTTCAAATACTGGCACCAATTTGACCCAAAAAACACCGTTTTTATAAAGCCATCTCAAAGGGCTCACATTTTAAGTTCAGTGTAATTCTTTTGTGTAAGAGTAGGCTGCTGTTTATTCCATTATTAAAACTATCGTGGTTGACGATAGAAGAACATGTTGTAATTTCATAACAGAAGTTATGTTAGCGTTATAGTCGTCATAGTGTTTTGGCTTATTAGATGTGAGGCCACGATTCAAATCCCATGTCAGACATCTCGAACGAAATATGAAAAAAGATTTCTTCGGCGACTTCCTCTCAGCAGAATTCTGGAAAAAAACCTGAGAGTAAATAAAAATTGCCATGAAAAGATTCTCAAAAAAATATTTCGTTCGGACTTGACATTAAATTGCAGGTCAATCATTTTATGAATAAAATTAACACACCCAACATAACTGGTGTGATAAGCTAGGTTGTAATCCTTATTCAATAAATTATTATTCAGGATTACTCTTAAGTACTAAATCCATAACCAACTCCCTTTGCGATTGCCGTTTACTTACTGATAGATCGGACTTGTTAATAATAGCTTCATGAACAACAAATATCATGATATAAAATTTGTGTGAACTTTCGATACCGAAAGGGTTTGCATTATTGTACTTTGATGTTGTACTGGATATAGTGTTGAGACGTGGAATTAGAGATTTTCATTTAGTTGTGTTTATAGAGCTAAATGAGTTCGCTTATGCCGATGACATATATGTACGCTTAGTGACATATAATTTTAGCATGCTATTAGTTCGGTAGAAGGTTTCAGGTTTCGTCCCTTGAAAATTTTTTCAATTTATGGCAATTAATTGCAATTGGAACTCTACTCACAGTAAATGGCCCTTTGACAGAGCACTGTAGGTTCAAAATACAGAATTAGGATCATCTCGGACGCAACAAATAGATTTTGTGATAAAGATAATGAATTATTACAACCCACTCTAGGAAACTGGATGGCATTAATACTCTCCAGAAGGAAAAACGAGTTTACATATATGTTAGCATCCTGAAGACACAAAAGGCTTAGAAGAGACATTATAAGATACCCTATAAAGTTTGGGGATAGTTGCATTTCTTCACGATAGTCATACGGTATGATCACGGGGGCGAATAAATACATCATAATTCTTTACTATGAATGTCAATTTTGTATAACGATTTAATTAATATTAATAATTAATAATTATTAATTAATACTCTCCAGAAGGAAAAACGAGTTTACATATATGTTAGCATCCTGAAGACACAAAAGGCTTAGAGGAGACATTATAAGATACCCTATAAAGTTTGGGGTTAGTTGCATCTCTTCACGATAGTCATACGGTATGATCACGGGGGCGAATAAATACATCATAATTCTTTACTATGAATGTCAATTTTGTATAACGATTTATTAACTTCGCCCATGCCCTTGTTGTATTTTTGAAAAATATTTTGATTTCGTTTAGCAGTGTTTTGCTTGTTTTGGAAAACCCATCTTTTTCAAATCCTGCTGGCAAATAAGAATCGCGGTTGGTAGCCATAGGCCGTTATCCTTATAGTGAGCTTATAATATCTCACTATCGAACTTATAATCAAACTCTGCATTTTCGTCATAGTGTTTACAAAACCTAAAGTTCGTAAACAATTTAGCGAATCACAACTTGTAAAAATCTGTAGTAAATCTATAGCTTACATAGTCTTATGCCATATACGACAATATTTTAAGGTCTGCTTTAGCAGACATTTATTTAGTTTCAAAACCTCTAGTCGGTCAAGGTTGTTAATTGTGAAGTGAAGTATTATTTGGTAAAATATTATTGTTAACATGACCATGTCATCATAATAACCTATGCAAAAATTAATATGAAAGAATTTGAAGAGACTGGAAGCGTTGAAGGTATGAACATGACTGTGCGTCGTCGCCAGGTATGAACTACCAAAAATATTGCTTATTTCGAAGAAAATATGGGAAATAATTCGACCTTTTTTATCGTGTATCTCACCCGCATAATGTCCAACACATGCAACAATTAAATTGGTCTGAACCGTAAATATACTGATTGGGTATAAGAGGAAATTCTGATTTTTCAAACAGAATTTTGTTAAGCAATGAAACTCATTTCTCAGTCGATCCTTACGTCAAATGAAAAATGAACGCAAATCGAGCTTAGAGTACCCTGAAGCAGTTGTAGAAAAGTAATTGTTCAGTGCGCATTACCGGCTGATTGCGCGATAACTGACCTCTTTGGCCTTCAATTACAGAACAGGATGGTATATTGCTTCAGCACAATGGTGTGCCACGAGTAAATACCCGTTTAGACAAAGTCACTTGGCCATCTAGATGAGACAGTTTTATGCCGATAGCCTTTAGTGAACTACATTAAAAACAGTGAACCTGAACGTTGAAAATCAACATTCGTCTAGTTATCACCGAGATAACACTGATATTTACGAAAAAGATAGACAGCTTCGACCTTCGACTTTTTAAATTGAATAACTCTTTACGATGACTCCAGAAAGTTGTACGATTTTCATTGATTGACTAATTATTTTATAACTTATACACTTTTGTTCGTAAATAATTTTATGTTTTTTAAAGAAATGAATTAAAGACACTTCCTCAATAAAATATCCACCATTTTTTATTTTAAGTATGCTAATTAGAAAGATACATTGGCGTGTATAATTTTCACTAACATTCAGTGTATATTCTGATTTTAACTAAGGCAATAATCCTGTGTTTGTCAAATACTGTAACATCTGTTAAGGATTTACTGAACGGAACATGTAGTTTTAAGTTACCTTCTTTTGGGTTCCATATCTAATATACATGTGTTCGCAAACTAATTCCAACTACTTATATCCTTTTTATATTGTTGCTTTTAAAAATATCATTTTTTTATTGTAAATACTCCTTATTTTGTTACCCCCTTTTTTCTCATATTAAAAAGAAATCTATCAAAATAAAAATAAAATACAGCAGGGATGATGTTCATTTGTTCAAATTATTTGGGATAAATATAAACCCCTTTGGATTTAAATATTCGGAAATACCTTTTTTTATACAAAAATGTTAAAAAGTGTTACCAAGTTACTAATATGTATTAATGTAATGCGACTGAATGCTTCAAAATTATTTTACAAACGTAGTGTGAATAGTGATGTAAAAAAAATTAATTATTTTACAAAAATATGTCGGCTAACAACATATTAAACCCCCGTCATAATACAGCAGTGTTAAGTGTTTAAAAAAGGATTTAGAATTATAAAATGATTTCAAATACTGGCACCAATTTGACCCAAAAAACACCGTTTTTATAAAGCCATCTCAAAGGGCTCACATTTTAAGTTCAGTGTAATTCTTTTGTGTAAGAGTAGGCTGCTGTTTATTCCATTATTAAAACTATCGTGGTTGACGATAGAAGAACATGTTGTAATTTCATAACAGAAGTTATGTTAGCGTTATAGTCGTCATAGTGTTTTGGCTTATTAGATGTGAGGCCACGATTCAAATCCCATGTCAGACATCTCGAACGAAATATGAAAAAAGATTTCTTCGGCGACTTCCTCTCAGCAGAATTCTGGAAAAAAACCTGAGAGTAAATAAAAATTGCCATGAAAAGATTCTCAAAAAAATATTTCGTTCGGACTTGACATTAAATTGCAGGTCAATCATTTTATGAATAAAATTAACACACCCAACATAACTGGTGTGATAAGCTAGGTTGTAATCCTTATTCAATAAATTATTATTCAGGATTACTCTTAAGTACTAAATCCATAACCAACTCCCTTTGCGATTGCCGTTTACTTACTGATAGATCGGACTTGTTAATAATAGCTTCATGAACAACAAATATCATGATATAAAATTTGTGTGAACTTTCGATACCGAAAGGGTTTGCATTATTGTACTTTGATGTTGTACTGGATATAGTGTTGAGACGTGGAATTAGAGATTTTCATTTAGTTGTGTTTACAGAGCTAAATGAGTTCGCTTATGCCGATGACATATATGTACGCTTAGTGACATATAATTTTAGCATGCTATTAGTTCGGTAGAAGGTTTCAGGTTTCGTCCCTTGAAAATTTTTTCAATTTATGGCAATTAATTGCAATTGGAACTCTACTCACAGCTGCCAGATGAATAAAGCATCAAATCGTCAAATATTAGGCAAAAATCGTCAAAATCATCAAAGGTGTTCATGGAAATTGTAAAAAAAAAATCGTCAGAAAAAGTTAATACATAAATTAAAAGTTAAAAAAAAAATTGTAGTGAGACATACAAAGTTCAGTCGATGTACATATTTTGGTTCAATAATAATTTAAAAAATTTAACATAAAAATTTAACAAGTGCTTTTAACGATTTAGCTATAAAAAAAACTTTAAAAACGAGTGTTATATACAATATATTTCTATATTAAAAACATACGTACGTAGTTATATATATTTATATATGTATATTAGAATTAAACATTCTAATCAAATCAGTCGAAGCAGTTACGACTGCTAAGTTTAAAATAATCTTTTGATATAATATCTATTGCTTCCAAGTAATTTAGTTTAATTTAAATTAACTTGGCTCAATACTCTCTCTTCAATAGCTGATGAATGTGATAATATTAATATTTTTTAATAAATTTAGGCTAGAAAAAGCAACCATTTCTTATTTTCATTTCTGATTTTTTTTCCAAAAATCAAGAAGTTTTATTTATTTTCAAGAAAAAATTGTTTAAGGTTTAAACAGTTGTTTATTGACACCGCAGCAATAATATTGCATCATCTAAATCTATTGGTGGCATAAATATTTAGTAGTTAGAAGCTATTTATATTCTGAGCATGAAAATTCAGTGTGATATTCGCTGGAACACATTTTTCAGTGCCTTTGCTCCTTAAGGCGGTGTAAGAAATACTTCACTTCATCTGATTTTCTTACTATTTACATCATCTATATTCGAAAGAGAATGGGATACAACTCTCATGTATAGGCCGGTATCTCAACGTCTATTTTGAGACTTCTCGACCGCCTACAGGAGAGGGTGAAGTTGCTCGTTAATGACGGTAGAGTATCGAACTCAATTCATTGGAGAATCGTTGTAATATGGCATGTGTTTCACTGTTCTACCGCTATTACAACGGATTTTGCACGGGCGAAATAAGCGACTTGTTCCCGATAGTCATGTATTCCTAAGTAACACTCGCCTTTCTCAGCGAGCACATCTGAATGTGGTAGATTGGGCAGTGGATAGCACACTGCATTACAGGCATAATTCGTTCTCTAGTCTGAATATTCGTATGTCATTTAAGGAATTAAAAAGGCATAAGATACAGAAAAATCATCACAGGTTTCGCAAATAACTTAAAAATATAATACTTCACAACTCGTTATTATTAACGTAAATTTGAAAAGCAAATACAAAGCTTAAAATGGCTTTTAATGTACTAAAGTAAAGAATATGATTTAAATTTTTAATTTCCGAAAAACGTCAAAATAAGGGCATAAATCGTCACGTCGTCAAAATGATATTTTTGGAGCTCAAAATCGTCAAAATGACGATAAATCGCTACATCTAGCCGCTATGACTATGTATACTGGATAATTGTATTGAAAAATTGTACTGAGTATTAACAAAATATTCCAGAGCCTATAGGTATATATACATATTGTTACGAAAAAGGAAACGGTGTACCATCGTTTAACATTAAAACGAACAAAAGCTACACAAACAACTACAAAGAACTTGTTAGAAGGAAACCAACAGCATCAGTATGAAAGAAAATGGGATTGGCAAGTAAGCTAGAACGCAACAACAAACAATGTGAACAAAATACACAAACAACAATAAAGTTGCGATAGAGTTCTCTAGAAGGCGATACCACGAACATTCGACTTCAAGAACCTTCATCAGATTGATTACGTGGGCAAGACAAAGCAGGTATCGAGTAGTAAAAATTCAGTCAGTCTTGTGTCAAGACGCGTTGTGTGTGGAGAAAACAGTCGTGCTTTGAAGATCGCCGTTGTAAAGATCTACCGAACAGTTTTAGTGCTTATGCGAACAGAAGTGTAAAAATTGTTGTTTTTACGTCAAGTTGTAAACCGTGGCACACAAAGTAGTGCGAACAATAAAGAATTTAATTGAAACTAAACACCAATATATTTTCATTTTGTTTTCAATCAACGAACTCATATTCTAAACGTTTTTATAAAGGTAAAAACTTAACAATAGGAATGGTTGAGGGTACGTCGCGACGTTTGCATAATTAATGTTTCTACAATTCAATCAAGCATTTTTTAACTAAAATTTTCTCCAACTAATCCTAATAAATAAATAAATTCAAATAAAATAAATTAAAAACAAAATTATAATAATAATATCTAGTACCTGTAATAAATAAATTGCAAAAATAAAAATCATTTAACTTTTATGTCGACTATTAAATGTTTAAGAAAATTCAAATCCCACAAATATTTTAACTGGAGATAATCTAAAACCAACCGAAATTTTTAACATTTTAAATTCATAAATATTCCATTTTTTATGAAATTTTATAACAAAATTACGCTTTAATTAAAATAAATTGTTACAACAAATCATTACAAGCCAACAAATGATTTAACAAGCCACACATTAATTTAATAGCCTTGTTTCCGCATCACAAAACATTTTTCTACGGAATTATTGCCAAATTCGCCTTCAATAAAAATGAAAAAATTTAATTATTTCATCATAACGATGCTGTCGTAGATATTCAAATACACGATTTGTACTTTTAATAATGGAAACGTTTTTTTATTTTTAATGGTAATGGATATTAAAAACATTTTTCTGATGAAAATTAAGCGGATATAAAAATGGTAGAACGTGTAAAACCACTTATCATAATTTTAAATAGATTAAGTAGTGTTGGAAGAAAGTAACAAGAACAAGTAGATGCGAAACATGAAGGAAAAGTACTGCGAAAGTTACTCACAGAACTTTGTATAAGAGAAAACGTGGAAGGTATCCCACTAATAATTACTGTACAAACACTAATGAAGCATATACATTTTTCGAAACATTTGAGAAAAATTTCTTTTCTAAATATTCTCGTTTGCGATTATTTTGATAATAATTTCTCTGTGGTTTCCTTCATTTGCGTACTGTTAAGCAGAGATAGAGAAAAGTAAATAAAGTGTAGAAGAAAAAACTTATTCAATTTAATCTTTGTTAAGGTCATTAATGTACTACAGCCATTCACAAAGAAATACAAAAGACCATTATTCGAGAAATGCAAATGAATTTATGTGGATGAGTTTAAATTTTACACTTAATTTCTTTTAATATTTACTTAAGTTAAACTTGTGATTAAATCTTAAAAATTATAAGAATTGAAAAATTAAATTACGATTTCATACAGGTTATTTCAATTCAAATTTGCTTTTAAACAGTTCATGGTAAATGGCTGTGTGAATATATTTGCCAATAGAACTGTTAGGACCATTATTACAACTTGCCGTTAAACTTGAGTTTAATTAAAGGTACCTTTAGCTAAAGGGAACTGAAAAGTTGGCTATAACTTATTTTCGTTATTACAACTTGCAGATAAAATAAAGTTAACTTTTTCAAAAATATGGCAGTGGCGGAGCACTGCTCAAATTAAACAAGTTTTATTTAAACGTAGTGGGGTATTTGCTCACTTTGATTATATTTGAAGTTGCCATATTGAAAATAATAGGTAGTGTTTTGGCTTATTAGACGTAAAGCCCGGGTTCGTATCCCAGGTCAGGCATCAAAACGAAATATGAAAAAAAATATTTCTTCGGCGACCTCCGCACAGCATTTACTCTGAAAGTAAATAAAAATTGCCATTAAAAAGTTTCTCAAAAATCTGTCGTTCGGAGTTGACGTTAAACTGTAGGTCCCCCCACTCACGTATAAAATTCACGCACACAACATGAGGGGTGTGAGAAACTAGGCCGTAATCCTGACTGAAGGGTTGTGATGGCCAATTATATATGTATGTTTGTATATTGAAAGTAATATATAATATCGTAAGTTCAAACAAAAACTTAACTTTAAAAGCTACCAATAGGATATTCCCTTTATCTTAACGCTCACTTCCACCTTATCGTCCACTTATAATAATGAGAAACTGACCGCTAGAATCCTCCATTTAGTTAACTGCAAGTTGTAATAATGGGCCTTAGTCTGATATTTCTTCTTTCTGTATTAAGCTCTTTTCTTTCTTCAATGTTTTCTTCAAATTTGCATCTGCTCGTATTTTTCATCGTCTTTCCACGTTTAAACTTCAAGGGGAGTTCACATTTCATACATAATAACTTCAATATTTCCGAATTTTAATAATTCTCCGATTGCACTACATTTCTCTGTTAACACACACACATTGGATTATTTTCACTCAAACTTTCCTATGAATCTGCGTATTATCTTATAATTCTTTATTTCGAGATAGTTTAGCTAAACGGATACATTTTCGCATACGGCGACAGTTAAACGACTCCTGTAATAACAGCCAGGAACACAGGATAATGGACAATCTTCCAATGTAAAGCGCAATTAGCAATTACGCCAGGTACGGAATTAAACGCTTTAAATGGAAACAAGGGAGCGAATATTTGGGCTAATAGAGTATTATATACTATAAGCTTGGATAAACAAATGCCTTTTATTACATTGCTGGTGAAATGGAGGCGAAAACGTCACCTCAGTTATATAGAAACGTAGGAGAAAGGATTAGAAACATATCATAGGGCGATCCGTACGACGGAACACTACGATGGAACTCGTAAGCTCGATATCCCAAAATTTTAAGGATAATGTTATACCAGACGGGAGTGGTTTTAGAGGTTTAGACTGGAAAAAGTTAATTACGTTTGTTCAAGATACAGACTTTTTACAGAAAGTAGATTTGGTATTTCTTAATGGCTAGCCGTGTTCTATGATGTTTTATAGTTTAGGTGTATGTCGATAGGCATAAGACCTTTGATTGGCTTCCTGACTGTCTAACTGGATTGTAAAATTTAAATGTTAGCCTTTCGCTCTAAAGAATCATACCTTCACCGAAAAATCCCACCTTTTGGGTTAAAATTTTTTTAAAATTTCGAAGAAAATAGTGTATATGGCTATATATTTAATAGTCTCTTCGAATCTTTTGTTTAAGAATGAATTTATAAAGAAATTTAATAACAAAGTTCACATACAAGAAATAATTGTTTATCTAGATTTTTTATGTTATTTCTGAAGAAGTACTTGACATGTTTCCCTTCGAAATGTTATATGAATGCATTGATGTGAGGTTAAAAAAGATAGAAGTTGGAATGTTATTACTCTTTGATATGGCCGAAGTATCAATGAAATATTGAACGCATTTAATGACAACATACTGTGGTACACCGCTAGAACTTTTAAAAAATGCATACATACATATGTACATACCTATATGCATGCATATTTATATATTTATTACTATTTCTATTCTACTATGTCTGTTTAGACTTCTTACACCACTCACGAACTAAATATTTAAAATTAATTTTATTCCTGATTAGTACATGGTAATGCAACAGGACGTATACTTGTTATGAATTAAACCTCAGAGACATATATATTAAGCATCCGCCACCGTAAGTTTAAACTAATATTTTGACTTAAACATTAGAAATGCTTAATTCAATTAGGTGACCATTCAAATCAAACTACAAACTCTCCTTTTTAGTTAATAATTTAGTTTATAATATTTGAGATGGAGTCAATTAAAGAAAAACTCCTTGATGGAGCTTCTAACACTAGAAAGTTTACACAGATATGCTCGTCGATCGAAGAAATAGTTTTTTCATATTTTCTTATTTTCGAGTTGACTGATCTGAAAAAAGCTCTTCTCTCTATTTCTGGTATGTGTACTTCACGAACTACTCATCAATACATTTGGAATATTTTATCAGACAGCACTCCACTTCAAGGTTAACTCATTCTAGATTAAATGTATGAAATATAACATCGTTCAAAAATGCGCCACGGCCTCTCTTTGAAGAAGGCATCCGAATTGCCTAATTTTCCGTGTGTAAATTTTATTGATGTCATGAGTTATATTGGCTTTGAGTATAGCGAACACGACTGAAGAAACCCCCACAAGAAAGGGTCTAACGAAGCCAAATCGTACGATCTCGGTAAATTAACTATGCCGTCAAATCGCTCGTGCAAAATATTCAGCTTGTGCAGTGCGCACATACTACCATCCTGTTAAGACAACATGTTTTGTACAGTTCATCCTATTTAGGTCAAAAGATGTTTATAACCATCGATCTATGGTGCTTGCCGTTGAAAGTGATGGCTTGGATTTCTTGCACGTGTTGTTGAATCTGTCCTGAGGTGAACAACAAACTGAATAATTGACAAATAATTCGACGAGACAGGGACGAATGGGATGCATACAAACAAGGAAAAGTTTCTGACTGTGGTCAATGTGGCGACCACAGGACGATCCTTGTCTTGCTGTATTCAAGTTGACACGCAGCCTCCACGTTGCCACTCCTGGATGGAATTCTAGCACGCGCTAGATATTAACTAACGCGTGCAGCGAAGTCCGATCCCCCGGGCATTAAATTTGGGTTGTATGTAGGGCTTGGAACCCACCATGTAAAAATTGTATCCAATGAAAACCAGAAAAATCCCCTCAAAAGTTGACGACCACGGCAAACGTTTCAAACACAGCAATTTAGGAATGGACAGATGGAACGTCCGCACCCTTCACAGGGTAGGTGGTTCCGCACAGCTGGTGGATACCAGAGGTCAGCAATGAGTAGTCAAAACGATGAGTAGACTCGAATTATACTTATAATTTCTGATACTTATACGCATTCATACTTATTTAAATGTCATACCCATCCTACACATACTCAAAGTTTGAAATACTCATGGTACTCGTACTTAACAATACGCACGATGTTATTGATTTAGATTCTCCACGGCTCATCGCATACACGAATCACAAAATAAGTATGATTCGCGTACGAACACTACAATACTCACATGAAGGTTTTGTGTTTGCTCTCCTTGCTGTCTTTGTCTTTTTTGTTTATGTGTCTTTCTCCTTTCTTTGTAAATGCAACAACAAGTAAGACTGTAAATTTTGATGAATGATTCGAATCACTGGAATCATTTATAAGTATTGTTACGTTTTTACCTTTTTAAAAACGTTTAAAGATAAGTTCGTTAATTGCAACCAAAGTAAAAACAAATGCGTCTTTAGTTTTTCTTAACTGTCTTTATTATTCACACTACGTTTCTGCCACACTTAACGATACAACAATAATTTGCTTGTACACTATTCTATTTCACACTTCTGCCCGCGATAACACTAACAACTGTTCGTTAGATCTTTTCTGCTTACAACCTTTTTGCAAACAATACCACTTGTACTGAATTAACTCTGACTGCTGCTTGCTTTGTCCAGCCCTTCTAAAGTCCGCACACACGCGTATCAATCAGTATCACCATATAAACAGTATTGAAACGCAATTTTGACGTTTACCAGCGAATTATGAAAGGGACAGCAAATATTACCAAAAAGTATTTCTGTTCCTTTCTGATTGTCTGTCTGTTTGGTTTATTTATGTTTTTTTAGGTTTTGGGGTGGGTTTCTTTATATTGGCGAGAGTTAATAAAAAATTTAATTTTTGTGTGAAACTATTAATAAATAATAAAAACAACTACTAGCAATAACAATTTTTAACTTTTTCTTTCAAGAAATTAAAAAATATTGGCAACTTTCAGCAAGAAAAATTTTTTATGAGCAGTACGTCTTATTTTGATCTTGTAATATTTAGCTTCTTAATAATCTCTTGCGCAAGAAATTATATTCATTGTGGCCGAAAATCACACACATTTCGATTAATATTTAAATATTTAAGAATCTTTAAACTTTTCATTGAAGAAATTAAAAAATATTCAAAATTTTCCCTTTTTTAACACAAAATAAATGTTTATTTACATTTAATTTTTCTACTTTATCTGCCAGTTTTCACTGTGTATATCTGTTGCTTCTAACACATTTGATTCGCAAAACATTATAACATTTTTTTCTCCCTCTAAATTGGCTAGTAATTTGCTGCTATGAGCGTTTGTCAAATGTCAATGGTTTCGATACTGTTTATACGGTGATCAGTATGATGAACGTTCTCGATGTGGAAGGTTCTCGCTCGTGCCTACTCGAGAACTCTATTGCTAGTACATTGTTGTTTGTGTACTTGCTTATGTTATGTACCAGCCGCAACCAGGTTCGTTACATTCCATGTTGTTGTTGCTACCTGGTTCGTTGTACACATGTGTGTGTGCAGCTTTAGATAATCAGCACATTCATTGTATTCTTAGTGTTAGTGTGTATTTGTATTGTGTGGCTTTTGTTTATCGCTTTTATTGTTAAACGATATTAGGTCGTTTCGCTTAGCGTAACACTGCCGCCCCTTTTAAGCCTGTTCGTCCCGAATAGGCTCATTATCTCTACTCCCATATTTTGCCAGTCGCTCTTTATGTACGACCTTCATTTTTGTCCGAGGGCTGCCAGCTTTCTGTATACTGTACACGACATCGTTTAACCGTTTAATTACTTTATACGGTCCATCCCAGCTACTTTGCGACTTGGGGAATAATCCTTTCTTCCGCGTTGGGTTGTAGAATAGCACCAGTTGTCCTTCATGGAAGCACTCCGTGTTTGCTGCACGATCATACCTGGCTTTCATTCCATTACTGACCATAGCTCTAAACTCGAAAAGTGCACCCAAGTTATACTTTTGCAGCTGACCTTGACTTCTTTTTACTGGACCTTTAGATGCAATACATAGGGTACAGTTTCCTATCCAATCCGCTACTGCTGGCTGACATCCAACCCAATAAAAAACGTCGTTTTAGCCTTTCCAACGTCTTTGTCACTCCCAGATATCCTCCGCTAGCTCCATTATGGGACTCCTTTAGCACTTCTTTCGTCTTGGAGGAAGGCACTACTAATAGGTTGGATAAGGTCTTGCCATCAGCGCTTTCCCAACGTCGATGTAAGCATCCGTTTATCAACCGTAAACTGTCCCATAGTGCCCAATACGCTTTTGTAAGAGGACCTTCTCCGGATATCTCATTGCTGGTAGGTCGTTTATCCTCTTCCTTTGCTGCTATTGTCTTCGCCAGTATCGGGCCACTCTTTTGTGCTTCGGACCAGTCTTCATTGGCTTCGATCTGCATTCGCCCGACATCAACGGTGGATTCCTTCTTCTCAGCCTTGTAAATGTTCGGGGACATTCTGATTTGCATATTAGCCTCTATTTTTGGTAACTTCGACACAAGATGATCCTCGCTATTCTCAGGCTTTCCGCGCCGTCTCTTGGGACTACTCGTTTCAACGTACTGTTCATCAGAAGCCTTAGGCATAGCAGTAGCACGTCGTCTTGCTGGTGAGGCCAATCTTGATATTTTCCGTGGCGCTTTACAGTTTCTTTGGAAATGGCTACCCTTTCCACAGTTGAAGCATTTAGGTTTACCCTTTTGTCTGTTTTCTCTCAAAACTTGCTTCAACATCTCTTTAAGTTTGTTTAACAGGCATTCTTCTTCGTCCATGACTTCCGTTCTTCGCTCTTTGCTTACTTGTGTTCTAGTAATAGCGTGAGCTGTCTCTTGGGATATTGCAAAGGCCACGGTTTCTGCAAAGTTTCTCTTCAGTATCGAACATACCGCTAGTTTAATGTCAGGGTCTCGTATGCCATTAACAAACACCTCGGTCTTATAGTTGTCTATCAACGGATGGTTTTCTCCTGGGTATGTGAGCTGCACCAATCTCTCGACCTCCATTGCAAAGGCTTGAAGCGACTCATTAGGTTTTTGCGCTCGGCACCTTAACTCCATGCGGTATAGTTCTCGTTTATGCTCGTCGCCGAATTTGCGCTGTAACGCCACCATTAAGTCGTTGTAGTTGTTTCTATGGCTGGCTGGCATGGTCTCTAGTATCTCGGCTGCTACACCCTTTAACGCCAAAATTAGTTCCAAAGCCTTTTCCTCATCGTCCCATCCGTTCCTGCTGGCTACTGTCTCCAATTGGAACTTTAATACGGATAGGGGTGAGGTGCCATCAAAGCAAGGTGCTTTTATTCTGCCGGTACTTTCGGATACGACTCGCACTGGTTCCGGTCGCTGGCTCTGGAGGTTGTTGATCTTCTCTTCCATAATGACTAGTTTTCCGTCAACGGTCTTTTCCAAATCTGAGACCCTTTCCTCGACGCCATTGATTCTTTTGTGGAATGACTCACGTATTTCAGCCAGAAGTTTCTGATTTTCGGCTCTAGAAGCTTCAAATAACTTTTGGTTTTCTGCTCTAGAAGCTTCAAATAGCTTTTGGTTGGCTTCTTGCATTTTGCGATTTTCGGCTATAGAAGCTTCTTGCACTTGAGCTAACAGTTTTTGATTTTCGGTTCTAGAAGCTTCGAATAGCTTCTGGTTCTCAGCTCTAGCAGCTTCTTGAACACCAGCAAATAGCTTCTGGTTTGCTACTTGCATTTTCTCCATTATAGCGGCTAGCAACGAATTTATGTCAACACCGCCAGGGTTTGCAGGGGTATGTAACTCTCGTTCTTCTTCATCCTCGAATTCGTAGGATTCGATGTCAATGCACTGAAGCTGCAGTTGTTCCCTTAACCGCCTTTGCAGTTCATTCTTCGTGCCCGTTGTTGGCAGCTCTAGTATACCCAACTCTCGTTACAGCCGGTCCACTCTTAGTTCGGAGAGTTTCATTTTATTTATTTTTATTTTTTTAATTTATTTTTACTTTTGGATTTTGCAATCCCACTTCTGACACCAATTGTTACGTTTTTACATTTTTAAAAACGTTTAAAGATGAGTTCGTTAATTGCAACCAAAGTAAAAACAAATGCGTCTTTAGTTTTTCTTAACTGCCTTTATTATTCATACTACGTTTGTGCCACTGTTCACACTTAACGATACAACAATAATTTGCTTGTACACTATTCTATTTCACACTTCTGCCCGCGATAACACTAACAACTGTTCGTTAGATCTTTTCTGCTTACAACCTTTTTGCGAGCAATACCACTTGTACGTTCAAACCGCAACGCGTCTTCACACAAGGCTGACTGAATTAACTCTGACTGCTGCTTGCTTTGTCCAGCCCTTTTATAGTCCGCACATACGCGTATCAATCAGTATGATGAACGTTCTCGATGTGGAAGGTTCTCGCGCGTGCCTTCTCGAGAACTCTATTGCTAGTACATTGTTGTTTGTGTACTTGCTTATGTTATGTACCAGCCGCAACCAGGTTCGTTACATTCCATGTTGTTGTTGCTACCTGGTTCGTTGTACACTTGTGTGTGTGCAGCTTTAGATAATCACCACATTCATTGTATTCTTAGTGTTAGTGTGTATTTGTATTGTGTGGCTTTTGTTTATCGTTTTTATTGTTAAACGATATTAGGTCATTTCGCTTTGCGTAACAGTATTATAAGTATTTTTCTAAATTTATGAATCTGAATGAGTAGGCGTATGAATCAAACATAGTTCGAATGTTATGAGTTTGATGTCAACGTTGTACTCATACTCATTGCAACTTATACTTATAAATCAATGGTGTAGTGAATACGAATGAATCAGAGTAGTTGGATTTCAATACTGTTGACTCACTCATACTCAAAATTCCATGAGTGCTGATGAGTAGCGAAAAAGCGATTCGTTGCTGATCTCTACTACGCATACATGCACGATCATCGGGAACATGTCACCCTATCCCGCTGGAGCAAAATCCGTTGTAATAGCGATAAAACAGGCAAACACAATAAACAAACACACAAACACACTGCAACGATGCTCCCATGAATCAATAGAGTTGAATACCTATGGTTATTAATGAGCACTTTCGCCCTCCCTTGTAAGCGGTCGGGAGGAATGAAAATAGACTTTGAGGCACCGGCCTACATATGAGAGTTGTATTCCATTCTCCACACTCTTCTTGTAAGAACGTCAGATGAAGTGAAGTATTTCATGCACCGTCTTAGGAAACCGAAGCACTTGAATGCTTTTTTCGAAAACTGAAAAATGTGCTGGTTCTAGCAAACATCACACTGAATTTCATGCTCAGAACATAGTAAGCGTTTGACTTATTGATATTTATACCGGCCATGACTTCATATGAGGCAATACAGTGTGCGAAATTAAAGTAGTAGCATTTAATATTTCGGTGTATTATTCAAATCAAAAGAACTTTATTTTTGCCAAATTAATAACATTTTTCAAACTTAAATTAATATAAATATTTAAATTATAAAAACAACGATAAATTAAAATATAATAGGAAAACAAAGTAAAATGTATGCGATATTTAAATTAGACGCAATTAAAACAATATAAAAATTATTAATTCCATTTAGAGTAAAAAAATAAATTAATAACTGATTAATATTTAGTAATCTCTCCTCTACTTTGTATAACACCAAATATACGACTGGGCACTGATTCTACTAGATTTTTTAATATTATAAGCTCAATATTTAGCCACTACTCGAGAATTGCCGTTTTCAGCTCACTTACTGTGTTGTATTGCTTTCCGTTGCATCTCTTGACACGATTCCCCAAAGATTTTCTATCGGATTCAAGTCCGGACTTCAAGCAGGCCAGTCTAGAATTGGGATTTAAACCGATGAAAATAATGCTTTTGAGACTTTCGAGACGTGGATGCTAGCGCTATCCTGTTGAAAAGTCATGTCTTTATCCAAATTATATTCTAGATAATTTACTAAAACATCTTCCAACATTTCCAAGAAGGTTTTGGAGTTCATTTTAGTAGAAATGAAACACAAGTGAAACTTCCCATAGTAACTGAAACCGCCCCATACCATTACAGTTCTTCCGCCAAAGTTTCTGCTCATTCTGGGTGCGTTCTGTTTTTGGAAATTATGCTAATAATGACTGTGTCCATCCGGGCTATCCAAATTGAATTTTTTCGGAAAAAATAATGTTTCTCCATTATATTTATATTATTTATATTTGGCAAATTCCAATCTCCGCGATTTATGAGAGCATGATAACGGTAGGATTTTGACTGATTTTTTGCATTTAATGTTACAGTTAGATGACAAAATTTGTCGACGTTTTTCTACAGATAAGCCTAATTTCAAGACAATTTGGGAAGAATAAAGCTTATTTTTAGTGGCGTCTTGTTTAAGTTTGCTTAGTTTTGTGTTTCTCTTATTTCTTTTTGCTGATTTATTATTTTTTGCAGTTTTTTGCAAAGACGTACGAACTAGATGCTTTGATCTTCCAATTCTTCTACCTATTTCACTTTTTGAATAGCCTTCTTCATTTAAAACTGATGAAAATGAAACACGAGTGGAGTTTTACTTATATAAGAATCAAGTGTATTTGTCAAAAGCTAAACGCGTTGTGAATAGTATAGAAAAAGAACATAGGTATAAATTGTATTGATTATTATAAAAACAAATAGCCGAAGTGCATTCGCCAATACGAATATGACACGTCATCGGCGTTGTAACGGTAGATCTTGTTTTGACAGTACAATATTTAGAATAAGAGATAAATCTCCAATAATTGAAATATTATTGCTGCCAATTAAACAATGCTTTTCAACACTCTCACTCATTGTTTAATTTAGACATTCCTAAAAGTTCTATATTTTTGTTGAAACGTTGAGTCGTCAATGGCTTTGTGAAAATATCTGCACACTGGAGATTTGTATTTACATACTTAACTTCAATAGAGTTATTATTTTTAAGCTCTCTAATGAATTTCAGTCTTATGTCGATGTGTTTTGTGCTGTGGTGTTGTTCGGGATTACTGATTAGTTGAATAGCTCCTTGGTTATCTACATTTAAAATAGTTTGTGGGCTTTGATTATAACCAATATCAGTTAATAATTGTTTAAGCCATACCGCCTCCTTAGCACCTTCACATACTGCCATACATTCGGCTTCTGTCGTCGATAACTCGACAGTTTTTTGACGATGACTTCTCCACGTAATAGCGCTGTTGTTTATTAGAAACACATAACCTGTAGTAGATCTTCTAGTATCAACGTCTCTTGCAAAATCTGCATCGGTATAACCTTCTAAGTTAATACAGTTTTTCATTTTATATTCTATGCAGTACTTGGTTGTGGCTTTTAGATATCGAAAAATACGCTTTAAAGGTGTTACATGACAAAGTTTAGGATTTTCAGTAAATTTGCTTACTTCGCCAACCGCATAAGAAATATCTGGCCTTGATACTATTGCAGCAAACATCAGCGACCCAACAGCTTGTCTAAATGGAAATTGCACTTCACTTTCATCACTTGTTTTCGACAAAAATACGTTGGTATCAGCTGGAGTTGAAATAGGGCTGGCATTTTCCATATTGAATTTGGCAATAATTTTGTTTATATACATCTGTTGATTAATCTTGATAGTTTTGTTTATTCTGTCACTATGAATTTCGAGACCGACGTAATAGTTTAATTCGCCATACTTAACATGAAAACTTTTTGATAATTTATCAATAAATAATTCAATGGCAAATTTACTGGGTGATATAATTAAGCCGTCACCAACGTATAACAATAAAATAATTTTGTTGTTATCAATATTTCCAACAAAGACACAAGGGTCAGCATCTGACTGTTTCATATTAAAATGTTTCAAAAATCAACAAATTTAAAATTCCAATTGCGGGAGGCTTGTTTTAACCCGTAGAGACCCTTTTTGAGCCGAAAAACGAATTCCTTGCCTTGTTCGGTTTGTACGCCTTTTGGAATTTCCATATATATTCTTCGTCAAGGTCGCCATACAAAAAGGCTGTTTTAACATCGAACTGCATCATTTCCATGTCTTCAGTGGCAGCTATTGACAGAATTGCTCTGACTGAATCATATCTTACCACTGGGGAATATGTTTCCTTGTAGTCTATACCAGCTTTTTGGGAAAAACCCTTGGCTACTAGGCGGGCTTTAAAAAATGGTGTTTTGTTGTTCGGGCTTGATTTTATTTTAAAGACCCACTTACATCCGACAATATTTTTGTTGTCGGGTTTTTCTACTAATTCCCAGGTTTTGTTTGCCTCTAGTGAATCAAGTTCATCATTTATTGCATTGATCCAATCCTTTGCGTGTTTAGAAATCACAGCTTCTTGATAGGAATCTGGCTCGAAAAATGTTGCTAGACAGCTCATATGATCGTAACCAAATCTTTGAGGTGGAATGATGTCTCTTCTTAGGTCATATCTTTTAGATTCTCTTGGTTCGATTGTATTTTCTGTAGATGTAGGGTTAATAATCGATCTTTCAGGTTTTATTGATATTGGCGTACTAGATGCTTGTTGTTTAAATGATGTAATATCCAAATCATCATCTTCAGTTTTTATATCAGTAATTTCTTTTTCTTGTGGTACGCTAACTGGTTTTACTACAATTGGTTTCTCATTAAACACAACATCACAGCTTGTAATAATCTTTCCAGAGTCCTGATCGTATAATCGAAAATTGTTTGCTGTTGCTTCGTATCCAACTAAAAACATCTTTTCGCTTTTTCATCCCATTTCTTTCTTCCAGTTTGTTTTGGTTGATACACCATACACTCAGTACCAAAAACTTTTACATGGATTAGATCTGGCTTTTTTCCAGAACCAATTTTGTTGCTGACGTCGTTGACCTATTTAATATGTAGACAGCTGTTTTAACTGCTTCTGGCCATAAAAATTTCACCAAACCACTTGCCATAATCATTGTACGTGCAGACTCTTGTACAGTTCTATTGTCTCGTTCAATTAGCCCGTTTTGTTCAGGGGTGTATGGTGATATTTTTTCTAGTGTAATTCCATTGTTCGATAATAGATGTAAAACTTCCTTATTTATGAACTCCTTGCCATTGTCACATCGCATGTATTTTACTCGTTCACCAGTCATGTTGCGCACCATAGAAATAAAACACTTAAGTTTTTCAAGCACTTCAAATTTATTTGATAAAAAGTAAACATACCTGAAACATGTGCTTCCATCCTTAAGCAACATGAAATAACGAACGCCGCCAATACCAGTTTCAGTCATGGGACCGCACAGATCCATATGAATGTTTTCACATTTGGCTGCACTGCGTTTTTTCACCAACCTATGAAACGAACGATGCATCTTTCCTCTTTGACAGTCTTCACAGAAGAAATTGTTTTTATCAGAAAGGTTGATTCCATCAGCAATGTTTTTGTCACTCATATTTTTTATAGTTGTTGTATTTATATGACCAAGTCTGCAATGCCATTTCTGTAGAGAATCAATTTTTCCCAAATTTGCCGTTTGATGGGTCTGTGTTTCAAAAAGCATTCGAAACTTATTTATCGAATCTTTTACACCAGCTGCTAATATATTATGCTCTTTATCCATTAAAACACATGAGTTTGTTTCTATTAACATAGAAAACCCTTTCGATGTAGCTGACACAGTTGAAAAAATATTTTGTGACAGTTTTGGGACGTATTATACGTTTGTGAGAGTTCGCGAACACCATATGTTTTTTAACAATGCTTTAATGTGGATTGTACCAAAGCCATGCATACGCAATTTCTCATTATTTGCAATGTAAACAAAACGATCATCGTGTATCATATGCAAATCTGAAAACCACTCTTTGCGTGACGTCATATGCTGAGTAGCACCCGAGTCTGCTATCCACACATCTGTACACGGAGCCGAAATAACATAACTTTTTGTTGTTATTGCAATAAAAGCAACTTCATCTTCATGTCTTTCTCTTTGTTTATTATTTTCCGTCTTTGCTTTTATTTGCCATTTCTTTGCTCGACATTCTCTTTCCCAGTGGCCGATTTTGTGACAAAAATTGCATTTAGACGTTTTCTTTCTTTCTGCTATTTTTTATATTTCTCTGTTTTTGCATTGAATGCTGCTTCGGTAACTTCACTTTCGCTGTTCTTTTTGTGTTGGTCTTCTTCCAATTGTAACTTTGCCATTAAATTTTCAAGAGTTCTGCCATCTTTAATATTATACCAAACTATTTTAAAGTTTTGATATTTAGGCGTTAAACTACTAATAATTCGCACCATTTTAATATTATCTGAAAGTTTTTCACCTTGTGCTTCGATTTCAGTGCCAAGTGAAGACACTTTTGAAACGTATGCTGCTACAGATTCGTCTTCTTGCAGTTTTAAAGAAAAATACTCTTCGTATAGGCACATTACTTTAACTTCACTTTGCTTATCGTGAATATTTCTCAATTTTGAGTATACCTCATGGGACGTTGTACACGACAATATGTGATTTGCCTGTTCCTTTTCAATAGAGGAAATTAAGATTCCCACTGCTTTGCCATCACGCTTCACCCACAAATCTTTGGAGTCTTGAGAGGCCGTGTCATGAAAATTTACCTTGCCTTGTACTATTCCAAGCAGGCCTTGGCCTTTTAAAACTGCATCAACATTGAACTTCCACAGTCGGTAATTGCTGTTGTTCAGCCGGTGTAAAATGTGGATGGTATCATCAACCATATTAAAAAAAATACTTAATTCTTATTTAACAAGGCTCTCACTGGGCCCATAACCTGATGAAAATGAAACACGAGTGGAGTTTTACTTATATAAGAATCAAGTGTATTTGTCAAAAGCTAAACGCGTTGTGTATAGTATAGAAAAAGAACATAGGTATAAAGGTATATTATAAACAGAAATAGCCTAAGTGCATTCGCCAATTAAACAATGCTTTTCAACAAAAACTCTTATTAAAGATCGCTCCTCTTGTGTTACGGGTTTTCCTCTACCCATTGTGCCTAAAAGTTCTCGATATGGACTGATACTGATACTCAATGATGCAAACACGAAAAAGCACATGTTTTTTTTTACAAAAAATCTGCATTTTGTAACTGTAAAAATTAAATAAAAGTACTTGTGCCTATTTTAATTTCGCTCTTTATTTGTTATTTTTTTGAGTAAAAGTTCCATTATTATTATATCGAGAGGAAATTCCACCAACAATGTATACAAAATATTTCCTAGTTACCAACTACTGAAAAAAAATTGGAAACAAGGTGGACCAACTACATAAAAGTATTATTAAATCTGTTATTGCGACTATTAAAATTTCGTCCACTATATTATCGATGCGCTTGTATGTTAATAAACAACATTGCGTCTTTCGAGTGTTAAAGTCAACCCAAAAACGACCCCATTTGGAGATTCACTGTAGGTCGGATGTGAGAGTATCATTCTTATTAAGCCTTTTCGCCTCAATCTACCATTAAAATAATATGAACGGCAAATATTGCTATCATCAGCAAAAGAGAAAATAGGATTAGAAGTTAAAGAAAGAATATCGTTAATGAAAATAAAAAATAGATGGACAGATCACACAAGCCCTTGTATTGTTGTATTCAGCGTATTGTTGGAAGAATATACAACAGTGTATGCTTGTCATTGATAATTTTCATAAAATTGGTTTTATATGAATAAATAAATAAATAAATAAATAAATAATTTTCATAAAAAAAAATCCGATACACTTATACACATTTTTTTCATGTGTTTTTAGAAGTTGTACTGGTTTCGTGCTAACAGTTTATGTAATGCCAGTAATCAAGAAGAAGAATAAAAATACAAAATATTTTCTGTGTCACTTGATTCAACAATTAACATTTCAAAATTATACTGTTTGCACAGACAATAATTAATTTACTTTTTTCCGTAATATTTTTTGTTTTGTTGTTTGAAAATCAAATTACGAATACTGGTCTTCTTCTTATCGTCTTTTTACGTTTGGAATACGAAATACACAATAAATACAACATACACGATACAAAGTCGAGTGAATTGGCCAAGAGTTGGAGATAGTAGTTGCTAGTTTCTGACGTTATCTTAAGTTGCTTTTAGTTGCTATTGTAGTTTGTTTCTAGAATTCACTTTCTTTAAAACGTAAGTGGGAATTTTTATTGCAATAAAATATTATTGAAATCTGCTTGAAATTTATTATAGTTTTTGGTCACTGGGTGAGAATTGTTTGAATTTGTATTTATAAATTTTGTTTTTTTATTCTCATTTTTTTTCCTCTGAGATTTGTTACAGTCATTAGAAGCGATAGACATGATTCAACTTCAATTTATTACTTACTTTTGTGTTTATTTTTTTTGTCTTTTATTTTTATTATAAAATCCTACAGTTTGCTACAGTTTGTCTTTGTGAATTTTAATTGCTGATAAATTAGCAATGCTTCAAAGGCTAGATAACGTTGGTGTTGATGATGAAAGAAATGAACGTACTTTAGTTACGCTCGTCCTTAAAACAATGAAAGACAATTTAGATAAACTTCCTATGGCAATTTTGCAAAACAACTATAATAACAACTAAATGCAACTTAAAATAACATCAAAAACCATCAACAACTACCATAGCACTAATAGTGGCAGCTCTAGGATGTGAAATGTAACGGTTACATCATCTCTAACAAGTTGCAGTCTGTTGGATAAATATTTAATTTTCTTTTTTCACTTTTTTCTCAATCTTTTTCTCCTGTTTATATTTAGTTTTTCTATTTGTTTTTGTTTTTATTTTTTAAACACTCTACTTCGAAGTCGAAAAGAATAAGAGGATGTGGGGAAATGTAGCAAATTCTGCAGTTAATTACGAAAAAATTCACAGACAAACAACAATTTTTGCAGGAAACTTTCTAAACTTTTTGTGTAAATGCAAATTCTGGCGAAACAATTTTAAAAATTTTTTTCTTTAAGAATTCAAATTTGTTTTGTTAAAAATTTCCAAAATTTTGTAAATTATTTGAAAAAAGTTGGTAATTTGAAACAATTAGAAAATCTGTTATAATAAAATAAAATAATTAGTGAGTGAAAAACTAAGTTTAATTTTTCTGAAATTCAAAACTCTATTCAAATTCATACAAGACTAAGGTCCAGATTTCATTTGTGTTTTCCATATAAACACACTAACATATGATATCGCTTGCCTTACAGAAACAGTACATAAAGTACATTCCGTACTGCTTAATTTATAAACAAATTGTAGGTAGTAGGCTCTCTAACTTCAGCTCCCCTTTTTACTTTTCGATATTCGAGCTATGTTGTCAGTTTTTTCTTTACGACTGTTGTACGAAATAAATAAATCAATGCAGAATAGCGAATCTGACTCATTTTTAAAGCTAATTTTTCGCACATTTTGCACTTTTTTGTTGGTAAAACCGGCACGTCTTGTTGTTGTAAAAAAATTAATTTAAAACATTAATTTTAAACATTGTCAAAATTGCCAAGAATTTGGGCACACAAAATCTTTCTGCAAATCACCGGCAGTATGCGTCAGATGCTGAGACATACATAAAAGCACTGAATGTGCCCACCCGAAAACTGACGTCAGCTGTAAGAATGCAGTAACTGCGGTGAAAACCACACGGCTAACTATCGAGGCTGCAAAGTACATTTGGAACTCAAAAATAAGGCGATGGTCAAAAAGCCTATGGTCAGTGCCGTGAATCAAACTTCCCAAGTTTACCTCAGCCCACCATTCCCCAACAGGCAAACTAGAAAAATGCTGCCCAAACCGCTTTCAGATGCCTTTTCATATGCTATTGACCTAAAAGAAGGCATTCCAACTGTCCATTGCAATTTCCAAAATTCCATTGATACTATAATCCAAACAATGAGTAATGTTATGGCTAACATGCAGAACATGTTGCAACATCTGATGCAAAACCAAAGTATGCTAATGCAGATTTTAAAAATTTAAATAAGACATGAACGCCCTTAAGGTCATAAAAACGAATTACAAAACTTCTTGTATACTTTCCAAATTGACGTCATGCTAATATCGGAAACAAACTTTTCGGACAAAAACTGCTTTAAAGTTACTGAGTGCCACACACATGACGCAAAACACCCATGTTGTAGGGCCTGCGAAGGGTCAGCTATTCTTGTTCCCAAGAATATTAGGCATTGCCAGAATGTGCTCAAGGTTACATACAAGCAACATAAGTATTCATAGAGATCCTACAGTTGCTTCACAAAGACTTCAATCTCACGTTGGTGAATTGGAAAACTGGCTGCTGAAACGGAAGATAAAAGTAAACGCTTCGAAGTGCGGGCACATTACGAGACTTACTTGTATTTGAGGGTCACAGACGTCTCAATAGGGTTCAAACAAATGATCTGATCAGATTAATTTAATTTTGATGAGCACTTTTGGTTGTACGTTACAGTGGCAATAGCAACTTTTATTTTTGCATTATTTTAGGATAAGATTTGAAAACTTATTGTAAATTCCGAAAGGAATAATAATAATAATAATTAATATATGAAATAAATAATATATGAACAAAAATTAAAAATTTGAAAATTGGATCCAACGTTTTGTATTTGAAATTTGATTTGATTTGAAATTAGCAACCTCATAGACCCCGGAAATTGGAATCCGTGTAAATCTATAGAAATTTTAAATTTTTCCCCTCATATTGGGTCCGCCTTAATGTATTTGAAAAATTTTCCATCAGATTCCAAGTAAGCATCCTCAAAAACCCCTGTATAGAAATTTTTATCCTTTTTCATTTTTAATTTACCCATAGTGCAATAGTGTAAATAAGTTTTATTTGATCCTACCTTTTTCATTTTTAATTTACCCATAGTGCAATAGAGTAAATAAGTTTTATTTGATCCTACCTTGTCATCGATGTACAATACTCTGAGTGGCCAAATGTTGATTAATCATGTAAACACGGTACTGATTGCCTAAGACAAAAATATTGTGCATTAGAACTATGCTTTCTAAACTGGATTGTTCAAAAGAATTAATCGAGCACAAGTCTAAAGCTTTAAACAATATGGTAGAAGTTTTATTATATTGTCTTCAATAGAGCTTTACTGATGACACAGTAAAGGTATAAACGCATAGACGACAGATAAGAAAAAGCTGCTAAGTTTAGAATATACACGTTTTTATGAAAACGATTACATTGAAGGCAGAACAAAAAAAGCCAAGACAACAATCTAAGCAGTTTCTGCCCAAATTAAACTATTTTCATATTTTTGTAAGCAGCTAAAAGCAAATTAGTGATGCCAATACAACATAAAATCATATTAAAAAAACAGCTAGAAATACTTATATTATTGAACAGAAAGATTATATAATTCTAAGATTAAGAAAAAAAAGCAATCCATGTATTTATAATAAATAAAATAGAATTATAGATTCAATTTTGTATCTGAATTTATTTGATAAATGCTTACTGTGCGCATTTTTTTTTTAAAGTGAGTTTATTTTTGCGCACAAAAAACTGATAGTGACAACACTGAAAAATATATTTAAATTCAATTGTTTTGATTTTGTCAGTCGCTTTTTCTGCTCTGCTTTCAAATAATTCAAGCAGTCGGCATACGGCAGAAAAAACAGTTGGTAGAATTTTCTGTCGAACTGCCGAACTGTTGTCTGTCGTCTATGTGTTTATATCTTAAGGGTGCAAAAGTACTCAATGATGTTCAATAAAAGGGAAAATTAGTCCCAAAATACAATCCTGTGGCACACAGTCTTTAATAGTTGCCTATGTTAAGTTCAGATTTTAGGGCGAAAATATTTCAACAGATTGTTTATACGAATAGACTTCCAGTTTGTTATTAGATCATCGCCCTAAACTCTGTCGTATTCTTGAAAGCATGACGATACACCTTTAACTGTTGGCCCCAGTGACTGTTCTTATAATTAAAAATTGTGTAGGAGTAGAACGCATTATCATTGTGACTATTTATAATCAAGAATACAAAACCTAGTAAAAATCTTTGGAATGTAAACCTTTTCTGCTGAACAAAAAGGTCGATTTTAATAAAAAGATTTTTTAATTTCCCACACTATCGTATACGCTCTATTATACTACGGGTGAATTGTTACGTTTTTAAAGGAGCTGAAATCTAAAGATTAAATTTCAATGTTAATGTTTAAATCAACAGATTCCATTTTAATCGAATTCCTTATTTAATTGATTATATTTCTTAATGATGCCTTACATGTGCTGTAATAGGAATTTTATTTTAATACTTAAAGAATTCAACAAATTTCGACATTAAATGGTAATTGGAAACGTAACTTTAGTTAAAAAGAAAATAAATAAGATCAATTGGAAATAATTGAAATTGATTACAGCATTAAGGTCATGCCTTAAAATCAGGTTATGTATTAAACTTTATGCGAAATACCCACGTTCTTAATTTAATCACGAAGAAGCTACCATGGTGTTGGAATTAGTCCCCCGGTATTGTATGTGATTGTTTTATATGTTCTTGTAATTGTTATCCTTTTATCGTTTTAGTCCTTCGTTCTCCTATAAACATTACGTTTTTTTTATTACTTTCCGTGTTTCTATTATAATGACTTTTGCAATGACATTATATTAAATGTAACGTGTTCTTTGACTTGAGAATTTAATGGTTTGGATGAGTTTTATTTTATTTTCCTTTTAATTTGTTTTGTTCACAAAACGTCTGGAAGATTTTTTTCCTCTTAATCTCTGTCTGATGTCTTTAAAAGTGTTAGTATTTTTGAGAATTTGTTTTCTGTTTGTCTTGTTCTTTTTTATATTTGTTCACATTTTCTTTGAAACAATGAATTCTCTGTAATTTTATGTTTAAAAGAAACGTATGATAATGAAATTACTTAATTAAGAGAAGACATGTTTTTCTTTGAAATATATTATGTATTATGCTTTAAAAAAATTTCTGGTATAAAAAATGTATTAATATTTGAGTGATAGCTTTATACGGGTACTGTTGCTCATATGATTAAAATATTATTTAACACGAATTAAACCTAATTTTATCTCAAATGAGATTAAATCTAATAAAAATTAAATTAAATAATAAATTAATAACACTATTAAATAATAAATTAATAACACTAAGAAATGAAATACACCCAGCTAATGACATAGTGTAAGTTGAGCGTTTTATTGAGTAGAACTAAAAATATTTTTTTTTTATTTCTTTAACCCTCCAAACTTGTTTTATTTGACAAAAACTGTTTTTTTTTTGATTTGCGCACAAATTTATTGATTACACAAAAACTTCTGAACCGATGGCCAAAATTTAAACCTTATTAGAAAGGAGAGGGATGGGCCTTTAAAACGATATACATATTCGTATATGTATATCTTATTTGACTTAATATGCTATGATGTTGGATGAGGTAAACTTGACAAATGCAAATTTTTTTCATATTTTTTCAAGTTTGTACGTTGATAGTAGCAAACTTTAATTAAAAAATTTAAAATAAGTGATGACATTCTGAAAGTGCATTATCTTTTGAAGAGATTAACAATTTGTTTGATCAAATCGGACAAAAATTACCGTAGTTATTATTTAAAGAGCCTAACATTATTTTTTCAAACAAACTTTTAGTTAAAAAATTTTCAGAATTTTTGATCGATTTTGGTTGTTTATCGGAAAATGTGTAAATTTCACGTTTGAGCGATTATGTTTTGCAATAAACAAGATGGACCTATCAAAACTTTTGAAAATTTTTGAACTGAAAGTTCATTTGATAACATGACATGTATAAAAGATAAGACACGACTGTTATACTATTTAAATACCATTTAAATTACTACGGTAATTTTTGTCCGATTTGATTACACGATGTATAAATCTCTTCACAAGATAATGCACTTTCAGAATGTCATCACTTATATTATAGTTTTTAATTAAATTTTACAATTAAGAATACCTAAAATTGAAAAAATGATAAAAAAATCATATTTTCCAAGTTTACCCGATCAAAATTCATAACATGTAAGTTTGAAACATATACCATTTGAAAGGCTCATCAGTCCCCTTTTCCAAAAATTTTAGGTTTTGAAAACCGGTTAAAAAATATTTGGGTAATTAATAATTTTGTGTGAAAAGAATAAAAATACGATTTTGTCAAATAAAACAAATTTGGAGGGTTCGAGAAATATAAAAAATATTTTCGAGTTCTACTCAACAAAACTCATAACCTAGACTATGTCATTAGTAGGGTGTATTTTGAACCAAGTAAGGAATTGTGATGAATTTTGTTTTGGACGGTGAAGCACACATATTTACAAAAAATTATTAAACATTTTTTCTAATCGACGCTTCAGTAAGAATTTCTTATTATATTCTTCTCTCGGTTATCGGATTTCGTCATTATCGTATCAAGTTTCCCACTTCATTGAGCCACACCCTTGTAGCTTTGGACGCCTCATCCACTATATCTAAAATTGTTCAACGGATCAGAGAAGTATACAGTCCGTCGTGAACGCACATCACATGTTTCTTTTCGACGTGTAGAGCGGACGATTTATTTATCATGCATCTTGTTACTTTTATCAGATTTCGATCAATTTTTTGTGCCATTTTAACAGAAAACTACAGGAGAACACGTGTTTCTTAAAAAATTGCGGTGGAATAAATTCATTGCCTATAATCGCTAACAAACTATCATGTCCCCTCAGAGGGGGCAACCGAGTGATATGCTAGACTTATATTGTCCCCTCAGAGGGGTCAGTAAGCGATCGACCACCACCCTTATGTCGATAAAGAGCCAGATCTACTGAAAACATTTTGCGTCGGTCCTACGCAGACCACAACTTGGCGAATTGTGCATTGTGACTTAAACCTGCACTCGTACAAAATTCAACAGACACAGGTATTGAAGGTAAATGACCATATGGTAGACACGTCGTGTCTTCGCTGAATGGGCCGTAGAACACTTGGTGACTGACCCTAATTTTCATTGAAAATTCATCTTCAGAGATGATAATAGGTATGGGATGAATAGGTACGTGAACAAACAACATGATATCTAACGGCGTCCTCAAAGCTGCTGTTTAGTGTGGATTTAAAAATAGGTTTTATTGGTCCACATTGCCTTAAGACCGAAGTTAGCCAGGACATCACTGTTCCTTTTGCCCTGAATACCTGGTCTGAAAGCCAATGACATGAGACACACAACATAAGTGGTGTGAGAAGCTAAGTCGAAATCAAGACTGACTGAATCCCTATTGGCCAATTATGTATGTTTAGGTTGAGAGGTATTAGCTTGGAATTTGGTCGATGCATTCGAGCAGTAGTATATTAGATTACTAGAGGAGAGCTGGTTAGTGTTATCTGAACACCAATGGCACTTCCGAGCGATAGACAGAGTTAGCCAGTTGTTCTTTTCTACTCCAACTAAATTATTATTTGCTATACTCAATCGGCTCCTCTCTCATCTTCTTTTGAAACGGAGGGCTGAGTTAGTGGTCGTAAGACCCAATGTATTCAAATCTTCTTCCAGACTCTACTATCACTATGCTACTAGTTTTGGAAGACATTCTGGACTATTATATGGCTCCCCATTATTATATGTTTCCCAATAGTCCATTCGAACTGCTGGTATAAAGTTCCGGAGGTTCCCATAGGACTCTTGTACTGTATACCGATGGCTCAAAGATGATGGATGATTAAGGGATCTGATATTAAATCTTTTTATAGACTGCTTCACCACTGCAGTGTTTTGCAGTCATGGCCATTTCGAACAGCCTGGCTGTCATTAAATCTCTAAAGAGTGTGTTTTGAACATCCCACAGATCATTTAAAGGTAACTCGTGCATGGATTCCGGAGCATAGGGATGTGGTTGGAAATTACATTGCTAATGAACATAAATGTCAGTGTTCTCCTCTTGTTACAAATAGATGGAGGCTTCTGATCTCTCACTTTCTGATATTTCTGATCGAGCTACCGAATATAAAAGTTCCTGCAATGGCAAGGTTTATTGGTTTCCTCTAGGGAATGTTTGATCCGCGGGTTGAATATTGTTTCTGGTATCACAATGGGCCTACTACATACTAGTCTCCTGGGACTTCTTTCTTAATGGAGGGTTCGCCACACTACCTAACCTAACCTAATGCTGACCAGAGGTATGCAATGTCCAAAAAGACACGTAAAGTATGAGTCGTATCTCTTGTCCAAATAAAGACTTTCATGTACTATATTATTTCAATTCAACACAAGCTTTAAATGTGAAGAAAAATAAAAATGAGTTTTACAGAGTATTTTGCGTTCGAATTTTTATGTTGAGTATAAGTAAAACACGAATTTTTAAAGACTTCCTTCCTGAATCGGTCATTACAACTCTTTAGTTAGGATTACGTCCTAGCTTCTCTCACCACTCATACTGTGTGTGTTAATTTTATCCATGAATGGCGGGACTTACAGTTTAAAGTCGACGTGGTAATTTTATTTACTCTCAGAGTTTTTGCCAGAAAATATCACCGCATTCTTGGAAAACCAACTGAAAAATAAAGTCAGTTAATGTACCTAAAGATCGGGGTTCCTTTAATAAGCGGGTACTTCCAGCCGAATTTTCATATAAAATTTATGCGATCATACATTTACTAAAATGCGGAAAACATTAACTCAAACGGAATTTAAACACCCGAAGTTTATTCACTTAATCAGAAAAACAAAATATTTTGCGGGCTAATAGAGGACAATCACTCCATAACTGATAAATATCTAGAAATATCCAACTGCCAACAAAATCAATAATTTTATACGAAACTCCATTAATTTTTTTTGTAATCTTATTTGCAGCTTTAGCGAGTGGATAAGCATTTTAAAATTCTTTCTTAGTAAATCGGCTTTATTAAACATGATTGCGATGAATTAAATATGAACTGAAAGGAAACATTTGTATATATTTTTAAGCAAGTACTACATAATATGTGCTCTGAATAGCTAAATTTCCTCTAACAGGCTATTAGATTGTTATGAAGTCACCAATAGGATTGTGTTCGCACTTACCCTCTTTAAGAATGTTAATTTAAATTAAGCATTATAATACCCTTTCATTACTACCACTTAAAAGAATTGTAATTAAAATTTCTATGGAAATAAACATTGTTTTTAAAGGCCTTCGTTTATATTACAATAATCCTCAATGTTGGCGACAACAATACGCCATTGGTTTAAGGATAGTAAGGCGTAGTGTCATTAATAATACTACGCCGTAAAGAGAATTAAATGCTTAAAACCGCTGAAATATTTTACTCAACACTTTATAGAGAGCACTTTATATGAACATTGTCTCCTCTATCTTTGGCGAGAGAAAATAATAAACAACTGTGACATTATCGCGGAGTTATAGATAAAACGTGCGATGAAAAGTTTAATTTAAAAATTATGTGGCACGACTCCACAATAATTTAAGTTTGTGTTTATATTTCGTGTTTATTTTAACAACTTCAACTTAATTTTTAATTCTATTTATGCACATAAACTTTATAATAATTTTAATCTTTTGAAGTTAAATAAATTTTGAACTTAGAAAATTCGTTTATTACATAGAATACATACTTAATTGGTCATTACAACCCTTTAGTCACGAATACGACCTAGTTTCTCACACCACTTATGTTGTGTGTGTTAATTTTTATACATGAGTAGTGGGAACTACAGTTTAAAGTCGACTCCGAACGACAAATTTTTGAGAAACTTTTTATGGCAATTTTATTTAACTCTCAGGGTTTTTGCCAGAAATCTGCTGATAGGAAGTCGCAGATTATTTTATATTTCGTTTTGATGTCTGACCTGGGGTTTGAATCGAGGCCTCAGGTCTAATAATCCAACACACTACCTACTAGACTGAGACGACTTTGTTTTCAATAGGTTACTCAAATAGTTCCGATACCAAAACATTATCTCTCCAATACATGACTTCTTTCTGTACCTTTTCAAACTTATTTTCCTACTCCACTGACATGTTTTGGGCATTTTAGCGATGTGAAAGCTCCCTTGATGGCAACCTTCTTTGTGTGCGGATTAGACTTTCCCGGATAGTCAGATGCTAATTTTGAGTAATTTTTATATGAATTAAATGGTAGAATAGTGCCTAGACTGCCAGATAGTATTGTTATGTCTTATTCTCCGTACTTATAAGTCGAACTGTTTTCCTGTTTAAACATATTCATGGATTTTGAATATTTCATTGTTTTGCGGAACACCTCAACTCGTCTTCCCACATATAACTTTAACCCATCGAAATATCTCTCAAAGAGAATGTTACTTCAAAATTGCTCCATTCAGTTTTATTACTTGGTTCTGTTGAAACGCATTTCCCAAAATTTAAGATTTTGGTGTCAACTGTACAGTTAAGGAGAGAGCTGTCATCTATTCGCATTGTTGTGTCATAAAGCTCTCTACATAGCTTTTGTCTTCATTGGGATATTCATCGGGCTTGAATAATAATGCCTGCAATGCTGCCATAGTAATGATTTAGATTTAGTTTACAGCAGTTATTCCAACGCAATTATATTTCAATATATTACACAACTCCTCATGAACGGTTTTCAACATTAAACTGTCTGCTTAAATAATGTTCGCATTGGTCACAACTGATAAGCCTTGTATAATTTCAATGCGGGTTGTTCTCAATGATGTACATCATAATGACGTTGTTGACCCTCCTAAAGCTATCCGGTACTTTGTCTCCGTTATTTTGCCTCCATTTTCTGAGAATTTCTGATAATATTCTTAGCTAGTAGCAACGAGCTGACAATATTTTCTCTGACAATCACAAGTTATTGGTTCAACCGACTGTAATACATTTTCTGAGCATTTTACTGGCAAATTCTAAAATCTGATAACAAAACTTCAGACTTAATGAAATTCTACGATTTCAATTCCAATCCAATAATTTTATAATAATTCGATTGTTAGGAATACCGTATGGAAAATTACTACGTTTTGTTAGGTCCAAATCTCGCTGAAATCCAAAATTTTATGAGCACCGTAATGACAACTATTTGCTGATTTCAAAAGAAATATGGATCACCAATATATGAACCGAATCAAACATACATACATAATTGGTCATTACAGCCCTTCATTCAGGATTGAGACCTACATTTACACGACAATTTTGTTCAATGGCATAGTCATTTAAGCAGAAGTTAACATTATCTCTAAACTTAATCATCGAAAAGCTTCAAATCAGCACAAATTCTACGCAAAAAATGATAACTTGCCTTGACTTCGAACGATAGATTTTTAAGAGACTTTTCATGGCAATTTTATTTACTCTCAGAGTTTTCGCCATAACTCTGCTGAGAGAACTCGCCGAAGAAATATTTTGTCATATTTCGTTTAGTTGGAGATGTCTGACCGGGGTTTTAACAGAGGCCTCACGTCTAATAATCCAACACACTACCTACTAGACCGCGGCGACTTTAATGAAACATAGAAGTAAAAATTGCAATGATACTCTGGGGTGATCCTAATAACTCTTGAACACCATGAGTATGTTAATGAGAAGTCCACGCGACGGCACACAGGTGACAGTTCTTACGATACACTCTCCTTTACAAGTACTTCTGAATGGCTCATTAGATGTAGATAATTATGAATGCAGTTCATGCGGAGAGGTTGTTTTAAATATGGAACACTTTTCACTTTCCTTCAGTTTAAAATTCCGATATTTTATGGTACCATATTTGACAAATTAATTTCAAAAGGGCGGACTGCAATAAAAACAGAAAATATACACTGGCTTCTTATAGAAACTGTATTTGGCTGAAGCCGACTGATGGTTTAGGTATCTAGATGACCTAGAAACGCTTAGCTTTTTCTGGACAACTTTTTTACTAAAAATCCCTAGTAAGAGTAGTATTAAATTTCAGAGGATGATGATTATGCCAAGCAATTTTAGATGTTTAATCAAGTTTTATTTTTAATTTGCGTACGAACAACTTTAATAAAAAAGTCAAGTCATGGATTATATCACAAATTCTCATTTAATTAAAAATTTAATTCCTTTTTAATTTCGTAACAAATTCTAAATAATTTAGTCTTCAGCTTTAACTGTGATAGTGTAGATTAGGGGACAATGGTGGCTATAAAATAAAATTTAAAAAAATATTTTAACGAACTAATGCTTTAGTCCTAACCTATGTATTTCCACTTTTCTCTTCTTTAAAGGCGTCACCATTTTCATTTGAATTTATGCTTCGCGAACTAATGAGACAACTTTTCTTTACATTAGTGCGGTTGATATTTCCACTTTTTTTCTGCACAATTTTCCTTTTACGTTCGCATGTTTCAATGTGTTGAAGCAATTTTTTTGTTGTTTTTATTTTAAAGGTAAATTATACAAGTACATCACAAATAATATGGTCTGGATTGTTGGTTGACAGAGCGACAGGTTGTATGAGAAGTACACATTTCTTTTGCTTCGTTTTATGTAAATTTCGTGAATGTTTATTTTAATATTCATGTCTCTCCTCTCTCTTTTCCTTGGCTTTGATTTCGGTGTTAAACAGGAGGCGTTTTTTTTTGGTGAAATCTGCTGTAAGTGCAAAAACGTGTATACCATAACACCGTTACCGTCTGGCCACTTAAGTCAAGTAATTTGTTTTTTATTTTAAACTCCTTAAGGCGTAAAATATAAATATCAGGTGTGTCTAAATATCTTTATTTTCGTATATACCTTTCCGTTGCGTTATTTTTATTATTTCTTTGCTTTCCTTGAGTTTGACTACAAATATTTTTACATTTTTTTCCATATTTCAGAGCGCTGCAGTGCTTTAAAGATCTGTTATTTTGTAGGCTTATGGTCTGTAGTCGATTAAAAACAAAATTCTCTGTGAAAATACATTAGATATGGTGAAAATAGTTTTCCGGACTTAATAAAAATTTCAATTAATTTAATACACAATATGAGTTAGAATTTATTTTGATCACGTCTGTCATACTATGCATATATTTTCAACGAATTATTTGTTACTTTCTATTCGTCGTGTTTTTTATAAAAAAAAGCAGAAAAAATAGCGCTTGAAATTTAAACATGTAAGTTGAGGGCAACACCGTAGGCAACATCCAGGAGCTCAGACCAACAATCGCATACTGTCTGTGTTGGGCTATTCTTTATGGTGTACTTGTCTGGTAGACAGTGTGCAAACACCAATAACACTGGCAACTGATAGACAGAGGACGCTGTCAGTCAACTGTTTTCTGCGGTTTGTTCATCTCCAACCAACACACTATTTGTTATGCTCAATTCACTTCTCTCGGACTTGCTCTTAAGGGGGATGGTTAAGTTGGTGGCAGTGTGACTCAAAGCAGTAAAATCTTTCCCAATCTGGACTATGGACATACTGCTATTTTGAGAAGACTTAGGACACATGAAGGTAGATTATATGATTCCTTACAACTTTCTAAATAGAACATTCGATTTTAGTATTCCAATTAAGTATTTCTGGACTAAAGATCCGACGTTACACAATTAGAGGATGTAAATCTGCTACTTATTTATGGCTGATTGCTGGTTGGCGATAACACGCCTAGATATCATTCCTTATATATTTTTCATTCGATTAAAATCTGGGTAACATGCTGGTCAATACCTTACTTCAACAAATTTACTCTTTAGGTGGTTAGTCTGCACACAGATTTTATTATATCATGATTTTTTTTTTTGATGGTTAGTATTACATAACAGCTTCAGCTTTACTAACGTGAGACGATTAAATGTTATGTAATATTGTTCCAAATTGGATGCGACGGCGTAAGTAGTAATTGAACACTTTAACCAAATAATGTGATAAGTTCTGTCGCTGAGCAAGTACCCCACATTTAATGTATTTTTCACATCGAAAGTTACAATCGCACAGTACAACCGAATCGCTATGATCAGGCGAATGGTAGTAGACGATCGTAGTTTCCTAGTCTTGCAGTTTTATACAGATAACACTCTCAAGTAGTTTTCTGAATGTATCTGTTATACAAAGCGGTCGGTAAGACTTGGTTGGATATGTTCTCCTCTTCTAGATTCAGGCTTGCTTTACACGAAGTTCGATATTCCATCCATTTCCGAAGTTTAATTTGTTTATATAATTGACCCTGATCAGCAGTCACTGGGACGAAAGGTTCTTCTATCGATATAGTGTTATTAAGATATGCTGCGTCAATCCGCAGAGTGAAAAGACGAGAAGCTATTTTACACAATTTTTTTTTACTTTGTCGTGGAAGATGATTTAGGTGCTTTTAGCATTTTGGTTACTATTTTCATGTCAAGGTTAGGTTAGGTTAGGTTAGAGGACGTGTACTTGTCAATTAAAACAAGTATAGTACTCGGAGGTCGAATTGACCCATTGTACAACGTCCTAGTTTCTCACACCACTTATGTTGTGTGTGTGTTAATTTTTATACATGACTGGTGAGACCTACAGTTTAAAGTCGACTTCGAACGACAGATTTTTGATTTTTGATTTTCATGGCAATTTTTATTTACTCTCAGAGTTTTTGCCAGAAATCTGCTGAGAGGAAGTCGCCGAAAAATACTTTTTGTATTTTGTTTTGATGTCTGGCCTGTGGCTCAAACCTGGGCTTTGACGTGTAATAAGCCAACACACTACCTACTAGACTACGGCGACTTAATTTTTTTTCATGTCAATCTAAAACTATAATTTTCTAGGACATTACATATGTCAAGAAAAACAGCGTGCTTGCTCTAGCGAATAGCTGCCTTCAGATCCTTCTTTACCCTCATAAGTATAATACACGAAGTTCATTCTTTGGTCTCCCACGGCTTCCAACAAACTTCCTCTTTGCATGGTTACAGTTTCTCCTCATTCGAGCAATAGATCCATTGCACCAATAGAAGGAACCAAATTGTTCCTGCTTAGAAAAATAGAGAGAGCCGTCTTGCGGACTGCAACTAATGGAAAGGTAACATACTAGTTAGTTGGTACGTTGTAAGCAGCTTGACCCTCCACATATATAACCTCCGTATATATTCCTTCGCTCATTCCATTCCCAAACGACGCACAGATAATAAAAGGGTTTCTACCTCCTTCATGACACTGGCGGCAGCCTGTCGAAGTCATATAACCAGATCATATAGGATTCGTTTCAGAATATGTTTACCCTTGTCGATAACCTTAAAAATTCTATCAATACTTAAAATAAACTCACCTCCAATGGAATTAGTCATAAAATCATCTCCAGCAATGCCTGAAGTGTGCCCCTGGCGGCTACCTATGTGCTCAACGAGACACATCTTTGCCTTTTTTTATTCATTTACAAGAGTTGCAATGAACCGCATGTTTATGCGGATACTGTTTTCTTTGCTTTTGTCATAGTAATACAAATAAATATATTCGTATGTATCTACCATGTTATTAGGTATTAAAGAATAGTGTTTAACATTTTTTCTTTTTTTCTTTTCTTTATCCATACGAATACCATTACCATGGTAAATAAAGTAAAATAAATGTGTTTCCAGTCTCAAGTCAAAATGTTTTATTTGCTTAGTACCTGCCAAAATAATTAATAATGAATAATGCCTAGTAACCACATCTTGCAATGAGTCATTTCAGCATCATAAAATGCCTGGGTAAACCGAAATATACCAATCTCTCTATGCTTTATTTGCACTTTATTTCTTGGAAGAATATAATAAGAAATCAATAAGGTAAAGTTTAATATCAAATATATGTATGTGCTTAAGCTGGCAAATGCTACAATATTCTAAAAATATATGTTATATGCCACATACATACATACAACTTCTATGAACATATTCGAAATGTTGTTTTGAGGTGTCATTAAATCAAGCCATTTTCCACAGCAGAAAACACATAAAGAATCCCAATATTTTATGTGTACATACCATATACCATTGTCCATCGGTGTGGCATAACCTAACAAATAACAGTTTGTTATTCAAGTTACAAAATCATAATTCAACTCTACGAACAAATAAATAACACATTTATTTACAGCAATGGCAACCAATTTAGTAACATAGTTTATTCGAACTTTACGGAGGGACCGGTATGGATATCATTTCCTTGTTCTATTTCTCTTTTATTCGTTGCTTCAATACACTTTACGGTACTAGATTTATTTATACCGCATACGCACTAGTGGACATATTCTCATGCCACTTTGTGTGTATGCTACATGACTTGTGAATACAGGTCACTTGTAACAAAAAGACCTATTCATGTACAGAATACATATGGAATATACGAATTCAGAAGTTTGTGTCCTATGTATGTACATACATACATTCTTACAGACATATTATGTGCCACTCGTCATAACACTAATTGGACCTTATCAGTATGGCTTCAGGCCTGGCAAGTCCACCATCGGCCAGATCTTCACACTACGCCAAAGACCCACAAAAAAGAAGTGTACAGGCACCATCTTCTTGTCAACTCTAAGGCAGCCTTCGGTAGCCCTATAAGGGATCGTGTCTTTGCCGCAAGGCCTGAGCTCTGTATACCTGCGAAGCAGATAAGGCTATGCAGAATGACGTTGAGCAATTCCTGCAGTTCCATCAAGGTAGGAATGGACCTCTCCGAACCTATTGATACCGCGCGAGGTTTCAGACAAGGCGAACCCTTATCATTCGACCTCTTCAACTTCTTCATGGAGAGTGTTCTTCGAAAAGCGAGAATGCCTCATAATGGCACTATTTTACAAAAAAGTGTCCAGTTGCTTGCGTATGCTGGCGACATTGACATCATAGGGCGTATCAAGGGAGTTGTTAGGTTAGGTTAGGTAAGAGGACGTGTACTTGTCAATTAAGACAAGTACAGTACCCGGAGGTCGAATTGACCCCTTGTACAACGTCCTAGTTTCTCACACCACTTATGTTGTGTGTGTTAATTTTATACATGAGTGGTTTTTTTTTGAGAAACTTTTTCATGGCAATTTTATTTACTCTCAGAGTTTTTGCCATAAAGGAGGAGAGGATGCCGCCGAAGAAATACTTTTTGTATTTTGTCGTGATGTCTGGCCTGGGGCTCGAACTCTGGCTTTACGTCTAATAAGCCAACACACTACCTACTAGACTACGGCGACTTTCAAGCGAGTTGTTACTGCTGCCTTTAGTGCTATTGAACGGGAGCCTAATATGATGGGTCTGGCAGTAAATTAGGGCAACACAAAGTATATGTTATCGACAAGTGGAGACGTGCAGCGTATTGATTCTCAGATTACGGTCGATAACTATACTTTTGATGTAGTTAAGGAATTTATTTATCTTGGCTCCGCCGTTACCACAAAAAAATGATGTCAGTCTGGAGATCAAGCCCAGGATCACTCTTGCAACAGGTGTCAACAGGTGCAGAGACTTCTTTCGTAAGACAAAACTAATACTCTACAAGACGCTCATCCTACCCGTGAGCTCCTCAACGATATAGACATTGTGCAGCGTATTAATATCCAGCGGCTGAGCTGGCTCGGCCATGTCGTTCGAATGGAGTAGGATGCTTCGGCGTTATCGGTATTTGGTGCGGGAATTTGAGGAATTCGGCGAAGAGGACGACTTTGTAACCGTTGGAAGGACCAAATCGAGGAAGCCCTGTCATCGATTGGTGTGACCAACTGGCGTAGGCGCGCAAGAAGCAGAGTCCGAAATCCGTTAATCGGGTTGTTAATGGCCAATTAACTAAGTAAATATGTACATACAAGTTCCTTACTATTTTAGTTTTTCCAAAATATCAACATTTTTTTTCAACCAAAAAACCAGAAACTTTTAAATTCTTGTTACAACACGTACTTACAGTTAAGAATTTTCACTGGCATATAAGTTCATTTGTCTTTGTGTTTGCTAATCTGCTTCTTTTAGTCTCACACAGTAGTTCACGTGATTTGAGCATTTTCTTGTCAGTTCACATGCAAGTTGATATTTTTTTTGTTAAGGACTCTCCATGTAAATTCTAACCTGATGCTAATTTCTCACTTATTTGACTGTGGAGTTTGTACACGGCAATCTAATTTTTATGCGCACTTTCAAGGTTTTCTCATAAAAAAAAACAAAAGATATGTGCATTTAAAAATCTCTATTTTGTGACGCATAAGAGCGGTTGAATCTCGTATGATCGAAAACTTACCAACGTGGTGTAATCTTAATTTTAAAAAATAATTATTTTCGATCAAAATCAGAAATAAATTCAGAGAAAAGAGAAGAAGGTCAACTCTTTTTTTTGATGAATGTAACCACTGGAAGGTGAATATTTAACAAATTCAGGGATTTTTTTTCATATCGAAGAGCTATGCGATCTTGAAAAATTTTCAAACTGAAAGGTATATTCTCCCTTACTTTAGGAGCCGAAGATGCTGGCGCGACACAATGAAACTGTTTATCGATATGAAACCAAATTCACGCTTGAAACCAATTCACGACTAAGGTCTCAAACAATTGAACAGAAGGTTCGACACGCTAAGTTTTAACTGAAGTAAAAAAATATTATCAAGTGTTTAAAACCTCAGTGCCTAACACCCTTGATGATCCTTAGTCTGAAAGGTAGTAACTACCGCTAATCCCATATCTAAGAAGAAGGAAGGTTGGACGCGAAGAAGATAGAATGCATAGAAGATTGAGCTGCTATGCTCAATGAAAAAACCAGATTCGACTAGGTGCCTCCTCAAGAAATAGGGGAGCCTTCATCGACACACCTCATTGAGATAAAAAATTCAAAATGGCGGATCCAAAATGGCAGTCAAGTAAATCTGATTAATTTTTATAATCCTCGACCGCCATATTGAATCCGCCATTTTGCATTTTTTAAATCTGAATGAAGATCTGTAATCAGCGACCCCTAAAACCCCTGAGTAACAATTTTCAAGTAAATCTGATTAATTTTGTAGGACCTCCGTAATGTGTTTCTTTTTCTCTTGCACCCCTTGACATAAACCCATCCCCTACTTTAAGGGTGCGTGCAAACAATTTGGCTTTGGGCTCATTTTAAAGAGCAAAGATCAATTGTCAATTTCTGACAATAGCGATGGTTCTAGCACGTCAGTGTTTAGCTCTATAATGTTTCAAAATGTTTTTCACGAAAACCTGATGCCTTCGGAAACACCTGGAGCCATTTTATTTGCACAATAAAAGTCCAAATTTGCAGGGATGTGTTATATATTAAATTTATTTTATTGGGATGGAATACATACAAACAAGGTAAAGTTTCTGATTGTGGTTAACATGGCAGATTCCAGAACAATCTTTGTCTTGCTGCATGCAACCTTTAACTTTAAATTTTATTCTTTGTGTGTGAGCTTGGAACGTGCCAAGTGAAAAACTGATCCAGTGAAAACCACAACACAAGTTTCTATCACGATCACCTCAAAAGTTGACGACCACGGCAAACGTTTAAAAGACTATGATTTAAGAATGGGCACATGGAACTTCTGGTTGTTTCAAAGCGTAGGAGCTTCCTCCCAACTGGCGTATTCCCTCATTATATGTAGAACTCTCATTCAGTAAATACGTTGGAGAGGAAAAGAATGCAAAAGGCTTGTATCATGTGATATTTATTACAGCTGCCATTAGAATAAGCACGAGTGTGAGTGCGGGTTAGTAACAGACATGTCGACCTTATCTCTGGGTTCACTCTTGTGAACGAACCAGTCGCATCAAAAACACTTTTTATGACATCAGCTTAATTTCTGTTCAAGCCCCGACAGAAGAAAAGGACGATGTGTCAAGATGATCGATTTCGCTACAACATGGTAGTATGTAGACCAAGTTGCAACACTTCAATATTCACAAAGTCACTTGGTTGTTCCGCGATTTACCAACAGCCAACCAAATTGACCATATTGTGATGGACAGAATGAACGTTTCCAATATATTTGATGTGCGCCAATTCAGAGGTCCAAATATCTACTGGGACCGCCACTTTGTTTCCGCCAACTTTCGATTGCGCATTAGCGCTTCGAGGTATGCCTGATTATGAACTCAGCCAAAGTACAGCAGAGGAATTTTTCTCTCAACTCTCGGAAAAGCTTGTCGACCCCCAACTAATCTATATGACAATGGTGGACTCCTTGCGCTCTATTTTGTGAAAATTGCTTGGTTTCGCGCGACCGCTCCAACGAAATCAATGGTACGATGTGGTATTTTGTGAGGCAGCTGAAGCGAAAAACCTCACATACAAGAAAACAATAAACAATAAACAATAAAAAAAAGTTGAAAATTCCTAATTCTAACAGAAAAATATTCAATTTCATAATTACATTTCTATATATTCGGCCAAGTATCAAGCAGCGTTTTTGACGACCACAAGGTTGTTTGAGGGAAAGTTATTATTTTGTTTCATAGAGTGATTCACTAGGAGTTTAAAAAGCCTATCATATTTGCCAATTAAATTATCGAAACGAGTAATAGATTCTCCGATATTCCTTGGAACATCTAAATATCTGTATGTTACTATGGTTGTTAAGTTGTAAAGCGCGTGCATATGTACAAATATGTACATTAAACATTTTTCTTCAGAGCACTGCAAAATTTTATTTACCGTCTTCCCGGCTGATCTAAGGTTGAGTATTGCCTTCCTTTGTTCTTCGGGACAATTTGGACTTCTTCCCATATCTTTTTATAAAATTTTGAATACATTTTTGCTGATGTTATTTTAAACGTACAAGATTTTTTTTTGCAAAACCCGCACAAAGTCAAATGTTTAAAATACATTACAAAAGTACCAAAACTAAAAATGTTTATTTTATGTGTACATTTGAAAAGTAACACTTTCGGTAAATAATAACTTATTTTGTAAAAATTATAAAAGAGATCAAACGTATATTTACAGTGTAAAAGTCGAACTCGAAATTCATCAAAGGGCTGTGTAACTCTCCTTAACAAAAACAGAACAAACTGAGTAATTTTAAAAATACTTGGCAAGAAGACTGAGTTTTAAAAGTGAATGAAATAATTTACAAGCTCCAAAGTCTTATAGGTGATGAACTGTTTTGCGTCATATGTGTAGATAAAAGAAGCAGGTGTTAGTGCCATCTGACATAGCATTATAAACTCAAAGAACATTCACTCAGAAGCCCAATTATCAGTAAGAACTTGCATGAAGTTAAATCATTTCAAAAGAAGACATATACAGCAGCAAGAAAAAAATGCAACTCCATGCCATATTAAGTTCAACACCGTCTCTTGTCTTATTTACAGAATGTTGTTACCCCACTATGTTTAACAGTTAGCAACTTATATTTGAGTGAATATATTTGTTTTGGGGGCCGACAAATTTAATTAAACCCATCAGAGCCAAATAAGTTAAACTTTGATTCGTCGCTCCACAAAACTTTGGCCCGCTGCTCTTGACCAATGTAGATACCGTCTAGCAAAGTCAAGCCGATTTTCCTTATTAACATTACTTATAAGTGGCTTCTTAGCTTGTTTCTAGTTCATCTCTTAATCGGTTTCTGACTGTGTGGCCACCAATAGAAATCCCAATTGATCGTTTGCATAATTAGTAACATCTACCGCCATTTTCGAGAGTCAACCTGTACAATTTTTACCATTTGGCGGTCTTGGCGGGCAGTAGATTTACGAGGATTTCTGGCGTTATTTCCACGTTATTTTTTTGACAATATAGCGATGAAATCCGACAATCCGTTGATTTGTTGATATTAAATTGATGAGCAACTTCATTCATTGATTTACCTCCTTCCAAATCTCTTATAATGGCAAATTTGCTATATGTTGGCAGTTGTTTCTATTTTAAAATTCACAATTTGCAAATTTTTCATTAAACTTTTATTTAATTACTCTAGTTGGCCTACTTTTACCTTTAACACATTGCGTTGCATTTTTCTCTCGCTAAATTTGTTCACTTTTTTATAAATCGAAAAAATTAAGTAGAAAGAGAAGCAAGCAACGCTTACCGATGCTTTTTAATAAAATTTAAAAATCAACGAATAAAAAAACATAAGTGGAGTGGAATTGGATATCGTTATAAGTTTCGAGTCGCGATTGAATATTATATGACATAGAGTTGCATTTTTTTCTCGCTACTGTATCTGTAGGTTCATCAGGACAACAGGAATGTAGCTTTACACAGCACTAATAACAATACTGTCAGTGGACCAAGCAAATAACTTCACCCAGATTTGTTAACTCTACAGGTTCACAACGTAATATAGTTTACATAATCAGATATGCGTACTTATTTAATTGGTCATTACCACCTAGCTTCTCATACCACTTATATTATATTGTGTGTGTTAATTTTTAACCATAAATGACGGGACCTACAGTTTAAAGTCCATTCCGTACGACAGATTTTTGAGAAATTTTATTTACTCTCAGAGTTTTTGCCAGATATCTGCTGAGAAGGAGTCGTCGAAGAAATATTCATAGTTTCTGTTACTGGAGATGTCTGATCTGGGTATGGACCAACGTCTAATAAGCATACACACTACCTACTATACTATGACGAATTCTTTGTATACGCCTTTGAGTCAGATTTTGACTGATTTGTTATCAAGATTTTTAGTTTCATATTTTAGCCTTCAAAATGAAGGTCATTTTTATGAAATGTATTAAACATGAAAAATACATTTTGATCCAATTTAAAATATTTTGTACACTAAAATGTTTTCTTCTCTTCCTAGCCAAATATAAGATACTTCCTGTAGTAGACAAAGGACTAAAGGACTATGTATGTCTCGACGTTCTTCCAGCTGAATGAATTTTAACATCATGATTGCAACCAGTAAGCATATGTACTTGTTTGCCGACTACTCCTTAAGAATTGAATTATTTATGCTTTAATAGATTGGTTTCTATATATTCTTGAATAACTGCAGTAGACAAACAAATGTACGAGGTGCATTTTAAAAATAAAGTAAGATTTTGAATATCTCATGGTAAAAACAAGTAATTTTTTTAATGTTGATGCTCTGGTTTTCTTATTTGTTATTAGATCCTTAAAAGAGTGTAGAATACGGAATAGTTTTAATCAACTTCATAAATTGGTGAACAATTGCAAAAGAGAAGAAAATGTCAGCTGAGAAGAATTGAATTCCAATGAGATATAACACTTCGAATTGCCTTCGTGTTTCAAGTAGTTATTCGAATATTTCTTGCTTAAAAGTTGTGTCAGTGAAGTTTGTACCAAGATTGTCTAATTTCGGTGAGAACAATCATTTAAATGACACTGTTCTAAAAAAAATTGATCTTGTAAAAGCAATTACGATTACATCGATATTAATGGTTGAAATCAGATGCAAACGACTATCCTCTTTACATTCGTCAGCAACTCTATATGTAAAGTATTATACGAAAATAATCTGAGCACAGAAAACAGAAAGAAACAGAAAGAATTAAACAATGTTGTGTTTTATAGTCTTTGATATTTAACATAGAACTAGACATAGTAATGAATTAGATAACCAGGGGAGTTATTAGTTGGGGCAAATATATTTTTATTACGCCAATTCATTCTCGACAATAGTTTCGGTGATATAATAATTAAGCTGCGTTAGATATACACCCATGCACATAACACATATAAAACGAGAGGGTTTTGTTAAACTTATAGTAACGACAAGGGAAGGGAAGTCTTCTCACATCCGCTTAAGACTATTTGTCTTCAAACAAGAGTTCCATGCTGTGGTGTAGTTCACATGAGCTCTATCTCGGGAAAAGCCGAAACCATATTAAAACAAAAATCATGGTTTTGCTCAGTGTTGGAAAATTCAGTACTTTTGTACTTTTTTCAGTACTTTTTCATTTCAAAAATACCGCAGGAGCCCCGCGACGCTCTGAGTACTTTTTTATTATTTACATATTTTATGCCTTGCGATTTTCAGCTACTAATGCATTAGCAACATGTTCAACGCAATGCTAAAGATAGAAGTAGACTTTAGCTCTGGTTAGCCAAACGTCCACGGAACGTACGTTCGTTTTTAGAATGCGAAAAGCAATGAGAACGCATGCCGAACAGTTATGTAATTTCGGTAGGCATTTGCATTGATCTTCACATGCTACAAACGAACGTAAGTACGTTACATTACATTCCATCGACGTTTGACTAAACGGGGCTTTTATACTTTGTTACGTTCAGAATCAGCTGTTTTTGTCCTGCATGTTATAAATAAATAGTCTAATAGGTAGTGTGCCGGCTTACTAGACGTCAGCCAATGATTCAAACCCCATGTCAAAATCTCCATCAAAATGAAATATTAAAAAAGGATTTCTTAGCGACTGCCACTCGGCAGATTTCCGGCCACGATAAAGTTTCTCCAAAATCTGTCGTTCAGTAGCTTCCGCCATTATGCATAATAATAATAACAAAATAAATGGTGTAAGAAGATAGTTAGTTATAGCGACCAATTATGTATATATGTATTACGTATGTATCTTCTACAAAAATACTTTTTCAGTTATACATTGTTCAATACCATTTCAAAATTTCAATTTTGCAACACTGGTTTTGCTTATTAATATCTTCGATTATCGTTACGAAATGTCTTGTGTCCTTACTAGAATGCTGAAAAGATACATGCTTAATTTGCTTATAGAATTATCGGACAGAATGCTTACCATTATAATTAATTAATTAATTCTTAGTCCAACAAAACCCTGTCACAGATAGCCATGAGAACTTGTTTGTACAAAGGTGACTATAAACATGGAGCCCTTTACTCCGGTTATAGTATGATATTCCAAGCGGAAGTACGTGCTATCAGCAAACTTAAACTTAGCAAATAAGGATTTTAATAGTCAAATGACATTTAGGGTAATAATATACAAGTATGCATCATCAAATCTGTTCTAGACTAGTAGAAGACGATCAACAATTACTCAACAAGGAGTTATCATGCCGGGGACATCGAATCAATAAAATATTTTTAATTGTATGGCTCATCTTTCGTAAGCTCTCAATATTTTACGAATTTTATATATTCATCTTAGAGAATTGGACTGAAAAAACATAACAAGTCTGAGCGAAAACGCAGATTTCTTATTGGAAATATGATTGGTAGCCCTTAATGTTGGGCGATAGGATTTAGATTTTGCACTCCAATGAATGGTTATATCTCTTTCAACGTTCTTATCTACTTTATTGTGCAATAACTTTGCTTGTAATTGACTTTGTGGTGAAATAAAACAAAAGCATAACACATTCAGGAGAATATGGAACTTTGCAACGATTGCAACCAAACACTTTGTATCGCTGAGAGAGTGCAATGTTATGCCAAAGAGTAGCTAAAAAGGGATACAAAATTATTTTATATTCTATCAAGGATTGTAGTTCAATCTTAATATATCTCCAAATATTTAAAATCGATTTTTTATAATCCTGAAGTAAATGCAATCATACAAAATCTTTACTGTCGTGTTAGTATATGCAGACAATAACTAATACAGTTGTGCAATATATTATTCTCTAAATTTATGGCTTTAATAGCTTTAAGTTTGTAATTAAATTAATTTGCAATTTAAATAATTTAAAATTTAAATTTACCTTAAAAATGTTCAATACATTCACAAACATTATGTATTAATAACATTAATTACAATCCTTTTGAAATGTATCTACATATGTACCAATGTAACAAATAAATACTGTATTTAATATTCTTTATGAATTTTATTTAGATATTGTAGAAATATATGATTTGTGATCTTTTCATACAATTATATGTTAATGTGTTGCATTAGCATTGTATTGTTGCATTCGATTTGTCTATACTACGGTGATTGCGGTATATTTTAAGGTTGTGTATATACACTGCTAGAGATTTCATTATTTAATTTTCAATATTGTTTTACGCATAATTTACCTCACGAAGGAGGGTAGTCATCTTATCGTGCTGCGAGGGTTTAGTCCGGTGCTTAGCGCCGAACTGTCGGTAGTGACATAGTCACTATTAAAAAGTCACTGTCAAGGCGGTATAAGCTGTGTACAAACTTTACTAAATGGCTGAAAACCGCCAACAAACTCTCCGTTGGCTCCTGTTCTCCACATCCCTAAGTTCATCAGTGAGGCACTAATTATCTGCGTTTGCCTATTCAAGAGCGGCAGTTTTTAAAAGCTCGACAGTAAGCATGCAAACCAACCATTTCATCATTATGAATAACAACCATAAGTTACACGTTAAGTATCCGGGAAAGAGGCTTACAATCGCCGGAGACCACAATACAGTATCGGTATCAGAGTTCAACCACTTGCATGCGACTATCCGGGGTTTCATGTCACTAGCATGCCAAAAACAAAGATGATCGAGCCTGTATAAAAAATATAACACGACTGTTAACCATTTAAATAATAACTACTGTAATTATTGTCCGATTTGATCAAACGAAGTGTCAATCTCATCGCAAGATAATGCGCTTTCATAATGTCATCACTTATTTTATATTTTTTAATTAAATTCTGCAATTAAGAAAGCTAAACTTGAAAAAATTAGAATAAAATCATATTTTCCAAGTTCACCCAAAACTCATAACATGTAAGCGCAACCATATGTTTATGAATAAAATTTTAAAGGCTCATCCGTCCCATTTTCAAAAAACTTTGGATTTTAAAAATAGTTTAAAAAATATATGGGTAATCAATAATTTTGTGTGAAATTTGTGAAATAAAACAAATTTGGAGGGTTCGAGAAAAAAAAATATTTTTGAGTCAACAAAATTCACAAACTATACTATGTTATTAGCTGGGTGTATTTTGACTGTCGCACCGTGTAATTATGTTTCTTTTTAATGTTATTCGTTATTCCGTTTGTTGATTAATTGGAAAGTCAAAATCTCAATCTTGTTAGTCTCCAATAATTCATTAACGTTTTCAGGATTTTTTCAGTCAAACACCTTTTTCACAGAGCCTTTCATTAAAATTCTGTTAAATATCATCAAATTTTTTTATTCTTTTGAAAGACCTATTGATGCTATTATGAGTGTAATATAACATCATACAGATATCCGCCACGGCGGTTGAAGCCCACCCGATACGTCCAATTTTCAATGGCTGTGGCGTATAAATCAGGCTGATTAAAATTAAGATCAATTGCCAATTGCTCCAGTGATCATTCAGTGAACATACGTCATTATCTATTGTCGTTCTTCACATAACGTCCATAAAAAAATAAATATATACCACAGATGGAAGGTGCATCTTTTTGGATAGAACGCATTTGTGTCTCATCTTCCATTGCAGATATGTTTTAAAATATCGAACGATATTTGTTCTTGATAGCCATCTAAAAGACAGTTCAGTTTGAAAAATCTTACAATGAATAATTTTTCTTGACTTTTGGCAGAGTAGTGAACTTTCGAGAATAAACTATGATTTAAGTTAATAAACAATTCGGCAATTTCTGTTATTTTTCATTAGCTTCCTATTAGTGTTGATTAAAACAATATCAAATACGATTAAGTAAATATTTGTTGCAATAATGTTTTATATAATTTTGTTCATAACATAAAATGTAAGTAATTGTATGCATATACATATGTATATACATAAACATATACATTTTATTATTTAAATTATTACATGTATACGGATGTTAATTTGTATTATATATTATTATTATTATATATATATATGCTGTTGTAATTCATCACTATATGCCGAAAAGGAATGTTTAACAATTGCTTTCATTATTCGATTACAATCGAGGAAAACATGCAGACATTTGAGAATTGCACTGTTTTTAGATATCCAGAAAGAGAGCAGTAAAAAACTTGAAAACCATCAAAATGTAAGTGTTGAGTTGCATAGTGGGCTGTATATTTGCAATAAATACATTTAATGCTGCATTAAATATTTAATAAATATTTGTATAGCAATGAAACTACGTGAATTCACAATCACCGATGTTGCTGTAGCCTAAAGATACCGGATTTTTTGATGTAATCCCCAATTTTAAATTTTTAATGCCCAAAAATCCCCAAAACAATTGGGCAGTTCACACAAGCCCTTGTATCGTTATATTGAGTGTATTGTTGGACGAATATATAACAGTGTATGCATAATTTTCATATGAAAATCCGATACACTTATACACATTTTTTCATATGTTTTTAAAAGTTATATTGGTTTCATGCTATCAGTCTATGTAAATACCAGTAATCAAGAAGAAGAATAAAAATACAAAAATTTTCTATGTAACTTGAGTCAGTAATTAACATTTCAAAATTATATTGTTCGCACAGAAAATTAATTAGTATACTTTCGTTCGTAATATTTTTTATTTTGTTGCTTGAAAATCAAATTATGGATACTGGTATTCGGCTTCTTGTAGAACACTTCACAATAACAATTCCTCCTTTTCTTTATCTTGACAATTCCTACACCGTTACCTTAATTATTTACTGTATCAATGCAAACTTAAAATTTTTTAGTTGCTAACCTTTCCCAACTAAAAATATTGCAATTGAATATTGTTTACACAAGAAGGTCCAACTATAATTAATTTTGTGAATTATTTTTGAAATCTTAACTTAAAGCGATTAAAAGGAAAAACATTATAAAATTTCTCAAGTATCCATTATTGTCAATTACATTTTGTGCTATTTCGATATTTTTGTTTTCAATAAATTCTTCTTTACCTTCTTTTGGTATTGCTTTGTAATATCCTTTGAATATTCATATTGAAAAAGAAAATAATGAAATATTTTAAAAGAAATTTTAAAAGTTTTTAAAAAAATATTTCAATAAAATTTATTTTTTTCTACTTTGAAAACTTGCGAATTTAATTGAAATAGCTCTTCACGAGAAACTAAAATCAATTAATTTAAACAAATTGACATTATAAGACAAAATTCATTGCGAAAAATGAATAAAAAAAGGTTTTTTTACTCAAATGCACATTTAAAAGAGAAACCAAACTAGGTGGATCTTTTTCATTATATTTACATAAAATTGTTGTTCTGTTGGACTTTTTAGGAAATTTAATTTTTATTTTTGTTTTTTGAGAATTACTTTAAAGTTTTTTTTTAAGCGTAATGTAATAACCACAATAAACGCAACACAACAAAAGCAGCAATCTCTCAAAAATAGAAACCATGGGTGTATATGGAAGTGATTACTTTAAATGCAGCGCAACAACAAACAAAGATTATTCTGTTTTTCTTTGAGGCTTTCTCTCATTGTTTCTCACATTATTTTCTATGTGTATTCGCAGCAATGAGAGAATTAGGGCTCACAGTGAGATGATTTGTGCTGGCAATGTTAGGATTAATGCTGTCAATATAATAACATGCATGAAACGGAAGTTTCAACAATACGATATCTGAAGAATTAATGATTCTTATTATTTGTTTTGCATATGCTTTCTTTATTATAATAAATACGCATGCAGCTTAGCTCACACTGCAATTGCAAAATTGTTGTGATTGCTGCATTGCGTTATCTCAATATTATCTCATATTGAGAAACCAATGAAATTTTCTTTAATTTCATATCTTTAAAACCCATTTCGCTAGCCAATAGGAATATCACTTTGTTAACTTCGCCTGTTAAAGCTTGATGTTAACATTTGCAGTCTGCAAATTACTTGGATCAGGTTAAGCAGCAGATCCTTTTTAAGAATATACATACCAAAGAGTCAAAATATTCAATAGAAAACCAACTCCATTCTAAAAAAACTATCTCTATTGCAATAATCCTTACTTTGAAAAATCCAGTCAAAAATGGCAGGAGCCAGGTACTGATATTTACGGTGAAACTTATTCTATTCGTCCATAACATATAGCCTTTGAGAATCGCAACACAGCGATGGGCGGCAATGCGATACAAGGATTAAAGCCAATAAACTCTAATTACGACACGTATGTGAGTGATTGAACATATATTATATATACACACAATGATAGCTCTTCATAAAAACTATAATAATACTTCCTTACACAATATTGTTAACGCGTTGACTGCCGCGACAATTTTCAGAGAACTGGCCACGCAAGCCAACATTGGCTTTTTGTTCTTTTCCCAGAAGCCATTTATCGATACTAGCACTCATATAATACGATTTTATTCGTAGCTATACAAAAATTGCAGGTTTAGTGAGTACGAGATAACTCGTAGTTGGCTCGCTAGAAGGGAACGTAATCTTCGAGTTATCTCGCAGTCGGCAGTCAACGTGTTAATAAAAATTATTTATTCTTCATGAATTATATTTCTTGTTTGATACTAAATTAAACAGGTAACAAACATTTGACTTTTGTAACGCAAGGTTTATGAGGCTATTTTAGATTTTCAAATAGTATTTTAGTATTTAATGTTGCCACCTTTTGTTGAGGCCATTTTGGCATACTGTCGTTTAAATTTCGTAAAATATACTCATCAATGTTCGTCAATTCTTCATTGTCACCCAAATCTCTTTCAGATCTTGGGGAACTGGTCTTCTTATTATCAATTTATTTTACAATATACTCTATAAATTTTCTCTTTGATTAAGATTCGCCGATTTTTGTAGGCCACTTCAGACATTTATTGTTACCCTGGCATTATGCTTCGGTTCAGTTTTGTGAACAGCTGTGGAATTCACTGTATATATACAGTTAAGGACATAATTCATCAAATCTTTATGCTGAACATAAATTTTAAGTGATAATACTTCAATTTGAAATCAATGAAACAATTGTACAATATACACGTATTATTGTCCAATGGTCAGTAAACAAAAACACTTGTACACAATTAAGAGCTTCTCACACCATATACAAGTGACAAATTTAAGAAAGTTATTTATGGTAATTAGTTTCTCTCAGAGCTCTTGCCTTAACCGTAGATCGATCCTTAAAAATACTTGATAATTCCCTTTTGATGCATACTTGTAGTAACATGGAAGTTTCGCAATTATTGACAGATTTTGTCAAAAACTTTAAATATATTTATTTATTTTAATTCATTTTAATAAAATTATTTTATATTATTACATTTTATTATCACTATTATAAAATTTACGCCAAAATTTTTGACAGATGTACGTTGCGGTATGTTTTTTTATGTAAAAATCAAACACTTCATCTTAGCTCGGTTCTATTTTTTTCTAAATGGTGATAATTTGGCATCTATCACTCTTGCTTTGTGGCGATTTATAACTTTCCAATTGTTTAGATAGGGCAGTTTATTGTCACACGCATCAGTAACACTCTCAATTGAGGCCTGATGGTACAAACCATTGTTATATTTCGTTAGAAAAATTTGTTGTCAACGTCATGTGGGATAAAAAAGTTTCCCGTTGCAATAGAACATAGATTATGTCACTAACAATGCTCTCCCTTTGATTGCACTCTGGTTTCCCCAAATACGGCTGGAAGTAGTTGCTACGGACGTAGCATGTACTTGAATATAAAGCTGCAAATTCGATTTGGTGGACCACTAAATTTATAACGACAATAAAATTCAATTAGTAATGCAGTGACAAAATTATTGGGAATTTCAATAATTTGAGTTTATTTTTTGAAAGAGCGCAATGGGTGTAAATTTATCATAATTTCCGAGTAGCACATTATCAAAGCGAATGATTCTGTTATCTCATACTTATGTATGTAGTTATTAAAAGTTATATAATATTAACATCTGTTATATCTATGAAATAAAACATGAGACGAAACACCTGTTTGTTTGTGAGATAAATATGAGAAGAGCAGTAAGAAAGACTACAACATTCCAAGAAACAGCTGCTAGCAATCTGCGTGAAAATTAGTAAACTTATAAAGCCGTACGGTTCCCTGTTCCAAGTAGTACCATCTTTGGCGGTACTACTTATTGTCAGGTTTGTAGCTGCGAATACAGTTCATAGGACGAGCTTATGTTTTCTTCTTTTTTAGAGCCTTCAGCAGCAGGAAAATTGCATGCACACATACAAAATCGATCATTACAGCCTTCGTTGTAAATTGGAAATGTCTGACCTTAGGTTTGAACCTTGGTCTGACGTCTAGTAATCTAATACGCTACATACTAGACTGCGACCTTGATTATCCGTGATGGTCGGGACCGGAACATTTCGGATAATCAATTTTCCCGGTTAATTGAGTACCAATTTTGGCTAGTTTTTTAATAAATATTTTTATTAATTAATAAATGAATATGTACATATTTATATAAAAACTAAATAATTCAAGGCTTTTATGTACATACATGTTTCAAAAATATAAAAAAAGCCGCACTTCTCAAATTTCTAAATTAAACTAAACAGGTTTACATGTGTGCTTCTGACTCATCGTATACTAAAGAGCGAATTCCCCTTTTTAGCTTGTTTGTCCAAAATGATAGAAAAAATTTGTTGCTTATAATCACGGATAATAGAGGTAATCACGGTTAAACGAGACAGAAAAATTTAAGTCGATCCAAAATAAAATTAAGTCGATGCAAAAAGTTTTCTTTTTTCATCCCGGATAATTGATGTTGCCGGATAATCGAATCACGGATAATAAAGGTCCTACTGTATATCCAGAACAACAAATTCAACCTTTTCACTTTCATCCAACAGTTAACTATCAATTCCTTCTGAAATACCATAAATAATGTGTTTTTTACGATAAAACTTCAAAAAATATTTGAAAATTTAAAAAAATTACATACTCAACACCAATAAATCCTTAGGAATGTCGTATGTATCAAAAATGATACATAAGCCAGAATTATGAAGTTTTTGCATTTTTGAAATCCTGTTTAAAATTTTCTTATTTTGGTTTAAAAGAATGGCAATAACAATATTAACGAAAAAAAAATATCAGACATTTAACTTTTTCTGAATTAAAGTTATATAGTTTCAAACATTGAAATGTATCATTTTTGATACAAAGCTCGATCTACTGTTAAGACTGTGTGAGGAGCCGTTAAGAATAAATTTTTTTCAAGATGTTGGAGCTGACGCTAGAGTACAGCGACCATACTTAACAAAATCGTAAATTAATTCGATTATTTTAATTTTAAATCATAAGTTTTCTTTAAATCATTTCTTGTAAACTTGAAGATCTTCCTCAAGTTTTCTAATAATTTTCCACTAATGTACGTCTCATCTCCACATTTTTTCTATTACGAACCAACCACAAGCATTTTATTTATTGTTCATGCCTTAGTTTCTATCGGTACTATAGAAATTTCAAGTGCTTGTATATATTTGTACATACTAGATACGAGTTACGATATATGTATGTACATGTAATGTTCAATAATTGTCCACAAGTTTGCCAGTGTTTGTGTGTATCAACATGGGTTAAACTTTATTAGTATCCAACAGTCCATATATTATAGAGAAGTTTTACTGTTATTTGTTGTAATAAAATAAATTTGGTAGATAGTGGAAATATGTTACTCCGTGTGTTAGTGTGCTATGAGTGCTATGGGTCAAAGAGCAACAAATAAATGTCGATGAGTTATTTTATTATATGGTTTTTATTGCTTTTATATTTGCCTAGTGCCGGCTAGAGAATTATATTCAATTTAGTTTTATTTAGAAGAATATTTTTTTTAAGTTTCAAAGTAATTTATTTACACGAAGCTATTGGTTATATTACTGTTATAAAAATTATTGGCTGTTACATACGAAATATACAATAAAACAATGTCGAAAATTAAATCGAATTTAAAATAAGGTAATTTTTTTTGTACGCAAAGATAACGATATGTGTGAATTACGTACGTACGTAATTGGTCATTACAACCCTTCAGTCAGGATTACGACCTAGTTTCTCACACCACTTATGTTGTGTGTGTTAATTTTATACATGAGTGGCGGGACCTGCAGTTTAAAGTCGACTCCGAACGACAGATTTTTGAGAAACTTTTCATGGCAATTTTATTTACTCGCAGAGTTTTTGCCAGAAATCTGCTGAGAGGAAGTCGCCGAAGAAATACTTTTTGTATTTTATTTTGAAGTCTGACCTGGGGCGCGAACCCTGGCTTTTCGTCTCATAAGCCAACACACTACCTACTAGACCACGGCGACTGTGAATTACGTGTGAATTACGTATAGCATTTATCGTCCTTTTAAGGACATAACCAATTAAAAATTTATGATAATTGGTATTTTTATGACTTATTTAATAAGTCTTTCCATTACGTTCTATAATAAATAAAAATAGTCTTTCCCAGGAATAAAAAGAAAGAATGAAAAATAAAATTTATAAGTACATAAAAAATTGTCTTTAAATAGACGGCCTTTTACAAAGGACACAAAAACAAGTAAAAAAAATAACCCAAAAATAAATATTTTTTGTACTATTTAAATCCCTTTTGTCCGATTTAATAAAGAAAATTAATTTCTATAATATTATATACAACAGTTGCAAACTTACTATTTATGTTACCCGAATACAGGCATTTGAGTCTTGGCACATAACATTTTTGAAATTTTGTCAAATTTCCCAAACTTGTCATTACAACCCTTTAGTCAGGATTGCGACCTATTTCCTTACACCACTCATGTTGTATGTGTTAATTTTATACATGAGTGGTGTGACTTACAGTTTAAAGTTGACTCCGAACGACAATGTTTGAGAAACTTTTCATGGCAATTTTTTATTTACTCTCAGAATTTTTGCCAGTAATCTGCTGATAGCAAGTCGCCAAAAAAATATTTTTTTATATTTCGTTTTTGTTGGATATGTCTGACCTGGAGTTTGAACCCTGGCATCGCGTCTAATAAGCCAGCACACTACCTACTAGACTACGGCGACTTCATACATAAGATTTCATATGTAATCATACATAAGATTTTATTTTGGATTTGAATTTCCTCCACATGAGAAACAGGTCCCCATAATTGTATTTCATAATACCACATTGGTTTTAGAAGCAAATTGTACAGTACAAGTTTGCAATTCAACTTCAGGCAGGAGTTCCTACCAAAGATCAGCAATGAGTATTCAAAAAGATGAGTAGAATCGAATCATATTCGTAATTTCTGATACTTATACGCATTCATACTTATTTTAATATCATGGAACCTCTGCTCATATTCAAAGTTTGAAGTACTCATCATACTCATACTTAATAACAGATATGATGTTGTTGATTTCAACTCTCCATGACTCAACATTTACAAGAATCACAAAAGAAGTATGATTAGCGTACGAACCCTATAATACTTACTAGAAGGTTGTGTGGTTACTTTGCTTGCTGTCTTTTTTTTCTTTGTTAAAGCAACAACAACTAAGACTGTACATTTTGATGAATGGTTCGAGTCACTCGAATCATTTATAAGTATTTTTTAAAGTTATGAATCTGAATGAGTGGGCAAAAGAATCAAATATATTTCGAATGGTATGAGTTTGATATCAACGTTGTACTCATACTCATTGTACTCATACTCATTGTACTCATACTCATTGTACTCATACTTATAAATCAACGTTGTAGTGAGTACGAATGAATCAGAGTAATTAAATTTCAAAATTTTTGACTCACTTATATTCAAAATTTCATCAGTCCTTATGAGTAGCGAAAAAACGATTCATTGCTGATCTCGGTAGGAACCGATTAGCCAATTAATTTTGAGCAGGCTTAGTGTATTTTGTGCTAACTTAGTTTGAATATGAAATTTCCATGTCAGGCATCTATCAAGGAGAATACTAAGATATTTTGCGTGTGAGTGTTGGTTATTTATTTTGAATGGTAGGAAATGTTTCCCTTCCTGAAGTACCGAGATGATTTTTGTGGATAGAAATGAAAGCAGTGTCGTAAACAAAAGTTGCTTAGAAGCATGTCCGAGGTGTATATTAAATATAATACCGTTTCCAATACCCTACCCTGTGGTGCATTGGCAGAAATCGATTGAAAAGCACTTACGAAATCGCCTTCAATAATAACAAACGCACCACAATATTAGAAGTAAAGTTTAGTTTCATCTTATGAATCAAACCTTTGTGTCATACCCTATTGAATGCTTGAGTAACATCTGTAAAAATGGACGAGCAGTATTTCTTCTCTTCAAATGCCCTTCTGAGTAGTGATATGTTTCTTTCTGAATCCATGTGGATGACAATAATTTCGATATCAGTAGCTATTTAGATAATTTTGATACAGTCGACAGCAACCTTATAAGCCTGTATGATCGACTATTGTATTGTAATATACGAGATGTAGAATTACGTTGAAGATAAAGAGAGAAGAACCCTACAACTATACGGGGCCTCTCTGTCAGCATCCTGCTGCTGATTTTATCGAAAGCAGGTAATTTCTTATGATTGAGTTGAGCAATAACTCTCTGAACTTCATAAAACTTGAATCTATTCACCAAAAAGGCTGCTTTTCTCCTCATCATTACTTTCCCAACCATCGGTGGAGTTCCACAAAGGAGGCTTAAAATTTCTAAATATTTTGTAAGGGAGTTTTTCGAGATTCCAAAAGTTCTCGGGGCTGTCTTGGGTATTCCTTGAGTTTAATTTTATTTTGAGATGTTCTGTGCTGTTTCCATTTTCTTCGAGCTCTTCGAGCCACCAAGCTTTCAACATTAAAGAAAAAATTTCATTCAATAACGTCAGGAATCCAATGCCTATCGGTAGACCAATAATTTGGGTGACCACTCGATATAACATCCAATTGAGATGAGATCCACATAAGCATGTTTAGCTTAAAAATCACCGGCTGCCAGAAAGGTCCGAGAGACTTGAATAAGCTTCTACACTGAGGAGGCGGGTATACCGATGATATAATAAAGTTTTTGTGGAAACTCTTAATGCATATTTCAGCTGCTTGTGGATGATTTTCGGTCAGGTCAGTTAACAAATTATGCTTGAGTTTCAATTTTATTAAAATACCTGAACCTCACGCTCTACCTTTAGGGTCTTTGCAGACCAGAATTTTTAAACAGGCTCTATGATATCAAGTATGTCTCAGATACTAGCATTACGTGAATTTGTTTTTGTTTAAGAGAGTATTCGACCACAGATTTGTATTGGCGGAAGCCGCTAGCGCATCCTTTCATGGGATACCTTTCGTCAAGTTGCATTCTACACATTTCCTGCATTAAACTAGTCACATACCGTTCTAGCGCAAAAATCAATTCCAACAAAAGAATCATCAACTGAAGAACCCGGTTATAATTTTAGTCGCCTTGAAGCCACTATTGATAAGTTAGTAGACTCAATGAAGAGCTTTATGACAACCGCCAGTACGGTTTCTTTTAGAAACAGTGGAGACTAATCCACTGTCACTACAACCATTTTTGGCTGTATCAGCAACTACATTTTATAAACAGAAATTGTATTGTGGGAATAAATTCTAAATGAATTTATAAACGGACATTTTTCAGTTTTTTTCTTCAGTATGTATGGAATCTAGGCTATTGTTTGTTTATAAAACAAAATTATATCCGGAATTCATTATAGAAAGATAGCAGGGATATGTTCTAAGCTTGTACCATAAAACTTTGAAATTATAACCACAGTAAACCACGGTAGTTCCTGTGAATCGCTTTCGCGAATGCTTTATTAAGTCTCTAGCCTACTTACAGCTATAACAACACAGAAATTCGTCACCATAGATAGTAATCTTACATGACTCTTATTCATGCAGTGCTTTGTAATAAAGGAAGTATAAAGTTTATGGGCAATTAAAGAGGGAGTAGTGTGTAAAAGTTTCTATTTTTATCAACTTTGTATTAACTTTCACTTTTTTTCAACTCTGAGTAATCAAATTTAATGTCGGACAAACAATCAGACAATTACAAACACCCAGAGTCTCTGGTGGGAAACGAAAGCATGGCCACGGCCCTTAAAGTTTAGCACACTACCAAGAAAGTCATCGGAGCACTTAAATGTTTAGAATAGAAAAACCATCATAAACAATTACAAGATATCATTTGAGAATACCGAGAATACGAACTCATAAAAAACAAAACAAATTAAAAAACGTGTATGTCTCCTTGACGTACGTTATCTATTTAGGGTTAAATAAATAAAGAATTAATTTTAATAAAGAAATAAATTTTATTAAAATGGCATTATTTGAACCCACAGGCAAAAGTCGTTTTTAAAAAAATTCTTGTCCGATCATCAAATCAACTTTGTGTAGAAGTACCACTCGTGGGACAGCGGTGAATTTGTCGACAGAACGAAAAAGGCTAGGAAAAGTTTAAGGGTCATTATTACAACTTGCCGTTAACTAAAGGGAGGATTTTAACTGGCAGATAAATTGTTTACCATTATTATAAGTGGACAATACGGGAGAAGTGAGCGTTAAGTTAAGGGGAAGATAATCCCACCTGTAACTTTTAAAATTAAGGTTATGTTTGAACTTTTCAATAAGGCAACTTCAAATATAAACAAAATGCCAAACACAAAAAAGCCTGTCGTCGCCTCTGCGTTTAAAAAACTTGTTTAATTGAGAAATGTTATCGACACTACTCCGGCACTGCCATATTTTAGAAAAAGTTAACTTTATTTTATCTGTGGGCTGTAATAACGAAAAGAATTTAAAGGTGACTTTAGAGTTCACCTTAGCTAAAGTTACCTTTAACTAAACCTAACCTTAACCAAGTTTTTGTGTCGCATAAAATCAGATTTATGAATTTAATCAAAACGACACAATAACTTTATTACCATTGTAGTCATTGTGTTCAATTTTATAAAAATATCTAAGAATACATACACCGAATAAAGTAATAAAAACATTAAACATTGGAAAAACGTTATAAACGAAGAAGATAGCAAAGAAAAAAGCCATTGTGGTATATCATAAAATTTATTATTGGACCAGTTTGTTGGTACAGGTGTTTATTTATGAGCAGTTTTGTAAACAATGGAAGCAGTGGCTACAATTTATGGCCTGTAATTGACTTTTATATCATAAACAAGCAACATAAATAAAATAGAAAACCATTATTGAGTACAAAACATTTTATTTGTCATTTTCAAATTCATATATATATTGTTTACTTAATATTTAATCCTTCCTGTTAAATTGTATACATATCAAGTACTTTCGCTTTAATATTGATTATTTGAAACACTGGGTAATCAAAACTATACATACGGAATTGGTCATTACAACCCTTTCGTCAGGATTACGACCTAGTTTCTGACACCACTTATGTTGTGTGCGTTAATTTTTATACATGAGTGGCGGGACCTACAGTTTAAAGTCGATACCGAACGACAGATTTTTGAGTAAGTTTTCATGGCAATTTTATTTACTCTCAGAGTTTTTGCCAAAAAGCTGCTGAGAGGAAGACACCAAAGAAATATTTTTTCATATTTCGTTTAGTAGGAGATGCCTGTCCTGAGATTTGACCCGAAGCCTAACGTCTAATAAACCACGGCGGCTTCAATCAAAACTACACACCACTAATTTTTAACGTTTGTAGTAAGCAAGTAAAACACGAGACACTGCATTTTAAGAAGTTACTTTGTATTTTTTAATTAAATTTTGCAGTTAAGGGCCATTAGTACAAATTGCCGTTAACTAAAGGGAGGATTTTAAAGGGCAGATATATTGTTTTTCATTATTATAAGTGGACAATAAGGTAGAAGTGAGCGTTAAGCTAAATGGAAGAACATCCTACTGGTAACTTTTAAAGTTAAGGTTATATTTGAACTTGCCATATTATATATTATTTTCAATATGGCAACTTCAGATGTACACAAAATAAGCAAAAGTCTGGAAAATGGATGTCACGTGAATGAATGGCAGACAGATGGAAAAAGGAAAAACCACTTCCGAAATTTTGCTTTAAAGATAAGATAGAAAGACTGTGTTGCATTGAATTGTTATCGCAGATGAAAAATAGATTTTTTTCAGAGTTCTAAATAGAAAAATATCATTATTTAATTCGGGACAACCAACAACTTGGGCTGCAGCTCCAAATCGATTCGGTACGAAAAAAATGCGGTGTGTCTGGTGGGACCAGAAAAGTGTGTGCCCCGAGCCCGTAAAAGTTAGTGGAATCGTTAATACAGATCGTTACCGGCAATTAGTGACCAATTTGATCGAAAAACAAGCAGAATATGCCACAAAACACGGTATTATAATTTTGCAACATGATAATATATCTACACATTAATCAAAACCGGTTCAGGATACAATTGAATCATTACGCAGGGAAGTGCCAGGCCAGACATCAAAACAAAATACTAAAAGTATTTATTCTGCGACTTCCTCTCAGCAGATTTCTGGCAAAAACTCTGAAAAGTTTCTTAAAAATCTGTCATTCGGAGTCAACTTTAACCTTTAACTTATGACGTGGTGGTAAATTTTACACTATCTTTTTTATTTTTCTTGTTTGCATAAATGAGGCTTGTGAAATAAAGTAAAATTTTTTTAAATAAATTTGAATTTGTTTCCTTGTTTTTGTTAATAATGCGTTTAGAAGCAATCAAATTCGAATAATATAAGTATAACATTATTATAATATATACACATTAAAAATTATATGAAAAATAATTCGGGTGTATAATTTACACCACATCTTCATATACGCTAAACAATTTCACGTCATATGTTAAAGGTTAAACTCTAGGTCCCGCCATTCATGTATAAAATTAACACACACAACATAAGTTGTGAAAGAATCTAGACGGCAATCCTGACTGATGGGTTGTAATGTCCAATTATGTATGTAGCTAGAATAAAAATTTTATTTTATTTCCCCAAAAAACTCACAGTTCATACCGGTACATCTGGGAGGCATACAGAATATGAAATTATACGTTTGGATACTATGTGTCAATTTCTAATTTATTCTCCTATTTTAAATTTTGTAAAATTTGTCTATGGATTATGTCGAGTACTACTACTGGCTACTGCATGGCCAACGGAGGCAGCCATGTGAATGAAATTATTTTCCATTATTAACCGAAAGGATTGTACTTTCAAATAAGAAAATAAATTTGAGAAAATATTCAGTAGTTTTTTTTAAAACATTTTCAAAAAAAAAAGTAATTTGGCGGACCCTTTATATCGGAAAATATTTTGTATGCTTAGACCTACTGTGAGCCATATATGTATGTATAAAAACCAAAAATTCGTTGTGGATGTTCAAAAATGTGGAAAACCAAAAAAAATCATTTATTTCTCCAAACTTGCCAAATTGGCCAAATATGTAAGTCGGCGTCAGACTATTTACGTGAGCATATAAAAAGGCAAGACGAAGCAGGCAACGAGTAGTAAGAATTTAGTCACTCTTGTGGGAAGACGCGCTGCGTGTGAAGAAAACAGTCGTGGTTTGAAGATCTCTGTTGAAAAGACCTGCGTCGTAAGCAAGGAATAATAACGAACAAGCAATTATTGTTGTATTCGTCAAGTTGTAAATACTGGCACAAAAAAGTAGTGAGGACAATAAAGAATTTAATTGAAACTAGACACCAATTTAATTTTATTTAGTTTGCAATGAACGAACTCATATTCTAAACATTTTTAAAAAGGTAAAAACGTCACAGTCTTTTGACTTCTCTTTTCCACTTTCGTTAACTAACTCTTATTAATTAAGCAGTTTAGAAAATGTATGTTTTATTTCTCTAAGCAGCTTTCCAGAGTTGTGAAATATTATCACCAATAAATTTACAAAACTCAAACTAAATTAGATCTTAAAAATACAATACAAAATTAGCAAACTAAAAATGTTTTAATTATATGTACATGATATGTAATTTTCACTAAATAATGACTTATTTTTTAAGAAAATTTAATAGAATAGAAAAATTAAAAAGGAATCAAGTGTAAAATAGATAAAGATATCGTAGTTATATGTCCACCGCTATATATCCCCAAGAGATTATAGAGAATGTCTTTTGCGAAATTTTTTCATCTCCATTTAAAACTTTTGTGCTATGGATGTAAGAGAAGATGTGCTGTATAAATATATGTAGGGATATTTTAGGTCCAATAAATGTTTGGTTCAAATCATAATGTAATGACAAATGACCCTGCAATTAATATCAACTCTAGGGGTTAAATGTCAAGAGATTTCAAATTCATTGTAATGAAAAAGATTGTTAAATGTTGCAAATTTCACAAGTTCTGCGATTATTTAAGATTTTTTACAAATAAGATATTTTTTAATTTTCTGAACTCTTTGCAACTGAAGAAAAAAGAAAGTAAATAAAATTACTGAATAATCGGAGTTAGGTTCACGAAACTATTGCTTGATTATGTTAATTTTGAGATCGAGAAACCATTACATCGAAAGAAATTCAGAATTTAATACAATTTTTATAGTTGACGTTTTAATCTTTTAAAATGAGCAGCTAGATGTTACGAACAATTACATTTGTACTGTTCGTTTAACCCGAATTTTCTGTTACCTATACGCAAGACATAAATATTCACAATTTTTATATACTTAGGCATATTTATTCGATTAATTCATCCATATATGTACATTGCGCATACATATAATATTTGTGGCATTGCTTTGACATTTTATTGTTGCAGTATTTAGACCAGATCTACCAAATTAAATTTGCCAACTTTTACAGTTGTTGACGTATCGCCTTTCCTGTATGTGTATGTGATGTCCGTCCTAGATTTCATGAGGGTATCCACCAGAGATCAGCAATGAATCGTTTTTTCGCTACTCATCAGCACTCATGGAATTTGGAGTATGAGTGAGTCAACAGTATTGAAATCCAACTACTCTGATTCATTCGTATTCACTACACCATTGATTTATAAGTATAAGTTGCAATGAATATGAGTACAACGTTGACATCAAACTCATAACATTCGAACTATTTTCGATTCATACGCCTGCTCATACAGATTCATAAATTTAGAAAAATACTTATAATACTTATAAATGATTCGAGTGATTCGAATCATTCATCAAAATTTACAGTCTTAGTTGTTGTTGCATTTACAAAGAAAGAAGAAAGACACATAAACAAAAAAGACAAAGACAGCAAGGAGAGCAAACACACAACCTTCATGTGAGGATTGTAGTGTTCGTACGCGAATCATACTTATTTTGTGATTCGTGTATGCGATGAGTCGTGAAGAGTCCAAATCAATAACATAGTGCGTATTGTTAAGTACGAGTACCATGAGTATTTCAAACTTTGAGTATGAATGTGTGTATATGTGTAACTTCATACAATGTTAAACCCAAAAATAGGACAGACTCCCAGGATTCGAGTACTAGATTTTATGTACAAAGGAGACGAAAAAAAAATCGCAGTAGAAAACAACAACAGAAGCCAGAACAGCAAAAACAAAACATTTAAAACAATAAAGGAATACACACTTGTAGTGCTCAAATATTTGCGTGTAAAAGTCTTCAAAATTTACAACTGACTGGTTGTGTAATAATAACTACAACAACAAAATCAACAATAAAAACTATAACGTTGTGCTCAAAAGCGTCCAAAGGAGGTTGCGAAACTTGTGCTAATAAAATAGCTGTTCTAGTGGCAACTGCAAAAAAACCACAGAGAATTTATGAAAAAATAGAAAAGCAGAGGTCTTAGTCTGGCTATAAAAATTAACACAATAAAAAATAAAAATTATAGTAACAACAAAAGATTTCTAGTAATAAAAAAGGGTGTTGAAATAGAATATTGGTGGCTCTACATAGATTTCAAGTTGATTTCTGTTGGGAAACTAAAATAAGAGATCTGAGGCATACATCAGACTGTCCTGATTTTGGTAATTGAACATGTAACAGGCTCAAGGTACACATTTTCAGAATAGGGAGTTGCCTCTAGCCCAAGTGCTAAGCAGAAAATTATCATTGTTGACGGCGCGCAGCGAGGTACTTCGAGAAGACATTACAACCTTAAGGTTTGAGGGGATTACAGTGGGTCCTAAGGTCGCAGGTACCTCTATATGGTAATAATACATACATACATACATACATAATTGGTCATTACAATCCTAGGTCCTAGGATTATGGACCTAGTTTCTCACACCACTTATGTTGTGTGCGTTAATGTTATACATGAGTGGTGGGACCTACAGTTTAAAGCCGACAAAGTGACAAAGTGACACCTATGAGAGGCTCCATATTGCTTTCCAACTACAATGTTAGATGAAGCATAAAAACTTGACATAATTTATTTATCTTTCTTTGAAAATTTAATTAGCACGTATGTAGGTTAACATTTAGTATAGACGTTTGCAATTAATAGATAAAAGGAAATTAATATTCTTTGCTTCTTTCCGCACAAGGAAAGATATTGATTATATTGATATCGCCACTCATAAGAACAATTATTATTTATAAAAGTTCTTATAGCAAGTCCTCGTTTTCCTTAGACGAAATGGACCAATGCAAATGCGACATCCCCTGCGTACTCTTCCCGTATTGTGGTGTCCACAATATAATTTTGCATTAAAAATAGCGAATGTTATTTTTAATTGTAATTTTACTCTATTTTCAAGCTTTGAAGTTTTTGTGTTAACTCCCGCCCATATTTTTGCCAATAATAAAAGCTTTGATAATGACCACTTCGAGAAAATCAAACAAATGGATTTTCAGTTCAACTCTTAGTGTGATGGCATTTTTTCACTAACATCTATAGGTCGGTACTTTTGGTGGAGGGAAATATAACACAGTTTCTTTTTAAAATGGATGAAGAAATTTCGTGAAGAAAAAAACGAATTCATTTTGATCGACTGCAATGATGAGACCAAAACGTTTCTGGCAATAAAGGATTTCAATGTTATCAACAATTGAATCAGTGCCTGATAAAACTTTTACAAATTCACTTCTATTCTCGATAAAACGAACTATTACCGTCCTTGAGCGGTGTGGGAAGCTCAGTCGTAATCCTGACTAAAGGGTTGTAATGGCCAATTAACTTAAAAACTTGTACACTTAGAACCCTTAAAACCAAAAAATAAATTATTTAAGAAAAAATTATAGACAAAAGGCAGCCTATTTACAAAATACACCTATAGGGGTATAAGCCTATCGCTTAAAAGGTTCTTACGAGCGTATTGTGTGAACGGCTGAAGCCACTCGTCAAAACACTGATTAGAACTTATTAGTGCGGCTTCAGGACTGGCAAGTTCACCATCGACCAGATCTTCACACTTCGCCAAATCCTGAAAAAGACCCACGAAAAACAAGTCCACACACACAAATTCTAGTCAACTATAACGACATCGTATCACAAATTACGGCTGGTAATTATACTTTCGATGTTTTCAATGAATTTATTTTTCTTGGCTCCGCCGGTACCAGCAAAAATGATGTCAGTCTGAAGATTGAGCGTAGGATGATTCCTGCCAACAGGTGCTATTATGGTCTCAATAGGCAATTGAGTAGCAGAAGCCTCCCTCGTACGACGAAACCTAAAGTCCACAAGTCATTCCTCACCCGTGCTTCTTTACGTTGCAGAAGCAGGAAGCTCTATAATCGATTGGTGTGACCAACTGGCAGATGCGCGGAAGTACCAGAGGCGCCTGAAAGGATGAGCAGGCCGAAATCTGATAAGCGGGTAGTTAATGGCCAATTAAGTAAGAAAGTGAGGATTATATTGTAATCTTTCGAAATTTTACGCTACGTTATGTCGAATAAAATTTGTGTTACTTAGAATGATCTAATAAGATAATGAAATATACTAAGAGATAGTTAAAAGATAACAGTATCAATGAATTATACTCACTGTCTTCAGATGCGAATCTGTTCGAAAACTTGTGGAATAAGGTAAAACAATGAAAGAAAATGTAGTACGATATACCAGATTCGGAATGTAAAAGTTTTATACATTTTTGAAAACACTTGTTTTGTTAGAAAACAATTTCAGTGAAAACTTTTTTCATATCAGAAACTTAGAAAGAAAAGGGAAAATTTGGCACATGGCAACGCTGAATGTGACCCAAAGATATGTACATACAGTAGAGCGAGAGAAAAAAATGCAACTCTATGTCATATGACACTCAATCGAGACTCGAAACTTATAAAGGTATCCAATTCCACTTCACTTTTGTTTTTTTTTTTTTTGCTGATTTTTAAATTTTATTAAGAAGCATCGGTAAAGTTGTTTGATTCTCTTTCTACTTAATTTTTTCGATTTATAAAAAGTGAACAAATTTAGCGAGAAAAAAAATGCAACGCAATGTCTTAAAGGTAAATGTAGGTCAACTAGAGTAATTAAAATAAAAGTTTAATGAAAAATTTGCAAATTATGAATTTTAAAATAGAAACAGCTTTCAGCAGATAGCAAATTTGGCATTATAAGGGCTTTGGAAGAAAACAAATCAATGAACGCAGTTATGGTTTGTTAGATTTCATCGCGATATCGTCAAACAACTAACGTGGAAAGACAGCCAGGAAGTGGTCAACCTCGTAAATCTACAGCCCGCCAAGAAAGTCAAATGTTAAATATAGTAAAAGTTGACCCTCGGAAAACGGCAGTAGATGTTACTAATTATGCATACGAGCAATTAGGAATTTCTATTGGCGTCTACACAGCCAGAAACCGATTAAGAGAGGCAAATTTATTAGCTAGAAGACCAGCCAAGAAACCACTTATAGCTAAGGTTAATAAGAAAAAACGGCTTGATTTTGCTAGACGGTCTCTGCATTGGTCAAAAGTTTTGTGGAGCGACGAATCAAAGTTTAACTTATTTGGCGCTGATGAGTTAAATTATAATCGTCGGCCCAAAATAAAAATATTCACCCAAATATCAGTTGCCAGTTCCCATTCGGAAAATAAGACAAGACACGGTATTGAACATAATATGGCATCGAGTTGCATTTTTTTTCTCGCTACTGTAGTTGCATTACGTTTCAATAAATTGTGTTGCCATATTTTTCAATAATTTCTATAACCACAAAAGAATTATTTTTTGTGATATATAAGTTAAGAATAAGTGCAATTACTTACGAGCCATTTTCTTATCGTCAAGTCTCTAAGTGTCACATTGGTGTCCTTATTATTTTTCACATTAGTGTATGTAAAAAGGCAAATAAATCTCTTCCATATTTCTATAAAATTTATTGCAATTATAAAATAATGAAATACATTCGCATATTAGTTTGAAAATAAAATTAAATATTAAAAGAAAGATTTTTTTGGATTCTATTATTTCTCTCATATAAAAATAAGTATAAAAAAATTAAAAAAAAAATTTATGTGAACGTGTTTGCACGATGAAAACTATTTTCGAAGAAGAGTATGCATTGAAAATGAATAACCTCATCAAAGTTATGGCATATTTAGTTTTTTTCTTTACGATATATTTTGTTTTATGAACACCGTCATGAAAAGTTTAACACCGGTACTTATGGAAAATGCAAGAACTATACAAAGGCAGTAGTATGTTTATGTATGTTCGCGACCAATCCCTCCATACGAATTTGGGATCATGCCTACGCTACAGTCGGTAGTTTAAGTTAGTTGATAGGTTTGTAACATGTAGATTGGACAGACAGAATGAGTGTGTGTGTGTGTGTGTGTGTGTGTGTCATTTTTAAAGTGTGTAGGTTCGTCTCGAGTCTGAGTTCATGATGCCGATGATCCGCGAGTGCGTGATGTAGGGTACCGTAAACTCATGTTGTTGACTTGTGCAATGTTATGCTTTTGTTTATTTTATTTTTTAATGTAAACAAATTTTAAAACGCTTGACTCATATTACAGTTTTTAATGTAAACAACTAAAGAGTTTTGGATGTGGTTTCGCTTAATTAATTTTTTTGTTAGTGTGATATGTTTCCGTTATGTGTAGTCCTTTTCTTGTAGACATATTTTATAATAATCAAATGTAGGAGAATACATTTTTTTGTTATAACAATAACAGTGCTTTGTTATAAACAATAACATCGCGAATCTTTATCATGTTTTGTATTCCTAAACATTAGTTCAACAAGAATTGTATCATATTACAGTTTTTAATATTAAGTTTAAAGAATTTTGAATGTGGTTTCGTTTAATTAATTTTTTTTGTATGATTTAACGTTAAAGAAACAGAAATATAGTTGTACGTGATCTTGTTGTTGTGCTATAAGTATATGTGCATAAGATCAATAAGAATATTTTGTATGATTTAATGCGATATATTTCCGTTATGTGTGTGTGTGTGTGTGTGTTTCTTTTTTCTTATGGACCCATTTTATGATAATCGAATATAGGAGAATACATTTTTGTTACAAAAATAACAGTGCTTTGTTATAAACAATAACATCGCGAATCCTTATCATTTTTTTGGTATTCCTAAGCATAAGTTCAATAAGAATATTTTTTAATGTAAACAAATTTTAAAATTCTTGACTCATATTACAGTTTTTAATATTAAGTTTAAAGAATTTTGAATGTGGTTTCGTTTAATTAATTTTTTTGTATGATTTAACGTTAAAGAAACATAAATATAGTTGTACGTGTTGTTGTTGATGTGTTTATAACAGCGCTTTGTTTTGAGCAGGATTTCTTTTTTTTCAGTTTTTTTTTGTCAGGTTTTAAATAAATAAAATTATATAATAAAGAGATTAATTAAAACAAATTAGATTTTTTTTCCTAAGATATGTATATTTTATTTTCAGATTTTGTTACAGTTCACATATTTCTATTTCTCCTTTAAGAAAATCTATTAATCACTTAATTTTATCATTTCCTTTAACATATATGACAGAGTTGTTCCCTTTTAAATTTTATATATTTAGTTTTCACTGTTTAAAATAAATAAAATTATATATACAATAAAGAGATTAATTAAAACAAATTAGTTTTTTTTTATTTCAATAGATTTTTCCCTATGATTTTTTTAAGATGATTTTGTTATTGGTTGAAAGGTATCTTCTAATAAATAACTTCAACTATTTGACTCAGTTTAATAATTTTTCACTTTTCCTTTAGAGCAGCCCTTGTCTTTATAAGATTTTCTAACATTTTATTATGATAATTTTTAGACATTATAATAATTTTTGTATTGATTTTGATCTGCTTTATATCTGGTAACGATCTGCTTTGTATCTCGTAACGATCTGATTTGTATCTGCTCACATCTGATTTATACCTTATCATGATCTGCTTCATGTCTTATGTCTGTGTATTCTGAATTTGAGTACGCTATATCGTGCTTCCTACAATCTGCATCCACTAAATTTATTCCTTTGTCTCCTTTTGCTAATCGATTTTGAAGTTTTGCATCAGGTACACAAAACTGTTAACCAGGTAGATGTAATTCAACATTTCGAATTTTCAACAATTTGTTTATTATGTTGTTTACAAAACCTTTTCCAATCTTACGCTAATTATGTTCATTTTTTTTGTTTTGATTGTAAATTATAACCATTTTGTTATTCATTAATTTCATACCCCTTCGTCTGAAACACTGAAACAGTGGCTAGCTAGTTATACCAGCTATACTAGCTATATCAGCTATACAAGCTGTACCAGCTATACATGCTATACCTCTATACCAGCTATATCAGCTGTACTAGCTATACCAGCTATATCAGCTGTACTAGCTATACCAGCTATACCAGCTGTATCAGCTATACTAGCTATATAAACTTTACTAGCTATACCTCTATACCAGCTATACTAGCTATACTAGATATATCAGCTATACTAGCTATATAAGCTATGCAAGCTGAACTAGCTATATCAGCTATACTAGCTATATTAGCTATACTAGCTATATCAGCTATACTAGCTATACCAGCTATACTAGCTATATAAGCTATGCAAGCTGAACTAACTATATCAGCTATACTAGCTATACCAGCTATACTAGCTATATAAGCTAAGCAAGCTGAACTAACTATATCAGCTATACTAGCTATACCAGCTATACTAGCTATACCAGCAATACTAGCTATACCAGCTATACTAGCTGTACCAGCTATACTAGCTATATAAGCTATGCAAGCTATACTAGCTATATAAGCTATGCAAGCTGAACTAGCTATATCAGCTATACTAGCTATACCAGCTATACTAGCTATATCAGCTATACCAGCTATACCTGGTAATAGCTGGTATATCAGGTATATATATATATGGTATATCAGGTATATACCAGCTATTACCAGGTATAGCTGGTATAGCTGATATAGCTGGTATAGCTGTACCTGGTATAGCCGATATAGCTGGTATAGCTGATATAGCTGGCATAGCAGGTGTAGCTGGTATATCTAGTACAGCTTGCTAGTGTAGCTAGTACAGCTTGCTAGTATAGCTAGTACAGATTGTATAGCTTGCTGGTATAGCTAGTACAGCTTGCTATTATAGCTAGTACAGATTGTATAGCTAGTACAGATTGTATAGCTTGCTGGTATAGCTAGCACAGCTTGCTATTATAGCTAGTACAGATTGTATAGCTTGCTGGTATAGCTAGTACAGCTTGCTATTATAGCTAGTACAGATTGTATAGCTAGTACAGGTTGTATAGCTTGCTGGTATAGCTAGTACAGCTTGCTATTATAGCTAGTACAGATTGTATAGCTTGCTAGTATAGCTAGTACAGATTGTATAGCTTGCTAGTATAGCTACTACAGCTTGCTAGTATAGCTGGTACAGATTGTATAGCTTACTAGTGTAGTGTTTCATGTGAAGAGGTATGTAAGTAATGAAAAAAAAAATGGTAATAAACTACAGTCAAAAGAAAAAAAAACTTAAATAAAATGTAAGTTTGTCTTAATTATTTTTCACATCACTGTGGCTGGTATAGAGGTATAGCAGGTATAGCTGGTATAGCTGGTATAGCTGGTACAGCTTGTATAGCTGATATAGCTAGTTCAGCTTGTATAGCTGATATAGCTAGTATAGCTGGTATAGCTCGTATAGCTGGTGTAGCTAGTATAGCTGATATAGCTAGTATAGCTGATATAGCTAGTATAGCTGGTATAGCTCGTATAGCTGGTGTAGCTCGTATAGCTGATATAGCTAGTATAGCTGATATAGTATAGCTGATATAGCTAGTATAGCTAGTACAGCTGATATAGCTAGGCTAGCTGGTATAGCTAGTATAGCTGGTGTAGCTAATATAGCTGGTATAGCTAGTTCAGCTTGTATAGCTGATATAGCTAGTATAGCTGGTATAGCTCGTATAGCTGGTGTAGCTAGTATAGCTGATATAGCTAGTATAGCTAGTACAGCTGATATAGCTAGGCTAGCTGGTATAGCTAGTATAGCTGGTGTAGCTAATATAGCTGATATAGCTAGTTCAGCTTGTATAGCTTATATAGCTAGTATAGATGGTATAGCTAGTATAGCTGGTATAGCTGGTATAGCTGATAGAGCTGGTATAGCTAGTATAGCTGGTATAGCTGGTATAACTAGCCAGCCACTGTTTCATACGAAGAGGTACGAAAGTAACGAAAAAAAAATGGTTATAAACTACAGTCAAATCCAAAAAAAATTAAACCTATTTAGTATAAGATTGGAAGAAGATTTGTAAACAACTTAATAAACAAATTATATGTTGATTTACATCCACCTGGTTATCAGTTTTGTGGACCTGACATAAAACTTCAAAAACGAATAGCAAGAGGAGATAAAGGAATAAATTTATTGGATGCAGCTTGTAGAAAGCACGATAAAGTGTACTCAAAATCAAAGGATATAGACACGAGTCATCAAGCAGATCGTGAACAGGTATAAATTAGATCGTAAGCAGATATAAAGCAGATCGTGATCAGATATCAAGCAGTTTGTGACCAGATATAAAGCAGATCGTAACCAGATACAAAGCAGATCAAAATCAATATAAAAAATTATTATAATGTCCAATAATTATCATAATAAAATATTAGAAGATCTTGTAAAGACAAAGGCTGTTTTAAAGGAAAAGTTAAAAAATATTAAACTGAATCAAATAGATAGAGTTAATTTTTTAGAAGATACCTTTCAACCAATAACAAAACCACTTAAAAAAATCATCGGAAAACTTAAAGATAAACATAAGGATATAGACAACGCTATTGGTGATGGCGATGATTATGATGATGTAAATGGTGACAATAAAATCATCGGAAAACTTGAACATAAGCATAAGGATATAGATAACACTATTGATGATGATGATGATGATTATTATGACGTAAATGGTGATAATGAAATCATTAGAAAAATTGAAAATAAACATAAGGACATAGACAACACTATTGATGATGATGATGATGATGATGATTATTATGATGTAAATGGTGATAATGAAATCATCGGAAAACTTGAAGATAAGCATAAGGACATAGACAACACTATCGATGACGACGATGATTATGATGATCTAAATGGTGATAATAACGATTTTCAGTATGAAAATATGACAACTGATGACAATCATGATGAAAAAAACTATGATCATAATAGACCTGTATCAAGTACACGTCTGAAAAACTTGAAAAAAAAACAAAGTTTAAAGCTGACGAAAAACTCTCCATTATTTGAAAATATTCAATCACTTATTAATAATAAGCAAATAGATCAAATTTATGGTTTTAATCAAGATGTAGACGGAAGTTGGAGATATGGCAAGGGAAAATTAATATTTAATAGAGATAATACTATGCGGATAGGAAATATGAAATTGAAAATGACGCCTGGATTATTTGAACTAGTATTTCATAAAAAACCTCTCCATTATTCTAAAAATGATTTGAAAAAATATACAGAGATTTTAATTCATACCAATGCACATAAACGTCGCTATGAACCTAATGAACAAGTGAAGGGAACACGAGCCTTCAAATATGTACGAATAATTAAACGTTTATTCGAAACAACAACAAATATTTTAACAAAAGGCAGTGGTTTAATGCTAAAATTACTAAATAATCTGAAATCAAATTACATACATTGTGATGATTCTAATGAACTAGTTGACAGACTACGATTACTTCTTTCATCGGAAGGTGTTGGTCACAACAATCATCAAAACGAAATAATCTCTATTATCGAAGAACTTAAAGAATCTAACATAATTTATAAGAAGAGTGAAAGAAATGTCTTATATTAATAAATTTGGATAAAGTTTTAATTGATATAATTATAAAAACAAAAATATCGTAACTAAGAAATAAATACATACACTCATACAAAATCACAAAAAAAAAAAAAAATCAAAATACATTATAGAAATAGCAATAATTTTGTTTTTAATCTTTTTTCTACCGTTTAAGAAAAAAATAAGCCGTTTAAACAATAAAGAATTTTCGAGTTTTTATTCGGTTTTAAATATAATGTAAGTTATTTTTCACATCACTGTGGCTGGTATAGCTAGTATAGCTGGTATAGCTAGTATATCTGGTATAGCTAGTATAGCTGGTATAGCTAGTATATCTGGTATAGCTAGTATAGCTGGTATAGCCGGTATAGCTAGTATAGCTGGTATAACTAGTACAGTTGATAGAGCTGGTATAGCTAGTATAGCTGATATAGCTAGTATAGCTGGTATAGCTAGTATAGCTGATATAGCTAGTTCAGCTTGCATAGCTTATATAGCTAGTATAGCTTGCATAGCTTATATAGCTAGTATAGCTGGTACAGCTAGTATAGCTGGTATAGCTAGTATTGCTGGTATAGCTAGTATAGCTGGTATAGCTAGTATAGCTGATATAGTTAGTTCAGCTTGCATAGCTTATATAGCTAGTATAGCTGGTATAGCTAGTATAGCTGATATAGTTAGTTCAGCTTGCATAGCTTATATAGCTAGTATAGCTGGTATAGCTAGTATAGCTGATATAGCTAGTATAGCTAATATAGCTAGTATAGCTGATATAGCTAGTTCAGCTTGCATAGCTTATATAGCTAGTATAGCTGATATATCTAGTATAGCTAGTATAGCTGGTATAGAGGTATAGCTAGTAAAGTTTATATAGCTAGTATAGCTGATACAGCTGGTATAGCTGGTATAGCTAGTACAGCTGATATAGCTGGTATAGCTAGTACAGCTGATATAGCTGGTATAGAGGTATAGCATGTATAGCTGGTACAGCTTGTATAGCTGATATAGCTAGTATAGCTGGTATAACTAGCTAGCCACTGTTTCAGTGTTTCAGACGAAGGGGTATGAAATTAATGAATAACAAAATGGTTATAATTTACAATCAAAACAAAAAAAAATGAACATAATTAGCGTAAGATTGGAAAAGGTTTTGTAAACAACATAATAAACAAATTGTTGAAAATTCGAAATGTTGAATTACATCTACCTGGTTAACAGTTTTGTGTACCTGATGCAAAACTTCAAAATCGATTAGCAAAAGGAGACAAAGGAATAAATTTAGTGGATGCAGATTGTAGGAAGCACGATATAGCGTACTCAAATTCAGAATACACAGACATAAGACATGAAGCAGATCATGATAAGGTATAAATCAGATGTGAGCAGATACAAATCAGATCGTTACGAGATACAAAGCAGATCGTTACCAGATATAAAGCAGATCAAAATCAATACAAAAATTATTATAATGTCTAAAAATTATCATAATAAAATATTAGAAAATCTTGTAAAGACAAGGGCTGCTCTAAAGGAAAAGTGAAAAATTATTAAACTGAGTCAAATAGTTGAAGTTATTTATTAGAAGATACCTTTCAACCAATAACAAAATCATCTTAAAAAAATCATAGGGAAAAATCTATTGAAATAAAAAAAAACTAATTTGTTTTAATTAATCTCTTTATTGTATATATAATTTTATTTATTTTAAACAGTGAAAACTAAATATATAAAATTTAAAAGGGAACAACTCTGTCATATATGTTAAAGGAAATGATAAAATTAAGTGATTAATAGATTTTCTTAAAGGAGAAATAGAAATATGTGAACTGTAACAAAATCTGAAAATAAAATATACATATCTTAGGAAAAAAAATCTAATTTGTTTTAATTAATCTCTTTATTATATAATTTTATTTATTTAAAACCTGACAAAAAAAAACTGAAAAAAAAAGAAATCCTGCTCAAAACAAAGCGCTGTTATAAACACATCAACAACAACACGTACAACTATATTTATGTTTCTTTAACGTTAAATCATACAAAAAAATTAATTAAACGAAACCACATTCAAAATTCTTTAAACTTAATATTAAAAACTGTAATATGAGTCAAGAATTTTAAAATTTGTTTACATTAAAAAATATTCTTATTGAACTTATGCTTAGGAATACCAAAAAAATGATAAGGATTCGCGATGTTATTGTTTATAACAAAGCACTGTTATTTTTGTAACAAAAATGTATTCTCCTATATTCGATTATCATAAAATGGGTCCATAAGAAAAAAGAAACACACACACACACACACACATAACGGAAATATATCGCATTAAATCATACAAAATATTCTTATTGATCTTATGCACATATACTTATAGCACAACAACAAGAACACGTACAACTATATTTCTGTTTCTTTAACGTTAAATCATACAAAAAAAATTAATTAAACGAAACCACATTCAAAATTCTTTAAACTTAATATTAAAAACTGTAATATGATACAATTCTTGTTGAACTAATGTTTAGGAATACAAAACATGATAAAGATTCGCGATGTTATGGTTTATAACAAAGCACTGTTATTGTTATAACAAAAAAATGTATTCTCCTACATTTGATTATTATAAAATATGTCTACAAGAAAAGAACTACACATAACGGAAACATATCACACTAACAAAAAAATTAATTAAGCGAAACCACATCCAAAACTCTTTAGTTGTTTACATTAAAAACTGTAATATGAGTCAAGCGTTTTAAAATTTGTTTACATTAAAAAATAAAATAAACAAAAGCATAACATTGCACAAGTCAACAACATGAGTTTACGGTACCCTACATCACGCACTCGCGGATCATCGGCATCATGAACTCAGACTCGAGACGAACCTACACACTTTAAAAATGACACACACACACACACACACACACACACACTCATTCTGTCCGTCCAATCTACATGTTACAAACCTATCAACTAACTTAAACTACCGACTGTAGCGTAGGCATGATCCCAAATTCGTATGGAGGGATTGGTCGCGAACATACATAAACATACTACTAAAGGCATACAAAACGTATCGTAATAAAATAAAATTTGTATAACCAAGAGGCTACAATAGTAAGTGTGCGAATTAAAAATTTCAAAACTTTATCACTGAATTGAAGTAAAAAGGAAAAGTTTTCAGCACGTCTGTAATAAAAACAAACACAAATACAGAGATATTTATAAGTTATTGGCATGTGCATGTATGTATATGAACGATTCAGGAAATTCCGTTACACATACAAACATACCTATGAAGACCGTTAAACAATATATAAAAACTTTACAGATTGATTGGCCTTTCACTCAATTGGTTCAAATATCTTTCCTCAGAGTGTTAGAAAATAGGCGCATATCTGAAATGCTACTGGAAAACTTTTACACATTTTCTGGTGCATATCCATTACTTTTCTCAAATGGAATCAAACTACAAAGTTAGATCAATCAGAATCAACAAAAACACTCACCAAAACTTTCACAATTCATTAAATTTGTAGTAATTGTTCACACTTGCCTATTCTGGGATAAGTTCATCGGTTGAGACGACGATTCAAAATTCACATGAGTTTTTTATAAAAAAAAAGAAAAACTAATTGCTGGCATTAAATCTAGGGTAACGCTTAATTCTACATATGTTGGAACCGCCATCGAAAAGTTCGTCGAAAATTTTTTGGCCTTCTGCTTGTTAACTAATTTTTACACAAAGTAGGCGATTAGATTAAAATCTTGAGATCCTTGGTTTTATACATACATATAATGTATGTGCAGTGATATAAATAATAATAAGGACACCAATATGACACTTAGGTATTTGGGGAGAAGGTAAGAAAAATAAGAAAATTGCTTGTAGGGCACTGCACTTATTCGTAGTTTACATATCACAAAACCTAATTTAATTGCGGTTTAATTGTCATATGAGGTCAACATTAGGTTAACTTCATTATCGGGAGTAGTATGTTTATGGCGTTTCTCGACCACTAACTCCATACAAATTTTGGAGCATGCATATCTGTAAAAGCGTAAGAACATTGCAGCATTGTGAAATGAATTGTGTGCGATCGGTCTTTAGGTTTGTAACATGTATTATGAAAAGGTATTGCTTTTCAATGTGTATGTGTGTGTGTGTGTGTTAAAATTTGTGAGAATGCATATCTGGAAAAGAATTAAATCATTTTAATTTTTAATTTTTCCATACAAATTTGGAATCATACCTGCTTTTTCTTGTTCATTTTATTTGTATTGCTTTTCAAACGAATGGTTGGACGGACAGAATGAGTGCGTGCACGTTTCCTCATCTACATCTCAGAGTATAGAAAGACTGTAATGTGAAAATGTATATACGTATGTACGAATGTTTGGACGGACAGAATGAGTGTGTGCGTAACATGTAATGTGTATGATCGTTTTTTTTTTTTTTTAATAGTAAATTCTTGGCACGTATTGTTCATGATCACAGGTAGAAGAAATAGAAATATAAACTATTAAGAAAGGGTAGGTTGGTTGTGCGGTTGTTTTTAATTTGATGAGAAAGAAATGTATAGTTGTGCCTGTGGGTTTTTTTCACGCATAAGTATAAGTAATATCTGTTTTTACATAATTGAATTTACTGATTGATCTACAACACCCTAGAGTATAAATAGACTTGTTTTTAAGGATTTAGAATTTTTTTAGTTTTACTGTTTTAAATAAAGGGATTAATTAAAACAAATTAGTTTTTTATTTTTTGAAAATTTTATTACATATTTCTTTTTTTCAGATTTTTACAGATTCGAATTTAAAAATACGTTTATACAGATTAAATAACTTAAGTGTTAACAAATATTGTGTATAGAATATTTGACATCGACAAATGTTGAAAGATTGTGAATAAGTATTTTCACAATAATACAAACGTATGACATATTAATACATAAAAATGGATTACTTATTTTACTAATGTTACATATTCTTAGCTCATTTATAAGTTTCATAAATAAATCTATATGTCTTATTAATAGTTCTTCCAATTCAGCTGATGTTACCATTTTTGTTCCCCTTCTTTAAAAATTTAATAGTAGGTTGTGTTAGTGCGGGACGATGTACTCTGAATTATTTCATTTTAATTTATATTTATTGAATAAAAATTTTAAACACAAGTGTCCACAATTAAATGTATTAAATTTTTGTTTTCGTTCATAATTATATTCAATAGGAAATTTTAAGTAGTTGACAATCTCAAGTGGTGGTTGTAAGTTTCCAAAGCTATCAAAGTATTCCTTATAGTTGTGGTTTTTATAATATGCTACCCAATGTGTTCCCATACCATTTGAATCATCTAAATTAACAATGCCGCATTCTTGTTTGAATGGTTTTTCAGGTAAAGAATCACACATGAAAACACCCCTAAAATGTTTGAGATGTCTTCCATATTTATTCAAATCCAAATCTGTTAATGGGCGATTGGGAAGGTTATCTAATAGTTTTTTGGAGCTGGACTATAATAGAGACCATATCCAGTTTTATATGGTTTGAGGTACAACCCTTTACCCATTGCAATTGATTCCATATATCTATTATGACGGTTAGCTTCAGCCAATTGTTCTTTTCCATTTTTGATAGCATTTACTGCTTTGACAATAGCGGATCCTCCACTTGCCAAACCACCAAGCGCTGACAATGCTGTTAGTACGGGAATAAGTGGAAGAAATCCTCCAATTTTCGGTACAGGTATAACTCTCGGTATTATAATGTCTGCTCGCTTTTTCCCTTTAAAATTTGAATGAATAGCCTTTTGAGCTATTTTAACAGCATCATTTATATCAAGGGGTTTCTGTTCTTTCAATTGTTTTAAAGTTTTTCTCACAGTAGCTGTGAATAATTTCTTATTACACTTATTCATTTTTCCTTTTCATTTCTTATGTCTCTGCTCCTTCAAACCTAATCCAAATTTCACTTTAGCTTTCATAGCGTTTGTCACAAACCACGCGTTAGCACGTTCTTTAATATCACTATCTTTAGATTTAACTCGTTGCCAGGCTTTTTCAGCTAATATTTGATCTGCTTGATGTCTTGTGTCTATATCTTTTGATTGTGAATATGCAATATCGTGCTCTCTACAAGCTGCGTCTAATAAATTTATACCCTTATCTCCTCTTGCTAAACGTTTTTCAAGTTTTCTACCAGGTCCACAAAACTGATAACCAGGTAGATGTAATTCAACAGGTACTTTATTTATTAAGTTGTTTACAAATCCTCTTCTCATCTTACACTGGCTGAGGTTTTGTTTTGACTGTAGATTATAACAAATTTTTTTTCGTTACTTTTATACCTCTTCGCAAAAATAACTGAAATCAAGACGATCTCCTATATATACAGCAATTTATATGATTTCAGTATGTTAATTTTTTGATATTGATTTTGATCTGCTTTGTATCTGATCACGATCTACTTTACATCTGATCACGATCTGCTTTGTATCTGCTCACGATCTATTTTATATCTGATAACGATCTACTTTTTTGGTTTTGTCTATTTTATTTTAATTTTTTTTATTTTTTTTTTGACATTACCATGTTTTAGGTATACATGTTCTACCTCAATGGTTAAATTGTTTATTTGATCAGCTAGATCATCATGTATTTGTGTTATATGTTTTTCGATTACGATATTTTTGTTTTTATGGTTATATTTATTAAAACCTTCTCCAAATTTATTAATATAAGACATTTCTTTCACTCTTCTAATAAATTATGTTAGCTTCTTTAAGTTCTTCGATAATAGAGATTATTTCGTTTTGATGATTGTTGTGACCAGAACCTTCCGATGAAAGAAGTAAACGTAGTCTGTCAACTAGTTCATTAGGATCATCCCAATGTATGTAATTTGATCTCAGATTATTTTGTAATTTTAGCATTAAACCACTGCCTTTTGTTAAAATGTTTGTTGTTGTTTCGAATAAACGTTTAATTATTCGTATATATTTGAAGGCTCGTGTTCCTTTCACTTGTTCATTAGGTTCATAGCGACGTTTATATGCATTGGTATTAATTAAAATCTCTTTATATTTTTTCAAATCATTTTTAGAATAATGGAGAGGTTTTTTATGAAATACTAGTTCAAATAATCCAGGCGTCATTTTCAATTTCATATTCCCTATCTGCATAGTATTATCTCTATTAAATATTAATTTTTCCTTGCCATATCTCCAACTACCGTCTACATCTTGATTAAAACCATAAATTTTATCCAATTGCTTATTATTAATAAGTGTTTGTATATTTTCAAATAATGGAGAGCTTTTCGTCAGCTTTAAACATTGTTTTCTTTCCAAGTTCTTGATACATGTACTTGATACAGGTCTATTATGGTCATAGTTTTTTTTCACCATCATTATCATCAGTTGAAATATTTTCATACTGAAAATCGTTATTATCACCGTTTACATCATCATAATCATCGTCATCATCAATAGTGTTGTCTATATCTTTATGCTTATCTTCAAGTTTTCCGATGATTTCATTATCACCATTTACGTCATAATAATCATCATCATCATCAATAGTGTTGTCTGTATCCGTATGCTTATCTTCGAGTTTTCCAATGATTTCATTATCACCATTTACGTCATAATAATCTTCATCATCATCTATAGTGTTGTCTACATCCTTATGCTTATATTCAAGTTTTGGGATGTTTTCATTATCATCATTTACATCATCATAATCATCGCCATCATTAATAGTGTTGTCTATATCCTTATGCTTATCTTTAAGTTTTCCAATGATTTTTTTAAGTGGTTTTGTTATTGGTTGAAAGGTATCTTCTAATAAATTAACTCTATCTATTTGATTCAGTTTAATATTTTTTAACTTTTTCTTTAGAGCAGCCCTTGTCTTTACAAGATCTTCCAACACTTTATTATGGTAATTTTTAGACATTATAATAATTTTTTTTTTTTTATTGAATTTGATCTGGTTATGATCTGCTCGCTATCTGATTATGATCTGCTTTGTATCTGATTACGATCTGCTTTATATCTGATCACGAACTGCTTGCTATCTGGTCACGATCTGATTTATACCTGATCACGATCTGCTTGATGGATTGTGTCTATATCCATTGATTTTGAATACGCTATATCGTGCCTGCTATACCAGCTATATCAGCTATACCAGCTATACCAGCTATATACCAGCTATAGCTGGAATAGCTGATATAGCTGGTATAGCAGGTATAGCTGGTGTAGTGTTTCATGCGAAGAGGTATGAAAGTATTGAAAAAAATGGTTATAAACTACAGTCAAAAGAAAAAAACCTAATCAGTGTAAGATTGGAAGAAGATTTGTAGACAACTTAATAAACAAATTATATGTTGAATTACATCCACCTGGTTATCAGTTTTGTGGACCTGATACAAAACTTCAAAACGAATAGCAAGAATAAAGGAAATAAAGGAATAATTTATTGGATGCAGATTGTAGAAAGCACGATATAGCGTACTCAAAATCAATGGATATAGACACAAGCCATCAAGCAGATCGTGATCAGGTACAAATCAGATCGTGACCAGATAGCAAGCAGTTCGTGATCAGATATAAAGCAGATCGTAATCAGATACAAAGCAGATCATAATCAGATAGCGAGCAGATCATAACCAGATCAAATTCAATATAAAAAATTATTATAATGTCTAAACATTACCATAATAAAGTGTTGGAAGATCTTGTAAAGACAAGGGCTGTTCTAAAGAAAAAGTTAAAAAATATTAAACTGAATCAAATAGATAGAGTTAATTTATTAGAAGATACCTTTCAACCAATAACAAAAGCACTTAAAAAAATCATTGGAAAACTTAAAGATAAACATAAGAATATAGACAACACTATTAATGATGACGATGATTATGATGATGTAAATGATGATAATGAAAACATCCCAAAACTTGAACATAAGCATAAGGATGTAGACAACACTATAGATGATGAGGAAGATTATTATGACGTAAATGGTGATAATGAAATCATTGGAAAACTCGAAGATAAGCATAAGGATACAGACAACACTATTGATGATGATGACGATTATTATGACGTAAATGCTGATAATGAAATCATCGGAAAACTTGAAGATAAGCATAAGGATATAGACAACACTATTGATGATGACGATGATTACGATGATGTAAACGGTGATAATAACGATTTTCAGTATGAAAATATTTCAACTGATGATAATGATGATGAAAAAAACTATGACCATAATAGACCTGTATCAAGTACATGTATCAAGAACTTGAAAAGAAAACAATGTTTAAGGCTGACGAAAAATTCTCCATTATTTGAAAATATACAAACACTTATTAATAATAAGCAATTGGAAAAAATTTATGGTTTTAATCAAGATGTAGACGGTAGTTGGAGATATGGCAAGGAAAAATTAATATTTAATAGAGATAATACTATGCAGATAGGGAATATGAAATTGAAAATGACGCCTGGATTATTTGAACTAGTATTCCATAAAAAACTCTCCATTATTCTAAAAATGATTTGAAAAAATATAAAGAGATTTTAATTCATACCAATGCACATAAACGTCGCTATGAACCTAATGAACAAGTGAAAGGAACACGAGCCTTCAAATATATACGAATAATTAAACATTTATTCGAAGCAACAACAAACATTTTAACAAAAGGCAGTGGTTTAATGCTAAAATTACAAAATAATCTGAAATCAAATTACATACATTGGGATGATCCTAATGAACTAGTTGACAGACTACGTTTACTTCTTTCATCGGTAGGTTCTGGTCACAACAATCATCAAAACGAAATAATCTCTATTATCGAAGAACTTAAAGAAGCTAACATAATTTATTAGAAGAGTGAAAGAAATGTCTTATATTAATAAATTTGGAGAAGGTTTTAATAAATATAACCATAAAAACAAAAATATCGTAATCGAAAAACATATAACACAAATACATGATGATCTAGCTGATCAAATAAACAATTTAAACATTGAGGTAGAACATGTATACCTAAAACATGGTAATGTCAAAAAAAAAAATAAAAAAAATTAAAATAAAATAGACAAAACCAAAAAAGTAGATCGTTATCAGATATAAAATAGATCGTGAGCAGATACAAAGCAGATCGTGATCAGATGTAAAGTAGATCGTGATCAGATACAAAGCAGATCAAAATCAATATCAAAAAATTAACATACTGAAATCATATAAATTGCTGTATATATAGGATATCGTCTTGATTTCAGTTATTTTTGCGAAGAGGTATAAAAGTAACGAAAAAAAATTTGTTATAATCTACAGTCAAAACAAAACCTCAGCCAGTGTAAGATGAGAAGAGGATTTGTAAACAACTTAATAAATAAAGTACCTGTTGAATTACATCTACCTGGTTATCAGTTTTGTGGACCTGGTAGAAAACTTGAAAAACGTTTAGCAAGAGGAGATAAGGGTATAAATTTATTAGACGCAGCTTGTAGAGAGCACGATATTGCATATTCACAATCAAAAGATATAGACACAAGACATCAAGCAGATCAAATATTAGCTGAAAAAGCCTGGCAACGAGTTAAATCTAAAGATAGTGATATTAAAGAACGTGCTAACGCGTGGTTTGTGACAAACGCTATGAAAGCTAAAGTGAAATTTGGATTAGGTTTGAAGGAGCAGAGACATAAGAAATGAAAAGGAAAAATGAATAAGTGTAATAAGAAATTATTCACAGCTACTGTGAGAAAAACTTTAAAACAATTGAAAGAACAGAAACCCCTTGATATAAATGATGCTGTTAAAATAGCTCAAAAGGCTATTCATTCAAATTTTAAAGGGAAAAAGCGAGCAGACATTATAATACCGAGAGTTATACCTGTACCGAAAATTGGAGGATTTCTTCCACTTATTCCCGTACTAACAGCATTGTCAGCGCTTGGTGGTTTGGCAAGTGGAGGATCCGCTATTGTCAAAGCAGTAAATGCTATCAAAAATGGAAAAGAACAATTGGCTGAAGCTAACCGTCATAATAGATATATGGAATCAATTGCAATGGGTAAAGGGTTGTACCTCAAACCATATAAAACTGGATATGGTCTCTATTATAGTCCAGCTCCAAAAAACTATTAGATAACCTTCCCAATCGCCCATTAACAGATTTGGATTTAAATAAATATGGAAGACATCTCAAACATTTTAGGGGTGTTTTCATGCGTGATTCTTTACCTGAAAAACCATTCAAACAAGAATGCGGCATTGTTAATTTAGATGATTCAAATGGTATGGGAACACATTGGGTAGCATATTATAAAAACCACAACTATAAGGAATACTTTGATAGCTTTGGAAACTTACAACCACCACTTGAGATTGTCAACTACTTAAAATTTCCTATTGAATATAATTATGAACGAAAACAAAAATTTAATACATTTAATTGTGGACACTTGTGTTTAAAATTTTTATTCAATAAATATAAATTAAAATGAAATAATTCAGAGTACATCGTCCCGCACTAACACAACCTACTATTAAATTTTTAAAGAAGGGGAACAAAAATGGTAACATCAGCTGAATTGGAAGAACTATTAATAAGACATATAGTTTTATTTATGAAACTTATAAATGAACTAAGAATATGTAACATTAGTAAAATAAGTAATCCATTTTTATGTATTAATATGTCATACGTTTGTATTATTGTGAAAATACTTATTCACAATCTTTCAACATTTGTCGATGTCAAACATTCTATACACAATATTTGTTAACACTTAAGTTATTTAATCTGTATAAACGTATTTTTAAATTCGAATCTGTAAAAATCTGAAAAAAAGAAATATGTAATAAAATTTTCAAAAAATAAAAAACTAATTTGTTTTAATTAATCCCTTTATTTAAAACAGTAAAACTAAAAAAATTCTAAATCCTTAAAAACAAGTCTATTTATACTCTAGGGTGTTTTAGATCAATCAGTAAATTCAATTATGTAAAAACAGATATTACTTATACTTATGCGTGAAAAAAACCCACAGGCACAACTATACATTTCTTTCTCATCAAATTAAAAACAACCGCACAACCAACCTACCCTTTCTTAATAGTTTATATTTCTATTTCTTCTACCTGTGATCATGAACAATACGTGCCAAGAATTTACTATTAAAAAAAAAAAAAAACGATCATACACATTACATGTTACGCACACACTCATTTTGTCCGTCCAAACATTCGTACATACGTATATACATTTTCACATTACAGACTTTCTATACTCTGAGATGTAGATGAGGAAACGTGCACGCACTCATTCTGTCCGTCCAACCATTCGTTTGAAAAGCAATACAAATAAAATGAACAAGAAAAAGCAGGTATGATTCCAAATTTGTATGGAAAAATTAAAAATTAAAATGATTTAATTCTTTTCCAGATATGCATTTTCACAAATTTTAACATACACACACACACATACACATTGAAAAGCAATACCTTTTCATAATACATGTTACAAACCTAAAGACCGATCGCACACAATTCATTTCACAATGCTGCAATGTTCTTACTCTTTTACAGATATGCATGCTCCAAAATTTGTATGGAGTTAGTGGTCGAGAAACGCCATAAACATACTACTATCGGGCGTTACCTGACACCCTATTGTCCTCTCCAGGCAAATTCGCTATTCTTGTATAGCGGGCAGGCAAAGAAAACATGTTCCGCCGTCTCCCTCTCATTACAGCATTCTGGGCATGCTTCATATGATATGCTTTTACAGATATGCTCTACAACATCCTTGGTCTGTTTGCAACTCTGTCAGGTGGAAGTTCACCTGGCCATGTTTCCTCTTGGTCCATTCGCCTATACACGGCATGAGTCTGCAGGTTTATCTTCTCTTGAAGGAATTGGGCCAGTCTTGCTGCCATTTATCCATGGCACCATCAACCGATTGGATAGGGTTCGAAAGATCTGTTCCCCTTCTTGTGTCGTGTTTCCTCCTCTCTACGTCCATAACTAGCTTCAGGGGCATCATTCCGCAATCACCAATGCTGCATCAGTAGATACCGTGCGAAATGAAGAAATTAACCTGAAAGCTGATCTCCTGTAGGCCGCTTTTATGCCTGCTCTATAGGCCCTCTTATCCATATCTGCGGCCCATGTGAGCTCTCAAATTTTTCACGCGACATACGACTATATGTGCATTCTAAGAAGATTTTTCCCTATAACTTCGGAACGGATCGGCGCATCTTAACCAAATTTTGACAGTATTTAAGTTAGAGAAAGTAGAAAAATGCAAAAACGGTCTAAGTACACTTAAAACGTTATAAATGGAGGCGTCGATATAGCGATCGATGTCACTACCTTAATCAGTATTCTCTCTTCTGCTGTTTTTCTGGTCAGTATGTTTGAGACTTATTCCCGTTATCCAGCTTCTGACCGTGCCAACCGCAGTGTTACACGTTATCACCAATTCATCCAAATGTTTTCCTCTTATCGGCATGGCAATATCGTCCGCAAATCCAATGATCTGTGTACATCTAGGGAGTTTAAGCCTCAGTACACCATCCTACATGACGTTCCATAGTATAGGGCCCAGCACGGAACTCTGCGGGACCCCCACCGTTACCGCATACTACATTCTGCCATCATTCGTGTAATATAGGAGCACTCTATCCTTAAAGTGTTCCTTAATGAGTTCTATTAAGTAGTTCGGTACGCCCTTACCGTCCAGGACAGCAAGCGTGTTATCCCAATCCGCAGAGTTGAATGCCTTTTTGACGTCCATGATTATGATAGCGCAATATTCCTTATCGTCCTCCAGTCTACAATTCGTGATGTATTTGATTGTTTTCGCATTAGTTTTACTCTTCACGATTCAAAACCATTAACTATCAAGGAAAGGAAATGAGCGTACCAAACAGAATATTGTTGCTGTAACGCATGTTTAGAAGAAGACGTCAAAATATCAATTCATCGTTTTTTTTTAAGTTGTCGAATACGGGAAGAATTTTACGTAAATAATTGAGTGGCTTATTGCCACCATCAATAAGCAAAATTACTTCATTTGGCACGAGGGCAATCGACAAAGAGTTATCATCGCATCCATTAAAATTGAATCTTTTGGAATTTATATGCAGAATAAACAAAATTTGTTTACCAATTAAATATTTTTACCTTGTAGAGAAAATTTAAAAAGAAAATTGTAGGGTGTATGCACGGTCATCTAAAACCTAATACTAAAGTAATTTCTCAGGTCGAAAATGGTCATCACCCACCTGCAGTCCTGATTTCAGTAAGTGGTTTTTGCGATAAGGTTACTGACATGATTTTCTGCAAACAAGGGATTTGAAAGTTGTTGCAATATCACTTAACTATTCTATGCTCCATTATCAGACGTGGTCTTTCCATTAGATCTTGAGTCAGCTTTTAAAGTTAAAATGAGTCAAACTTCTGAAGAATGACCCTTTGACAGTCCTAATTTGGACCACAAATTGTGGATAGTTTCGAAGATATTGTTTGCCACAAAAGGTACCACAACATTGCTTCTTTAAAAATTGCCTGTTGCTAGCCAGCTTATACTATGTTCAGATATGCTCTTTTGTTGAGTCAATATTCGGTTTATTGAGTACAATATTTTAAGTGTTCAGGCATAATAATATACGCAGTTCAGCTGCTTAATCAATACTCTTTTGCCAGCTGGTAAATAAAACAGCTGGTTGGGTCAACAACATTGTTTTTATTTTACTTTTTTGTTTTGTTGTTCTTTTTTTGTCTAATATCAACAAAAAGTGTTCGGTTAATTGTAATATGCTCACTGAGCATACTTATGACAGTGCTGCATTTTAAGTTTTACTTTTACTTTATTGCGCAATAATTTACTGAAACTTTATATGAAATATTGAGCGCAATAATGGCGTTTATTGCAATTTACGCAATAAAGGTGCATATTTTAACACCGTGTTAAGGCGTTGGTCAAACACAAACACATGCATTTCTAACATATATTTGCTTTCTGTATGTTAATAAATGGGTAAAAATATGGCTCAATAACTTTTATTGTGTTTAATTTTATAGCATAAAATTTGTCTAACGGTATTTATATCCCTAATAAGCATGGGTACGTATGTATAGAGTCAATATATACAAACTTTGTTTAACCATAATTGTCCTTATTGTTATAACCGTGACGTGTTTGTTGCAATGAATTTAAATATTGATATTTTCAAATATGTAGTTATTATGAGAGGAACAGAATTATGAATGAGAAAAAAAAAACAAAAAAAAATAATTGGGCAATAGGCAAAGAATATAAAATTCTGACACGAATATTACATTTACATACATGGCCTTATAATTAGAAACGATGTTTTAAAAAATAAAAAAGAAGCTCAACTTTTTGTATAACCGACGCTGTTATTTATAAGTACCGTTATTCGACGTGTCATTATTGCTGTCAATGCAAAACACGTGAAGTTTTAAGTTTGGTTATTAAAAAACAAATTATTTCCCAAGTAGTTTCTTTTGGCTGGCCACGTAATTAGAAACGTTCAGTTTACTTTTAATTTCTGAATTTATTTTGCTTTTTGTAATAAAGTGAGTATAATTTAAATAGCAATACATAAGTTCACTTGTAATAATTTTGACGCATTTTTGTTTTTAAAATGGGAAAAAATAAGTCTTGTACTCCAAAACTTCGGGAGATAATTGTGCGTTGTTACCAGGAGGAAAAACTTTCAATGTCAGCTATAGCAAGGTCTTCCTGCTCCAAAAAAATGACATTTGGTGCAATTCATTTGCACAAAAAAACGAAAAAGTTTGAAACCCCAGCCAGGAAGCTTAGAGCCAGAAAAACCACTCCAGCAGAAGACAGAATTATTTGTAGGGCCAGTAAGAGAAAACCTTTCCTGTCTTCTCGTGACATAAAGCCTCAAATTGGGCAAGATATAACGTCAGTAATATCCATACGGACAATAAGAATGCGTTTGCAGGAATCGGGACTTCGTGGGTGTATTGTGCAGAGAAACCGCAGTCTTAAGAAAAAATATTAAAAAGCGGTTACAGTTTGCAAAGGAAATGCTTAAAAAAGAACAAAGTTCTCTGGAGTGGCGAACCCAAGTTTAATTTGTTCCAATCTGATGGAACACCTTATGTAAGATGTTCTCCAAATAAACCCCTTGATACAGTGAAAACTGTAAAACACGGTGGCGGCTCTATTATGGTCTAGGGTCCTTTTTCTTTGCGTGGTGTGGGTCCAATTGTAAGAATTGAAGGAATAATGGACCAATATCAATATAAAAGCATTTTGGAAAATGCAAATGAACCGTATTCCCCGTAAATTCCATTTTTCAGCATGACAAGGTTAGTGGAGTGTTGGCTTTCGGGTCAAAATATTGATCTTCTGGACTGGCCACCACCAAGTCCTGATCTCTACCCAATTGAAAATTTATGAGCAATTGTTAAAAGAGATCTTAAGGACAAAAACCATATAAATAACGATGAATTGTTTCAGCTGCTGGAACAAAGCTAGCAAAACATATCAGTACAAACATGCCAACGTTTGATACAAAGTTTGCTGGAAAGACTATCCGACAAAATATTAAAGAATATGTCCATTAAATGTGAATAATTTAAGATTTTTAAGCTGTTTGTAAGAATATTTTTTGTTTCTAATTATATGACCAATCTGAAATTGTTATTTTTTGGTTTTAGGTAATTTTTTTAAATGATATTGATGCTGTAAATTTTTTTATTTCAAACTTAAAGCTAATTTGTTGTATTAGTTTTTTAGCTATTAGATTTAAAATGAGCTACAAAGTTTTGAAAATAAATTATCAAAGATACATGTTGCTAAGTGGTTTTTATTATAAGGCCACCACTGTATATGTAGACATGATTTCCCTATTCACTATTCCTTGATGATTTGTAATCTCAAAAAATCCAAATTTTCTTAAAATCAGGTCAATAAACAATGCACAATGAGTCAGATGACTTTTACCTGGCACAGTGATGTAAAGTCTAAGGAGTCATATGTTGGAAATTTTATTATTTCCTTTCTACTACATTACTAAAATTAAATTTTAATATCTTGTTTTAAATTAAAAATATTACGTTATTTTCAATGCCTACAATGAAATTTTAACATAAGTCAAGCACAATTATTTTTTGTCTTCACTGTAGTTACAAGTAGATCTAAATATTCTCATATCCATAGCTGCCAGATAAATTAGGCATCAAATCGTCAAATATTTGAGAAAAAATCGTCAAAGACGTTTATTAAAATCGTAATAAAATCGTCAGGAAATATAAATAAATAAATTAAAATTATTTAAAAACAAAATTATTTCTATTGTAGTAAAACATATAAAGTCAATGTATCTACATATCTGAGTTCAAAAATAAAACATTCGATAAACGTTTTATTCGAAATTAAAAGCTAGCGTTCCTCATCATTTAATATTTTTTTTTTCTAAAAATGGAGATTTTAGTATAATTTTCAGGAAAAAATTGTTTAAGGTTTAAGCAATTTATCCCAACGTTGTTTATTGACACATAAGCGCAGCAATAATATTATATCATCTATATCTATGGGCGGTGTAGATATTAGGTAGTCAGAAGCTTTTGATGTTCTGAGCATGAAAATTCAGTGTAATGCTGACAGATATTTCAGTTCCTTCTTAAGTTCTTACCATCCGATCTTACTATTTACACCGTTTATAACTGACAGAGAATGGAATACAACTCTCATGTTTGGGTTGCTGCCTCAACGCCTATTTTGCGGTTTCTCGTCCGTGTACAGGAGAGGCCATAGTATCTCGGTAATGACGGTAGTATATCCAACTCCATTGAATCATTGGAGCATCGTTGCGATATGGTTTGTGTTTAACTACTATAAAATGGTTTTGCTTGAAAAAAATAAGAGGACTTTTTCCCGATCCAACTCTGCATTACAGTAAAAGTACGGTTTTTAGTCGGAATGCTCATATCTAATATGTAAAATTCATAATGCCGAAAACATCTGTGACGTATGAATTATATTTAATTAAATCAGTTTCATACATGACAAAATCGTAGTTTTTTTTTTTGCATACTTTTCAGGGTAACTATTCCAGTCCATGAAATATGATGCGTATGAGTAATATAGATCAAATACAATTAAAAAGAAAGTATACCCCATAAATTTGGAATTAAGCTACATGATTTTTCGATTCTATGCAATTCTATGCTATATTCCAGTAGATAATACATCATGACCTGTATCTTCATAGTCTGTATCTTGAACATCTTCACAACAAAAAAATTAATTTGGCAAAATTTCAAACCGTTTTTGTTTTATTGCATTTTTAAATATAAACTTTTAAATGGCCCAGCGGGTCTAATGATCTCATGTTAGAATGCTGCCGGTAACTATCCATCTTCCAATCTAATGGATATTCATTCACAAAGCTATAAAGTCTCATTTCCAAACGTTTCCTATTTAGTTTAAATAAAGGAAAATGTGTGTTGGATATCACTAATATTTTTTATTGATTTGAAATAGCAAATTAGCAAATATAACATCTTTTAAAAGTCCATGACAGACTTTTGTCTGGGTGGATCGCATTTAAAACATCTAATTTTCCATGATATCAGGCCAAGTTTTATTGATGGCATGGGTTATGTTAGGTTTAAGAACAGCTGTAGTTTGAGGCTTATTCGCATAAGACTGCAATTCAAGAAAACTCCTCAAGCTAGCTAAGGTTACTTCCACGTGAGACTAACATGCCTTCAAATCGCTTGTGCATGATATCCAACGTGGCATGAGCTGTGTGACACGTAGCTTCGTTCTGTTGAAACGATTTGCCTCCGGTGCCCAGATCATCTAATTCAGACCAAAAGAATTTTGTAATCATTGGCTTATAGTGCTCACCGCTTTCTCATAGAAATATGGACTGATGTTGCCGCCAACCCAAAATACAGACCAGACTGTAAGTTTTTCGAAATTTATTGAATATATTTACGGTCATAAATGTATTTTTCAATGAATACGTGAACTATTTTTGAATGTTCCAAAATTGCACAAATATGGCAATAATTTGATAAGAATGTTTTTTGCGAAGTATTTGCTTTTCATTACAATATATTTTGTTGCTATTTTTCAAATAGAACAATTTGATTTTTTTTCATATGTGTGGTACCACTAGCATAGAAATAATGTGCTGCCAGAACAACTTTATATGTGACAGTATTAGTCATTAGGAACTGAAGAAATATAAATACCTGTTATAGTTACTCAATAATTATCCCTGTTAAGTCACAATTTAAATCAGTGAATTTTTTATATTAAATCGTTGATAATATCCTAATATTAATTTCAGCTTAATCACCCCTATCGTGAATATTATGGGAATAAGTTATTTGGGAGTAAATTATTTTTCCCATAACAAAAAAATCGGTATTACGAATATATTGGAAGTAAAAGTTTTTATTGTGAATTAGTTATAAATGCTGTATAAGCAAAAATTTTTTATGGTGAATCACCTCTCATTTTTCGAAGAAAAATAAAAATATTAAAAAACGAGTAGCCTATATCTTCGTTTTTTGGTGCTAGAGGAGGAGAAACTATCCACGGAAAGGTTGCAGCTATTCGACATGAATGGAATCCACTATCACACCCTGAGATATAGTAAGAATTATACATACTAAAATCTTTATGTTTGACGATAAATCATGTGTCCTTTACAGATTCCAGGAATATTGTAGGGTAAACAAAGAAGGATTCAAATACCTACTGAATGTGTTGATGGAAAATTTGATTAGTAGCAATTGCAAAGTAAATGCAAAGCTTAAAGTGGCTTTTAATGTACTAAAGTAAAGAATATGACGTAAACTTTTAATTTCTAAAAATCGTCAAAATAAGGGCATAAATCGTCAAATCGTCAATATGATATGATATATATGATAATCGTCAAATCTGGCAGCTATGCTCACATTCACAATGGTACGTTTTTATATTTGCTGAATATTAATGAAATATTTAAATCATCACTACCAATAACGCTAAAGCCAATTTTTATTTAATTTTTTAATTAAGGTGGTCAGTGACGAAATGAAAGCTCGATGTGATCCAACGGTCAAGTCTAAAGAGTCCAAAGGGACTAAATGGCTTGGTTGAGCAGTTCACAAAAGGAAAGTGTATTATCTCGCGAATTATAGACGTACTGGGATGAAACCTACAAAGCAAATGGCGTCATCTTCAGAGTACAAGACCATTATTATGCGAGATTTCAAATCGCATACATAGACAAATTGCAAAAATACGTTGATGGAAATAATGTGTCTGTACAGAAAGAACAAAAAAATTTCCAAACCATATAAAAATTAATTAAAAAATTTCAGTTGGAGTCAAAGTGAAAATGTTTGTCAATTTTTAGTTGACTGTCTGTAAAGTAGACAATTGGGCAATTCACACAAGCCCTTCTATCGTTGTATTCATTATATTGTTGGACGAATATACAACAATATGTGCTTGTAGTTGATAATTTTCATACAAAAATCCGATTCATTTATATATATTTTCCATATTCTTTTTAAAAGTTGTATTGGTTTCGTGCTATCAGTTTACGTAAATGCCAGTAATCAAGAAGAAGAATAAAAATACAAAATATTTTCTATGTAACTTGAGTCAACAATTAACATTTCAAAATTATACTGTTCGCACAAATAATTAATTAATTTACGTTTTTTTGTAATATTTTTCATTTTGTTGCTTGAAAATCAAATTAAGATTACTTCTTTACTTTCTTCTTATGGTTTTTTGACGTTTGGAATACGAAATACACAATACAGCATAGCACTTAGCGTTCACAAACAAAAACTGTATATAATATAACATACCCGATAAAAAGTCGTGTGAATTGGCCAAATGTTAAAAGGAAAATGTTAAAGGAAAATTTTGTAACTAACGTATCAGTCTTAAGATATCGAAAGTACTGTTCAATGCTACACAATATACACAAATAAGACCCACAAATTTTCTCTCAAGTTTCTTTTTTATTTATTTATATTTAAACGTGTTTTCTTGCAGCATCCTTTACACGTTGTTTTCCATAAACCTTAAATATTTAATTAATTTTTGCTGGCAGGATACCAAGAACACATGAAAACAAAACGTTTCAAGTGTTTTAAATATAGACAACTTGGTTTGTTTTTAAAGAACCAGAACATCAACACAAATATAACAACAAAATAAAAGACTCACATTTTTTTACTTCTAAAAATTATTTTAAATATTTTTGTTATCTTTCTTGTTCTGCGTTTCTACCCTAGACTTTAAACTGTACAGATGTTCATAACCATACTCGTATTTACTAACGTCTGACTGTCTGGCTATCACTTTTCGAAAATTGGAATCAAAGAACGTATTTGTGAAATCGGAAAGTGGGTTACTTTAGTGGTTGGCGTTAATAGGTAAAGAGGTGAATATAAGTGAACTAGTGTTTTGGAGAAAAACACTTTCAGTTAGTGACACATATAACCGTCGCTGAACCGACTAAAAATTTTATTATTTTTACTTTTGCTATTATTAGTTGTTCTGTTGTTTTCTTTAATTGAAGCCAACACGGAAAGTCACGTTTAGAGAGTGTAAGCCCTTAGGCTCTATTCAGATGCGCTTGTTCGAAATACAAATAAACAAAAGCGGAACTACACTCTAAGAATTAAATAAATATGGTATGCATGGCTGGAAACGAACATTGTTCGCAATTAAAATCAAAAGTTCTGAAAGATTTTGAAAATAGACTATGTTTTTATAAAATATGGTATTCTTAAATCAACGATTTGTGGCGCATAAACGTAGAAGACCTCGTGTAACAACTGCACGAGAAAATCGAAAACTGTAGAATTTTTTACGAAATTTCCAAAAGCTGTGTGCGGATAAGTAAAAGCAGAAATCCCCTTAGAAATCCCCGGTCTTAGAACTACAGATGCACCAAAAAAACCAAGCAAAAATGTGCTATGGTCGGACGTCTAAGCTTAATTTACGAGGATTAGACGGATAATCCTATGTTCGACCTTGAGGTGAAAAATTTAAAACGAGGTGTACAACCACCGTAGTTATGAATGGAGGGAAAAATATTATGGTGTGGGGATGTTTTTTGAGACATGAGATATGTTCAATTTCAAATTGTAATTTCTCTACAAAAGTTTGGATTACCTCACCCTTTTGTTATGTGAAGAGTTCTTGCCTTTCCTTTCTTACCCTTTCTAGAATGATCTTTGCAAACATCCCTACATCACAGAAAGGTTTTGACCACTTCAGCTCGGACTCGAAGTATTACAATCTGTGGCCTACATAATAGATATGGCTATTTCAAATGCTTAGCACTTGTATGTATCCAGTGAAGAAAACATCAACCTTCATCGTTGAATACCGTAGGCTTACAGATAAATAGCTCCGATTACGTTGCCAAAAAGCTACCAAATCATATAAGCTGTGAAGACTGCCACAACAGAAGACGTTTGAGTTTTAAAAAATACAAGGAATCAGTTTACGTTGACAAAAGATGCCTTTCAAAATTTATCCCACTACGAAAATTTTTTTTAACTTTTACGTGTTTTGTATTGTGTTTTTGTACGTCTAATTTTATAAAATAAAAAATTTTAATAAATATATATACTATATTGTAGGATACATATCCTCCCTCAAATCTCAATTTGTTACCAATACAACTATAAAAGTGGTAGGAGAAAAAAAAAGTTAAATAAAAACAAATGCTACAATTTTCTACCCTTTATTCTACTTTTAATATTTATAAAATTAGGTATTCAGTAGTAGGATGCTTAGTATTCGTTTGCCTGGATGCGATTATGATATGACGTACTAGATGACGTACTACTGGCAGATATTTTGCAGAAGCAAAATAAATATTGATAGCCATCGTCAAATCCTATAGCAATTTTTTCTATTTTTTTATTTTATTCTAGTGCTAATGCAATTTCACAAGTTAATGTCTTTACCAACGATTGTGATGACAAGAAAAATTCACCATTAGTATCCTCAGTACTATTTCCAGACTCAACCTTAATATATACAGTGCTTGACAAAACAATGGAAACTTTTTCAAAAATGTACTTAATCGGACGAAAATTTAACATGTTTTTTAAAAATCGGCAAAACATTTGTGGAGTTTATTAATATGCACTGTTATTAACGTTTCTGTATATTAAAATTATGTATAAAAATGAATTATATAATTCAAAAGTTAAAAAAGTTTCCAAAGTTTCCATTGTTTTGTCAACATCAAATATGTGAATAGAATTATTTTTTTTAATTACTGAATTATATAGTCTTTTTATATATTTTTTAAAATACAGAAATGTTAATAACAGTGCATATTAATAAAAGGCATTAATATTTTGCCGATTTCTTAAAAAGATTTTTAAATTATCGTCCGATTGTAACACATAAATAAATTTTTGAAAAAGTTTCCATTGTTTTGTCATGCACTGTATATATACAAAATTATATATACAAAATTAAATAGTCATGGGTATTCTTAATACGATTTCAGGTTTTTGAAATTTGCTGAAAATGATACTTACTTACATGTTTCATTGTCCATTATTAGAACCCTTTAGTCAGATTATGTCCTATGTGCTCACATTGTCCAATTTGGCTGTATTAATTTTATCCATTTGTGTTGAGACCTACTGTTAAAAGTCACCTCCGAACTTTTGGTTTGAGAACTTTTTCAAGGCAATTTAATTTACTCAGAAAGTTTTTACCAGAAGTCGCCGTAGTCTAGTAGGTTGTGTGTTAGCTTATTAGACGTGAGGCCTTGGTTCAAACCCCAGACATCAAAACGAAAATATGAAAATATTTCTTCGGCGGCTTCCTCTCAGCAGATTTTTGGCAAAAAATCTGAGAGCAAATAAAATTGCCATGAAAAGTTTCTCCAATATTGTCGTTCGGAGTCGACTGTAAACTGTAGGTCCTGCCACTCATGTATAAAATTAACGCACACAACATAAGTGGTGTGAGAAGCTAGGTCGTAATCCTGACTGAAGGATTGTAATGACCAATTATGTATATTTGTTATGTTTTTACCAGAAGACTGCTGAAATAGAAATATATTTTCATATACATATGGTCTCATTACATATCTCATATATTAAGGCAACACACTACCTACTAGACCACGGCGAGTACTATATGTAGAAATTTAAATTCGCTGTATAAAATTCTTTTGTGCTTGAAAATAAAGTACAACATTGCTGAAGTTTCTTCAAAGCAGAAAACAAAAAATTTACTAGCTAAGAAGAAAGCTGCTAGGTTATTCCCACGTTAGACAACTGTGCAGAACATGCAACAGGAAAGTTCTTTGACATAATCTAATTAAAGGCTTTCGAAACGAAGTTTATTGTTCGGTCTAAATATTCAATTTCTTGAGTACTTGTAGCATACTGCAGCTATTCCACGGCGAATTTTCTTCAGTTAATATTCTAGTTTCACGTTAACATCCGTTGGTTATGAATGAATTTACAAAGAAATATTTTTTTATTTTGACAAACAGAACCGATTGGGCTAAATTTCATCATGTTCATCAAGCATTACTCACTTACTTCCTTATTTGTTCATTACAACCCTTCAATCAGGAGTACTACGACCTAGCCTCTCATAACACTTATGTTGTGTGTGTTAATTTAATTCATAAGTGGCGGGACCTACAGCTTAAAGTCGACTCCGAACAACAGATTTTTGAGAAGCTTTCATTTCAATTTGATTTACTCCCAGAGTTTTTGCCAAAAATCTGCTAAGAGCAAGTCGCGTCTAAAAAGCCTACTGGACTACAGCGACTTCATCGAGCATATAGTTTTTAAAATTAATTTAAAACCGGTTCCTTTATAGATCGCAAATTTAAATATTTTTATAACATTTATATACGCATGAAATTTCAACTCCATTACTGAGCGTATTTGTTTAACGTCTTGTTGCATGTACACACATGCATGTAATAAATCTTTAATTTAATTTTACATCTATGCTGTGACGTGCAAATTGGTGTTACTAAGGGTTGCACGGCATTCAATTTAAACAATTTTGCTATGCAACTACGTCGCCTAAAGAAAATCGTTAATAAAATAGGGTGTTAACCGACTTCATCCCTGTATTGGAGAACAAAAGATTAAGCAACTTAACACGAGAACTACAAAGAAACATAAAAACCCAATGAAAAATTTAAAAAATATAAAAATAGTTTTTTTTTCCAAAATGCTGCAACAATTGTAGCTCTTTGTCATTGTTATGCTTTTATTTATGGAAAACAATACACGTATGTTTTTGTTTTAATTTCCCATTTTTGTCACATTTAAAAGCGTGATTGTATACAAAACCAGAATGTAACACTGCAATAGAAAAGAATAAAGTGAGATTAATTTTTATTAAATAGGTTCCTTTCCACTACCTTCAGTTATAATGGTTTAGTGTAACGCCCTCATTAGGAATGCACTTTTTCTTTTTAAAATAAAAACTCGCATTTCTTAATATGACTTTAGTTTTCCTAATGGCTTGCAACGAATACATGTTACGATTAAGTGTGGAATAGAATGTTCGTCATCACTGCTCTGATGACATTTTTCATGATGTTTTCACAGAGTTGTGGCTGCATCGATGACACATGGATTTCGCATTAAGCTCAGTTATTGTTTCCGATTTATACCAGTTGGCATCGGATTTCTCCTTCGATTGAGAAACTCGTGGTGTACAGGTGGCGCCATTGTCGTCCATATCCATGCTGCCCATTTGAAACCACAAGAACTCCATTATCATGCCGAGTACCGGTAACAGTTACTCCAAATTCGACCTTATTTTCAGAAAAGTCGAATCCAAACATTTTCTGAACCCAAAATTAAAAAAAATTGAGTTTTCACTAAACCATTCAGATGGAAATGTGGAGGTTTTTTGTCAAAATTCTCTGCGTGAAGCATTACATAAACTGATATACAGAAAAATTTGACAAAAAACCTCCAGGTATGTTTTTGAATGGCTTAGTGGCTACAAAATGTTTTCTTAAATTTGGGGTGAAATCTGAGGTTATTGAGAACGGTGCGGCGACTCTCATTTATGGAAGAGAACGACCGGTGTATTGACTCACACAGCTCACCCAATATCTTCTGCTATTCGTATAGTTGACATATTAGGTGCATTCCCCTAATAACAATTCCACGAAGTTTGTTGGCGATCTCAGCAAAAATTTTCTAAATTTTGTAATAAGTTTTTACAATTTTAACGGCGTTGTTCTTTAGTAAAGCGCTTTATTTTTAACAATCGCAGTAAAAATATGTGATAAATCCCAAATTTAGGGTTGCCATTAGCACAAAAATATAACAAAGATTGTGTTCTCACTGAGACACTCTTTATTATCATGGAATCAAAAAAAGATCTACAAAGTGTTGCCTTTCTACTGAATACTTTTAATTCAAATCTGTCGTAAGCTCCGTGTTTGGCTTTGCCTCACAAGACAGATATATTTATCCGTCCAAAATAGGATTCATAGGTGGTTGTTGAGAGCTTTTTCTGCAACCACTTTATATCCTGTTCTATTTGGAGTAAAAAACGCTGTTCCATTAGGTAAGTATTTCAGTGACTCACATGGTGACGCTATTACACTATCTTGACAGCATGTTGGTAGCTCAATTTTGTGACCTACTGACGTTACTCTCAGAAGGGGAAAACAGTTCATTTAAAGACTGTGAGTGAGAGTAAGGCTTCTGCTCTAAACATATCCAAAGCTTTTGTTGGAGTTTAGCGCAAAGAGCAGAAACTGTTGATAATAGAGGTGTTTATTATAGCGCTTTATACAGTCTAACTCTGCAGGGAGCGTTTGTTCCACAGTGGTATTTTAATTTGAAAAATCAATATTTTTACAGTTTCTTTTTAAAAAACGAATGAATGAAGTCGTGGAATTCGTATGAACTTTGTTGAAAGAAAACTGAACAAAATTTTCATGTAACTAAATAGTGAGTGCGTCTAAGATATTTCAAATGAAATAATATTGTTACGAAAATGGAAATGGTGTTACATCGTTTACCATTAAAATGATAAACAAAACTATGGACTTGTTTACATGACCAACAAATAAACAAAACTATAGCAACAACATCAGTATAAAAAAGGGAAAAACAAATAAACAAACGGCAACAATAACGTTAACAACATGTTTAATGTTATAGAGATTTCGCAAAGGTAAAGTCATTCTCTTTCAAGAGCATTCACCAGACTGTTTACCCTGAGATATAAAATGCAAGACAAAGTAGGCAACGGGATCAGTAAAAAAATTCAGTCAGCCTTATGTGAAGACACATTGCGTTTGAAGAGAATAATCGTGGTTTGAAGATCTCCGTTGTAAAGGTCTAACGAAAAATTGTTAGCGTTTACGCAGAAAAGTGTATAGAAGAATAACAATAAAAGCAATTTGTTGTTGTTTACATCAACTTGTGAACAGTGGCACACGGAATTGTACGAAGAATACAGACTTTATCAAAATTAAACACAAATTTATTTTAAATTAATTTGCAATCTATGAACTCATATTTTACACCTTTTTATAAGGATAAAAACGTAACAATACATTCATACATACATACGTAAATAAAATTATGAAGTTTATTTAATAAATAAATAAATGCAAATACACTATATTTTATAATTTTTTCCAATTTAATTGACATTAATTAAAAAAAAACAAAAACAAATATTACTAAATCTTATTATATTTCATGAATTTCAACAAAAATGTTATTTTAATTTAAACAAACAAACTAAACTCAACTACACTTGTATGAAAATTTGATTTTCTGTTTTTATTTGCCTATTAAAACAGAATTTATGCCTTCTAAATATTTATATTTGTCGAATGCAAAAAAAAGCTATTCAAATGCAGAAATGGCATGTGCAAAAAGTTGGTTTTTTATTTTGTTTTCATTTAAAGAATGAAAAATAAATTTATAATAGTTCGAGTGTTTTTATAACAAACTTTTAATCCTGAAATATTAGTCTGAAAAGTTTTTGATATGCTTGAATTGTCAATTATGGTGAGAACTAAAATGATAGTTGATGCAGTCTACAGTCTACAGTGTGAGACAAAATTCGGTTAATAGCGGCCGTGGTTTTATAATTTGTGACATGAGTATTAAAGTCGTAGGGGATATTAAAAACTAATTTTTTCATTTAGAAAGAAAATATTTTAAACATATTCCTTTTGAATTAAGAATTAAAATATGAAATTAATTTTGCTTGAGATGATACAAAACAAAATTATTTAAAAACGTTCCTGAATTCTGAGAGTCTTGTTCTCAACTAATTTGCAATATTCTTGGGGAAAATGTCCAGACTTCATGACAAAACTCTTACAGTTTTCTTAGGAAGAACAGTAGCACCAAAGCCATTTTTTGTTATTAAATAACCCGTCATATTCAACAAGATTAAGCGTTTCTAATGTAAAAAATGTAAGCTTTTTTACTTTTTCTCTGTCTGATTTATGTGCCAGAGTCGTGGAAAAGTGGACATTTCAGATGGGTTATATTATATATTATTTATATATATATATTCCTCACACAATGGCTTCAATATGTGTTTCGAACGAATAAAAAGATTCTATGATATGTCAAAAATCCTTTTTTTTAAATTAAACTTACAGATTCTACGCCTACGCATCTAAAAAGTGCGACACTGCAGCTTTAGATAGAGATTTGCAGTTGTTATTAGTACACGGGACCGGACAGACCAGTAGAAACTAAAGCGGTGATACGTGTAATCAGTATGTACAATTTGACGCAATGCAAAGTCGAATAATTATTACAAAACAGCAATTAAAGACTTCCCCAGGCAAGGCACATTTCTCGTTATATAGGTTTTCAGAAGTTGTGTGAATTGAGAAAGCAAATAATGGAGCAAGAATATTAAAGAACATAAAGTTGGATTACTCAATGGTTTTAGAGTCCAAAAATGGATAGACAAGTCATTGTTGTGGAACGTCACTATTGCGGAACAAGGACACTCAGTGGTGATGCTAATAAAATGAACAATTATTCATTCTAAATAAAGGCAACTTGATTGTACGTCTGAAGGTAATAATGAATGAGAGGAGACATTGAAACGATGCCTAGTTATTGCCTTCTTAATCTTAAGAACCTAATATTTTATGGACGACACAATACCAGAGGAATGGAATTTAATAATACAGGTTATAGATCTTTTATAGACGATAAAGTTATAGTTGGTCTCCTCCCCTTCAACTTACCTATCTACTATAGTTCAATATTGAAATGAATAAACAAAATGAAGAATATAAAGACAGGAGCATATTACCCATCATTCTTAAAAAAAATGGAGAATTTTGTGTGAAACAAAATATCGCCTAAATGCTAGCCACGGCTTCGGTGGAATGCCAAGTACATATTTTAAATGACTCTTATCATCACCACGACGAGATATAACAAAGCCAATGAATTTCTTATGCAAAAGAGTCATTTTTTGTTGTGGCAATTGGCCATTACTGTAACAGCTTGGCTGACCTCATTTTCGAAGTACGGCCCGAAGACGCCGCCAGCCCATAGCTCACACCAATCAGTCTCACTTTGTGTGTCTCTAGTAGATTCTCATTTGCCCTGCTTGTTAACGAATCCACTGCAGTGAAAGTGTGCCACCTCACGACGATTTTTTTTGTAAAGTCATTATTCACTTCTGTCTGTTTAACCAACCACTTGGCGTCTTGACGACTTCAGTAGACTTCAGGTCTTGTGTCAATTGAATCCTTTAAGCGTGTAAATTCAAATTTTTATTTAAAATTGGCACCAGTGATGCTCATGAGATGTTAAATTGTTAAGCACGACAACGAGTCGAGATCGCCGATATCAAACTTGACATCAAATGTGATTCACAATTAAAATCTTGCTTTAATATACCTTGGCAGTGTATTTCAAGTTCCAGGTAAGTTTACTGTCCAATCCCAAGATATTTTGTATAATCCCAAGACATTTTGCGCTATTGGTAGATTGCGAACTATATCTTTGATACTAGAGGTAGAAAATTCAGGAACTTTTTATCTTCTTTTGAATAGAGTACATATTCGTTTCATCATTTTGGTAATATCCAACCTCAGCACAAATTGAAGAATTTCTGAAAGTAATTTTAAATATTTGCCTGTAGACACTGTTTAATGATTGATGTGTTGCTGGTTCGTTTTTTAATTGTTCTTTTAATTTTGTTTTAAATAAAACGCTTTTGGTTTTGTTTTTTTTTGTAATTTTAATTTGTTTAATTTATTAAATTCAATGTGTAGTTCTTATATTGTTTTATTTACAAAATTGTTTTGTTTTAATTTGATTGTGTTTAATTTCAATTTATGTTTGTCTTTTTCTTTTGTCTTTGTTCACACTGTTTAATGTTCTATTTATTTGAAAAAAAAAAGGGTCACAATATTTATTTTTGTTTTCAATTTTTTGGATGTTCACTGTTTAATTGTCGAAACTAGAGTGATTTTATGCAAAAATACTTTAATGTTGAAGAGCAAGTATGATGTAGAAAAAATGAAATAAAGCAAGACAAAGCAAAAGATTACAAATATAAAAAAAAGAATCGCTAATATTCTAAAGGGTGTTCCTTTAAATGATGTTAACGTTGAACATTCCGGCCCCCATGACTTGGTGAAGTTTACCACAGGTTTTGAACAGGTCCTATTTGTGGGTTGTGGGTCGCTAAGTTGCAAAGCCTCATGAACTAGTGTATTATGAAGTTGTTGACAGATATGGCATCATGATGTACGTTAACGTATACTGCAAGAAAATTGCCAATGTTTTGGGGTGTTGAGATTGTTGGGATGCCATACCTGTAAGTACAAAATTAGAACAATATTAGTGTATGTAAATGGTTAGGGGTTATATTAATTTGCAAACAAAACCACAATTTTTGTAATTGGTCTGGTGATTACTCCATTTTTGGTTTTGATGTCTACAACTCTACAGTTTTGGTCAGGTCCAAGATATGTTTTGATGATTCGACCCATTTGCCATTCATTGGGTGGCAAGTTGTTGTTTTTAATGACTACCAGATCGTTGATTTTAACGTTGTCCCTCTGAATCTTCCATTTATATCTGCGTTGAAGTTCAATCAATTACTCGGACTTCCATCTTTGGCAAAATGAGTGGTAGATGACCCTTAGGCGTTTCCAGCGGTTGATGAGATTCAAATTTTCGTTGCTTACATCTGGTTCAGCTGGGGTCAATAATGCACTAGCAATAAGGAAGTGTCCAGGGGTCAATGGATTAAGGTTATTTGGGTCATCGCTAGCAGGACTTAAGGGTCTAGAATTTAGGCACGATTCTATACGAGCAAGAATTGTAGATAGCTCTTCAAATGTGAATTTCATGTTCGGTATCATCTTTTTGAGGTGCGTTTTGAATGATTTTACACCGGCTTCCCAAAGGCCGCCCATGTGTGGGGCTCCTGGGGGAATAAACTTCCAATTAAGATTTTGATGGCTAAAATGATGGGTCACTTGATTTTGAAGAGTTTTTATGAATTCTAGACGGTCTTTTCTTAGTAGTTCTGCTGCTCCGACGAAATTTCCTCCATTGTCTGACGAACAGATTTCAGAAGGTTCATTTCAATGGCAATGTTTCGGATCCACTTACTATTAGTAGAGGTGTTCCCCAGGGGTCTATACTTGGACCTTTGCTGTTTTGCATGTACATAAATGATCTACCTGATGTTTTGGTTAACTGTAATGTTCACATGTATGCTGACGATGTGCAGCTTTACACATATACTCCAAGGGAGAATATTTATTCTTGTTTGGACTACATTAATCGTGACTTAGCAAGGATTGACGGATGGGCCTCGGCCAATGGACTATGTATCAATCCTTCTAAGTCTAAATGTATTACACTTTCGAGAACAAACGGATCATTTGTCATACCTGAATTGAGTATCAGGGGAAATAAAATTGAATTTGTCAGGTCGGCTACTAATCTGGGTATTGTCTTTAATGACAAATTATCGTGGTCTACCCATATAAGTGTCATTGTTGGCAGAATTTATGGCATGCTTCGAAATTTGTGGGCTGTCATTGATTCAACTCCTTTTGTCATTCGCATGCAACTTGCTAAAACTTACTTGATTCCGGTACTTTTATATGGATGTGAGATATACGCAAATTGCAGTTATGATGACAACCAGAAACTTAACCTGGCGTACAATAACATAGCCAGGTATGTTTTCCTTAAGGGGCGTCGGGATCACATTTCTCATTTAGCTTACCTGATTCTTGGTATCAAATTTGATAATCTCCTGAAAATTAGATGCCTCCTTCTACTTCATAAAATAATTTACACGAAACAGCCGAAGTATCTATATTGTAAAATTAAGTTTGCTAGATCCCACCGGGGTGTGGGGATTATACAGCAACGATTCAGGACTCTTCTGTCTCAGCGACAGTTCTTTATACACACCATTAGTCTTTGGAATTCCTTACCAAATAACATCCAAAATCTGGGCAATGCAAACGCGTTCAAAAAGGAGTTATTTAAATTATTTTCATAATTAAAATTTTACTCTCATATTTGTAAATTTTGTGATTTAATTTTTTAGGTCATCATTATTATTGTTATTATTATCATTATAATTATTATTATTATTATTATTATTATTATTATTATTATTTTTATACTTTACCTTCTTAATTTAATTTAATATTTATATACATAAATTAACTTTCTCTAATTTTTTATATTTAATTAATGTTAATTTTTTATACTTTATTGATTGTAAACATAGCACTGTCACTTATAAGATTTAGTATCTTGTTGTGCTATGTAGATCATTATAAATCAAAAAAAAAAAAAAAAAAAAAAAAAAAATGAGTGCGGGACATCCACGTCTTCCTATGAAGCGGGAAAATGCTGCTAAGAACGATTGGGTCGATAAATCACTTGCTGCTTCAAGATGTACAGCTTTTGTGGCGAAGCATACAAATATGCAAATATACCCATTTTGTACTAAGACAAGCTCGGCCTGTAAAATTTTTGATGTCAAAAGGTCCTGCGTAGTCTAATCCAGTTGTAGCAAAGGGTCTTGATAATGTTGTACGTTCTGGTGGTAATGAAGCCATGATTTGATTTTGCGTCTGTTTTTTGTACAAAACACACGTTTTACAGTTGTAAATTACGCTTTTGACCAAGGGTTTCAATCTGAATATCCAATATTCTGTGCGTAGGACTCGAACCATTAGTTGGTTTTCTCCATGAAGGGTGATTTTATGTGTAAATTCCACTAGTAGCTGTGATAGCTTCGATTTATGAGGTAGCAATATTGGGTAGCGTTCATTGTACGTTAATGCAGGTGATTGAGCTAGTCGCCCATTGGCTCTAATAATGCCATGGTGATCCATGAAAGGATTTAAGGTCAAAAGACTGCTGGTTGGGGATATTTTCTGCTTGAGTTTCAAATGTTTGTGCTCATCTGGAAAATGATTTTGTTGCGTCCATATGATGAGTCGATGTTTGACGAAATCTATTTCTTCTCGGGTGATTTCTGCTGAAGATACGCGAAGATGGGTTCGGTTGCTTCCAGTATTTCTCCATAATCGTATGACATCAGCGAGTACTCGATAAGGGCGTGATAGGTCTGAAAATCGATTTAATGGGTCTTCGCGTGTTGTGGTTGTAAATGCTTTTACAGTTTTAGCTTTTAGATTTGTGTCACCTGTTTCTGTTGGTATCGGCCATTGATTTTTAGGCAATTTTAACCAGGAGGGTCCAAACCACCATAAGTTGTGGTTTTCCAGTTCTTGTGGAGTACATCCTCGGCTGGCTACATCTGCTGGGTTATCCTTTGAGTCGATATGTTGCCAATTTTGATTTCCAACCTTATCCAGGATTTCAGAAACACGATTTCCAACGAAAGTGTTCCATGAGCAAGGGGTTTTCTTTAACCAGGACAGCACGATTGTTGAGTCGGTCCAATAATAGGCCTTGATATTTTGAATTTGAAGATTTGGTATAAGTCCACATGCAAGATTTGCCAATAATACGGATCCACATAGTTCTAAGCGGGGCAAATATATTTGCTTAATGGGAGCTACACTGAGTTTTCTGCTTGTATTCTAACATAAAGAGTCGCAGAATAGGCTTTTTCTGAAGCGTCACTGAAACCGTGAATTTCCACATTACAACTCGGGCTAAATTGGATCCAACGGGGTATTTTCAATATGTTTATTGCCGGGCAGTTTTTTATGAATTTTTGCCACTGTAGACAAGTCAAGGGTTTTAATATGTCATCCCAGTCGACTTTATCCAACCAAATCTGTTGCATAATTAGTTTTGCTTCAACTATTATTGGAGCTATCCATACACAAGGGTCAAAGAATTTGGCAATTGTCGATAAAACTTCTCTTTTCGTGTAGTTTTCTTTTAATTTGACATATGGTGCTGTAAATGTAAATGCGTCTGAAGAAATGTTCCATTTGATCCCAAGAGTTTTTGTTCCAGTGCTTTCTGACAGATTTAACCAATCGAGAGGTAGTAGGGTGTCATTTGGTAAGTCTTGTATAACTCGTGGGTCATTTGATGTCCATTTCATCAGGTCAAATACAGCAGATTTTAGAACTGTTGTAAGTTCTTTTCTTGATTTGATGGCGTCGTTTAATGTGTGACCACCTGCTAAAACATCATCCACATACATGTTTTGTTGTAGAGTTTTTGATGCGAGAGGGTGAGTTGTTTTACATCTTCAGCTAGTTGAAGAAGGGTTCTAATGGCCAGAAACGGGGTGCAATTGACTCCAAAAGTCACTGTCAGGAGTTCGTAATCCTCAATAGGGTCCTTTTCTGATAGCCGAAATAATATCCTTTGATATTTGGTTTGAGTCGGATCAATGAGTATCTGTCGATACATTTTTGTGATATCTGGGTTGTACACAAAACGGAAGAATCTCCACTTCAATATCAGAAGCACCAAGTCCTGTTGAAGTATTGGTCCTGGATACAATATGTCATTCAAACTCTTTTTGTTTGAAGACGGGCTCGAAGCGTTGAAAACTACTCAAGTTTCGTTGTCAGCCTTTCGGGTTTTATTACTGCATGATGCGGCAGGTAATAATTTGGGTTTGTGTTGATTTCCAGGGGAGAAATTTTCCTCTTATGTCCTAACTCGAGGTACTCAACAATTACTTGGTCGTATTGTTTTTTGAGTTCGGGTATCAGGCTAAGTATGCGTTCCATTCTCAAGAACTGTGCCATTGCTATGTTTCTCGAAGTTCCTATTTCTTCGCTATTTTTAAAGGGGTGGGGTAACGATATACCTTCCTGTGTCGTTTCTTCGTGTTGTCGACAGGAAATGTGTCCTCATCTGACCTCAAAACCGGTTTGGGTTTCCTCCACCTCCCAAAAGCGTGTGAGGATTCGGTCAAGGGACGTAGTGTTGAGTAATGACACTGTTGTACTAGGTTGTGTCGTTGTTGAAATTGGCCCCCCACAATCCAGCCAAATACTGTTTTTTGTGCCAAAAGGGATCCAATAGACCGCAATCGGTGTGTCCAGGCAATATATTGAGTGGCCCAAGTCGAGGCCTATAAGCAAGTCGATGGGTCTGCTTTGATTGAATTGAGGATATGCAAGTTCTAATTTAGCAGTCTCATTGAAATGTTGCAAATCTAAAGTCTGTGGTGGTAAATTAGATGGAAGACTCTTCAGGACTGGTGCCCAGACTTCTAATTTAAATTGTGAATCCACATTGGGGCAAAGATTGAATAAACATGCTTTGGTTGAAGTCTCTGATACTATTTGACTCAAGCCTGTAACATGAACTAAATTTCGTTTGGTGGGCAAATTTAGTCGATTTTTCAACTTTTCTGACATAAAAGTTGATTGTGAACCAGGGTCGATGATTGCTCTTGCCTGATACTTTTCGCCTCTAGTTTCAATCAGTACAATTGCAGTAAATAACAAGGTCTCTTTCTCATTGTGAGATTGATTGAAATGTTTGCTCTCTTGCAGTGTCAAGGAAGTGATATTTGGGATGGAAAGGTTTGATGCTGATGTGGACTGTATATTGGTGTTTTGTGCTGCGATGCTCCTGCTAGATTGGGTCGCGTCACAATTCTGAACTAAAGTATGGGGTTCTGATCCCTTATGTAACAAAGTGTTGTGTCTTTGCCTACATAATCTACAACCGAATTTACTTTTACAGTTAACACTGTGGTCAGTAAAGGGGCAATTGTAACATAAATTTGTGACCTTTACAATGTGAATTCTGTCGTTAACGTTCTTCTCTAAGAACTTTGGGCAAGACCACAATTGGTGAGACTCTTTACAATGTTGGCATTTGTAATTTGAGTCATTTTTCTATGCCCTATTTGTGTTTAAAGGTTTTATAATTTTCGACCCAGTTTCATTTTGGGTCGTGTTTATGTGAAAAGTGTGAACTCGTTTTGACTTAAACTTTAAATTATCCTTTCTTGATTGTTCTGATTTTGAATTCGATTGTGTGATGGCCGCTATGGATTCTAGAGTCTTAGAATTGTGCGTCAAGAAAGTGTTGAATTGTTCCCAAGTCGGAACTTCTGTAATTTCCTTAAGTGAATTTTCAAATTCCTTTAAAAGAGTCCGAGGGAGCTTTGTTGAGCAAATGTATACCAGAAATGGGTCCCATGTGGCGGTTTCTATGCCTAAAGCATTTAACGCCTGAATGCATCCATTAACTGTTCGCTGAAGTTTTTGAATCGATGAGCCTGAGTCTTCAGCTACGTTCGGAAGGTCAAATAAAATTTTTAATTGTTCATTTACTTGGATCCGATTATTCTCGTATTGGGCTACAAGGTTTTTCCAGGCTATGTCGAAGCCTTCGTTAGTCAATGGGGCATTTGAAACTATTTTCCTAGCATCTCCTCCAGTCTTTTGTATCAGATGAAAAAGTTTCTCAATTTTACTAAGTCTAGAATTATTTATGTATAATGCTGTAAAAAGATCGCGGAAAGTAGGCCATGTCACGAAATCTCCATAAAATGTGTCCGTATCGCAAGGTGGTAGCCGCACAAATGAGATGTCATGATTTTCCTGTGGTTGATTTTCAACAGCAGAAATCCGGTCTTCTTTCTTTGGACTCGATAGGGCTTGAATTTCTGCATTAATTGACCCTAAACACGTTTTGTAGGCAGAAAAACCTTTTTTGTAACGATCACGAAGCTTATCTTTATCGATGGGTTTTTTTTTTGAAATCTTTTTTGTGTCCCTACACTCTCCATACGTCCTTTTGACTTGTGTCCACAGAGAATCAAGTTCGACCCGAAGTACCTCAAGAGAGTGAATGTTGTTTTCGGCCGCACTTTGTGTGTACTCTGTTTCAAAGTCCAAAAGGTCATTTGTACAATTTACAAATTTATCGAGTGCCATTGTTTAACCGATGAATTAAAAGTTAAAACGATCAAAATAAGGGTCTAATTGAAACAAAAAAGTCCCTGCTAGCGATTTCACAACAAGAATTATCAAAAATAATAATTAATTTCCCGATTGGTTATTAATTTGGGTGTATTTTGTTTCCCCAGTAAATTACTAAAAGAAGTATGAGTGGTAACCCTTTTCGTTTCTTTTTCTTTCACTTCTTATTTAACAGCGACAAAAAAATTTAAGAGCTAACCCACGCACTAGAGAGTTTGGGTACGTTCGTAAATGCAGTAGTTGTGCAACATTGCAGCATAATAAAAATCAAATGTTCAAAAATGCAATATTTGGCAGCACTGACTTGCGTCAAACGTTTTTTTTTGCAGACAAATGGCAATGCTGTCGCAAATTTTTGCAAATTTAGCAACAGTTTGATTTCAGTTGCAATAGTTCGCGGTAAACCATTTGCTCGACAACATTGTAGTTTCGTAAAATAAAAGTTATTAAACAAAAGAAAATTTTGCTTTATTTGCAAAAAAATGGAAAAGTAATAAAATTTAACCGATATTGTTATAGAAAATTTTAATTATTTATATTTTTAGCTACGAGGAATTAATAATACGAACTTGACTGGATATGGAGTCCAATTTCCAAGAAGGGAGAAAGAAGAAGTCAGTATTGTGGGGAAAAATCTTATTAAAAATTAAAGAAATCAAACCAGACTTTGAAATGACAAAGGAACAAATAAGCCGGAAATTTTTGAATTTGCACACCACATATAAAATAATTGAAGTTACATACATACATAATTGGTCATTACAACCCTTCAGTCAGGATTACGACCTAGTTTCTCACACCACTTATGCTGTGTGTGTTAATTTTATACATGAGTGACGGGACCTACAGTTTAAAGTCGACTCCGAACGACAGATTTTTGAGAAACTTTTCATGGCAATTTTATTTACTCTCAGAGTTTTTGCCAGAAATCTGCTGAGAGGAAGTCACCGAAGAAATACTTTTTGTATTTTATTTTGATGTCTGGCCTGGGGCTCGAACCCTGGCTTTCCGTCTAATAAGCCAACACACTACCTACTAGACCACGGCGACTTCAATAGTAATAATTGAAGTTAGAAATAATAATATAAATAATAATAATAATAATATAAATATATAAATAATAATATTATTTTGAAGTCGCCGTAGTCTCGTAGGTAGTGTGTTGGCTTATTAGACGCAAAAGCCTGGGTTCGAGCCCCAGGCCAGGCATCAAAGACAAAATACAAAAAGTATTTTTTCGGCGACTTCATCTCAGTAGATTTCTGGCGAAAACTCTGAGAGTAAATAAAAAATTGCCATGAAAAGTTTCTCAATAAATAAAAATCTGTCGTTCGGAGTCGACTTTAAACTGTAGGTCCCACCACTCATGTATAAAATTAACACACACAACATAAGTGGTGTGAGAAACTAGGAGGTTGTACAATGTGTCAATTCGACCTCCGGGTACTGTACTTGTCTTAATTGACAAGTACACGTCCTCTAACCTAACCTAACCTAACCTAGAAATTATAAGACTGGGCGAAACGCCACATCCTGGGAATTCTACATGTTTGATGAAGTCTATGGTGCAAAACACTCTATTAACCCATCCTTAAAGAATCTACAGTCCTCCCTTAAGGCAACAAATAATCCTGAAGACGAGCAGAAACCAGTCTCAATGGCTCCCTTATTTGTTCCGAGACTTCAGCGGACGAATGTCGCCCTCCCCCCCAAAAAAAGGCACACTCTTAAGGAAGACAATGAAATGAAAGGTCCACGGTCTAAATTTTCAATAATATTTGCTATTGTTACTTTTGAGAACATTTTTTTTTTAATTTTTGCGGAACGCTCTAAAAAGCAAATTCTGTTTAGTTATTGTGCAGTAGCAAGCATCTGCAACAGCTGATCACGCATTAGCAACAAAACTTGGCATTACTACCGCAGTGGTGCACAAATTTGCTGAATTTACGAACGCACCCTTTGTGTTTCTCTTTATTGTATTTGATTTTTTGTACTTACTCGTTGTTGTTGGGTCTTCTTTATTTAAGTCGCTGCTTTCCAATTTGGATCTCTTCTTGTTGCTTGTGTCTTTTGTTGTATTGTTGGGTCTTTTTTGTTCTGCCACTGCACTTGTGGATTGTATTTTTTCCCAAAAAAATTAAACTGTTTTTAAACCGTTATGTATTTTGTGTGACTTTTAATATTCTTAAATTTTTAAGGAATTTTTGTTCTTGTAAAATACACTGCACTATATACGGTTCGAAGTGACCAAAAAATGTTTAATGATTGATGTGTTGCTGGTTCGTTTATTAATTGTTCTTTTAATTTTGTTTTAAATAAAACGCTTTTGGGTTTGGTTTTTTTTTTTGTAATTTTAATTTGTTTAATTTATTAAATTCAATGTGTAGTTCTTATGTTGTTTTATTTACAAAATTGTTTTGTTTTAATTTGATTGTGTTTAATTTCAATTTATGTTTGTCTTTTTCTTTTGTCTTTGTTCACACTGTTTAATGTTCTATTTATTTGAAAAAAAGGGTCACAATATTTATTTTTGTTTTCAATTTTTTGGATGTTCACTGTTTAATTGTCGAAACTAGAGTGATTTTATGCAAAAATACTTTAATGTTGAAGAGCAAGTATGATGTAGAAAAAATGAAATAAAGTAAGACAAAGCAAAAGATTAAAAATATAAAAAAAGAACCGAAGAACTAATGTTCTAAAGGGTGTTCCTTTAAATGATGTTAACGTTGAACAGACGCAACTACCACGCCATGTGCATAGGCGATAGTCATTTATATGTGATCAATTCAACAACTATTTGAAACTGAATGATGAAATTCAAATCACTGACATTCTTATATTTTCCTTAAAATTTGGCCCTTCACCCAAGCAATCATTAAAGTCTACTCCGAACGACAGATTTTTGAGAAACTTTTCATGGCAATTTTATTTACTTTCAGAGTTTTTGCCAGAAATCTGCTGAAGGAAGTCGCCAAGGAAATTTTTTTTTTATTATTTCATTTTGATGTCTGATCTGGGGTTTGAACTAGACTCGGCGACTTCGAATTTATTGAATTTAAATTAATTTGAATGCAGCAATGCTATTTTATATCATTCATAAACCCAATTTATACACAATGGCAGTTCCTTGGCAATGGTAGCAGTGTTAAAGTAAACAAAAGCTCCAAAACCTTCATGGATATTTCAAATTTAACGTATTATCTGTTTGTTAAAGGTCATTTTTGTCTTAAATTAAACACTAATACATTACGTAACTATGAAACTGCAAAAAAACTAAACATTCTTTATAATTTTATTATTATTTTTTATGCTACTACATACAGAAATTTAAAATTTAGAATTTATGTACTCAAAAATAGTCTTTTATCAGTCACGACAAAAATTTAAGTAAATAACAGATATGTTCTTGAGCTAATCGCATATGAAAAGTGCACTTAAGCAACATTTAACACATACTCAATTTTTACCAATAATATTGAGAGTTTAGAACTCTATGGGCCAGTATTACAACTTGCCGTTAAAGCTGGGTTTAGTTCAAGGTAAATTTAGCTAAAGTAAACTTTAAAGTCACCTTTAACTTCTTTTCGTTATGACAACCTACAGATAATATAAAGTTAACTTTTTCAAAAATGTGGCAGTGCCGGAGCAATGTCGATAACACTGCTCGATTAAACAAGTTTTTTTAACTCAGTGGCAACGACGGTCTTCTTTTTTTATTGTATTTGCTTATTTTGTTTATATTTGAAGTTGCCATTTTGTAAATAATATATAATATGGCAAGTTAAATCATAACATACATACATAATTGGTCATTACAACCCTTCAGTCAGGATTACGACCTAGTCTCTCACACCACTCATGTTGTGTGTGTTAATTTTATACATGAGTGGCGGAACCTACAGTTTAGAGTCGACTCCGAACGACAGATTTTTGAGAAACTTTTCATCGCAATTCTATTTACTCTCAGAGTTTTTGCCAGAAATCTGTTGAGTGGAAGTCGCCGAAGAAATACTTTTTGTATTTTATTTTGATATCTGGCCTGGGGCTCGAACCCTGGCTTTTCGTCTAACAAGCCAACACACTACCTACTAGACCACGGCGACTTCATAAACTTAACTTTAAAAATTAAAGGTAAAATGATTCTCCTTTTAACTTAACGCTCATTTCTACATTATTGTTCACCAATAATAGTGAAAAACGACTTATATGCCCTTTAAAATCCTCCTTTTAGTTAACGGTAAGTTGTAATAATGGCCCTATATGTTTTAGCACCGTTTGGCAAGATTGTTTTTAACCCTGGAAAGTTACTGTTCGTCGAATCGACGAAGCTCATTTACTCTTTCTCATATAATTCTTTTATGTTTGAGGAGATTCCGCCCTTTTTTCAGCAACGTTAGTTAGTAATGAAAGCTTGCAGTCAGTAGACGAAAAGAAAATTTTTTTTGTTCATCGATTCAACGAAGAGTAACCTTACTATACAAAAATGACCATCCAGGATTAAAAAAATGGGTGACCAGGGTACTTTTACTCACTACAAGCTTTCGTTATCAAATGAGCTTCGTCGATTCGACCAACAGTAACCAATTAGGGTTAAAGTGTTCGTCGATTCAACGAAGACTAACCTTAATGTACAGGAATGAAGAGTAGCCGTCCAGGATTAAGCACATAAAAGTAAAAAAATATTTTTGTATTGTATTAACAATCGACTGGAATGACGTACACACATGCTGGTGCAATACAAAAATATATTTATTTACAATCATAGATTAAATAACATTTTAGCACATTTGTGGGATATTAAGCATTTGAAAGAAAAAAACCATTTGGCAACAAAACAATGTGATCGGATTATAAAGGACAAAAAAACGAAAACTGAATGGGAAATGAAATTTTAGAGACAATTGCTATTGGGTTTTTGCCAGTGACCGAATAGACAACAAAAATGTTTGAAATTAAACAAAAAATACTGAAAAGTAGTTAATTGTACGAAAAGTTGAAGAAAGTTGATGAAAGTGGGATTTCATCAGATTGGTGGAATAGAAATTAATTCCAGATAAGTTTTTACAATCTTTCTTTTATTTTTGTGTTTGTTTGGTCAGAGAAATATACTTACAATAACATAACAAAAGAATGAATTACTTACTTCTTTGGTCATAACAGCCTTTAGTCAGAATCACGACTTAGCTTTTCAAACCACCTATGTTGTGTGTATTAATTTTGTCCTTGATTAGCGGGATGTACAGTTAAAGTCGACTCCGAAGGACGAAGTTATATTAGAAGGCTACTGAGAAGAAGTCGCCGAAGAAATATTTTTTTCGTATTTCGTTTTGTTTCCGTTGTCTGAGGCAGGAGTTTAATCACGTGTTCTCATTTAACAACCCATAACGTTACCTACTAGAATACGACGTATTCGTTGCTCCAACATACTTTACACAGTGAATTGCTGTATACTTATTAAGAGCTGTGATAATTAACTTTCTGTGCAGTATTTTCCCCAGGCCGGATATCAAAATAAAATACAAAAAGTATTTTTTCGGCGACTTCGTCTCAGTAGATTTCTGGCAAAAACTCTGAGAGTAAATAAAAATTGCCATGAAAAGTTTCTCAATAAATAAAAATCTGTCGTTCGGAGTCGACTTTAAACTGTAGGTCCCACCACTCATGTATAAAATTAACACACACAACATAAGTGGTGTGAGAAACTAGGACGTTGTACAATGGGTCAATTCGACCTCCGGGTACTGTACTTGTCCTAATTGACAAGTACACGTCCTCTAACCTAACATAACCTAACCTAAATCATAATTATCCAAGGTTGGCTATATAATAACAAAGACAATGTAATTGTGGCATTTAGTTTTTTGTATTGAGTGATTCACTAAGCGCTTTTCATCTTTAAATTTAAATAAAACAAAGTGGAAATATTTTATTGGTTTGACAGACCATTATGCTTGGAATATAACATCGACCAAGTATCCGCTACGGCTACTCTGAGTGAAGCGCATCGGAATCGTAAAATTTGCCATGACTCGGGCGCATAAATCAGGCTGGATTTGGCCGATGGCATGGGTTATGGTGGCTATGTGGACCATTTTGTTTTGTGATTTTTAGCATAAGAAAACCCGCTAAGAAAACGTCTTCTGATATCAAATCGCAGCATCTCGGTGGATATTCTGAATGAGCAGAATGTCATGAGTTTCTAATCGTTCTCAAATATACAGGTTAGGATCGACCCTAGCCTAAAATCTACACCAAACAGTGATTTTTTGGGGTTTTTGATTTCGTGCATTGCCAACGTTATTTGTTTATGATCTCTTTCATTTAGAAATAGAACTTATCGCTGAAGATGATTTTTCGACGAAAATCAAGATCAGTTGCAAGTTGCTCCAAAGCCCATTTAGCGAACACTTGTCGTTGTCTATGATTGTCACGGCTTCTAAAAAACTTGTACTGAGAAAAAAAAACGAATAATGTATCAATTGACTACTTTATTCTGGGCATTGCCTGCACATACAAAGATGATTTGCGATACATCTTTGCCCAAAAAATCTACGAATTGTCTCTATGAAGCTCGGAGTTTCTTCGTTTTTGGAAGAAAATATTCTAGGCTTGTAAGTGGTTTATCATTCAAGTTAAAATAGTCAGCAATTTCAGAATCTTCTGTACCAGAAAACCATAATATGAGGACAAAGTTTTTTCAAGCATTTCACATTGTCGACGCAAATAGCTTCTCCCAATTTTCGTTTATTACTACGATTATCAACTTTAAAATTATCGCTAATGTTGGTCAAATTGTTGTAGTAGACTAGAGGAATATCGATTATATATTCATTTCTTTTTGTTACAAAATATTAGTTTTACAATACTAACCTGACAACAGTAATTCTTGAAACAATCGTTAAATATCTTGGAAGTAATGCAAACTGTTTGTTAAACGTCCAAGGGCCATTATTACAACTTGCCGTTAACTAAAGGGAGGATTTTAGAGGGCAGATAAATTGTTTTTCATTATTTTAAAGTTAAGTTTATGTTTCAACTTGCCATACATATATATTAAAATGCACGTTGGTTTAAAATCGTTTTTTTTCGCCAAAATTATTTACAGCGAGAATATAATAGTTTTTTGTTAATATTTGAATTATTATTAATTATTAATATCATATTTTGTAAATTCTGTGAAATTTAATTAAAAATTTTGTTTTCTCTCTACACATATTAATTAAAAACGACGTATTTTAAATATTTCTAAGTACTAGATTTATTTATAAAGAAACGATAAACAATTATATTTCAAAAAGGAATAGTATTGTTAGTTTAAGAAACTCTTATTACAAATTAATTGTTAATTACGTCTAATTCATTTTCTAAAATTATATTTTCTAAAAATTCGTTATCAAATTCTTCTTCAAAGTCTTCTTCATCCGTGGTTTCATCAGTATCTGTATTATCTCCAAATATTGCTGGATTATAGGGCTCTTCACAGGCTAAAAGATTAAAAACTTCGGGGGGAAATTGTTGACGTGTTCTTTGATGTATGCGCAAGTTTTGTTGTAGTGATGAGTCTAATGCATTATTAAATACATCTGTCAGATTATTGATACGGCTATTTCTCCGAGCATAAAACAATTTGTCGTGTTTGTAAATTTTATTTCTGCACTCTGCTGCATCCTCACCAAATCATCCATACGGATAGCACAGTACTGTTTTTTGCGAAATTGCTTTCGATAAGAAAAGTAAGTGCTTCCTCGCTACAGAGAGCAACAGGCTCCTTTGAGTTTTTCCCGCACAGTTTTCGTATTTTCGATGGTCGTGTTGGACTTTGCACTGCTTCCTTTAGAACAACAGCTAAGTCTTTTTCTCCCTTTTTACGAGCAGACATACGCGCTGCATTTATTAATAAATCTGTCGTAATTTCTTTGGATGAAGACATAATTGCTGCTTCTCTTCTCTTGCTACGATTCGACATTTCATTAAAAGACATTCGTGGCCGACCTGCTTTATAGGTGCTTGGTACTTCAGTTAAAACTTTTTTAAAAAATACTTCACAATTTAGCCATTTCATGTTTCGAGACATAAATACATTAGTGTTTCTGAAGCATTCTGATCACTTTTCATCTAATTTTACGCAATATATCCTTATTTTTTCTTTTAAATGTTTTAAATAATCCTCAGGAGGATTTGCAGTTCCACTTTTTTCTAAAACGAATTTCAAAAGTTCCTCGTTTTTCTTTTCTTTAGCATTTGTTTTTTTTGCCAAATTTTGAAAGCTCTTCATTTCTGAAGCCAATTTCGTCTAGTAAAAAGCAAAAATCTTAAGTTATTGCAAGTTATTGCAGGAAAAAAACTTTAGAATGTGTTGCACAAGGCCACAAGCTATTTTCGAATTTTGTTTTTTCACTGGACAAAGTTGGAAATTTTTTTAAAAGTTTAAATTTATGGAAAAACAAAATAATAATTGAATGCGAGAATATGCATGCAAACAACACACGTTATTTCTATGTCTATTTATTTTTTTTTTTAACTTTTTATTTTACAATTAGTTAATACATACCATAAACTTTGACCAACTACTTAAATTGCACTTGATTATTCAACAATAGTAAAAAGTTCTATGTTTATCGCTCTGTAGACTAACGGTAAATACCGGTTTAGAAAACAAAATTTATTTTCTGATAACTTGAAGTGTTTTCTATCATGCTGTATTAAAAAATTTACAAAAAACGAAAATTAAAAAATTACATTTTGGTAAAAAAACTGAATATAAGCAAATACAATAAAGAGAGAAGCCCGTCGTTGCCAATGTGCTATCACACACGAGACTATTTTTTAAGCCGCACAATTTTGGTTGTTTCAGTCACACAAGAGACTATTTCATCTGGCATAAAATTGTATACATGTACTTTGCTTCGTTTTTATTAGTTTTTCTTCACTACTCTACGCACAACGAAAGACTAAATATGCTCTATACAAAAAATTCTTCTGAAGCTGCTGTTTTATAAATGTATGTGTTTGGTTTTGTGTTATTTATGTATTGGTGTGTGCGGGGTAGAAGCTGGTTGAAAAATTATGCTAGAAAAACCACTCTCCTCACCTTTCTCTCCCTAACAAGCTGCCATTTTGTGCCAGCATAATTGTTCTCGTCTGTGATTGCCCAATGAGTTAAAAAAACTTGTTTAATTGGGCAGTGTTATCGACATTGCTCCGGCACTGCCACATTTTTGAAAAAGTTGACTTTGTATTATCTGTAGGTTGTAATAACGAAATGAAGTTAAAGGTGACTTTAAAGTTCGCTTTAGCTAAAGTTACCTTTAACTAAACCCAAATTTAACGGAAAGTTGTAATAATGGTCCTAAGTGTTAGACAACGTTTTTCATAGACTACTATAAAGGCTTAAGGCAGGCGATATTAAGCCTGCACCATTTCTAAGCAATAATTTTTAAATCTTTATCCTCTAAGTCTTTTGGGCGCTCATTTACAATATAATCCAGTCTAGTCGTGATATCTTCACCGTCATCAATTACTTATTTTCATTTTTTCAGAAACTTAGTCTCTTCACTGTCTGCACTTGCAGATTCTACTACAACTATTCTGTTATAAAGTTGAGCTTTTCTTTTTCAGTCCATCATTAATAACTATAATTGGTGCAAGTCGTCGACAAATTTACTTTAGCAAATAGCAAATAGACTGAAGCGCCTTAATAGATGTGGGAAACTTAATACCCAAAGTCTGAAGTCTTTTTTTTTATCCGCAATGATTGAATGAACTTTCTCCAACTATCAAAATTATCGTATATTCGGGAATAAAGCCTCTGCTATTAGGTGTTTTTAGAAGACATCTTATTCTCAAAATATGGCGATTTCCTACAAACACTAAAGATGAACTGCTGCAATTTCAGCATCTAGATGTCAATAATTCGTAAATACGACACCGACAGCTTACATTGTTGGATTACACCCTAAAACTATAAATTTTAATGGAATCTACAAGGTACCTGGTACGTGTATGCGGAAAATTCAGAACAAAACCAGCGATAATTTAGAAATAATAGGCATTCCTGATGGAATAAGACAGGCATGTGAAGGAAGGATCCAAGTTACTCCTGGATTCTGATGCTCGTATTTTAATAGGTTAAAGAAAATTGCTGGAAAACCGAGTGCATGCCCAGGCATATGGTGATTATGCTATATTAAAAGCAACATGCTGAAGATGGTTTCCATGCTTAAGAGATAACGATTTTGATGTTAGAAATGAAGAAATTGTTTGACCACTAAAAAGTCAGAAGACAACGAATTGCAAACCATATTGGATGAAAATCACATTTTGACACAGAAACAAATAGTAAGTGATACTTAGCAAACAATTTCTGATTGTTTAAAAGATATGGGAAAGTCTGGAAACTGGGTGTCACATGAATTCAATGAAAGCCAGATGGCTCGATAAAAACCCAATGCTGCTGGAGTTGAAAAGTGTATTTATTTTCAGAATTCTAAGCGGAAGAAATCACGAGTTAATCCGGAACAATCACCAACTTCGGCTGTAAAACCACATCGATTCGGCAAGAATTCGGGTCCAGAAAGGTGTGGTGTATAATGAGCTACTAAAACCAGTTAATACTTGTGCCGATTGCCATCGCCAAGTGATCAATTTGCACCACGCATTGATCGAAAAACGATACGGTAAGGAAATTTCGCAAGATGACTATGCAAACCTGCAAACAAGACAAATCTGGTTCAGGATACAATCAAAGCATTAGTGCTGTTTCCTCGCACTGGCCGTATTCTCATTTACTCGTTCCGACTACTATTTGCTTTCTACGAAGAAGTTAAAAATTGGGTGACTACTTAATTTGCTTCAGCCAACCGTTTTATTTCCGTGGAATCCACAAATTGCCTGGAGGATGAAAAAAAATAATGGCCAATACCTTGAATAAATTTTTTTTTAATTTGTCATTAAAAATTTGTTTTATTTTGATAAAAAAAATTTCAATTTCAAATGCTAATTTCATACCGAGGTGTACTGGTATTATTATTGTTTATTTTCGGTTTAATTTATAATTAATTAATAATTAAATAATTTTTTTAATTTATAATTAATAATTTAATTAAATTGAAAAAATATTTTCGTAAATTCTGTTCAATAAAATTTAAGACGATTAAGGTGGCATACTTGTTTGGTAGAATACTTAACTAATTTTATTTCATAATTAATTATTAAACACTTATAGTTTTTGTAACGCTACACATTCATCAAATGGGTCTCTCTTCGATATCCTTTAGGACTATTAAAAATCTAAAACATTTAATAAAGAATTTTATATTCCTAATGCTTTACCCTGCTATTACGCATATATTCATGGAGCATTGCTACATAACAACTGAAGCAAATTAAAAATGGAAATTTCAAATACTTCAATACAGTGGAGACAAAAACAACTGACACAACCGAAAATATTAAAATATCCTTAACTGTAGATCGAGCCTTAAAAAACTTCATAATCCTAGCTTATAATGGATGATTTTTTAAGAGCTATAGGAAAATTTTTCAAAAAAAAAAAAACACATAAAATTCAGAAAAATTCATGAAATCTTTATTTGAACCGACAGTACGGTCCATATAATTTAATGTTTTAAGATTATTTCGTGCAAATGTTGACCGCAACTGCGCCTCAAATGGTCCATCCGCTTAGTCCAATTTTGGAATACTCTCTCCACCATTTCGGCCAGTATCTCACGAATAAATACTTCAATGTTGTCTTCCAATGCGTCAATTGAAGCGGGCTTGTCTGTATAGACATGAGACATGGGCCAATTGACCGGTCCCGAACGTGAAATAAAATGTTCACCGAACTCGCCTCTCAATAAGTCCATTGTTACGCGTGCTGTGTTGCATGTGACACCGTCTTGTTCAAACCACATGTTATGCAAGTCAACCTCTTGCATTTTGGGCAAAAAAAAGTTGGATATCATCTCACGGTAGCGCTCACCATTCACAGTTACGTTACGATTCGTAACATCTTTGAAGAAGTACGGTCCAATGATGCCACCAGCCCATAAACCGCAGCAAACTGTGACTTTTTCTGGATGCATTGGTAGCTTTTGCAATGCTTCTGGCTGATCTTCACCAAAATCGACAATTCTGCTTATTTACGTATCCATTGAGCCAAAAATGAGCTTCGTCGCAGAACACAATTTTTCGATAAAGAAGTGGATCTTCGGCCAACTTTCCAAGAGCCCATTCACCAAAAATTCTGCGTTGCGATAGGTCGTTCGGCTTCAATTCTTGCACCAGCTGTATTTTGAAAGGCTTCACACCTAAGTCCTTCCGCAAAATTTTCCACGTTGTTGAGTAACAGAGGCCCAATTGCTGCGAACGGCGACAAATCGATGGTGGTCATCATTAACACTGGCCGATACAGCTGCGATATTTTCTTCAGTTCGCACTCTACGTAAGCGTGTTGGTGGTTTAATGGCCAACAATGTAAATTTGGTGCGAAATTTAGTCACAATAGCCCGAATAGCCGCTTCAGTGGGTCGATTAAACTGACCATAAAATGGAAGAAGCGCGCGATGAACTTTCTTAACAGAGCACGAATTTTGATAATAAAATTCAATGATTTGCAAGCGTTGTTCGTTTGTAAGACGATTCATGGTTAAATTATAGACCAAACTGAAGATTTTTGACAATGAAACAAAACACGAAACGTGCGTGAGCTCTTTAAACCAGTGTTGCCAAAAAGGTAATAGCTAAAAAATCATCTATTGTATAACTTTTGGTACATACTTATAGTACATGGAATTGTCACGATTATTGATAGATTTTGTTAAAAAAAATTTTAAATTTTTGTCTATTTTAATTCATTTTAATAAAATTATTTTATATTCTAACATTTTATTATCGCTTTTATGAAATTTACGCCAAAATGTTTGACTCGATGTACGTTGCAGTATGGTTTTTACGTAAAATTCAAATACTTCATGTCAGCTTGGTTTTATTTTTTATAAATGGTTATAATTTGACATATAGAACGCTTGCTTTGTGGTGGTTTATAAGTTTCTAATTGTTTAGATGAGGCAGAGGTCTCAATTGAGGGCTGGGTGAAACCAGATGGTACAAACCATTGCTATATTTCACTAGAAAAGTTTGTTTGCAACGTCATGTGGTGTAAAAAAGTTTCGATTATGTCAATAATAATAATTGCTCTCTCTTTGACTCCTCTCTACAGGTTTCACAGAATATTACTGTAAGAAGTTGCTGCGCATGTAGCATGTACTTGAATCTAAAACTTCCAATTAGATTTCGGTGAACCACGAAATTTATAACGACCATAAAATTCAATTCGTTACTAATCTACAGCGACAAAATTATTGGGAGTATTAAAAGCTGAAAGACTTTCAGCTCATTTTTCGAAAGTCGTAATTAGTGTAAATTTATCACCATTTCCGAGTCGCACATTATCAAAGCGAATGATTTTGTTATCTCATACGTACGTAGTTGACCGAAATATTATCATCTGTAGTATTTATGTCGCCGTGGTCTAGTAGGTAGGCTTATTAGACGAAAGGCCAGGGTTCGATCCCCAGGCCAGACATCAAATAAAATACAAAAAGTATTTCTTCGGCGACTTCCTCTCAGCAGATTTCTGGCAAAAACTCTGAGAGTAAATAAAATTGCCATGAAAAGTTTCTCAAAAATCTGTCGTTCGAAGTCGACTTTAAACTGTAGGTCCCGCCACTCATGTATAAAATTAACACACAACATAAGTGGTGTGAGAAACTAAGTCGTAATGCTGACTGAAGGGTTGTAATGTCCAATTAAGTATGGTATGTAATATTTATGAAATAAAACATAGGACGAAACACTGTTTTTCTGATGTTTGTCTGTCATGTGAGGTAAATATGAGACAGCTGTAAGAAAGATTCTGGCAGGTTTTCCAGCGTAGGGTGGTCGTGCTTTTGATGTGCAGCCCTTGCGCTAACCAGCTTCTTCTTCGTTTCGGTGGAACTTGGTCAGTACAGAGACTGCGTTCAACTGTGGCATCACAACGGGAGGCTATGCGTGCTCAAGTGAGCTTTTTGATATCAGGGCTACCACTCCGACCTAAACCTAATCTTAGTAAGAAAGACTCTACAACAAGAGTCAAGAAACTGCTGTTAGCAATCTGCGTGAAAATTGGTATTATTTTCTCTTCCCAAACTACTAAAGGAATACGATACTCTGTTCCAAGTAGTACCGTCTTTGGCGATAAACATCCCATTATCATGTTTGTTGCTGCCAATAATTTCGTTGTGAGACGTGCTTCTGTTTTCTTCTTCTTTAGAGCCTTCAGCAGCAGGAATATTACATACATACATACATAGTCGGTCATTACAACCTTTCGTTGTAAATAAATAAATAAAAAATTGAAAATGTCTGAAATGAGATTTGAACCTTGGTCTGACGTCTAATAAGCTAACATGCTACATACTAGACTACGACCACTGCAATCAGAAAATACAACCTTTTCACTTTCATCCAACACTTAACTTTCAATGCCTCCTCAAATAAAATAAATAAACTTCTCAAAATCTTTAAAAACTTAAAATTACAAACACAAGACTAAAGAACGCTTGGGAAAGTCGTATGTATCAAAAATTATACATAAAGCAGAATTATGCAGTTTTTGAGTTTTTAAGTCCTGTTTAAAGTTTTCTTTTTTATTTGCTTTAAAATAATGGCGATAACAATACTAACGAATTAAAAAATATCAGGCATCTAACTTTTTCTAAATTAAAGTTATATAGTCTCAAAAATTGAAATGTATTATTTTTGATACAAATCTCCATCCAGGCTTGAACTGTAACTTACCATTGCATATATTTATAAATAAAACAAAGTATGCATTTTGATTCTGTACATCAGAAATTAAAAAAAATAATAAAAATCCAGTGTTCTTAATGGAGGTAGGGAAACATTTCGAAAGTTTACTTGAAAGAAATACGTGGGATATTTTATGGTGCTAGACACAATATATGTTTTTGAAATGTTAGCATGTAATTATTTATTACTTCAGTATGTATGTGAAGCTCTTTTCATTTTTATAACCATTTGACTTAGGCAATTAACTGAATTTACAAACTTGCAATAAAATTTTTAAAAACTAAAAAGACCAAGTTTTCTGAAATTAATATTTGCTGCTTATTATTATGGTACGAAATTATTTGATTCTTGAGGATTGGTCAGAAGTTCTCGATAAAGTCCTGGCTTCAGAAGGCTACTCCACTAAGGCGGCTACTACTTTTTGTTGTTGCAAGTGAGCGATAGACCTGAAATGGTATATTAACCCTACAAATGTATACTGGCTATATAATTTTGTACTCAAGCTGTCTTTATTCTACGAGGACGCGGTTTGGATTGGCTTTAGAGATAAGAAATCATCAAGCCGTTTTGAGCGGATTATTAAGTTGATGGCGATCTTTGCAACAGGTATCCTTAGGACTACATTATCCAGGTCATTGTTCACTGTCCTTAACACTGGCTAAGAAGGCGTTAATAAGGCTTTTGATCCTGATTTTGCAACGCAAATACTATTTATGATAATGGTTCATACATCCTAGGAAATATCATTCAAGTTTTCATTTAATCCAGATCACGTATCAAAGTCGGATGTGAAATCCTTTCAGAACAACTGAACATTAAATGGTCTCTTGCACTACCAGATTATTTTAGTAGTTTGCAGTCGGAAATAATGTCAATTAAGAATGCTGCTGTGCGAATTTGGTATCAGAGTATTTTGTATGCTGATATAAGCATTTGTATCGCAAATAAAGAGGTCACTAGATCCCTAGAGAATGCGTCCACCATAGCTAAGATTGTCCAAGAATACCGGGTATTTTGGGAGTATATGGTGAGACAATCGACAATCATCTCATTTGGAATAGAAATAAGGGACTTTGAAGATTACAGGCACCATGAATGAATTCTTACACGAAATTGGCGTTCCTCTACAGAGAGGCAAATGCAAGAGCAAGATGGGATAATGAACCCACTTGTAGCAACAACAGACTTGTCAAGTCAGACATGGGACAAAATTTGAATTGAATGTTTCAAGATTACATCTAAAAAAGTTCATAGCTGTGATAAATGGACACTAGAAAACGACAATTTCTGCGGAAGGTGCAAGCACCAGAGAGACGAACAGACAACAGGATATCTTTTCCGTCATTGTCAGGTGCTTGGGAATCAGAGAAAAAATTCTTAGACATACAGTATTTAATGACGGAACATATCTAGCCAAAGGCGGTTTGAGAAAAATTCACACCATCATAAGGCAGCCGGGATGGTTGAGGACTGCCAACCAGGAGCTATAATATGACGGAATACATAGGTAGTATCGGTGTTACGACTGAGCCTTAAAGGACTTAAACAAACTGTGCCCTTTGAGGTGGCTGCCAGTTTAAGCTAACCTAACACCACCGACAACTTTTTAATCGTAAAATGATATCGCATGAACTAATGCTTTATCCATTTGACTTATTTTTGGTTAATATTTGCGATTTAGAGTCCATATTATTATTATTTACGCACGAAATTACTTTTTTGTTTACTTGTCTTCCTTTGTATTTAAAAAAAAACTGAACGAGGACGAGGACAGGAAACAAATTTTGTCCGTTATTTCTGTCAACACTGTATGTTGAACTTTTACATGATATTGGCATAGTCACAGTGACTTCGTTAAGTAAAAAACTGTTACTAATGCTACCGCATTTGGTCGTAATCAAAATTTCCGTTGCTGTTCTTAATTTGAAGCAATATTTCCATTTCGTTCTCATCTATTGGAACCTTTATGGTAAGCCTGTCATTAGTCGTTTCATTTTGATTCACTTTCTTTGTAATTTCCCACATTTGTGTTGGTAGATTTTAGTTTTGGAAACTGTAGAGCATTATTTTCAAATCATTGCAACAGTTTTCCATTATAAATCCCAATGCGTAGAAAAGTAATTTCCAACGTACTTTTATTCAGCATTTAACTTCCAAAAAAGAAAAAAAATGTACATACTATAGTGTACAGTTAGTGGGATTGTTTACAAAACAGTACGTTTAAGGCTGCTTTAAAATGCAACTAGTGGTAGGGAATGAAACGAATGAAATTTTACTACCAAAGAACTTTAGCGAATGTTGGACTCTGCTGGAGTATTTCTAAAAAGTGCAATAAAAAGCTTGTGTCACCAACTATGTGTTCGTTTAATTATAATGCAATACGTCTATTACGCAGTGATTTAGGAAATGCTATTGAAAATCGCATAATAACCGCAAATAGTTACAAATGGAAATGGGCACGGAACAAGTACAAGCTACAACTACTAAAAGAATAAGTGAACGAAAGGAATATGAATCGCATGGACTATGAAAAGGCAGAGTGTTGCTGCAAATAATTGGACAAAACTATTCATTTTAAAATTAAAATTGTGCCTTAATTGACCTTTTTTTCTTTTATGAAAGCAACAAAAATATGTTATAGTCATTGTTAATAGTCCTAACAATCATTTAAAATGTTGAAAAAAATTAACAAAATTTGTAATCACCTTATTGTGGAATAAAATGTGATTGGTGACGTGGCTAAATAAATGAAAAATTGAAGTCAGCACGGAAAGGTACAAAGAAGTTGCCCGCTTAAGAAATACTCGAAGGAAGTAGCAAAAATGTAAAGTTTAGCGATTCATATAAATAGGATATTAACGTAGAGAAAGAGAATTAATACGATACGTTCAGATATGCACATTTATTGCATAAATCGCAATAAACACCATTATGGAGCTCAATATTTCATACAAAGTTCAATTAATTATTGCGCAATAAATACGCAAAATGTTATAATATTGAGTAAAACTAAAGTAAAAATGCCGCTCTGTCATAAATATGTTCAATGAGCATATTACAATTAACCGAACACTTTCCATTGACAACTCAAATATCGACAACGACAAACTAAAAAAAAACAAAAAATCAAAATAAAAAAATGTTGTTGAAACAACCAGCTGTTTTTTATCAGCTGTTAAATGAATATTGAGTAAGAAGCTGAACTTCGTATATTATTATGCCTGAACACTTAAAATATTGTACTCAATAAACCGAATATTGGCTCAATAAAAGTGCATATCTGAACATAGTATAAGCTGTCAAAATAAAAGAAATTGTATAAAACCCATTTGGACTAAATTTATTTAGGTAAAGGGATCAACCTGCAACTCAGTCGCTAAAGTTCGGCTAAAATATCAATCAACAGTTTTATTATCATTGTAAAAGGCCCGTGGTTCATACCTTAACCTAATTGAAGCGAAATCCAAACGGGAGGTAATTGATCTTAAAAGAGTTACAGAATCCAAAGGAACTTGCTTCAACCAAATTTTTATAGCGGGAGTGTTATTCAATGGCAAACTAGACTTTATAATTTTCTGTACTTTATTATGAATGTTTCTATTTTTTCTGTGACTTTTGATAATTTCTCATGTTAAAATAATTTTATTTGTTAGTAATATTCTAAAAGAGAAATAATACTATTGGCAGAAAACACAAATATTAGCCGACTTTTGGTTGTCGTGCAGACGTGAAATTGATACATTTTCCGATAAACAATCAAGATCCATTAAAAATTCTTAAAATTTGTAAACAGAAAGTTCATTTGATAAGATGACATATATAAAAAAATATAACATGACTGTTATACTATTTAAATAATAACTACAGTAATTTTTGTCCGATTTGATTAAACGAAATGCACTTCCAGAATGTCAGCACTTATTTCATATTTAAATAAATTTTGCAATTAAGAATGGCTAAACTTGAAAAAATAAGAAAAAATCATATTTACCAAGTTTACCCTTACATGTTACATAACATGTAACATGTTTTGACTGTCGCACCCTGTTATTAATATACTCTCGGGGTGTAATTTTGGATATTTTTTAAATGCTATAGCAATTACATTACCTGGAATTAGCGTAGTTTTTCGAGGTCTTATTCCCTAATGATAAAGCATAAAATTTTAAAAAAATTTTGATACTGCTGATTTTTTAATTCCATATTTATCACATATTGGTTTTGACTCAAATCCATCATTAATATCGTTTATTATGCTAATTTTTATTCTATTTTTTATATCTTCACTAATCTTCACTTGAGACATTTTTTGAAACTGAGTGTGCAAAAAAAATTGAAATAAATATTAAAGGAAGTAAAAAGTAATAAATAACGATAATCACGATGAATTTTTATTAATTTTATTAATTTTTATTTATTTTTTTGGAATATTTTTCTTAATTCTTTTTCGTGCAACACAAAACAAGTGAATAGTTATATTTTTTTAAGTTCTCAATTATAAAATTTTTTCATATTTTTAAAATACATAAATGTTAATCACTGCGTATTAATAAACTGCACAAATACTTTGCCATTTTCTTAAGAAGACTTTTAAATTTTCTTCCGATTAGAACACGTAAATTTTGTCAAGTATGCACGACACTAACGCTTTGCAAATTGGAAAATCCAAGTTTTTGTATTGCAACTCTTTATTATTATTATTCATCAATTTTTATTAAACATGGTAAGTGAACATTACTGTTGCTGACACAACGTTGGTGTTTTTATTTAAGTTACTCAAAGCTGGATTCAAAATTGTGCTCTTATTGAGATATGTCTATTACTATCTTTTCTTTTTAACTTTCCTTACATCCCTTACTCTTTTAATTGAAATATTAATAAATTTTATATACAATATATACATATCAGAGATCAGCAATGAATCGTTTTTCGCTACTCATAAGCGCTCTTGAAATTTTGAATATAAGTGAGTCAACAATATTGAAATTTAACTACTCTGATTTATTCGTACTCATTACAACGTTGATTTACAAATATGAGTACAACGTTGCCATCTTACTCATACCATTCGAAATATGTATGATTCATAAGCCTACTCGTTCAGATTCTAGTGACTCGAATCCTTCATCAAAATTTACAGCCTTAGTTATTTTTGCATTTACAAAAAAGGAATAAGCAAAGACAGCAAGCACACAACCTCCTAGTGATTATTGTAGTGTTCGTAGGCGAATAGTACTTATGTTGTGATTCTTGTAAATGTTGAGTCATGGAGAGTCGAAATTAACTTCAAACTATGAATATGAGTAGTATGAGTATGATATTAAAATAAGTATGAATACGTATAAGCATCAGAAATTATGAGTATGATTCGATTCTACTCATCTTTTTGAATACTCATTGCTGATCTCCGATATATATCATACACATAGCCTGAGCTAACAAGTAATATAAATAATTAAAAAATATTGTGGCTTGATTTGTTTCAGCCTATTTCAATAGAATCCATTCTTAAATAACACGAGAGCTTCCATCTTAATATGATTTTATAGTCGATATTCGTGTTTAGCAGCTAATAATTGTATATCCTCTGTGATCTTCATGAACCCAAGATCACTGTGCAGATCATTAATTCTGATACAATTCATCGCATTTACGATGTTCTTTAGTATTTTGTTTTGAACACATTGGATTATTTCAATTCGGTTTCTAGCTGCACATTCCCTGAGTCCACACCAGTTCCAGTATTTGGTTGTAAACTAGAATTTTTTTTCAATTGACTCTAGGCTTGCCAGATTTGAAATCGTTAAAAAACGTACATAGAAGTTAAAAAAGCAGTACAATTGAGTAAGAAGAAGTACAATTGTTTATTATCAAAATTTATTTAATTCAATAAAAAAAACTAACAAAAAATAGTTCACAACAGTAACAATGAAGAACATAAAAAAGAGATCATAACTATACTCGTCTTTTACAGGGTATCCCGCACTGCCAAGACGAGTATACTCGTCCTACTTTAAATATATTATTACATGCAGGCTTTTGAATTAGCAATTTTTTTCCCACAAACATAATACAAATATGTAAAAAACTTGAAAAATACTACAAATAATATTTTTTACAAAAATAATACTTTATTTCTAATAGAGAATGATTTTTCACACAAACTATCATCGTGTATTTATAACAAAATTTTATAGCAGCTAAATCACTTATGATACCTTATCTTCATGATAGGATTTGTAACAAAGTCCAATACTACAAATATAATACAATAACACTCAAAATATAAATGGCAATGGAAACGCCTTCATATACATAATTTAGGCTTTGCAGCGAATGGGTTAACATAAAAAATGAACTTAAAATTTAATTTAATTTAAATCAGTTTTTGTGATTTTAAATCTATAGAATTTATATATATTTCAGATTAGACTAAAATCAATGTATATTATGATAGTATTGTTGGATTTTTAATTTATGTGCATAAAAACTCAAAAACAAATTTTCATTGTTTAATACTTCAAAATTAATTTACTTGAGGTATAATTTTAATGGTATACTTTGATATAAGTACATAAGTACGTACATATATATATTTTTAATTTTTGAAAATTATTAACTATAAATATTTATCACTCTTTTGTATTTGATTTACAATTTCATTTCTACCTTTTTCAGTTTTTAAAAAATTAAAAAACTCAGTACAACTGTATTCAAAGTTTGTTTTTATTATTAATTCGCTTTCCAAATTTTCTATTAAAAGTTTATCTCGTTCCTTCCTCCAAAAATTAAACATTAACCCTTTCATGCCCGAATTTTTTGGGCCAGAGCTAAAAGTTTTTTAAGGACATGTGTTTGTTAGTCATGGCCTAAATATGAAGTCCTACGTATTCTGGTTTTACACGTTTTTAACCAAGCTTGTTTGCAAAAAAAATCTTTTAAAAAAATTAAAAATAACGGAATTTATGAACAAAAATGTACAATGTTGCCTATAGGCAACATCGGGCATGAAAGGGTTAAACTGCATTAGAATTAGGAATTGAAAAGACGAAGCAACAAATGTTTTCAAAATTAGGATATGATCCACTATTTAAGAATTCTTTCCATTTTTCTTCTGCAGATTTTTTTTTTCGAAGTTTTCAGCAAATGTTTTTAATGATATAAATTCGTCAAAAAGTTGATCAAAATCAATATTTTTGATTGGAAATAATGTAATTATTTCTACAAATTCATGAAAAGAAATGTTTGAGTTAAGATGAAAAATTTAATGTTTTTCAAACTTATTATTTTCTAAATTGAAACAACCTTATATAAATACTTATATTCGATAAAAACTTTGCTGCGCGTTTTTTAAAAAGGCAAATCTCTTGCTGATTATTGCAACTGCTACATATACGTTTGGCTAAAAACCCATAGAATTTTTCATCATGCTGTTGTTCCAATTTGTCGTTTAACTGTTTTATTATTTGAAACAGATCAGTTATTACAAGGCTATTATTTTCTGCTAACTTTTTACTAGCATATATTATTGTATTTCCTATATTATGCACAAAACCGAGGTATGCTTCATTTTCGAAAAATTGGCGTAAAACAGGGGAATAACAATCCTGCGACAAAAAATACCCCTTAATTTATGTTTTTTTTTTTTTTTTTATATGGACATGTTTACCTCTATAAAATTATGGTGAAAGTACAAAAAAGGTAGAAAAAAGTAAAAAAAGAAGTACAGATACTAAAAAGAAGTACATTTGCGTACTTCTTTTGGGGTTATGCATTTAAAAGTACAAAAACTAAAAAAGTACGCGTACTGCTGAAAACAGTACGTCTGGCAAGCCTAAATTGACACTGACATTTTCTCCCAATGATTCATTTAAGTTTGTTGAATTTAAAGTTGATGTTGCCTTCGTCTTGATATGTTTATTCCATAAAACTTAAGAATCTTGTCTCATTCCAAGATATTTAGCCGGGTTTGCAAATAGGATTACAAAATTAAAAATTTGTATAGGTCTTTGATTTATAGTTATGTAGGTAAAGTCAAAGTGTTGTTACGAAAATGGAAACGGTGTAATATTGTTTAACATTAAAATACAACGAACTTGTTACAAGTAAACCAACAACAAGCAATGTCAACAAAATACACCAACAACAATGAAGTCGCGATAGAGATCTCTAGAAGACGAACGTACGAACATTCGACTTCAAGAACCTTCATCAGACTGTATAGCACATCAAACGGTAAGACAAAGCAGTCGACGAGTAATAAGAATTCAGACAGTCTTATCTCATCAGCGAACAATCGTGGTTTGAAGATCGCAGTTGAAAAGATCTGCGTTGTAAGCAAAGAAGAATAGCTAACAAGCAATTTTTGTTGTATTCGTAACGCTGTAAACGGTGGTACCCAAAATTAGTGCAAACAAAAAAGAATTTAATTGAAACTAAATACATATTTGTTTTTATTTTGTTTCCAATCAACGAACTCACATTTTAAAAGTTTTTAAAATGTAAAAACTTAACAATGTATTGATTTAGATTCATTTAATTTTATTCTCCGGTTTTATTCCATTCTAATAATTTATCCAGATTGCAGTTTTTTGCAGGTTTTCAACCACCAATGACACGTATCATCAGCAAATGTTGCTATTTTCTGCCATTATGCCGCTGTATATAATAGGTACAATGGAGGACCGAGTTTACTGCCTGTGGTACCCCCGCACCAGTTGTCCTTTTATTGGAGAATACATTACCATATTTAACATTGAAATATCGAGCCTTCAGATATGATTTTAACAAGTCAGTGTATTTCACAGGCAACTGTGTTGTTAGCTTGTAATACAAACCTTTCTGCCATACCCTGCCAATGACTTGCGTAATATTTTTGAGTAATTCGATGTACTTGGTCAATCCTAGAATGATTTTCTCTGAAACCAAATTGATGCAAAGATATTAGGCGCCTAAGAAAAGTTTATTCTTTTAATTTTTTAACGAAATGTTTTTTAAATAACTTTCCTACCACTGGTAGCAAAGAAATAGGTCGATAAGATGAGACAAAGTTAGGATTTTTACCAGGTTTAAGATACTGTTACGAAAATGGAAACATAGTTTAAAATTAACATGATTAACAAAAGCTACACTAACAAATACAACGAAGTTGTTATAAGTAAACTAATAACATCGGTATGAAAGAAACGGCGATAGACAAGTAAACGAGAATGCAACAACAAGCAATGTAAACAAAATACACAAACAACAATGAAGTCACAATAGAATTATCGAGAAGGCGGAAGCACGAACATTCTACTTCAAAAACCTTCATCAGACTGTTTACGCAAGCATATAAAAAGGCAAGACAAACCAGGCAACGAGTAGTAAGAATTCAGTAAGTCTTGTGTGAAGACGCGTTACATGTGAAGAAAACAGTCGTAGTTTGAAAATCATCGTTATAAAGATCTGCCCAAGGCGAATTCAGAGAAGGTGGGAGCGAAAGACCAGCTGATAGCAGTAACAATGTTAAAAAATTTTTGTTTTCTGTGTATTTTGTTTTGATAGTGAATTTCGTGTTTTCTTATTGTGTCAGAAGTTTGTATATTTTTCTTCTTTTTCTTTTAACATTTTTCTTCCCATCGTCATTCTTTAATCAACATTTTTCTTCCCATGGTCATTCTTTAATCATTTTTATAAAATTTTTTAACATTTTTCTTCCCATCGTCATTCTTTAGTCAGCTGTATTTGATAAGATGACCACTTCTCAACAACAAAACATTACTGTTGTTTTTGTATTGTTGTACTTATTGTAATATTAGTCTCACCTCCTATGAATTCGCCTTGGATCTGCCGAGTGTGTAAAGAAGAATAACGAATAAAACAAATTATTGTTGGATTCATCATGTTGTAAATAGTGGCACACAAAATTGTACGAACAATAAAGAGTTTAATTGAAACTAAACACAAATTTATTTATATTTTGTTTGCAGTCAACGAACTCATATTCTAAACGTTTTTAAAAATGTAAAAACGTAAGAGTACTTTGCAAGAGAATATAAATTATTTGAAACAAGCATTAATAATGGCGTTAATATTAATGACAGCTTTCCTAAAGTGCATTAAATAAAATTAAATTTCAATATTTTATACCAATTTGCAAAGCTCCAAATATTAATTTCTCAGTTTAGCGATTGACGACCTTCAACGTATGTTTAGACCAGTGATGCTCAAAATCAAAATTTCCTATCAAATGTGATAGGCAAAGAAAATTCTGCTGACGCTGCGTTGATACACGTACACTATAAGCTTACTTGTGTGGTTTCTTAAAATGATCGTGTGTTTGTTGCTTTGTTTGTTGTTTTGTGTTGAACTCAGAGAACAAAATCAATTCAGTTGATGTTTAGCACTTGATGAAGCAGGACCTTGCTACGCAACTTTATTGAATGATTTTTTGTTTTTTGCAAATACACGCAGCAAAATGTTTGATGAAAATTGGGAATACGTTTTTTTTTTTATAGAGAATATGGATGGTAATGCACAATGTATTGTGTGTTATTGCTCTTTATGTCGTAATTCTTTTTTTTATAAAAAGACATTACGAGGCTAGCGATGGATTTTTCGACAACATTAAAGGGAGTCCTATCATTCCAATTATTGCAATTAAAAGAAGAAATTTTTTTTTAAATTCATGGTTGACGAAACGGGCGTACCAAATTACAATAATTTACAATCAATACATACATACATACATCAATATATTCATCAATACATACATCAATATATTCATCAATACATACGTACTCACATACATCGATATATTCATCAATACATACGTACATACATACATACATACATACATAAGTTCATTATGTAATAACATACATGCAACACAATAAACAAATTGTTTTATTTTTTTTATTTTCCCAGTGTACGATTCTCAATAATTAAGTTCAATTTTGTTCTCCGCTGCTTTACTAACACAACCAAAACTATGATAGTATGTGTTTGAGTACCACAGGCTTAGACTCATATGTCCCAAGAGATTCTTGCTAAGCTACTAACGTTATTTTTTCATTCTTCCTTTTTAATTGTGTTTGAAATAGATGTCAATACTTATTAAAATATATTCAGATTCTCAAAAACTTTTAAGTATCAATTTTGTGCGTGAAAGGGTTAATCTGTAAAAAAAGATTCAAATTTTTTTGTTCCCTTAATTTGTGAACAATTGCATTTTATTATATTGTAGTAAAATGTTTTGCTGGGCTACTTTTCAACTTTTTTCCCCTTTTGAATATTCGTATGTCACATCACAAAGGCTCATCAATAAATTGCTAGTTACATACAGAGCACACCATAACGGATATATGTATGTGTGTATATCGTAAAGTGCGACAAATGTGGTTTTCTGTCTTAATCTCTTCTACCCTATTTCTTTTTTTGTAAGCCACAGATACTGTCATTTGTTAGCTACTATGATATGAATTTTGCTATTTCTGTTTTATTTTTCCATGGTTGTTTTGTACGTTCTTCCCTATCAATACGTGTATTGCTTTTGGCTTAACATGTATGCTGTAGCGATTTATCTCTGAGAATGAATTGAAAATAATATTAAATTTTATTTTCCTTCTTTAAAGAAATAGAAACACTTGTAACATTCGATACGAGAAAGCATAAACAATGAAATATAAAAAAAAACATTTCCTCATGATTTGCCACAAATAATGACATCGAAGTTTTGTTTATACAAACTCTTGAGTATTCGTTTGCCATATTTTTTGTGCCATTCAAAAGAAAAATTATATTTGTTTATAACTGTCACATTGGTTTTAAGTTAAAATACATGTTGAACATATTTGAAAAAAGAATTTAAAAAAAGGATTCATTTCGATAGAAACAAAAACAATATAATTCACTACAATTTAAAACAATTTAAAAAAATTCTATATTGTAGAGTTAACCGTAGAGTTAATTCTCTGGTTCGGAAAAACAAAACAATTTTCCCTATTATTTCGAATAATCTTTACAAATGCGACCTACAAAAATCGATAAATAGCGATGATCCCATAATTTTCTATCAAGGGGAGAATTTATCAAACACCGGAAGAAATACACATCAAAAAAGCAATTTTTTTTAACTTTTTTCAGTATTTTTGTTGTTTTAGTTTAAAATTGATGCAGTTGATGAAGTTACCATTACCAAACTAAGCAGTAAAAAAAGTTCTGCTTGCCGTTCTTATTTAGGGATGGCAAGTAGCTTTTAGATTCTCTGACCATACCTAAATAACAGTGGCAAATTTGCGTCAATACGAGATTAACATATTTGAAACATAAAAAAAAACATAAAAGCAACTTTTGATAAATACTGTGTCAGTTATTTAATTGATTTTTTTAGCTTTTTTACATTTAATCATAAAACATTTTGGGAATTGTAGTAAATCCACATAAATAAGTACAAAAAACAGAACAAAAATGTGAACCTTCGCGCTTAAAAAATTAAACTTTTTGAACCCGTGCATAAATTAGAGTAATTAAGAGATTAACTCATGATTACTCCTAATGAATTCAAATTATTTATTAAAACAATTTTCATTAGGTTAATGGTAGAATTAAAAATTCAGAAATTTTTTTTCTGTTTGCTCAATCATTTGTTAAGTATTTACATGGAATAAAAATTAGGGGATATAAAAAGCGATTTACAAATTTAATTATTAATGAAGTTTTAATTTTATAATTCAACTACTTGATATTATTATTGTAAGTACAAAAGAATTTAATTTTTTAAGTTTTTTTGGATATATAAAGTCAGACTAAAGTGCAGGTAATTTTTTGATCCAAAGCTCTTATGGAAGAATAATAATAGCTGCGAAAGGACGGTAGGCAAGATATAAGCTCTCAGACCAATCATTACTTACTGTCTCTATCAGACAATGGTGGAACCAATCACACTCTATAGTATACGTGCTGTTGGATGGTATGCAAACACTAATTCCACTGCCGATAGACAGAGTTCGCAGGCAGTCAGCTGTTATGATCACCAGTACACTCTGTTTTACTTCAACCAATGTATTATTTGCTATATCAATTGGCTCCCCTCTGATCTTATATTAATGTAGAGGGCTGAGTTAGTGACAGTAAGACTCACTACAGTCAAATCCTGGCTCAATCTAATCTATATACATGCTGCTACTAATGATTACTTACTACTTTCTGAATAGAACATTCTATTTTAGAATTTCAAATAATAATACTTAATGGCTCAAACATAAAAGGCAAGGTGGGCTGAGGTATATTTATTAAGGCTTCTGTTATTAAACTTTTTATAGTCAGGCTGACCACTGTGTTCTTCCGAGCAATGTCCATGACAATTTTGTCCCTAACTAACGTAGTTTCATAGTCAGTCCTTGTTCATGAATAGTGTTGATTTTCTGGGAATTATGGGATCATATGCATACTGAAAGAGTTGGCTTCTGTAGGGACTATGGTTCTGACAAGGGGGATGAGGCAGTCTTTCACCTCATGCATCTTGTCTAATTTTCTAACATCTCTATATTAGTACTCTAATATAAGGATTGTTGCAATAGCAAAATTTATTTTTTACTCGGGTTGGTTTCCTCTAGGCAATGTTTAAACCTCGGGTAGAATTGATTGTAGTCACAACAAAATCCGTAATGGGCCTAAATGCTGACCTAAGTAGTGTAAAGGGAGATCGTATTGCGGACTCCGCAAGCGCACCTAACCAAACCTAAAATTTTCCCCAAATATGGCCCAATTTTGAAATCGTGTTCGTTGTCCTGATTCACTGAAATTGCTCAATCCCACAAAAAAGCAGTCCAACGATTGTAAAATTCATACACCTACCTTTTGAGGGTGTAACTAAAAATGTAATGGACTTAATACTAGTGTTGGCCACTGAACTTTTCAGCCTAATATTATATTTAATTTCTTTAAAAATTAAAAGTTTAGTTTTTAAATTATTTTATCAAGTATATGATAAAAGTTGCAAATATGAATGCGTATTTATTTTATACTTCCGCTATCTTTAACCTCTCCCCATAATATGTGCATAACGGATAGGAGAAAGGAGCACTTGTACCCATTCGTAATTCCATGATAACCTGCACAAAATCAACAAATAGAATTGAACATCTTAGGCTAGAGAAATGGCGGCATTATGGGCTCTACTATATCGACATCTTCATAAATGTGAATGCAAAAAAATTGATTACATTTTTTTGAGAGTGCATAAGGTAAAGTGTCGGCTTACTAACAAGAGAGAGTTCAATCTTCAGGTATGATATCTCGGAAAAATGAAATGTGAACTTGTTTAACACGTTCATCGCCACGATAATATTAGAAAAATTTTCACATGGGCCACGGTAACTTTATTAGATAATTTAGTTAAAAATGTATCAAGGAAATTTAATGTATCACAGAAAAATTTTTTTTGCCAAAATTCCCGGAAAAACACTATTTTTTTGTCACACATATGTGACTGACCTGGCCCTATATTAAAACTTTTTTTACTTATATATTTATTTAAAATGCGTATTTTACAAAAATAAATTTGTAAAATATAATTCCAAAATAGTGTGAACTACAAATCAGACATATATGTATGTGTGACATGGCTCATGTAGAACTTCTTATCGTCAGACACATATGACTTATATGGCTCCTGTAGAACTTCTTAGCGTCAGACATATATGACTGACATGGCGATGAACGTGTTAATTTTTCTGACGATTCTATTCAACAGGGGATAACGTTGAAAATGTTGGAAGGTAAAATTTAACAATATTCTTTACTCTTCAGCAACTAAAATTTAAAAAAGAAATATTGTTTGACGGCGTTGAGTCTTCTACTTAAAGCTTGTTCACATTCTATACAACTGCGACTTTAATTTATTTACTAAATTCTTGGTGAGGTGTAATTTCTAATGATGGGTGCAGGTTTAATATACACACTGCAACCAAAAATCAAATAAACACTGCAACCATTAAAACATCAAAATACTTTAAAATTTGTGAAACCTCAAATCCGACTTGAGAAACCTCAAATCCAACCCGAAATAAAACCAGAAACACTACTACACACCTATGTATACCTACCATAAGGCGTAATTGTTTTGATTTTTTATATGATACTAAACCATATCGCACACTTAGTTCAACACAAAATATGTCAGCCATTGTTAACAACAGTTAACAACAACAAAATACACTTACATTTTTATTCTTTATGGATAAGCGAGAGTATTGTGCATAGTTCATTGAAAAATGCAAATTTTAAGTGGAGTAACTTTTGTACGATGCGATATATAGCATTGACCTTATACTCAATAACTAAGGGCCATTATTACAACTTTCCGTAAAAGCTGGGTTTAGTTAAAAGTAACTTTAGCTAAAGTGAACTTTAAAGTAACCTTTATTTTTTTTTTCAAAAAACAATTGGTTTTGTGCTCTTTATGTAAAGATGATGAATCTATTCGAAAAGTATTGACAACAATACTAAAAACAAAGTTGATTTGTCTTTTTTCATCATTTATCTTGGGAGCATATGGCTTCCACAAAACATATCCATCTTACACGGCTTGCATTTATTTTTTCATCTCTTCCCATGTAAATTTGTACTGTCCTGGTTCCCGGAGTATCGTACATTCCCAAATGTTTTTGGCCAATTAAGGATTTTTGAGCTCCTCCTTAATAAAGTTCCAGACATCCATGTTGCTTATGCCATTAGGTCATAATATTCTGCAAATTATTCTCAGGCGCTTGTTGATCAATATGTGTGGTTTTTGGTTAATCGGGGTTAATCACCAGTCTAATTTCCATACATAAGGCTGATTTTACACGTTGCTTTGAATGAATCTTCTAACCTTGGTCCGTCTGCATACTTGTTTTTTGATACTGACTGATGTTTTCCGAATGCTATACAATTATATTCTGCGGTATTCATTTGCCTCTCAATGCTTTACATATAACATTTCATCAAAAGATGTCGATGCCTTCCTAGATTTTATTTGGACAGAATTCTCATCGGGCGTCTCGTAAATTTTCCTTTATTGTACTCTGAAACATTTCTTGTGTTATACCTGTTAATATCTTGTATATGGGTTTAAGCAGAGAAGTTCATCTTCAGTGAAATTGCCGTAATCTAGTAGGTTGTGTGATAAAAAAATCCCGTCACTCATGTATAAAATTGAAACACACAACATACACTGCGGTTCATCAGGATAGAACCAACACATTTAAAGTTGTTATTGCCAATGCAACGTACAACTGAGAGTGCTCATCAAAAGTAAATTTATCTGATCAGATCATTTGTTTGATCTCTATTGAGCTGTCTGTGACCCTCGAATACATGTAAGTCTCTTACAAAACGGTTGGGATATTCTGTAATTCTAGAGGCGTAGTTGCTATTTTTATCTCCTCTCGAACTAGGAGCACTTTCAGATCTTTATGGATGTTACTGTTTCTCATATAACACCTGTTATTATTCTAAGAAATCTAGATTGCCGCCTTTGAAGCTTCTCTACATTGACTGTACCCCTTAAAGCCAAATAGGTTTCAATACTGACTTAGACAAAAGCAGCTTTAGTTCTAAGTCAGGGGCTGACCTTGGTCCAATAAGCCAGTAAAGCTGTTCCGTTCTGCGTTTGATCTTGGGAATTTTGTCAGCTATATGGTGAGCCCAGGTAAGGCGACGGTCGAGATAGATACCCAGATATCTTACATCTGTTCTGGTATTGTCACGCCATTAATTGATGGGCGGACAATTTCTCCTTCTGAGTGTAAACGTAATTTGCACGCACTTAGAAACGTTGACTTTTATCTTCCTTTTCAGTAGCCAATTTTCAATGCAACTGTAAAATCTCCATGAATACTTAAAAACGACGTATCATCCGCAAAAGTAGACGTGTGAGTCACTACATTTGTAGGTATATATTAGACGTGTGCACAAGACATTTTGCTAGCTTACCCTTCACTAAATGCAATACTGAATTATTCTCTTTTTTATTGGTCTTGATTATACGAGTACACTGAAATGTGTATTTCTCTTTTATTCAAAATATACAACAGCACTCATTTATCTATGAAGTAATGGATATATGCTTTGTGTTGTAAGAGCATGTTTCACTACTGAAACTAAATTTTCAGTATTGTCAAATGAATTTCCGTAATGTCAACGTTGAAAAATATACGTACATAAGTGTTTCTATACACTCTTTGCTTCTGCCATGAACTCTTCCAGTTGATTGTGACAAGTTACAGAAGAAAAAGCATAGATTACATAGCTGTATAGAAAGTAGGATTACTTTCTACTTTTCTATGCGACTAATGCAGTGTTGGAAAACGTCAGCAGTTTTTTAAACTTGGCATGCCAAATTATATACTATTGTGAATGATTTCTACAAATATGTTTAAATAGTGCATTACTATTTCCGCATTTTTCTTTATTTGTATTATAAAAATATTAATAAAAACATATTTCATAATAAAGTTTATTGCTAATTTAAGAGGAAAATACATTAAAATACATTTTTTAACAAATTTCTTTCATTAACAAAATATGTATATGATGATTGTTTATACATATGTATGTATATATGATTGTTTTTATGTACTGAGTGTCATCTATTTTGAATTTATTAATTTGTAAACAAGAAAAATGGAGGATAAATTAACTGAAAAAACTCGTATTGTGTTATTTTGAGGATTTTCGTAGGCCTTAACAGCACAATACAATGTAATTTTTGTGTAAAGCTATTAATAAATAATAAAAACAACTAATAACAATTTTTAATTTTTCCTTCCAAAAAATTAAAAAATGTTGGCAACTTTCAGCAGGAAAAATTTTTTATGAGCAGTACGTCTTATTTTGATCTTATTATATTTAGCTTCTTAATTACCTCTAGCTCAAGAAACTATACTCATTGTAACCGAAATTCACCCACATTTCGATTAATATTTAAATATTTAAGAATCTTTAAACTTTTCATTGCAGAAATTAAAAAATATTCAAAATTTTCCCCTTTTTAACACAAAATAAATGTTTGTTTACATTTAATTTTTTTACTTTATCTGCCAGTTTTCACTCTGTATATCTGTTGCTTCTAACACATTTGCCTCGCAAAACTTATAACATTTTTTTCTCCCTCTAAATTGGCCTGTCCTTTTATGTTATGAACGTTTTTCAAATGTAAACTCATAAATTTAAATAAACTCATAAATTTGTAATTAATGTCATAAATTGTTTTAAAATTACAATTTGATTTTCTATTTTTTCCAAAAATGTTCTTGTTCGCTTGTTTGTTGTTTACCACAACAGCTGATCAAAACAAAAAACCAGTCGCATAAACGCATTGTGTGTAACTTGCAATAAAATCGGCATAGAAAGCAAGATTCGCAAGTACAGTATATATTCGCTCATGAGAAAAATACAATACCGTACAATTTTAAATGTCTTGTGCACACGTTGAGTACATATATCTGCAGTGAACAATAAGTATAGGAACGGGCCTAGAATACTTCCTACGGGAAGAGGTGACATCTTTTGATTATATTTGTAAATATCTATTCCATAAGTAACTTTTTAGCAATTTATGCACATTCGTTGGTAAAAACTGCGTGATCTTAAATAGAAGTCCTTCGTGACAGACCTTATCGAAGGCTTGAGATATATTAATAAATAGCGCAGAGCAATACTGCTTATTAAATTGGTAATTCTGTGCACTTGCTGAATCGTGCTATGTTTTCGCCGAAAGCTAAACTGATGGACGGGAACTATAACGTTGGCATCCATATGCGGTATTAAACTATTAATCAGCATTTTTCGAACATCTTAGAAAATATTGGCAGTAAACCTATTGGACTATATGATGATACTTGCGTGATGTCCTTGCTTGGTTTGGGTATCATCACTAAACCAGATCAAAATAGCCTATTCGCAACACAGAGTTAAAGATGGACAAAATAAAATGATATGATAAAATGAAAGATAAATTAAACATTGTCGGCCTACGAACCACATCGTCGATTGCAACTGGCGCAATACTAGAAAAAAATTGTTTGGTGTAAAAACATTCTCTAAGCGCTTTTTGCCCAATCACCGTCCTGTAATCGTAAAGGGGATTCATGCAAATTATGTCGCCGCATTAACCACTCGAGATCATAATCCTGACTGAAGGATTCTAATGACCAATTATACAGGTGTAATTTTTAAGACGTGTGGTTTTCTGATAACGATGAAGCTTTTCTGCCTCCCAGACTAATGTGATGTCAATTCGTAGATTATTTATTGTATCAATTTTCGCCTACTAATTTATTTTATCTCAAATGGCTTCTTTTAATTCATTTACTGAGTAAGGGTTGCATGATGTCCGCATACTGTTGAACGAAAACAAGTAAAACTTACCATTGCTAGTGCAAATGCTATCTAAATTGTTATATAAAATATGTGTATGTACGTATAGTTTCCATTACAATACTGTTTGTTTACACGAAGCAGAATAATTTAAATTTTAGTTTATTTTAGCATTTTATTTATTTTTACTAGCATTTTTATAAGTTTATTTGACATACTAAAGAAATATGCCGTTCATAACACTTTTATTTACATATCAATTTTAGTAATAGTAATTCATCTTCCTGTCATAATCCTTGTACTCAATACATACATTCACATTTACTGGTAGTTCGTATTATTTGTTCTAGTTTTTTATGTCAAAGTAAATTATTTTTCGATTTAACTGAAGTCTGTTTATTCATAATAAAAATGAAATATTTATTGAGAATTTTTAAAATTCTAGTAATAGCCATACAGAATAGTTTTTTTCTTAAATTTTACATTCAACTCTTAATGCTTCAATAAACTTAAAAAAACAATATTTTTAATTTGAAGTCTTTGTTCTTTTGCTATAAATTTTTTCAAATTATTGTAATAACCATTCAGTATGAATTTATTTTCAATAAACGAGACAGTGCGCGTCAAAATGATGAGGTCACTAAAACTTTTAAGTAATTGTTCTTCTTAAATTTGATTTGTGGTCAGTGTGCGTTCGGAATCGATTCAAAATGATAAGATCAATACAAAAATCTCAACATTACCAGGTCTCTCTGGGCCAGGCGGTATTCCAGCAATAGTTCTAAAGCAGTGTTCTTAGACGCTCGCTTGTCCATTAATTAGTACTTTCAGTACCGGTATTTTTCTATTTTGCTGGAAGGTTGCTAATGTAAATAATCTTAAGAACTACTGCCCAATAGCAATATATTCATACACATGCATGTATATATAATTGGTCGTTACAACACTATAGTCAGGATTACGACCTAGTTTCTCTTTTGTAATATTTTGTTTAGTTGGAGAGCCCTAACCTGGGGTTTGAACCGCGGCCTTACGTCTAATAAGCCAACACATTACCTACTAGACCACGGCGACTTCAATATCTTCCTCACTCCAAAGTTATGGCAGGCATGATAAACTACCATCCTGAGAAGTATCTAATTAACAGCAGGCAGTACGGTTTCCGGAGGGCCCGTTTTACTGGCGATATGTTCTCCATATTCTCGGAAAGATGATTTTAGTCTATCCGCCAATTTAGTGATAGCAAGGTTGTGGCTCTAATTATTTTCAAAGCATTTGACAGGGTATAGCACTCTACACTTCTAACAAAACTTGTTGCTTTTGGTGTAGGTAGGCAGTTCTATCGATTAATATCGAGCTTTCTAAGGGATCGGGTTGTTATAGATGGGATCCCATCAGACAAGTTAAGTTTAAACTCTACTTCTTATTTTCATTAACAATCTTCTTTCTTATCTGCTTTTCATCTAATCACATCTACTCTTTTACAGAGCAATTTGCCATTCATATTCTTTTAATGGTAGTTTGAGACGAAAAGGCTTAATATGAATGGCACTCTCTCATCCGACCTGCAGTCAGGGTTGATTTGAGCTTACCGAAAACGTAATATTGTTTATTAACACACAAGCCCAGCAATAATACTGGCTCATCTGAAGTTATGGATGGTGTAAATATCAAAGAGTCAGATGTTCTTGATGTTCTGAACATGAATAATGGATGTGTGGTAGAACGAGGCCATTTTTCAACTGTCGAAAGAAACACTCAAGTGTCTCGTTTTCTTAGGACGATGCAAGAAATACTTCACTTCATCTGATTTCCTTACCACTTATATCTGACCGATAATGAAATATTACTGTCATGTATGGGCCTATCGTTCGGACTCGAAGTTAAATTTTAGGTCCTGCCACTCACATATAAAATTAAAACACAACATGAGTGGTGTCAGAAGCTAGGCCGCAATCCTGACTGAAGGGTTGTAATGGCCGATTATGCATATACATATATGTTTGGGCCTGTGCCTCGGAAAAAATATTTGTCCGGAAAACATTTTTTATATGTAGTTTGACAGCTCTCTTATTCGCTAAGAAAATATTTAACAGCTCATAATTTAACACCAGAATCAAATTATTTATTGTGATGTACTACCAGGAACCTTAAATAACCTATCAAGCCACATTTTTTTTTAATTTCGAACTGGTTGTAGGACGGAAAGAGATATTGAAAAGAATTCACGATCAAGTTGACTCACCTTGTTGCTATACCTGCACTACCCATAGGTATTGAGCTTCGAGAAATAAAAAGAGCTATTGCCAGACTTAACCCGAAGAAAGCTTCTAGTATAGATAATAGCAATTATAATAATTTTGCATGCAATTTTGAGACTTAAATGTTACGTGTTAAGATGATACCTAAGCCTGACAACGATTACAGCAAAGCGAACTTCCTGCAGAATTAATGAATATTCTAGGAAACCAGGAACTGCATTTAAATTATGTGTTGCCATATTTCAGTGAATACTAAGAAAAAATATTTATTAGTAGTGATTCGTCGGGCTTTTCTTATTTAATTATAATCAACAAAGTTAAGTTTTGACTCGTCGAAAATAGAACCATATTCCATTACGATGTAGTCTAGTTCTTTCGAGCTCACGAGCGGATAAAGGCGAGCATTACAAATTTGCGGACATATAAAAAGCTTCTTTGCTGCCATACAGCTTCAAAGCCCAGTTTGAAACGGTTTCTATGAATAGTTTGTAAACTTCTTGTAAAGTTCAGACAATCTAGCACTCTTGAAACTAGGTTTTTTCAATCTACTGCTCATGAATTTACTACACCTTGATTTTTTTTATTCCTTTCCTTATTAATGTATATTTTGTTCGATCCCCTCGATGGATTGGGGGAAATATAAGCAAACCAGATTATCTATTGTTTTGGAATTTTATAAGATTCAATTCAAGACAATGCTTCAAAGCACTCGGCCGCTGTAGACAAAGAATAGCTACTTTGTAATACAAAAAAAGTTTTGTGTTAGTTTTCCCAGACCCCAGATTAAACCTAACAGAAAATTTGTGGGCTTATATGAAAACTTAATCACCTGAATACGACGGAAATGGACTAGATGGAAACGGTGTGCATCGTTTAACATTAAAATGAGCAAATGCTCCACAAACAAATACAACGAACTTGTTACAAGTCATCCAGAAACATTAGTATGGAAGAAAATGAGATAGACAAGTAAGCGAGAACGCAACAGCAAGCAATGTGAACAAAATACACAAACAACAACGAAGTCGCAATAGAAGTTTCGAGTAGGCGAAACACGGAACGTTCGACTTCAACAACCTTCATCAGACTGATTACGTGGGCATATAAAAAGACAAGACAAAGCAGGCAACGAGTAGTAAGAGTTCAGTCAGTCTTGTGTGAAAACGCGTTGCGTGTAAAGAAAACAGTTGTGGTTTGAAGATCGTCGTTGTAAAGATCTACCGAACATTTGTTAGTGCGTACGCAAATCGACCAAATCATTGTTGATGGCACACAGAAGTAGTGCCAACAATAAGGAGTTTAATTGAAACTAAACACCAATTTATTTTTATTTTGTTTGCAATCAACGAACTCATATTTTAAACGTTTTTAAAAAGGTGAAAACGTAACAGTACTTTTAAGCCTATACTCGTAAATTTTTTTGGTTACCTGACATTTTATTTTCTGTACGAGATTTATTTTTGGCAACAAATATTGATATTTCTTACTATTGACATTTTTCTCTTTATAGATCACCCAAAAAATTATTTTTATTTATAACCAAAATATAGTCTGCAGACTTTAATTCGATATTAATACCAATAAACTTTCTTTTTTGGATCATGTTTTGTCAAAAATATAATTTGAGGTTGTAAGTGTACTTTTCATTTAGCATAGTTGGAAAGATTATTTAAAAGGCATATTACCTCTTTTATATATACATATTTAAACAAGAGAAATTAAATTTTTATCACAAAAACAAATTATTTGACATTGACAGATCAAGCGGTGATCACTTGGTAGCGAAAAACCTTTTTACGCTTTTTACTATCGATACTTGGAACGAGTTGCTTCCGATGGGTACAAGATAATTTTCTGTAAACTTCATCAAACAGACGTCACAACCTTACAATATTTTAATCAGGATTATGGCTTAAGTTTTCACATCACCCATGTGTGTGATTCTTTCAAGTCAAATCCGAACGAAAGAGTTTTTCATGGCAATTATTTACTCTTAGAGCTTTTGCCAGCAGAATACTAAGTGCAGGTCCTCGAAAGAAATATGTTTACAGATTACTTTTTCTCAGCATGATGAATAACTACGCCAGCTGAGCATATTCCTGGTATTCGCTAAGAATAATTTATTTTTATTTTAGAGTTAACATTTGCGTACTTATTGTTAGTCTAATTTATTGAAATTTATTTCACTTTTTATTGCACTTCAAAGCCTTCGTGGCCGTTTGCCTGGTCAGACTGTTATTAATACCGGTTCAACGAAACAAACATAACTACTTGAATAATGGATTAAACATAACTGTTTTTATTCCATACCCAGTTAGCTTTGCTTCTTAAATTGATTAATTTTGTTAAGGATAAGCAGTGGTTTACTAAGTTATTTCAATTATGTTTTCAGTCCAATGTTTTAATTCCTACTCAATCGAAACAACAGTGGGCTCTGCTTCTTCACATTATGATTATCGCTGCAGTAACGATGAGACTAACATAAAGCGTTATCGACTTAATCGGAGAAAGAAGTATTTTTCAGTTTGTGCAAACACATCTGAGTCAAGCGATTACAAAACTTATAGCATACCTAAGTATACCGTTGAGAAAATAGAATGAACATTAAATATTTATTCTGGAGAAAAAACAAGAAAAACCAACAAAAAAAGCTAAAACGAAGAACAAATTCCGATACGAAAATTACGAAAAAAGTTTGCATGAAAGATAAAAAATAATATCACTATATTTCTACAGTAAGAGTCTAGAAGTTTCCACACTGAAAATTGATGAGCTATGTATGTATAAAAGGTACGAGTTTAAGATGCGTCTACTTGGTATCAAAGACCATTTTCGGACGAACATACAAAACTCACACTCTTTTTTTTATTCATTTTGAGGCAAAAAATATTTTTTTTTTTATTTTTTATTCAGTTTTATTATTTTTTTATTTATTTTTTTTATTTTTTGAGTCAAAAAATATATACGATTCATCGTAACTCTTCTAAATCACTTTCTTCGATCGCATCATGGAAAAATCTATAATGAGCTGGTCTGTTATCACTGTCACCATAGATATTATCAAGGACTGCACGCACCTATGATATCTGATCCGCGATCACTTTCATCCGAATTATTATCTCCCTGTTGTAAAGCTTCATTATTTTCAGCATTATCGAAAAATGCGCAATAAAAAGATTCTCTACTACCACTGTCATCTAAATTTTCAGGTGGTTCTGCTATGACCACATTGTTCTCTTCTGGTATAGATTCAGCATCACTTTCGTCCATATATTCGGAGCTTGTATCACTAAATGTTTGTTCTAGATCTTCTATAGAATAATCCTCGTCAAAGATATCAAAACCTGATTCATCTGCATCTTCATTTTCAATGATTGAATCAGCATGTGGTTGTTCAATTATTTCCACATCAATAATTTCGTTCAAAATATCGCAATAACGTGATGCATCCATGTGTTCAAATATTTTACTTTTCTTAACGATGTGTCTGAATGACTTCTTTGTCCAAGATTCAAAATCCTTTTAACTGGATTTCACAATTTCTCTCGATTATTTATAGTGTCCCGAGAGACACAGACAGAGAGAGACCGAACAATTCAGGTAGATTTGTAAGACTGCGGGGTGTATACAAGAACGGTTTAGGTTGTTTCTTCCCTTGGGAATATCGTTAAGTTTTATGGCCTGAAATAACCCGGCAACTGAATAAATGTGTTTGGTGGAAATACTACCAGCTGTAATATTTCGCAATTCTGAAGAAATTAATTCAAATTCTAAGATTTTTCATACCTGATAAAATGTAATTAACAATTCCAAAGAAAAAATAATGAAAGGCTCTATGTTGTTTCGATTGGCTAACAATTTACAGTTGTTTCCAGAAATAGTGCTTGTAATAAATATAATATTCGGCATCTAATGAGTTTTAAATATATTAAGTTTTGGCATTTTTTGGCGTCGCTTGCTTGCATTTTTGATCGATGACTTGCAGTACTTGGTTAACGACTTGCATTTTTGTTTGACAATTTGCATTTTTTAGTCGATGACTTTCAGTAGTAAGAGTTCAGTCAGTCTTGTGTGAAAACGCGTTGCGTGTAGAGAAAACAGTTGTGGTTTGAAGATCGTCGTTGTAAAGATCTACCGAACATTTTTTAGTGCGTACGCGAATAGACCAAATTATTATTGGTGGCACACAAAAGTAGTGCGAACAATAAAGAGTTTAATTGAAACTAAACACCAATTTATTTTTATTTTGTTTGCAATCAACGAACTCATATTTTAAACGTTTTTAAAAAGGTGAAAACATAACAGTACTTTTAAGCCTATACTCGTAAATTTTTTTGGTTACCTGATATTTTATTTTCTGTACGAGATTTATTTTTGGCAACAAATATTGATATTTCTTCCTATTGACATTTTTCTCTTTATAGATCACCCAAAAAATTATTTTTATTTATAACCAAAATATAGTCTGCAGACTTTAATTTGATATTAATACCAATAAACTTTCTTTTTTGGATCATGTTTTGTCAAAAATATAATTTGAGGTTGTAAGTGTACAAGTTTTTTTTTTTTGTTCACTTTATTGTTTTTTGTTGTGACATTTTAAATTAAAATACTCTAATTGAGAAATATTTTGATTATGAAACAATGTATCTCAAAGTTTACGGATGCAAGTCAATCAATGTTTTTGTTTGATATTCCAAAAAACAAATAAAAGAAACACAATATTTCTTATTTTAATTAAATATTGCATATTAAATAAAATGGAAGGTTCATATATTTCATAAAGTTATTCATTTTTATGTAATAAATTCATTCGAATTTTTCTCATGTTTATTCAAACAGTTTACAATAATAAATTTCATATTTACATACCAAAACCACATTGATAACGAACAAACGTTTCTGTACTAGCATCATTGCTGCACATACTGCTTGTGTGCCACAAACATTTAATTAATTGTGTTACTTCCTCGACAGTGAGAGAGAGGGAGATATTTACAACATGTTAATTTGAAATTTTATTTACATTAAAGAATTATCAATATATGTACATACTAGCATTTATTAATAACGTTTAACAAATAAGTAAATATTGAAGCATAACAGAATGCCTCTTAAAAATTTGGACATATTCTTCACTGCATAATAGTACAAAAAAAGCAAACTAGCAAAGCTTTGCGAGCCCCGATTCTTTAACCACAACGGAAATAACACCATTTCTAACGTGCAAAGAAGGTCAGGCAGATCTTATTCTGGAAAAAGCAGGACTAATGAGCAATGTCCCACTTAACTCAGTATAACAACGGAATAAATCTCAACAAGTTGGGTTGTAATCTTGACTGAAAGGTTGTAATGACCAATTATGTATGCATGTATGAACATCTCAATTGAACATTTCTTGAAAAAGACAGATGGGCCAACTCTACAAAACAAACGAAATATTTAATACGATAAGGGGGAGATGGTTTTTGACAGTCATCGGTTCCTTATAGTAGCTAATTGTAATAAAAAAAACATTTTTTATTATATGACTGGATAAGTTATTTAATATAATCCAACTAAGTCCTAAACTTAATGTGATAAAGGAAATTTTACTTTAATCTGGCAAAGGCTCTGGAGTAAATAAAATTGTCATGAAAAGGTTTCTCAAAAATCTATCGTTCGGGGTCGACTTTAAACTGTAGGTTCCGCCACTCATGTATAAAATTAACACACACAACATGAGTGGTGTGGGGGTGAGCGGGGAAGCAATAAAATAAAATATTTGGCGAGAGTTGGGGTAAATAAAATACAAAAGTATTAGTTTTAAATAATCAAATATTATTTATTGTACACAAAACGTTCCTTCGGGTTGGGGGTGGATCGGGTAATGATCTCTTTTCAGTAATTCTTTATAATTCACAATTAATTTATGCTAACACAGGGGTGGTTTATACACTCAAACTAAACTTATATCAAAGACTTAAAAGTAGGGTGGCCAGCGTGAACATCCCGCCCCCCTTGCAACATTGCAACAAGAGGACCGAGAAGTCACCTGGCCAGAGATCAAAAAATTAACAATTCAGGGTGCATAAATCCATAATACAATGTTTGTGTATAACAATAAATTAGGATAAAATATAAAAAAAAGGTTTTGCGGGAAGTGAATGGGTTATAACAAGAGCCTGGTTGTGGGTTGTGCTCTTCTTCTGCGTTCTGTAGGTGTAGACTGCTTTTCGTTGCCAACGTTTATTTTCGTGGTGTTTGTTTTTTTAGGCGTTCGACAATTAGCCTACGGGGTATTGGAATATCTGTAAATGAAAACCACAAACACACAACAGAGAAAAACAGGAAAACGAATTAGTTTTGCTCTTAATTAGGGAGCAGCACGAGCTTCTCAATTGCCGATATTAGAACGCCATTGGCAGTTCGAATTTCAGCCACTCGCATTTCGAATCAGGGACAAAATAAGACCGATCTTTATGTGGTTAATTGTCACGACGAATGACAACGTGATCGATAACAAAATTTTCCTGGTGATTATCCTGACGAGTAAAAACGGTCATCTAGGGTGTCAACTCTATGCAGAGGTTCCACGTGATTCCAATTGTCAGTGCCTACCTGGTCCACGATAAACGATACTCGATATGCCACAAAGTTGGCCAATGGCACGGGGGGGTTTGAAGCCAGAACAGAACGATAGTCGAAACTGTCCCACAAAGGCTTCCGATCTGGTAAGATTCAGCTTCTTACGAAGTGAAAATACCATTTTTTGCCAATAAGGTTACATCGCAGAGCTCTAAACGGGGTAAAGTTTGCACTTCTACAGGCACAACTTTACTTTGGCAGCAAGTAAGTGGGTGACATATTCACCAAACGGGGTTAGGACTCTACTACACAGGATGGCAACAGATGCTCCCTGAAGCATCACAAATTACATGAAGTACTTCACGCAGAGGGTTAAAATTAACCCAACGGGGGATGTTAATCCTGTCGATGTACGAATAATCATCGACAAACTCAAGCCATCTGTTAAACGTCATGGGTTCCAAACATTCGTTACAATCTGTTCTGCATTTACAAATTTGTCGTATAAAATAATCTTAGCAACCACGGTTTTAGGTGCCATTCACCCAACGGGGTCAAATAGCTTTGGCTATTTGAGACAAGACAGAACGTTTTGTGACTATAGAGAAATAGGGCGTTGGAGCTGGCTTGAAGCAAATTGTTTCAATGCTCGCATTCCAACGTAAATCCAGAGTTTTAGCGGTGCTGGCGTCTGACAATTTCAAGAATTAGGAAACTAGTGGATGCATAAGAAAAAAGATGAGTGTTGGGACTTAAAACGACATGATGGGGTAAATAGTAAAGTTGGGTTAAAAGGAGAATAAAATAGAGTCATGGTCGGTGTGTGGTCTAGGGACGGGCATTCCCCAATAACTTCCTCCTATTAGGTTTTAATCTCGGGGCTCTGTAGCATCACATCTCACATTTTGAGCAAATGCACCCTTATAAGATGAACCAAGACTCAAGTCCATAGGGAATTTGGACTTAAATGGAAACGAGTTTGACTGACGTATTTTGCCAATCACAATCCAACCGAAAACGGTTTGTTGGGCGATCAGAGGGTTTTTGGGGTCTTTACGAACTCCAGAAAGCATTATTCGGGAGTATACATCTCCACCCAATAGCAAATCCATGTGGGTGTATTTAAAATCTGATAACGGGAGTTCGGGTGCTTTAAAATCAGCATTCTTCGCTAACGAGCATGAGGGTAATTGACCAGTGAGTTTTTCCACAACATACGCTTCCGTAATCAATTTAAACCATGGATCAATAGGAGATCCCAGAGAAATAATGCAAACTTTTCTAGAGTTTGCTATCACTGCGCTATTAAGGCCCACAATAGTGGCAGCAGGTGCCGAATAGGTAGGAAGATTTATCTTCCGTTGCAACTTTTGTGAAATGAAAGTAGCTTGAGACGCTGGGTCTATCAGAGCTCTCGCAGAGAAAATGGCATGATATAATTCTATATTCACGTGGGCAGTTCCTAACAGAACTGTTGAAGACGGGGTGGACTGTAGTCGGGTAGCGAAGTTCTGAAAAGGTTGAGCAGCAGCGGATGTAGATGGGCCATTATCCACTTCATTTCGCTTTTGTGCAGGAGAAGGCCGAGGGATTTCTGGAAAACTATGTGGGGTATAAGAGTTAGCGGGGTTAGTTCCAGTCCTCGGTTCCTCCCGGGGGGAAGATTCGATACGATGAAGTAGCGAATGATGTTTTTGTTTGCAAATGTAGCAAACATTTGAGCTCTGGCATCTTTTGAACTCATGGGAGACCGCCAAACAATTTGTGCAACACTTATGATCTCTGACAGATAATAAGCGTTCACTAATCGGCATTCTCAGAAAAGCTGGACACAAACGGATAGGGTGATACCCATTACAAATGGGGCACTTTCCTTGGGGCATATTCGGGGCAACTGTGTCACTAGTCCTGAATTTTCGGGGGCTATGAGAAATGCCTTGACTATCATTTCGAACTGCAGATTGGGTAAAATTATGGCTGCCGATAATGTCCGAAACCGATTCCAGAGTTCGATATCTAGCAGTCAGGAATTCATCCATTTTGCTCCACTTGGGTAGGTCTGAGCAAGGCCTTTGAGATTGCTCCCAAAGACTTAGGGTTTGTTCGGGGAGTTTAGTGGAGCAAATGTATACAAAAATGATGTCCCAATTTTTAGTTTCGATGCCCAGCAACGACAAATTCGTTATACAATCGTTAATTGTTCGTTGCAAACTTTTAATGGAAGGGCCAGATTCCTTAGATATGGAAGTGAGGTTAAAGAGGGTTTTCAATTGAGAATTCACCAAAACTCGTTTATTCCCATACCTATCCACCAGGTTCTGCCACGCCATGTCGAAACCATCATTCGTCATGGGGCAAGTTCGAATAATGTCCCTCGCCTCACCTTCTGTCTTCTGTAAGAGATAGTACATCCTTTGGATGTTGCTAATATGGGGGTTAGTTCCGTAAATGGCCGAAAACATATCTCAAAATGTTAGCCAAGACGCATAATCGCCAGAAAAGGTTGGGGTGTCACATGGGGGAAGGTGAATGGGGATAGTGCTAGTAATCGGGTTTGTGGCCTTACTCTTAAGGCTATCAATTAACCCATCAATAAATGAGGCAGATTGAAAATACAAGGTATATCCCGACATATATTTGGCCTTCGCGTCTTTTGTTGAGACTTTGGTTTCTTCGGCATTTTCCAACAAGTCTTCGTAACTGTCACGAAAGACTTCCCACAAACGGGTCAACTCCTGCCGATGAACACCTAGAGAGTGAACCGAATATTCCTCTCGCGGAATAGCTTGAATAAAGCTTTCCAAATCGCTTAAGCGATTATAATTTCTGTTTAAATTTCTTAAAGTGACCATTTTACGAAATCGGGTTTTACTAATGAATATATCGGGGAAAAAATTTCAATCTAAATTAATTTAAATAATTCTTAAAAGTTCAAGAAAACTCTAAAGGACAGGGTTTATCAAACAAAATTGAAAGGTGGAGAACAAAAGTATGAAAAACCTACTTTTATTTGAAACAAAATTTTAAATGGGTAGAAAAATCATAAAAAAGGGTTAGCGAAAATTTAAAACAATATTCAAAAAAGTAGGGTAGATATATATATATATATATGATTATGATTTTTCTATATATATATATATATATATATATATATATATATATAATTTATAAAAAATCAAATTATTAATTTAAAATAACAAAAAAATATTTGTATATATTACTGTGATAAAAATGATCACAATCTCAATTGAAGGATTTAAAAAAAAAGTATATTTCGATTTATATTAGTGCAAGAATATAAGAATCACAAATAAATTCAACAAAAACCAGCGGCCACCTTAATTTGTGACAATCTTCCCACTGTTTATAAAAAGAGTATGCAACAACAACAACACGACTATATTGATACACTGTGTTGTTTGTATATTTTCGGTTTGTTTATTTTATGCTTTCTTATATTCTTTCACTTGCACTGCACTTTTGGATATATTTATTTTTAAAAGCACCACTTAAAGCACCTATTACAAATTATTTTACGTACCTTATAAAATGCGGGTAAAAGATTATTAAAATAATTTATTTCATAAAAACCAGAAAATAATTAGGATTAGGGGTGTGGTTTGTCCAACAACAAAAACCAATGTGGCGATCTTCGAGGCAAACTCTGCAAATAAAATCTCGGCAAATATTTTATTTTATTAGGGGATTATCCGGCTCGATTGGACCAGAATGTGGGGGTGAGCGGGGAAGCAATAAAATAAAATATTTGGCGAGAGTTGGGGTAAATAAAATACAAAAGTATTAGTTTTAAATAATCAAATATTATTTATTGTACACAAAATGTACCTTCGGGTTGGGGGGTGGATCGGGTAATGATCTCTTTTCAGTAATTCTTTATAATTCACAATTGATTTATGCTAACACAGGGGTGGTTTATACACTTAAACTAAACTTATATCTAAGACTTAAAAGTAGGGTGGCCAGCGTGAACACTAGGCCCTAATCCTGACAGAAGTGTTGTAATGGTCAATTATGTATTTATGTATGTATGCAATCACAATAGAAGTTGACCCTAAAAATAGTGTTCAATATTAAGTATTTTCGACCTCACTCCAAAGAGAATATTTTATAATATTACATGATAATTTTTTTAAATTTAAATGGAAGATTAATTAGATATAAGGTCTGGTAAAAAGTGTCCGTTTTCCTTTGAATGAAATTAAAGGTTTCATTTAGCATAGTTGGAAAGATTCTTTAAAAGGCATATTACCTCTTTTATATATACATATTTAAACAAGAGAAATTCAATTTTTATCACAAAAACAAATTATTTGACATTGACAGATCAAGCGGTGATCACTTGGTAGCGAAAAACCTTTTTACGCTTTTTACTATCGATACTTGGAACGAGTTGCTTCCGATGGGTACAAGATAACTTTCTGTAAACTTCATCAAACAGACGTCACAACCTTACAATATTTTAATCAGGATTATGGCTTAAGTTTTCACATCACCCATGTGTGTGATTCTTTCAAGTCAAATCCGAACGAAAGAGTTTTTCATGGCAATTATTTACTCTTAGAGCTTTTGCCAGCAGAATACTAAGTGGAGGTCCTCGAAAGAAATATGTTTACAGATTACTTTTTCTCAGCATGATGAATAACTACGCCAGCTGAGCATATTCCTGGTATTCGCTAAGAATAATTTATTTTTATTTTAGAGTTAACATTTGCGTACTTATTGTTAGTCTAATTTATTGAAATTTATTTCACTTTTTATTGCACTTCAAAGCCTTCGTGGCCGTTTGCCTGGTCAGACTGTTATTAATACCGGTTCAACGAAACAAACATAACTACTTGAATAATGGATTAAACATAACTGTTTTTATTCCATACCCAGTTAGCTTTGCTTCTTAAATTGATTAATTTTGTTAAGGATAAGCAGTGGTTTACTAAGTTATTTCAATTATGTTTTCAGTCCAATGTTTTAATTCCTACTCAATCGAAACAACAGTGGGCTCTGCTTCTTCACATTATGATTATCGCTGCAGTAACGATGAGACTAACATAAAGCGTTATCGACTTAATCGGAGAAAGAAGTATTTTTCAGTTTGTGCAAACACATCTGAGTCAAGCGATTACAAAACTTATAGCATACCTAAGTATACCGTTGAGAAAATAGAATGAACACTAAATATTTATTCTGGAGAAAAAACAAGAAAAACCAACAAAAAAAGCTAAAACGAAGAACAAATTCCGATACGAAAATTACGAAAAAAGTTTGCATGAAAGATAAAAAATAATATCACTATATTTCTACAGTAAGAGTCTAGAAGTTTCCACACTGAAAATTGATGAGCTATGTATGTATAAAAGGTACGAGTTTAAGATGCGTCTACTTGGTATCAAAGACCATTTTCGGACGAACATACAAAACTCACACTCTTTTTTTTATTCATTTTGAGGCAAAAAATATTTTTTTTTTTATTTTTTATTCAGTTTTATTATTTTTTTTATTTATTTTTTTTATTTTTTGAGTCAAAAAATATATACGATTCATCGTAACTCTTCTAAATCACTTTCTTCGATCGCATCATGGAAAAATCTATAATGAGCTGGTCTGTTATCACTGTCACCATAGATATTATCAAGGACTGCACGCACCTATGATATCTGATCCGCGATCACTTTCATCCGAATTATTATCTCCCTGTTGTAAAGCTTCATAATTTTCAGCATTATCGAAAAATGCGCAATAAAAAGATTCTCTACTACCACTGTCATCTAAATTTTCAGGTGGTTCTGCTATGACCACATTGTTCTCTTCTGGTATAGATTCAGCATCACTTTCGTCCATATATTCGGAGCTTGTATCACTAAATGTTTGTTCTAGATCTTCTATAGAATAATCCTCGTCAAAGATATCAAAACCTGATTCATCTGCATCTTCATTTTCAATGATTGAATCAGCATGTGGTTGTTCAATTATTTCCACATCAATAATTTCGTTCAAAATATCGCAATAACGTGATGCATCCATGTGTTCAAATATTTTACTTTTCTTAACGATGTGTCTGAATGACTTCTTTGTCCAAGATTCAAAATCCTTTTAACTGGATTTCACAATTTCTCTCGATTATTTATAGTGTCCCGAGAGACACAGACAGAGAGAGACCGAACAATTCAGGTAGATTTGTAAGACTGCGGGGTGTATACAAGAACGGTTTAGGTTGTTTCTTCCCTTGGGAATATCGTTAAGTTTTATGGCCTGAAATAACCCGGCAACTGAATAAATGTGTTTGGTGGAAATACTACCAGCTGTAATATTTCGCAATTCTGAAGAAATTAATTCAAATTCTAAGATTTTTCATACCTGATAAAATGTAATTAACAATTCCAAAGAAAAAATAATGAAAGGCTCTATGTTGTTTCGATTGGCTAACAATTTACAGTTGTTTCCAGAAATAGTGCTTGTAATAAATATAATATTCGGCATCTAATGAGTTTTAAATATATTAAGTTTTGGCATTTTTTGGCGTCGATTGCTTGCATTTTTGATCGATGACTTGCAGTACTTGGTTGACGACTTGCATTTTTGGTTGACAATTTGCATTTTTTAGCCGATGACTTTCAGTAGTAAGAGTTCAGTCAGTCTTGTGTGAAAACGCGTTGCGTGTAGAGAAAACAGTTGTGGTTTGAAGATCGTCGTTGTAAAGATCTACCGAACATTTTTTAGTGCGTACGCGAATAGACCAAATTATTATTGGTGGCACACAAAAGTAGTGCGAACAATAAAGAGTTTAATTGAAACTAAACACCAATTGATTTTTATTTTGTTTGCAATCAACGAACTCATATTTTAAACGTTTTTAAAAAGGTGAAAACGTAACAGTACTTTTAAGCCTATACTCGTAAATTTTTTTGGTTACCTGATATTTTATTTTCTGTACGAGATTTATTTTTGGCAACAAATATTGATATTTCTTCCTATTGACATTTTTCTCTTTATAGATCACCCAAAAAATTATTTTTATTTATAACCAAAATATAGTCTGCAGACTTTAATTCGATATTAATACCAATAAACTTTCTTTTTTGGATCATGTTTTGTCAAAAATATAATTTTGAGTGTACAAGTTTTTTTTTTTGTTCACTTTATTGTTTTTTGTTGTGATATTTTAAATTAAAATACTCTAATTGAGAAATATTTTGATTATGAAACAATGTATCTCAAAGTTTACGGATGCAAGTCAATCAATGTTTTTGTTTGATATTTCAAAAAACAAATAAAAGAAACACAATATTTCTTATTTTAATTAAATATTGCATATTAAATAAAATGGAAGGTTCATATATTTCATAAAGTTATTCATTTTTATGTAATAAATTCATTCGAATTTTTCTCATGTTTATTCAAACAGTTTACAATAATAAATTTCATATTTACATACCAAAACCACATTGATAACGAACAAACGTTTCTGTAGTAGCATCATTGCTGCACATACTGCTTGTGTGCCACAAACATTTAATTAATTGTGTTACTTCCTCGACAGTGAGAGAGAGGTAGATATTTACATCATGTTAATTTGAAATTTTATTTACATTAAAGAATTATCATTATATGTACATACTTGCATTTATTAATAACGTTTAACAAATAAGTAAATATTGAAGCATAACAGAATGCCTCTTAAAAATTTGGACATATTCTTCACTGCATAATAGTACAAAAAAAGCAAACTAGCAAAGCTTTGCGGATTGTTTATTGCTGTATTTGTAGTTGTGTTTGTTGTTATGTTTGTTGTTGTAGTACTTGCTGTTGTGCCTATTGTTGTGTTTGTTGCTATGTTGGATGCTCTATCTATTGTTCTTGCTGTTGTATTGTTGGTTGTTAACGATGTGCTGTTTGCTTGCAAATTCCAAGTTACTGTTGAGTTGTTATTAAAAGACGAGTTGTTTACTGTATTGACGGAAATATTGTTTTGTATTGCGTTTGGTCGTATGTTGTTAGGTATGTTAAGTGTAGTATTGAAGTAGAGTGTTGTGTTATTTTGAATGTTGTTGCTGCTATCATTTGGTGGGTGATTGTTTAAAAAATGGTTGTTTTTTTCAAGAATTTTTAATAATTGGTTTTATGTATTTTGTAGTATTCTGCAATGCGTTGAACCTCCTCATGCAGTGATACCGTGTCTTATATAAGATTCGGCCAATGAGTGATACGCTTGCCTTAGGACATCGTATGTAGAGCAGTAACTTAATTGATAAAGCATATATGCCGATTTGCGTAGTTTCTTTTGTAGGTTTATAATATGGGTCTTCCACTTAAACTTGTTATCAACATATACTCCTAAGTATTAATACGTTTCCACTAATTCAATGTTTGTGTCAAACCTATCATCTGTTGTATTAGGGTTTTTAGCTCTTCTGTGAAGACATTCGTAATTGTGAAATTTTATGTATATATTTGACTGTGTAAGATGTGGAGGTTTTATGTGCATAATTTTCGTTTTTGTCGCGTTGATAATTAGGCCATGGTCGTGACACCATTTCGCTGATATTTTTAGTTGTTTCTGCATTATTTCTGTGGCATATTCGATGTTTTTATTTGAGACCACTATTGCGGTATCGTTAGCGTAAGCAAAAGTTGTACTTCCTTGAAGTGCATTTATCATTTCATTGGCGTATATTAAATACAGTATTGGTCCAAGTTTTGAGCCCTGTGGTACACCACAATTTATTGCCACTTCTTCGCTGTGCTTGTCACATATTCTCACACGGTAAGTTCTGCAATCCAGATAGTTCTTAAACCAAATTAATGTGTTTCCTCTAACTCCAATTCTCTCTAGCATTTGTAGTGTGAGTGTGTCGAAGGCTTTGCTAAAGTCGACGAATAGCAATAGACAATGCAAATGTTTACTCAGGCAACTATTGATAAGATTTGAGAAGTTTCCCAATAATTTATTTATATTTAACCCTTTTTGGAAGCCGAATTGATTTTTATTTATAATTTTATATTTCCTTAGGAAGGAAGTTAATCTTCTCACAACGACTTCTTCTAAGATTTTTTCAACAGCTGGTAAAATAGCAATAGGCCTGTAGTTGTTGTAGTCTGACTTGCATCTGCTTTTATAAATGGGTCGTATTAACGAAGTTTTCAGTATATTTGGTATAATGCCATTTTCTAAACTTAAGTTGATAAACTTTGTTAGGATTGGGGTAAGGTAACTCGCATTATTTTTCAAATTGGATGGTCTAATACCGTCCATTCCTGGGCCTTTCCTGGATTTTAAAGTCCTTAAAATATTGAAAATTTCCTCCTCATTTGCATATTCTAAATATAGGGAGTTTTGAAGCACAGTTTCAATACTATTTATTGTTTTTATGTTACAAGTATGTATTATTTTATTTATGTTAGGCTTAAAATTTGTTGCAAAATTGTTTAATAGTTCATTTATAGTATTGGTTTTAAAATTTCTTGTAATGATTTCATCGACATTGTTTGTTTTATTTCCTATTATTTCATTTATTATTTGCCATGTCACACGCATATTATTTTTATTTTCAATGAATTTTTTTCGAAAATAATTGTTTTTTTCAAAGTTTATTTTTTTATTTACTAAATTTCTAAATTTTTTATATTCAAGTTCGTAGTTATTATTATTTTTATTGTTTCGCCATCTTTTATAAAGTTTATCCCGATAATCACAGTATTTAATTAATTCTTCACTTATCCATGGGTTTGGTGATCTTTTTTTTACTAATTTTTAATAATTTCGATGATTTATTATAAATTTCACAGCATTGTGAGTATATTTTAAGATACAAATCATTAGCGTTTTCTGCTCGATACGTCATTTCTCTCCAGTTTGTTTCTTTAATTTTATTATTTATTTTTATATTATTTAATATTTTAATATGCTCACGCGTACCTATATTCGCACTACTCTGGTTGTTTTCTTCGTTATGCTTAGCAAAAAATAGAGTGTAATGATCACTTATATTTGTTGTTATTATTACTGCATAGGTATGTGCATTTGTTTGTTTATTTTTTATAAACACGTGATCAATGCAAGATAATGTGTTTTTGTTTATATCTTCTCGTGTGTTTTCATTTACCATGCTTTGCATACCATTCGCTAGCATCATATCAAGATATGTTGTTGTTGGTTTACTTTGTTTTAAGATATCAATATTGATATCTCCAACCAATACACATTTTTGTTTTTTGTTTATTTCTATTTCTAGCTCGTTTATGAAGTCAGTTATTTTTTGGTTTGGTGGACGATACAACGCAAGAAGGGTAATTCTTTTGTTGTTCGTTTTAAAGGGCCCTGGAGACGATCAAATAAAATCATCAACGTCTTATATGTGTGCGTGTTACCGTTATATACGTATACGTTGTCGGCTTTGATTGATGAAAATCAAAAAATTTAAATTATTTCATTTGACGAATTTTTTTTTTGATCGTCTCCAATTCTGATTGACAAGCAATATCTCATTTGCTTCGATATCGTCGTAATGAACACACCATCAATGCGCGGATAAACAAACAAATATTTTTTTATTGCGAATAATGTAATATTAAACAAAGAAATATTTTTTTTATTGTGAATGAATATTTTATATTTTGTGTGTATATATGTATTTTGTGTGTATATTTTATTTATTATATTTTTAAGAAGTTAAATTGTGTTTGGTATACGTTTTTGCCATCATGGATAAGTGCAAAAATGAAAAAAAATTATGTAGGTATATTAGAATTAATTGCAAAATATTAATGTTGCATGTAAAACTGGAAAACAAAGTAATAGAGAAAATAATATGAAATTTTTCATCCAAAGTTTTTTTTTTCTTAATAAATTGCACAAGAAGTTAAAAGCAATAAATAAATCGTCATCCGATGAAGACATTTTGTGAAGCGCACAGTACAAAATCAAAATGCAAATGACGATTGACGAATTTATTTGAACGTCTGCTTTTAAACTTCAATCACACTACACTCACACTTATGCATTATTTGACGAATTTATTTGATCGTCTCCAGGGGCCTTAAAATCGAAACGTAAGAGTCCAAAAATGTTTGTGTTCGGAGAGATTTGTGTAAACGGAATGTTTTCTCTTACATAAACAACGATTCCTCCTCCCCTTCCCTCTCTATTAAAGAATATCGAACTAAAGCCTTTTATGTTATAAAGAGAGCTTTCACTGTCGCTTATATTAGTTTCTACAAGTACTATAAATTTTACTTTGTTTATTATTTGATTTATACTCACTATAAATGAAGAGAAATTAAGTCTGAGTGAACGAATGTTAGTACAAATAATTGATGTGGGATAACTTAAGCATTGTTTATCGATTTTGTTAAAATTATGTAATGTTTGGATTTAATTATTCATTTTTGTAATTTGAATTTAAAGTATATATGTATGTGTACTGTTTTACTGATTTTTATTTTTTTTTTTTGGATTGGAGTATAAGAAAAAGATGTAGCACATAAAAATTAATTTGCTGTAGGAATAATTAATTCAATATAATTATAAATGACGAATTTTCGTTTCTGCGGGCAAATATTTGGCCATCTCTGACCCAAACATACTTCCAATTTGCTTCTCTTGCTTTTGTTTTTGTTATCCAAAGCAAACGATGATTATTAAAATTATGTTGGTCGTTGATATACATAAATATATTTGTTATTATTGCTAGAGCGTTGTTCTTCGGTATTGTTTACAATATAAGCATCTAGTCGGTGTCGTGAGATTTTACTCATCAACTCTCTTTTTTTGCCGAGAGATGTAAATTCGACTACAATCTTATCGTTTTTCTTTTTAGGTCTATATGCCTTGCTTATGTCGGATTCTCTCATTTCTACATCTAGTGAGCGAGCAATTTTTGTTATTATTTCGTTTGGAGTCATCTCTTCATTTGGAACGTTTTTTATTTCAATATTTCTTACAATATTTTGTTGTTCAATTTTATTTATGCGTGTTTCCAACGTATCAATTTGTTTCTCCCTTTGTTTATCTTTTTCAGTGAGCTCTTTTACTTGATCCACTAATTTTGAAAGGGTATTTGTTATTGTGGAGAGTGCAGTTGTTTATTCATCTCTCATTTGTATGTGGGAGTTTTTAACACTTATTGTTTATTGCTCTATATTTGTTTTGATATCTTTTATATCTGTTTTAAGGTCATTGACATCGGATTGAACCGAGCATAAGGTCGAATTAACAGTGTTAAGAGAAAATGAATCTTTGAATATTTTTACTCTGTTTTCTTCACAATCTTCATTATCATCATCTCTTAATTTGCGTTGTTGGTTTTTTTCTTCAAATACTACAGTCTAAAGTGTTGGTAGATTTGGATCGTGGTTTACATACTTGACACTTTCCTGTCGTACACTCAGTTGACTTTAAGTTAACTTAAAACCAACTATTTCTCAAGCAGTGGTGGTTGACACTTGGATTACTTTTATATGGAAATGACTAACTATTTTAACATTGCGATGTCCTAGGAAGTAGTCAATTGTCCGACTCTGCATTACTTTTAAATTAATTTAAGGTTAGTTACTTAGCAGTTAACTTAAAGTAAACCTATTTGTAGCTGGCTATAAACTTACTACTTTTAATTAGCTTTAAGCTAGTTTTTTTTAAACTGACTATAAGTTAGCTAAATTTCAGTGAATGAAAAGTCAGTTCTTTACACGTTGGCTTTAAACTCACAATAATAAGCTATCATATTAATTATTCGAAATGAAACAGTTTTTTAAAATTTATATTTTAATAGAAAACAAAAGTTTATTAATGTAAAAAGAAAATAAATAAATTAATAAAATAAATAAATAAAAAAATAAATTAATAAATAAAATAAATTCATTTCAATACATCACAAGTAATATTTTGCACATTTGTTGGTAAAAAAAAAGATAAAAAGAGTTTCTAAATATAACATTTTCAAATATTTTAATTTTTTTGATTTGCGTTCTTAATTTTAATGCACTTAGCATGAATACAACGTTTTTTTTATTATTTTTAAGGCGTTACGCAGCTCAGTTTCCACATCCTGAGAGCCGAGTGATCGACAGGCATCTGTTTAAAAAATATGTATATAAATTTTTACATGTTTTAAGACTTCGTTGAAAATTATATTTTCAAATTAGCACTTACCTGTTAAGGCATCATAAAAAGCAGCAAAATCTTTTAAACGCTTCTTGCCATGAACACCATCCAAGTTTATGTCCATGCACAAATTTGGTGACATAATTTCCGTAAGATTTTTTGGCAAGCGGCCCTTTAATATTGTTTCACTTCACTTCAAATAAAAACACTTCAAACCTTTCGAATTTATGTATTTTTTAATTTAGTGTATTTTTTTTAAATTATTTTACGCAAACAATAAATTTTTAACCAAAAATATAAAGCAAAAAGATGACACGCGGTTTTGTTTACTAATCAAATGTCTAAGACGTTAGTTATCTATATCCAACGGCGTTAAGAATTGGAGTGTTTGTATACACTTTGGTTAATGTAAATTTTGCATTGCGTAGTAGTTAGCTTTAAGTTAGTCTATACAAGCAAACTTAAAGTTAGTTTTTTTTGTAGTTAGCTACTCATTTGACGGCAGGGTAGTTATCTATATCCAACGGCGTTAAGAATTGGAATGTTTGTATACACTTTGGTTAATGTAAATTTTGCATTGCGTAGTAGTTAGCTTTAAGTTGGTATATACAAGCAAACTTAAAGTTATTTTTTTTTGTAGTTAGCTACTCATTTGACGGCAGGGTTCCAATTTGTTTTCCTCTCTCCATACATGCTCGAATATGTAGCCTCGGATAAAGGGCAACAGGGGGAGAAGTGGTAATTTGAATTACAACTATAACATTTTACAAAAGCAGTTGTTGTAATTGCATTTTTACATGTATTACAGAGAGTGGTACTCATTTTTTTTATAATTTTTTTTTCTTTTTGCTTTTTGCTATTGCTTATTATGATTGTTTCTGAGATTTGTTTATGAGATTCGTTTAATTATAAATATTTATTAAATTCACTATCAAAAGGTAGTTTAACACGATTTTGGCATCAATTTGTAGCTTTTTGTTTTTTAAGTTAGATAATGATTTTTTTTAATTTTGGTAAATTTGGAATTAAAAAACACACTTTTTCAAGAGCATTCAAAAAAACACGTCCGTTCGCAATGAAACTTGTAAATGTAATTTACAAGTTGCTGAAGCTGTCATCGGTGATGGTGCCATATCGATCTTCACCTAGAGCTCAAGAATGGAATATGGAACTGGATCTGGGGTCTATTCCGATAAACTGACACGGAACGGGTCATACAGATTACCTAGCAAGGCCAGCGTATTTCAGGCGAAGATTTGTGCTATTGAACAGCTAAATGTATGATTGAAACTAGGAACCAACTTCCTTCGAACTTGATCATATGTGTGAACGTCAAGCAGCAAACAAAGCGGTGGGATACCACCTCGTCAAATTAATATGCGACGAGATTTGCATAGACTCCATAGACCGTATACGTTGACACAACACCCGCCTACTGGGTTCCGGGCCGTTGTGCAGTAACAGGAAATGAAAAGGCGGAAAAACTGGCACGGAAAGAATTGTAGGTATCTGAGGAAATTGAAAAAGCAGCATAGAATTCAACAAGCAATTGGTCCAAATTTCAAAATTACTGTGTCCAGCATTGGACAGCCAAGGAACTACTTCAGTTCGACTAGAGAACGGTTCGCATTATAACGGGACACTGCGCTATTGGCAGTTTCGCTAACAAGCTTAATCTGCCTCACAAGGATTACTGCAGAAGCTGCCATGATGTGAAAGAAACGGAATTGGTACAACACCTTTTATGTGAGTGCCTGCCCCACAATTCAAAATAGGCGGCATCGGTTTGAAGTTCTGGGAATGGTGGCGAACGTGTTACGAAGGAAGGTGGCCAGTTTCATCCGAAGCTCGTGGTGGTTCAAACCCGCCATTAACGGATTATGACAAGGATGCTTACCTTACACTGGGTAACACAATGGGCCATCGAGTGAATGTAATAACCTAAAAACCTAAACCTAAAAAGGAAAGAAAAGTAACATTGTCTGTATGCCTATATACGCTGTAATATTATTTCCTGAGCGAATTTTAAAGTTGTAAGTTGATAAGTTAAAGAGGGTGTTAAAATTATAACAAATAAAGGATTAATTGGAATAAAAAACTATTATAATAGATAAAAGTCAACATTAAATTTGAAGATTTTTGGCGTAGGAATATTCAATCAAACATTGTCCGTCACGCATATAATGAAAATCGAATATTTCCTGTGGGAATTAAGATGTGTAAAATGACTTTTTTCGCATACAAGCTCAGGATCTGTGCTTCAATTATAAATATTACTTTAGCCTCAGGTGAAGCCCAAAATAAATTCTATTAATTTAGTGTGTCTACTCTGATGTCACACGTGTCCAAATCCTATTGGGGTCATTCTATAAATGAAAACGTATTCGCATGCAGGCAGACATTCCTGTGTTCATATAATTCGTACAGTTAACATGTTATTAAAAAAATAAAATAATTTTTTAATGAACGCCATAATTTATAAGTAAAAAATATATTCTTTTACGGAGTGAAACTTCTGTGGAGCTGTCTCTAAAGCTCGAACTACTGGAATATGTGGTGATACTCTTTATACAATTTACCATTAACTGGACTACTCAATTCAAATATTCTTTTAATTTCTTTGTAGATATATTTGACTTACGTACATTGTCAGTCTGCCATAGGCTTAATATTAACACTGCAATGTATTCGTGTTAATTAAAAAAGTGAATTATGAATTTATATTAAATTAAAAGTCAATACTCATAATTATATAATTATTTATAATTAAAATTTTTTTATTATTAAAATTAAAAAAAATTATTTATATATTAAATGTTCATTTGAAAAAAAATATATAGTTACTCGGGTGTAATTATTTTTTGTATTTTGTTGCATAGTTTTATTGTTCTGCACACAATAAGCAGAAGTGTTTATGTTTTTTTTATAATTTTACTAAATTAATAAAAATTTAGGATGCCCTGGTAGTCTAGTGGGCAGTGTGCTAGGCTATTAGCGTGAGGGTCGTGGATTAGATTCCAACCAGAGACTCTGGTCTGGTATATGGTCAAGTTATCCCGCCCATATGTAATTAGAATATAATTTGTAATTGTATTGAAGTTAATAAATAAATAAATAAATAAATAAATAATAAAAATTCTTAATTTTTTTTTTTAATTATTCGATTTTGTTATCTGCATGCTATGTTCATGTATAAACATCCTTTATGTTGACACAAATTAATCAAAGATGCAGATTTTGGAGTAATAAAGGCCAAAAACCCTGTACACATTTATTATTTGTTCGATTTTTGGTACGGTAAATGGAATGCAGCATAACATTTTTCGCCGATTTGAACTGTGGCTTTACTAACTGAATTAATTTTAAATTTTAATTTTTTTTTTAATTTTTTTTTTTTTTGATTCTATAAGCATTGTTTATTTGCTCAGTCATATCAACATGTTGATTACTAAACGAATATATGCGCTGACGCCATAAGTGAGTCAACACTTTTGTTCTTAAGTATAAAACAGTTTTCTTCTTAAATATAAAAAAGTATAAACAAAGTTTATAAGTAATAATGTTTTAACATTTTATAAGTAATAAATAAACGTTTTTATTTTTGGAAATTTATTCGACTATACTCATTTACTTTTCTCGCTATCATAAGAAAATGAATTATTTCAGTGGTGTTTACTCACGTTTGGCGCTTAAGGATATTTATATAACGTAAAGATAAGAGCAACTACAATTTTTGCAATCATAATCTTTTATATGATTTTGTAATTATTTTTATTTTTTATTTATTATAATTTTAATAATATTAAATATAAATTTTAATAATATTAATAATTTTAATAATATTAAAATATTATAGTAAGTAATATGAACATAAGTCTAGTACAGTAGACCTATGTAAGGGCTATGTAACGACACAAAATATAATTGCTTGAAAAACTAAAGCAAGGTAAAATACTACAAAGTAATTTGTTTTAAACTTTAGGAAGGTTGGAAAAAATCCATTATTCTTTGTTGTAGTATCCTATATCAACTAAACAGAATTGTCGAATTTGGTGGGAAGTGCAGCCGGATGTAGTTTCAGAGTTGGCAATGCACCGTATTTCTACAATAGCAATGAATGTGAGTTGATTATTAACTCTCTGTCGTCCAAATTGGAAGAATTGCATTAACAAATTGAGTCCACATGCTACTAGCCATTTACACATAATATCAATGACAGATACATACTTATAGAGGTACAAGATAAGTGAGCTAATATCGGTTTTTGGAATAGTCCATTGTTCCATATTGTGGCTTACTTTTTATTGGTCACTGGAAATCGCTCTAGTATGGGAACACAATCCATGCAATGTAAGGCAAAGTTACTTTTGTCATTGGTGAAATAGCGCCCTATTATGGATCAGGTATAAATTAATGTAGTCTTATTTAACTTTAAAAACATGCAACTTATATTGAAAACTTTATGAAAATTTAACCCCTTTTAATTTTAATTCAAGAAAGTATTTGTAACCACAAATACAAGATGTGTATCGAAATTAAAGTCCCTCCGTAAATCGACAACCAGCATGTTTGGTGCGTGGTGAATCTTTATTTTTTCAGTAACAATGCATTCAAGCATGTTTAATCTCACCTAACTTGTTAGTTGTTTATAAACATTGTGGCTGATACATAAGAAGTAAACTTTATTAAGTAAATTTGAAGCTTTTGTGCAAATGAAAATTTTGCCTTTGATTATTTCTTTATTTTAATATAATTGTATTTTGTTTTATTTGTTACGTTAGTAGTATGTTTATGTATCTTCTGGCGCAGTTTCAAGTTTGTAACATGTATTATGAAAAGGTAATGCTTTTTAATGTTCTCCTGCTCCTCGTCAACACATCCATACATACATAATTGGTCATTACAACCCTTTAGTCAGGATTACGACCTAGCTTCTCACACCACTTATGTTGTGTGCGTTAATTTTTATATATCAGTGGCGGGACCAACAGTTTAAAGTCTACTCCGAACGACAGATTTTCTTGAGAAACTTTTCATGACAGTTTTATTTAATCTCAGAATTTTTAACAGAAATCTGCGAAGAAAAAGTCGTCTAAGAAATATTTTGTCATATTTCGTTTAGTTGGATATGCCTGACCTGGGGTTTGAACCGAGGCCTCACGTCTAATAAACCAACACACTACCTACTAGACCACGGCGACTTCTCGTCAGCCCCTACCTCGCAATATTTCGACTGGGATCTGTTCCAGATACTTTTTATCGGTCTAACCTTGCAATGGCTTGTAATAAACCCAATGATGATTCTCAGCCTAACCTAATTAAAGTACAACAGGCTATAGATTTATAAATACATATCAACCCGATCCATCTGCCCAATACTTCTGTTCCTTTTGCTCGACCGTCCAGTGACGAAGCAGTAGAATTGGCAGATTTGGGCATCAGGATCGACTATGAAATCGCTTTCAGAGAGTAAACTAACCTAGCAAGAGTATCCGCATTGTCGTTACCAGGTAAACCGTTATGGGCTGGAACCCAGCTTAATCGGTTACGGTCTGATCCAAAGGCATTCTTAAAGACTCCTTGCAATCACGAACAAGACGTGATTTATATCAAACAGACGCAATTTCTCTTAGAGTAGCCTGACTATTTGCGCATAATTTTGTGTTTTAGAAGACTCCCTATTTATGTCTAAAATTTAAGTGATAAAGTTAACTGTAGTGTTAACAAAAAAAAAATTCTGGGTATTAATAAAATAATATTCAATATTAAAACCACATTTCCAATACTAGAGCAGTATTTGATATTCTTGATGCGCTTGCCTTAATACACCCCGTTAACCCAGATCCTAAGGAAGTCTTTTCATTTGAACCCCAAATAACTTGTTGCGTCTGAATTATTTCCAAGCATTTTGTTTAAATTAACAATTTATTCACAAAAATAGAGAGAGATAGAGATATTAAAAATAATCATTCACAAAAGGAACGTAAGTAGTATGTTTATGTACCTTCTGGCGCAGTTTCTCCATACAAATTTAGGAGCATGCATAGCTGTAAAAGAGTAGAAATATTGCAGAATTGTGAAAATTAATTGTGTGCAATCGGTCTTTAGGTTTGTAACATGTATTATGAAAAGGTAATGCTTTTTAATGTTTATGTGTGTGTGTGTGTTAAAATTTGAGAGCATGCATATCTGGAAAAGAATTAAATATTTTAATTTTCATTTTTTCCATACAAATTTGGGATCATACCTGTTTCTTCTTGGTCCTTTCATTTGTATTGCTTTGCAAACGAATGACTGGACGGACAGAATGAGAGTGTGCACGTTTCCTCATCTACATCCTAGAGTACAAGTAGACTGTAATGTGAAAATGTATGTACGTATGTACGAATGAACGGACCGAATGAGTGTGTGTGTAACATGTAATGTGTATGATCGTTTTTTTTTAATAATAAATTCTTGGCACGTATTGCTCGTGATCACAGGTAGAAGGAATAGAAATATAAACTGATAAGAAAGGGTAGGTTGGTTGTGCGGTTGTTTTTTATTTTTTGTATGATTTAATTAGAAGGATTTTTAAATTGATAAGAAAGAAATGTATAGTTGTACCTGCGTTTTTTTTCACGCATAAGTAGAATATCTGTTTTTACATAAATAGAGTATAAATAGACTTGTTTAAGGATTTAGATTTTTTTTAGTTTTACTGTTTAAATAAATAAAATTATAGAATACAGGGATTAATTAAAACAAATTAGTTATTTTTCTTAGGTATACATATTTTATTTTTAGATTTTGTTATTTTGTACAATAAAATACATATATCTATTTAACATAATAATAGTTAAACATTCATTTATACAGATTAAATAGCTTAAGTGTTAACAAATATTTTTCATAAAATGTTTGGCATCTGCAAATATCAAAAGATTCTGAGTAAATTTTTTCACAATAATACAAACGTATGATATTATTAATACATAAAAATGGATGACTTATTTTACTAATGTTGCATATTCTTAGTCCATTGATAAGACTTAAAAATTAATCTATATGCTCTTTATCAATCTGATTACTATGTTTTGTTAATAAATAGTTCTTCCACTTCAGCTGATGTTACAATTTTTGTTCCCCTTCTTTAAAAATTTAATAGTAGGTTGTGTTAGTGCGGGACGATGTACTCTGAACTATTTCATTTTAATTTATATTTATTGAATAAAAATTTTAAACACAAGTGCCCACAATTAAATGTATTAAATTTTTGTTTTCGTTCATAATTATATTCAATAGGAAATTTTAAGTAGTTGACTATCTCAAGTGGTGGTTGTAAGTTTCCAAAGCTATCAAAGTATTCTTTATAGTTGTGGTTTTTATAATACGCTACCCAATGTGTTCCCATACCATTTGAATCATCTAAATTAACAATGCCGTATTCTTGTTTGAATGGTTTTTCAGGTAAAGAATCACGCATGAAAACACCCCTAAAACGTTCGAGACGTCTTCCATATTTATTCAAATCCAAATCTGTTAATGGGCGATTGGGTAGGTTATCTAATAGTTTTTTGGAGCTGGACTATAGTAGAGACCATATCCAGTTTTATATGGTTTGAGGTACAACCCTTTACTCATTGCAATTGATTCCATATATCTATTATGACGGTTAACTTCCGTCAATTGTTCTTTTCCATTTTTGATAGCATATACTGCTTTGACAATAGCGGATCCTCCACTTGCCAAACCACCAAGCGCTGACAATGCTGTTAGTACGGGAATAAGTGGAAGAAATCCTCCAATTTTCGGTACAGGTATAACTCTCGGTATTATAATTTATAAAATTTGAATGAATAGCCTTTTGAGCTATTTTAACAGCATCATTTATATCAAGCGGTTTCTGTTCTTTCAATTGTTTTAAAGTTTTTCTCACAGTAGCTGTGAATAATTTCTTATTACACTTAATCATTTTTCCTTTTCTCATTCTTTTTGAATTTTTTCTTTTCTTATGTCTCTGCTCCTTCAAACCTAATCCAAATTTCACTTTAGCTTTCATAGCGTTTGTCACAAACCATGCATTTGCACGTTCTTTAATATCATTATCTTTAGATTTAACTCGTTGCCAGGCTTTTTCAGCTAAAATTTTATCTGCTTGATGTCTTGTGTCTATATCTTTTGATTGTGAATATGCAATATCGTGCTCTCTACAAGCTGCGTCTTATAAATGTATAACCTTATCTAATCTTGCTAAACGTTTTTCAAGTTTTGTACCAGGTCCACAAAACTGATAACCAGGTGGATGTAATTCAACATATAATTTGTTTATTAAGTTGTTTACAAATCTTCTTCCAATCTTACACTGATTAGGTTTTTTTTTTGTTTGACTGTAGTTTATAACCATTTTTTCATTACTTTCATAGCTCTTCACATGAAACACTATACTAGCAAGCTATACAATCTGTACTAGCTATACCAGCAAGCTGTACTAGCTATACTAGCAAGCTATACAATCTGTACTAGCTATACTAGCAAGCTGTATCAGCTATAGCAGCTATACCAGCTAAATCAGCTATACCAGCTATATCAGCTACACCAGCTATATCAGCTACAACAGCTATACATGCTATATCAGCTATACCAGCTATACCTTCTATACCAGCTATACCAGCTATATCAGCTATACCAGCTATATCAGCTACACCAGCTATATCAGCTATACCAGCTATACCTGCTACACCAGCTATATCAGCTATACCAGGTGTATCAGCTACAAGCCATCAAGCAGATCGTGGTCAGGTATAAATCAGATCGTGACGAGATAGCAAGCAGTTCGTGATCAGATATAAAGCAGATCATAATCATATATCGTGCAGATTATAACCAGATCAAAATCAATATAAAAAATTATTATAATGTCTAAAAATTACCATAATAAAGTGTTGGAAGATCTTGTAAAGACAAGGGCTGTCCTAAAGAAAAAGTTAAAAAATATTAAACTGAATCAAATAGATAGAGTTAATTTATTAGAAGATACCTTTCAACCAATAACAAAACCACTTAAAAAATCATTGGAAAACTTAAAGATAACCATAAGGATATAGGCAACACTATTAATGATGACGATGATTATGATGATGTAAATGATGATAATGAAGACATCCCAAAACTTGAACATAAGCGTAAGGATGTAGACAACACTATTGATGATGATGATGATTATTATGACGTAAATGGTGATAATGAAATCATCGGAAAACTTGAAGATAAGCATAAGGATATAGACAACACTATTGATGATGACGATGATTACGATGATGTAAACGGTGATAATAACGATTTTCAGTATGAAAATATTTCAACTGATGATAATGATGATGAAAAAGCTATGACCATAATAGACCTGTATCAAGTACATGTATCAAGAACTTGAAAAGAAAACAATGTTTAAAGCTGACGAAAAGCTCTCCAATATTTGAAAATATACAAACACTTATTTATAATAAGCAATTGGATAAAATTTATGGTTTTAATCAAGATGTAGACGGTAGTTGGAGATATGGCAAGGAAAAATTAATATTTAATAGAGATAATACTATGCGGATAGGAAATATGAATTTGAAAATGACGTCTGGATTATTTGAACTAGTATTTCATAAAAAACCTCTCCATTATTCTAAAAATGATTTGAAAAAATATAAAGAGATTTTAATTCATACCAATGCACATAAACGTCGCTATGAGTCTAATGAACAAGTGAAAGGAACACGAGCCTTCAAATATATACATTTATTTGAAACAACAACAAACCTTTTAACAAAAGGCAGTGGTTTAATGCTAAAATCACTAAATAATATGAAATCAAATTACATATATTGGGATGATCCTAATGAACTAGTTGACAGACTACGTTTACTTCTTTCATCGGAAGGTGTTGGTCACAACAATCATCAAAACGAAATAATCTCTATTATCGAAGAACTTAAAGAATCTAACATAATTTATTAGAAGAGTGAAAGAAATGTTTTATATTAATAAATTTGGAGAAGGTTTCAATAAATATAATCATAAAAAAAAATTATATAACACAAATACATGATGATCTAGCTGATCAAATAAACAATTTAAACATTGAGGTAGAACATGTTTATCTAAAACATGGCAATGACAAAAAAAATAATAAAAAAATTAAAATAAAATAGACAAAACCAAAAACCAAAAAAGTAGATCGTTATCAGATATAGAGTAGATCGTGACCATCATCGCCCATTAACAGATTTGGATTTGAATAAATATGGAAGACATTTTAAACATTTTAGGGGTGTTTTCATGAGTGATTCTTTACCTGAAAAACCATTCAAACGAGAATGCGGTATTGTTAATTTAGATGACATGAATATAATTATGAACGAAAACAAAAATTTAATACATTTAATTATGGGCACTTGTGTTTAAAATTTTTATTCAATAAATATAAATTGAAATGAAATAATTCAGAGTACATCGTGCCGCACTAACACAACCCACTATTAAATTTTTAAAGAAGGGGAACAAAAATTGTAACATCAGCTGAAGTGGAAGAACTATTTACTAACAAAACATAGTAACCAGATTGATAAAGAGCATATAGATTAATTTTTAAGTCTTATCAATGGACTAAGAATATGCAACATTAGTAAAATAAGTAATCCATTTTTATGTATTAATAATGTCATACGTTTGTATTATCGTGAAAAAATTTACTCAGAATCTTTTGATATTTGCAGATGCCAAACATTTTATGAAAAATATTTGTTAACACTTAAGCTATTTAATCTGTATAAACGAATGTTTAACTATTATTATGTTAAATAGATATATGTATTGTATTGTACAAAATAACAAAATCTAAAAATAAAATATGTATACCTAAGAAAAATAACTAATTTGTTTTAATTAATCCCTGTATTCTATAATTTTATTTATTTAAACAGTAAAACTAAAAAAAATCTAAATCCTTAAAACAAGTCTATTTATACTCTATGTAAAAACAGATATTCTACTTATGCGTGAAAAAAATGCAGGTACAACTATACATTTCTTTCTTATCAATTTAAAAATCCTTCTAATTAAATCATACAAAAAATAAAAAACAACCGCACAACCAACCTACCCTTTCTTATCAGTTTATATTTCTATTCCTTCTACCTGTGATCATGAGCAATACGTGCCAAGAATTTATTATTAAAAAAAAACGATCATACACATTACATGTTACACACACACTCATTCGGTCCGTTCATTCGTACATACGTACATACATTTTCACATTACAGTCTATTTATACTCTGGGATGTAGATGAGGAAACGTGCACACCCTCATTCTGTCCGTCCAGTCATTCGTTTGCAAAGCAATACAAATGAAAGGACCAAGAAGAAGCATGTATGATCCCAAATTTGTATGGAAAAAATGAAAATTAAAATGATTTAATTCTTTTCCAGATATGCATGCTCTCAACTTTTAACACACATAAACATTAAAAAGCATTACCTTTTCATAACACATGTTACAAACCTAAAGACCGATTGCACACAATTCATTTTCACAATTCTGCAATGTTTCTACTCTTTTACAGCTATGCATGCTCCTAAATTTGTATGGAGAAACTGCGAGAGAAGGTACATAAACATACTACTTACGTTCCTTTTGTGAATGATTATTTTTAATATCTCTATCTCTCTCTATTTTTGTGAATAAATTGTTAATTTAAACAAAATGCTTGAAAATAATTCAGACGCAACAAGTTATTTGGGGTTCAAATGAAGAGACTTCCTTAGGATCTGGGTTAACGGGGTGTATTAAGGCAAGCGCATCAAGAATATCAAATACTGCTCTAGTATTGGAAATGTGGTTTTAATATTGAATATTATTTTATTAATACCCAGAATTTTTTTTGTTAACACTACAGTTAACTTTATCACTTAAATTTTAGACATAAATAGGGAGTCTTCTAAAACACAAAATTATGCGCAAATAGTCAGGCTACTCTAAGAGAAATTGCGTCTGTTTGATATAAATCACGTCTTGTTCGTAATTGCATGGAGTCTTTAAGAATGCCTTTGGATCAGACCGTAACCGATTAAGCTGGGTTCCAGCCCTTAGCGGTTTACCTGGTAACGAGAATGCGGATACTCTTGCTAGGTTAGTTTACTCTCTGAAAGCGATTTCATAGTCGATCCTGATGCCCAAATCTGCCAATTCTACTGCTTCGTCACTGGACGGTCGAGCAAAAGGAACAGAAGTATTGGGCAGATGGATCGGGTTGATATGTATTTAGAAATCTATAGCCTGTTGTACTTTAATTAGGTTAGGCTGAGAATCATCATTGGGTTTATTACAAGCCATTGCAAGGTTAGACCGATAAAAAGTATCTGGAACAGATCCCAGTCGAAATATTGCGAGGTAGGGGCTGACGAGAAGTCGCCGTGGTCTAGTAGGTAGTGTGTTGGTTTATTAGACGTGAGGCCTCGGTTCAAACCCCAGGTCAGGCATATCCAACTAAACGAAATATGACAAAATATTTCTTAGACGACTTCCTCTTCGCAGATTTCTATTAAAAATTCTGAGATTAAATAAAACTGTCATGAAAAGTTTCTCAAGAAAATCTGTCGTTCGGAGTAGACTTTAAACTGTTGGTCCCAGCACTGATATATAAAAATTAACGCACACGACATAAGTGGTGTGAGAAGCTAGGTCGTAATCCTGACTAAAGGGTTGTAATGACCAATTATGTATGTATGGATGTGTTGACGAGGAGGAGATGGAGACTATCAAACACCTCCTACGCTACTGTCCAAGCCTTAGTGGGATTAGGTTGAGAACCCTGGACACGGGTTTAAATTCTCTGTCGAGATCCGACATTAGGAACCACCAGCAATTTATAAGTAATTTAAGGAGGCTGAGAGTACCTGGGACATCAAGCTCTCCAGTGCATTTATAATTTTTTTTTCAACTCTTTTTCTCCGCTTCCTATATGTTCCCAAGGTGTCTAGTACCAGCATTGTTTTGGTTCTATAGGGCTGGAGGGTACCATAGCAGCAATTTTAATTGCATTATATCGGCATCAATTTTGAAAGCATTCAGAAAGTAATCTTTAAAAATTAAAATTTAAATTTTACTAAGTTTAGTGATAATGGACTTTTTTGTATGGAAATTCGTTTCTTATATTCAAATTTTTTCACTTCAATGTGGTACTTTTTAAAATAATTTTCTGTTTATTAATGTGCTCTTTAAACATTTTTAAAATTTTTCTTAAACATTTTTCTCGTATTCTACCAACAAAATCCCTTAAGTGCTGCCTGTCACGGTATAATCACTAAACTTGTTTAAAATTATGTCTTACATTTTGGGGCGTTTAAAGCAGTTTTTGTTGGTTTAGCTGCTTTCACTATCTAGTTTTAGTCCATGTTCCATCTGTTCATTCTGTTTATTTTACAAAAATTGTTCCTCATAAATTTCGTTTTTTGTATGCCAAATACCCTTATAAAATAATTTCTTTTATTTTAACCTTTTCCATGGCAAGTGAAAATGGAAAATAAAGGGAATATAAATCTCATTTAAAAAAAGGTAAAAAAAGAAAAATTTTTAAGCATAATAAAACGAAAAGTTTATCTCAGTCGTATATACATGCATAAACCCTTTTCAAATAAACTTCTTTAAGACAAACCAATGAAGATATAATAAAGTGCGATAAAAAGTTTAAACAATGTTAAGAATTCTTAAAAAGTTTTTACAAAATAATCCAAATATCATATCAACTGATCAGAAAATGTTTTGAATGCGACTTTGGAAATTAGATCGGCTTTTAATAGCCTTAAATAATTATTGTGTTATCGTGTCTTTCGAACAGTGAGAGTTGATAAGCGCCATCTCGTTAAAGCTACATAAGTGTAGCATTGAACAACACGTGCAAATAATAAATAAAAGTTTTCTTCAGCCAACTTAAAGGGCGCTTGTCTATTACTATTCGCATTATGGTGGACGAATTCGATTAAACTGCTTCCGCGAGAATTCAAGCAATTACAAGAACTCGGCCTTTTGCAGATCATATCGATTTTTGTCGAATTTTGCGTTGTTCTTCACTCTTAAAAGATTCAATAGATTCACGAACTGAATAGAAATGACACCATATTGGACATTCTAAATGTGGAACTAATGGATGATATTATAAGTTTGGTCCCAGAATTTCGTCATTGTTCGGGAAAGTACATAACCAAAGCGTTAAAAAAATATTTAAATATTTCCTTGAAATTTTTGAATTTTAGCACTGAGAAACGTTTTTTGTTATATTTCTAAAGCTTTTAGCGTTTTGAAAGTTTTAAAAATAAATTTAGCCTGCAGTACGGTAGCCCCAGGAAATGCGTTGAAGAAGTTAATTTTGACAACGGCGCATCATTTTTTGATAGTTGCTTGACTTACGACGGCCGACGTTTGAGAATACAGGCAACTGAAGTTAAGTCTTCTTCCTCGTATTGTTCTTTTTTTATTTCAATTTAAAAGAAGGCTTGGACTGCGATAATGCAGGAGCAGCGACATGTTTCTCTAAGACTATATGCACTTCCCATTCCTGACATTATAAACAGGACTGACACAGTAATAAACAGTAAGTATATACAAATATAAGTGCTTTTCCGGCGTTCCCAAAAATAAGCTCAAGTTTTATTGTAACATTACTACAGCCGAAAGTCTAAATTCGGGTTTTCATCTGTTATCAATATAAACCTAATTAACCCTTTAAAGGGTAGCAAGTTAGGGAGACATAGGTATATAAAAAAATCACGTGCGTTTTATAATGCTCTGATTTGTACACATAATATATCAAACTGAAGTTCGTCAAGTACATAAGCATTGTTTAGAGAAAACAAGATGTGGTTGTTTTGTAACTTCTTCACGCACTCAACCTATGGTTTTGCCCAAGGGCAAACGTTTTTTTTTAAGTCCTCTTTAGAGCAAAGGCGTTTTGTCAGTTTTCAGGATAAAGGAGCGATTTACATAAAATATACTGCTGTGATTCCTCTACAGTTCTTGCTTATCTTCAGAGTTGAGTTGCTTTTTGGCTTATCGCATGGTTTACTTTCGTGGAGATAACCACACACAAGAAATACAGCGGCAAGCTTGCAGTATGTCTTCAAGTGACCATACTACTGGGATTTAATATTTAATGCCACCTGCTAGTTTATTAATTTCCTCTCTGGTGAATACATGATTTAATAGGTACCACACTTATAGTCGATGTTGTCTAGTAGGTAGTCGCTGGCTTGTTAGACGTGAGGCAGTTATTCGAACCCCAGACCAGACATCTCGAAGAAAACGAAACACGAAAACATTATTCTTCGTCAACTTCCTCACAGCAGTCTTCTTCCAAAAACTCTGAGAGTAAATAAAATTACCATGAAAAATTTCTCGATATTCTATCTTTCTGAGGCGGTTTTTAACTGCAGGTTTCGCCACTTATGGAAAAAATTCACATATTCAACATGGGTGGTGTGAGAAGCTAGGCCGTAATCCTCACTAAACGGTTGTAATAACCAATTAAATAAGTAAGTACAACACTTTGTAGATAGGATGAGAGTCGTTCTGTTTTAATTGATGCCACCAAACAAAAATTGTTCTCGAAAAAGAGGTTGTGGAATCCTATATTGATTCTCTATATAGGAAGCATATTAATTTATAAAACCTGATTACCAAGACCGCGTTTTTCCCATGCATATCTTTAAATAAAATTATATATAGTATGATATATATTTCAAACATTTTGGTAGTCCTGATGTCAGTGATGAAGAGGTTGATCCTTACATACATTAATTAATTGTCTGCCATTATCGTCAAGTCTGAGGTGATGAATAACTTTCAAAAGTTACCAACTTCAATTCAATAAAACTAGAAGAAGGTATACAAACAGGTATACAATCATTTCAAACACTATTGGTCAATTCACACGAGCTGTTGTATCGTTGTATTGATTGTATTGTTGGACGACTATACAACAGTGTATGCTTGTTGTTGATAATTTTCATGTAAAAACCCCATACACTATACACATTTTTTCATATGTTTTTAATAAGTTGTGTTGGTTTCGTTCTATCAAACTGTTTGAATGCCAAAAATTATGAAGAAGAGTATTTATGACATACACAATACAGCATAGCATCGAGCGTTCACAAACAACCAAGTGTATTCAATACAACATACACGATACAAAGTCGTGTGAATTGACCATATATTTAATTGACATTAATAGTATTAACAATTATGGTATTTGCTTTAAAATAATTAGAAATATCGTTTTAATTGAATTAATCTATAAGGTTGGTACCAGGCTAACCATAATTAATATTTCATAACAAAAATTAAAAGTTCCACCCTAACAAGAAGCAAACAAAAACACCGTCACTCTCAACCTATATGTTTAATTAATATTCAATATTTATTATTATTTATACGACAGGAATAAAGTTTTTAATTGATAGCCAAGTTGACAGACAAGTTAACTCGAAAATATGCTAAAATTTTCAACTTTTTTACTTTTTATACCATAAACCATAGACCAGAGTGTTTTAATAAAGGATTTATGTAAATTCCTTAGCCATGTATGTTATATAATTTTACCGGTAAATATTTATGAATATATTTTATTAGTATTCAACTTTAATTATGCGAAACATTAAGTTTCATTTCATATAACAACTCAAAATTTCAACACTTTCTGAAGCCTTAATTACACTTAAAAAATATAAATCAAATTCAATATCTTTTTATGATAACGTAGGTTAAAATATAACGTATAATTAAAATAAAATAAAAAATATTATTCCGCTTTTTTCTTAAAATTACAAAAATCCTAAAACTTACAAGGTTAAAACAAAACTTAGGGGAAATAGAAACAAAGCTGAGTTTTATTATATGTTTACGCTAAAAATAAGATAAAAATAAGGTTCTAGATATAATAAAATAAAGCTGTCCACATCGTTACGGATACATGAAATTACAGGAACGTTTGATATCGTTATGCTGCATAAAGTTCCAAAGCGCATTGTGACATAGAATATCAAGATAATTAAGCACAAATTTACACCGATTATTTTCGGAATTGATTGGAATAGCACAGTCTATAAACCTGCCAAATCACTGTAACGTCGGAGATATCGGCAATACAGCATGTGGCGAGATTTATTGAGGACGCAAAAATTTCCAAGCGGGATATACATACTTTTCCATAGCCAGGCAACTATGGAAGCATTTTATCCAATGTAATGAACTTCAAGACGACATCTAGCTGTCGCATATAGGTGCCAGGACACAATGACATTTCAAGTAACTGTATAAGCTGATGAACTGGTCAGGCGTAGCACAACCATTAATATCTCCGATGAATTTAGGATTGCCTCTGAAAACCTGCGTGGTTAAAATTCACAATCCAATCGTCTATTGCGTGAACGATAGTTGGAAGGCTTCGGACACGGGTAGAACGGCGGAGTAAATGTAATTAAGGCTGGAGGAGGGGCACACGACAATTCTGCTTAAACTTCAAAGAAGCACGCTCAGTATAATTGTCGGGATTATAACAGGAAATTGCACAATTAATTGGTTCGCATGCGAGGCAGTTTGGTCTTGAACACCTTGGAAATAATTTATATAAAAGCTGCAGAGATGAGGAGAAACAGGACATTGTCCTTCGCCCACTTCGACATGTAATCGAAACATGTCTACTCTATAGATAATCTGGAGGAACTGTCTCGTAGTAGCAATGGCGATCTGAGTGGTTTTTTAACACAAGCTCCGAATGGTTCCGTGAGTAGGGGCTAGAGGAAAACTGTAGTATAACAATGATACCTCTGTTGCCTAAGAGAAACTTGGATGGACAGTCACCAAAAAGTCAGTAATTTCTTTCTGAAGTTAACGTCAGATGGGCAGAAAATCATAATCATGTGTGTATTTTGAATAACATGCGTTTTTGATGTAGACGATTTTTTATTTTTCTAAACTAAGTTTTATTTATTTTTGATTCCAGACTGGTCAACAATTTTAAGCATTATTCGTAATTTTCTTCTAGTGAAATTTAAGTCATTAAATACAGCATAACAGATCGTAGAAGATTATTTTAAATTGGTAATTATTGGAAATTAGAGGAATCAAAATGCAATTGAATGGCGTAAAATGTTGTTTCTCGAGTAAATTTTGTTAAAATCACTTTTTGTGCTTATCTTGATTACAAAGTCATAGGTAATAATAAACTTATTTATTATTTACTAAATTTACTTCGCTATTGTTTCTAAAAAAATCGACTTAACCAGGTCTTAACAAGGTCTCAGTTTTGATACACACTAGTAGTACATAAAATTTTCGCAATTATTGATAGCATTTGTTAAAAAATTTAAATATGCTCATTTATTTTATTTATCATTTTAATAGAACTATTTTATATTATCACATTTTATTCTCACCTTTATGAAATTTACGCCAATGTAATGTACTTGAATCTAAAACCGCAAGTTCGATTTCGGCGGACCACGAAATTTATAACGACCATAAAATTCAATTAGTTACTAATCTACAACTTTAAGTCCATTTTCCGAAAAGGCGTAATAGGTATAAATTTATCACCATTTCCGAGTAGCACATTATCAAACCAAATGATTCTGTTATCTCATACGTACATAGTTGACAGAATTAAATTAAATTAGAATTAGTTGAAAAGTAGCCTTCAATTATATCTATGAAAAAAATATAGAACGAAACATTTTTTTTAATTTTTATCTGTCACGTGAGAAAGAAAGACTCTACAACGTTTCAGGTAATATTTTTTCATCCAAAACTACTAAGGGCATACGGTTTTCTGTTCCAAGCAATACCATCTTTGGCGATAAACATACTATTGTTATGTTTTTTGCTGCCAATACTTTCGTCAGTTCAAATGACGAGGTTCTTCCTTTGAGTCTTCAGCGGCAGGAATATTCCATACATACATACCTAATCGGATATTATTAAGTTTGAACCTGGGTCTGACGTCTAATGACCTAACACGCGACATACTAGGCTACGATTAGTTCAATCAATATCAAGAACGTATTAACAACAGAAAATTCAACCTGTTCACTTTCATCCAACACTTAACTTCCAATTCCGTAAATAATGTATTATTTACGATAAAACTTCACAAAATCTTTGAATAGCATTATTTTAAAAGAAATTTTATATTCAATCCTATACAACAAATTGATATTGATAGACTTTTTTGACAAACTTTTCATGGCAATTTTTTATTTACTTTCAGCTGAGAGGAAGTCACCGAAAAAATATATTTCCATATTTCGTTTTGTTTGAACCGTGGCCTCATGTCTTATCAGCCAACACACTACCTACTAACCTACGGCGACTTCGAGTTTAATACAGGCCTTTTAATAAAATAGGCTTAAAATAAGTATCAATTCGCTCCTTTAATTAGAATATTTTTTTCTTCGTATATCTATCGATATTACTCAACTTTACTGTTGTCTTTGCCGGGCCAACACCTTCCTCATACTATTCAATTTTTTTAAGAATATGAATAACCATTTTTACGCAGTCAAAGGTTTCAGAGTGCTTATTAAATGGAATATTAGAATTGTCTCTTTAAGTCCGGATATTTGAAGTTTTTACGCCTTTACAGGGAAGAGTTCTAAGTAAGTGGTTCATAATACAAGTTAAAATAATCAGCAATCTTCTGTACCAGTCTTTTGATGTAGTAGACTGGAGCAATATCGATTACAAGCAGCTTTTTTTGGTGCACATTATCAGTTTCACAATATTTCTTAATTTCCTGACAAAAGTTATTTTTGAAACAAGTGTTAAATAACTGGGAAGTAGTTCAAGCTTTCTTGTTAAATGTGTAACTGTTCGGCAATATATCCTTCGAAGAGTTTTTCGTAGCTGTTGGTGTTTCGGATATCCATATTACAGAGGCTTTCCAGCAATATTTCTACCGCGTCTATATTTTGAAATCTTAGGTCTCTCCTCTTCTTTAGGCTGGTCGTTTTCAATATAATCAAATCTAGGCGACGTAAAAACTTATTAAGTGGAACATCTAATTAATAATTAATTTTATTTATATTTTTGAGAAACTTTTATCCTCTTCACTGTCTGAACCGCAGATTCTCATTTCAGAAGCAGATTCTCTTTTCTTCCTAACTATCCTTTACTGACGTTTAAACAAAAATCGGCAAGGTTTGAGACAATTTTCACTTTTCCTACGAAATTATGCTGGCTGGAAATCCGTGTCTTACATCAGACTACCCAGGGACAACCTGAGGATAGTAACCAATTGTTCTGATCGGGCATTGTAGATTGAAAGGACATCTGTTCAGGTTAGAAATTGCTTCAAGTTTTTAGATTCCCTAAGAATGCATATGAGAGATAGCAAGCCATATATATATATGTTCCTTTTACTCCTCTAGGGGGCATAGTGCCGCAACAAGTTGATTTCAATGAGCTCAATTATGAGCGCGATGTTTGACTTCGTTCCACTGTAGACGTAGTTTGGATAGCTCGGTTGTGATTTGGCGTTTCCAGGTGTGTGATGATCGTCCGATGCGCCTGCTTCCCTTGGGGGTTTAAGTCTATGGCTTTCTTTGTGATGTAATCTAATGGCTTGCGAAGAGTGTGGCAGAGACATCCCCATTTGCGTCTCCTTATTTCCTTCTAAATTGGTTGCTGGTTTGTATCTGACCAGAGATGGTCATTGGATATTATTTTTTTTACTTTCGGTAAAGCTATCAGGAGATATCCAGGTAATTTTATGAATCATCGGATGAGGAAATAGAGTGTCATTAGTTCTGCATGTGGCTGAGTGTGGCTTGACTGTGTTAAAAAGTACGTGTCTTTTGAACGCTTCACTTTTTCATTAGTATCCTCTGGCAAGCCATGCCGACTATAAATTTATTTACAAAAATTGATAAATTAAACATCAAAGACAATTGGGTTTCAACGACATAGCATTATTTGCTTTATAGCGCTATTAAGGGCAAAATGAAATTTGGTGACAAGTTTCTTTCGAGAAGTTGCCCAATCCTTTCGTCGTGGTCTCACTTTTTGTGGGATTATATAAGTAGTTGGTTTATGCCGATAAACCAGCAATTCTTGAAGTATAATAAGTCAGTATTCAAACTACAATTGACGTTTCAGGGCCAATTTCTTTGAGAAAAATAATAAAAAAATCATACCATGAAAGCCAAACAAAATAAAAAAAATCGGTCCAATAATATGTCTGCCTAGTGTTATCTTTTTGAATTCACAAACTCTTAAAACAACACCTTATGTAATATATTTTCAACATACATATATTAGTTTCATTTATCTAATTTAAGATTTTCTCATTGATATACAACTTATTTATTGAAAACAAATCCCAAAAATAAATTTAAAATTAAAATTTTTAACGTTAAAGTGTCAAACCAAACAATATTTTAATTTAAATATTTCCGTCATTTTCGTGCGAATTGATTGGAATTCATATTTTTTCTTTTTTATTTGAAAAATCTTTTCTTTTTTATATTAATTTTCCTTTAAGCTGAAGTTTTCCTTACTCAAGGCGATGTACTTGCTTGTTCACATCAATAATGCCACTACAAATTAATGACAAACTACGTCTTGAAGTGGTGGTAGTCATGTACAGTGAATACTTGGCGTTGACAAAAATATCAAACACTTCTATCCTAAGCTGACTGATTGACACTGCCATAGAGTTTCTCTCGTTGCCAGACATATTTAAGCCAAAAATCAGTGTTAAACATCATGGGTGTGAGCAGATGATTGATTTACAAACAAATTTCTATTATCTTGAGCTGTTCGTATGAATTCCCTTGTGTGTTAATTGTTGTTCGTACGACAACGTAAGTGAAATATTCAAGTCGATGCATGACCTTAAGATAAATAATTTTGGGAAATTTTATTTGACTAGAGCTATAAAAAAGGATATTTTGACAGAAAATTAATTAATTGAAAAAGTGGAACAAATCATTTCTTTTTTTGAATATTTAACAAGAATTGTTATATCTTTAAGGCAATATATCCGCTCATTACTAAACATAGCGGAAGTATAACAAAAAAAGGGTGCTCTTCGCCTCCTATTGAACGAATTGCTAAAGAAGTTGAATAAGGGTCGTTAGAAGATATCGCTAATGCCGATTTGATACTTCTTTAACTTTCGGTCCAATTAACGAATTTTATTAGGGGCACTAAGCAACTTAGTCTGTGTGAAGTCAGAAATTAATTAGAAATCTCGAGAAAATGGTGGTAGTACTATTTTTCAGGTAATCTAAACCGTCATCTTTTTTCCACTGGAGTATTATGGGGTACATTATTGACTTAGTGTTGAGATGGACTTCCTTGTACTTATTTTGTGTAAGAAACTGTTTTAAAAACCGAACTCAACCGGCTGAAAATCGTTTCCGCTTAACATTCATTTAACAGCTAGAAGTAGTCAGTGTCTTTGGGCGAATGAACAGTGGCACAAATGATGGAAATTTGAACTTTTGCTACCATTGATTACATTGAACCATAAAATAAGGCAGTTCAGGATACCTGTTCCGGTCAGAGCGGAATGGGAAAAAGATGTGAAGTTCATCGACAACAACTTGCAGATTCTCTCGAATAAATCAAAACTAAGGGCCATTATTACAACTTGCAGTTAAAGTTGGGTTTAGTTAAAAGTTACTTTAGCTAAAGTGAACTTTAAAGTCACCTTTAACTTCTTTTCTTTATTACAAACTAATGATAGAATAAGGTTAACTTTTTCAAAAATATGTTCAATGCCGGAGCAATGTCGATGACACTGCTCAATTAAACAATTTTTTTCAAACTTATTGGCAACGATGGGCTTCTTTTTTGTTGCCACATTGTAAATAATATATAATATAGCAAGTTCTAACATAAACTTTACTTTAAAAGTTAAAGATAGGATGATCCTCCCTTTAGCTTAACGCTTACTTCAACTTTGTTGTCCACTTATTATAATGAAAAACAATTTATCTGCCCGTTAAAATCATCCATTTAGTTAACGGCAAATTGTAATAATGGCCTTAAATAGAGCTGTTCGTTGAAGCATCTTTTCAAAGTCTATACATATAGTTCACAAGGGTACAAGAACTTTTCTGTCTTCCAGTTGAATGCATCGGACGATTATAATAATTATTAAGGTGGACAATATCTCAGAAAGATATATAACCAATGTCTTCTAGAATGATTTGCAACTGCTAGCATTTTAACAAAATGGTACAAGAGGAACATCATATGGTCATCGGGACACACTGATAATGTGGAAAATAACAAAGAAAGTGAACTGACCAAGTATGTCCCAAACACTTTTATTCGAATATTCTACGAGCAAGCTTAGAATAGAAACTGAGGAGATAAAATCCGAGGTGATAAATCGCGGTCAACAGATACCGACAAGATACATGGAAAGTCAATTCAAACTTTAAGGCAGTTCACTCAGCGTATTTGTTAAAGTTATTATTAAACATTGAATTCTGAATACTCATATATGGTGTTCGTCAAATAACCACTGAGCTCTGCTGGAGGGGTTGGGCACATGCCAAACGCTATGTCGTATCAGAAATAGCTATTTGGGATTCTACTATTTTACTATTTACCTCGGACACAAAATGTATTAAGCTAAACCGTTTTATCATGAGTATCGATTAATTCTGGGATTAGGGAAAGGGAATCAGAATAGATCGTAATTTATCATGATGCGTTTATCCTTTTAGGGTCCAATCTAGGTTTAACGATAAAATTAAATGAAAAATATTCGCTCTTCCAGCAGGGATTTCCGAACTTTGATATTTAACAACTTGACGTTGAAACTACGTCTTTCAAATTAATTGTTATTTACTCAGTTTGATGTGCAAGATCACAATGAATAGATACAGCACTAAACAAAACGGACCGATCATGTTCACCGATGACCTTCATTTCTGGGTGAAAGGCTATGTGAATAACCAAAATTGTTCGAGATTGTACCTTCTTTTCTTGTGGGGCCTACTTGGATAGCATGTGAATACAAACGATCTCCAAACCATAGCGACTTAGAGCCTTTCAAACGAATAAAAAATGTCCATGTTAACTGACTTTAAAGTAAGGAAGCGCGCAATGAAAGATGCTATATGTTGGTTAAAGAGTGATGAAAATTTCAAGATTTGGACTTGGTGGACATGTGTAAAAAACTGTGCCCCATTCATATGACAAACGGCACAGTGCATTGGGACGTGGGCATCAAGGCTGTGTGATTTGACTCTAATAATTGCCTTCACTTCGGGATGATACGTGAAGACTTCGGTGGAATATCGTCCAAAGTGATATAAATGTGTTTTGTCTTTGACGGACATTTAAATGCTTCAAAAAATGTTTCCAAATTTTTATAAATATTTTGGACCACATAGGCCCTACTCTAAAAATAAGATATTGTTACGAAAATGCAAATGGTGTTATCGTTTAACATTAAAATAAGAAACAAAAGCTATAAAAACAAAAAATGGACTTGTTTACATGATCAAAGTAAATAAACAGACAACAACAACACTGCATGGACAAACGTAAACAAACTACACAAACAACAATAACGTAAACAACATGTTTACATTTACAGAGATTTCGCGAAGGTAAAGTCATTCTCCCTCAAGATCATTCATCAGACTGTTTACCCAGCGATATAAATGGCAACACAAAGAGGGCAACGGGATTAGTAAAAATTCAGACGCATTGCGTGTGAAGAGAATAATCGCGGTTTGAAAATCTCCGTTGTAAAGATCAAACGACAATTGTTAGTGTGTACGAGGAAGAGTGTAAAGAAGAATAACAAATAAAGCAAATTGTTGTTGTTTAAATCAAGCTGCGAACAGTGGCACACGGAATTGTGCGAACAATAAAGAATTTATTTAAAACTCAACACAAATTAATTTTTATTTTTATTTGCAATCTACGAACTCATATTTTAAACGTTTTTAAAAAGGTAAAAACGTAACAATATTAACGTAAAGAAAATCATTTGTAATTTCAGTACTTTACTGGATTGCTAAAACCAAAAAATTGATTTTTAATTTTTTGGAATTTAACACTTTCAACGCCATTATTTAAACACAATCGTTATTAAACCTAATTAAAAGACTTTTCTGTTTTCAATATTTGCAATACCGCACTTCATATCCAGCATACATAATTTACCAACTTTAATCAATTGAATCAATTTAATTCATAAAATTTTCCAACCCTCATCACAATTGTTTGGAATAAATTTCATGTTAATAAATATTGATTTAATTTTAAACTTTAAATTACTTTCAATGTTTTTTGCTTTTTTTTGGGAAATTGTTCAATTAACTTAAAAAATATTGTAATAAAACGACATAAAACAGCATAAACAACAAATTTTATCATCACAGTAATTTTATAAACGAACAACAAGTAAACAGGAACAAAAATAAAAAAATTTTACGAAAAAGTGAAAACAAAAGTTTTATAACTTTGTCAACAGCATCTGGAGAGTTTAGGTAGAATTACTTATCACAACATTTATAATTTATTACATCACCAAATACAGTGAGCAGCCATTGAAAGAGAAATAAAAAACCTTTGTTTTAACATGAAAGTTAATCACACGCTGTTTTACTACAAATTTTATTACTTTCGGTGTGCTGATTCTCAAAAAAGAATCCATGAAGACATTTAATGTGGCAACCTGTATTTTCTAGTAATTTGCCAGCTTAACAGATGCGGTTAGGTATAGAATTTAATCTTCAGTCTTAGTCCTGGTGTCACCTAGAAGCAACACAACATCACTTCACTGATGTATGGAGATGATGCTCTTCAGCAGTGTGCGTTTGCTTAATTGGTCATTACAACCCTTTAGTCACGATGACAATCAAGCTTCTCACACCATTCAGCTTGATTGTGTCAAATTTATGGATGAGTTTTACACGCAGATTTTATGCCAGAATACTACTGAGAGAGATGATGTTGCCGAAAGACATATTTTTCCAAAATTGTATTTTGTTCGATGTCTGATGTCACCTACTTGAGTATTGCGACTTCAGTGTATGTACCATATTGCTAATTTAGCTTTAGCGTAACACTATGTTCAGATATGCTCTTTTATTGAGTCACTCTACGGTTAATTAAGTACAATATTTTAAGTGTTCAGGCATATAATATATGCAGTTCAGCTGCTTATTCAATATTCATTTGACAGTTGGTAAACAAAACAGCTGGTTGTTTCAACATCATTGTTTTTTTTTTTTGGCATTTAAGTTGTCAAATATCAACAAAAAGTGTTCGGTTAATTGTAATATGCGCACTGAACATACTTATGACATTGCTACATTTTATGTTTTGCTCCATATTATAACAATTTGCTTATTTATTGCGCAATAATTAATTGAAACTTTATATGAAATATTGAGCTCAATAATGGCGTTTATTGCGATTTACGCAATAAAGGTACATATCTGAAAGCCGTATAAACCTTGAAAATAAAAAACAGATGAATTTGTTGGGAGGACTACATTGGAGGTAGAAACAGTAATCTATTGCTCGGAAATTTTTCTGCCAGAATTTTTCATACGAGCACAAAGGGCAGGTTATGTCTCATCTCCTTATGTGTTATCTCAATGGCCCTCTGGCGTATGTTTGACAGATGCAGGTTACTGATACTTCTAAAGATCTTAATTTCGAAACTAACTACACTGCCTTTCGATCACAACGCTTTAACCATCACCCCAGCTGCTGTAGGGATACTTCTGAAGCAAAGGTTGTAATTCTTATTCCTTTGTCCAACTCAAGGAATTAAATTTTGTGGATTTTGAAATGGCAAAATGATTAGATCGGGAAATTAAAGCTGGTCACTTTTCATTTCAACCGCAAATATTGCAAGTTTTGATCTACATGCGCCTCAGAATGAATATGTAGAATATTCTGGCCCAGAACTATCATAAACTCGGACCTCAAGATCTTAACTTAAATCAAGAAGACGATATCGACTAAACTACATCTGGATATGACAACAATTAACAGCAGCAATGTAGACAAAGATGCCAAACGCCTGTCAAAAAGGGGCAATTGAAAGTAAAACACAAATTTCTATTTTCTTTAGCCTTCACTGTACACTGTTGGCAACTTTTGCATTTACATGACAATATTGTATGAAACTCGAAAAAATCAATAGTATGCGACAACTGTCCCAAGTTGAAAATGTTTTTAGGCTATTAAACAAATGGCCGGGCATTTAAAGTTTAGAATGTATCAGCTTTTTGAATAATAAATTTTCCAAAATTTCATAAATATGCTGGCATTGCCAAAATCAAACAACGAAGTAAATCTGCAAATGGTTTGGAACATAAGAAGCATAAATCAGGCAATTTTCGATTTGAGAAAGAAAGAAAATTTTATCTTAAAACTTAAACTTTTTAATAAAGCAGTTGATTTATTAGAATAAAAAAATAGATGTAAATCTGCCAGCAATTAACAAAAATTTGTTATGAAAATTTGGTTTAGTTGACTTTACTTCACCTTAAATATTAGACAAGACCATAAAGTTTCTAAATCCAATATAAAAAGCTTGGTGCCACAATAGTTTACATACTAAATTTCATACTGAACATAAGAGCAATATCGTTAGGATCACTCTATTAACATAATCAAATAACAGAATCAGATGGTAAAATCTTTCAGGAAAGAGAAAGCGGACAGTACTTTTTTTTCAGATAAATAACCTTTTTACCGATATAAAGTGAGCGTTTTTGTTTGCAATAGTAAGAAACATTTTCTTCAAATTATTGGCCACTGCAGGATACATATTTGTTTGATCTTTTCGACAATTTATGGATTCCAAGTCAATAAAACTGTTCGTCTTTTGCAGTGATTGAATTAGTCCCCAAGTTTCGTTGAATATTAGCAATCGAAGTGCTAATCAGCCAAAGAGTATCCTCGATGAAAATAAATAGTAGCCTGATGAATATGGTGGGGTAGCAGCTACCAATCTAACGTATCCAGAACCGGTATTGCTTTGTGTGGAGATGCCTTGCCATGTTGCCGTGTGTTATGACCTATTCTGGTCTGTCTTTCTGCCAAATCGATATGGTTGCAGCCGGAAATGAACCCACAATTTTTTCCGTTTGATTCTGAAAATAAATTCTATTTTACCGCCATAAACAATACGATAAAATACTGATTTTCTATCCTGTCTTTGAAGCATAATTTTACAAATAGCTTTTATGTTTTCCATCTATCTGTGATTTAATGCATGCGGCATCCATTTTCCAGACTTTTTGATTTTTTGCATAACTTTTAAACGATTAGAAATTCTTTATTGTGCAACATTTAACATTTCTGCCATTTATTGCTGGCTTAAAGACTCATCTTCAACCAATATTGCTTGCATTTCGGCGCCTTTAAACTGTTTTGGTGGTCATCCATATACTGCATTTCTCGCATTAAAATCGTTAACTCTAAACCGTTGAAATCTACTTCTGCAGATTGCTTCTGATAAAGCACGATTACCTTATCCTTATCGACAAGCATTCGATACAGATCTGCGGCTTTTTTTGACAGATTCTAATGTCAACATAAAATAATTAAGGCTCATTCATAATAACTCATAAGTATTTTACTGTAGTCCCGTAATCTAGTAGCTAATATGTTGGCTTATTAGCCGTGAAGCCTCGGTTCATACCCCTGGACAATCATTTCCAACAAAACGAAATAAAAAAAAAAAATATTTCTTCGGCGACTTCCCCTCATCGAATTTTGTCTGAGAGTAAATAAAATTGTCATGAACAGTTTTCAAAAAATCAGTCGGTCGGAGTCGACTTAAAACTGTAGGTACTCATGTATAAAATTAACATGCACAACGTAATGCGGTGTTCAGGTATGCACCTTTATTGCGTAAATCGCAATAAACGACATTATTGCGCTCAATATTTCATATAAAGTTTCAATTAATTATTCCGCAATAAATACGCAAATTGTTATAATATTGAATAATACTTAGAATGCAGCACAGTCATAAGTGTGTTTAGTGAGCATATTACAATTAACCGAACACTTTCTGGTGATATTTGACAACTCAAATGTCAACAACGGCAAACAAGAAAAAAATAAAAACAAAACAACAAATCAAAAACAAGATAAAAACAATGCTGTTGAAACAACCAGCTGTTTTGTTTACCAATTGTCAAATATGAAAATGAACACTTAAAATATTGTACTTAATTAACCGAATATTGACTCAATAGAAGTGCATATGTAACCATAGCGTAGGTGGCGTAAGAAACTGGGTCGTAATTCTAACTGAGGTGTTGTAATGACCAACTACGTATGTATTAATATATTTTTTAAAGTTATAATTTTTTGTCAGACCGCACCAAAGATTATTGGTTTTACATTATTTGTTTTACAAACAAGAACAAACAATATAAAGAAATAATTGTACTGCCGCTTGGGATGTAAAGTACAATATGTGGTGTAGTGACATCGATGTAAAAAACTATTAACGTACATGATCTCATGTACTATCATCATCAACAACAATTTTATTCAAATATTGAACTTTAATGCATTTGTGTACTTTTGCTTGAGGCAATCAGTAGTTTTTTATACCACATTTTTATTGATTTGAAAACTCAATTTACGTGTTCAGCTCCACATATACGTTTAGTAGGCATATTCATAAGAAAGAAGCCAAATTTTTATACAACTAATAAGATCATAAAACATTTTTATAATTGATCGTTACCTAAAAAGCATATTTGTATTTTTAATTTAAAAAGTTTACTTTTTTACTTTACTATACTTTACTTTACTTTACATTACTCTCCTCTACTCTACTTTACTCTACTTTACTTCACTATACTTTATTTTCATTTACTTTACTTTAAAAAAATATTGTTACGAAAATGGAAACGGTGTTTTGCTTTTGCATCGTTTAACATTAAAATTATAAACAAAATCTACAAAAACAATGAACTTGTTTACATGATAAACAAGTAAAAATATACCAACAAAAACCAGTATAAAATAGGTATAAACAAGTAAACAAAAATGCAACAACAAACACTGCAAGAATAAATATAAACAAAAATACACAAACAACAATAATGAAACTACGATGTTTACATTTATAGAGAACATTCGACTTCAAGATCTTTCATCAGGCTGTTTACGTTGTCATATAAAAGGCAAGACAAAGCAGGCAACGGAGTCTGAAAAAGTTCAGTCAGTCTTGTGTGAAGACGCTTGGTTTGAAGATCTCCGTTATAAAGTTCTGTCGAATAAGTGTAATTGTTATGCTGTAGTTACCTACACGTAACTTAACGTACCGTAGCAAACGTTCTCTTTTTAGCATATGGAGAACAATGTAAACGATTACCGAAACGTTCTCTCTCATTAGAAAAACGGAACGATCTGTATAAAACATAATCCTCTCACGTTTTTACATGACATTTGAATATGAGAGTGTTGCCACGATAAAAAATATTGTAATCTACATTTGTGAAAAAATCACCAAATAAGGAAAAATATGACCAAAATTAAATTCGCAGTTTTTTTAGTTTATTTTTTCAAATTTAAATTATAATTGAGAAAAAAAAAATAAAATAAAATTATAGTCTTACTAATTAATTAATTTTAACAAACAAAACAAAAGCTGTTTTTATAAGAAAAATAACCAAATCCAGAAAAATCTAAAAACGGCAACACTTTTTAAGGCTACGTACGTTACGATTTTATGTTTCTTGGGTAACCAAGGCATTAGTGTTTATGCAAAAGAGTGCAAAGAGGAATAACAAACAAAGCAATTGTTGTTATTTACATTAAGTTGTGAATAGTATCACACAGAATTGTGCGAACAATAAAGAATTTAATTAAAACTAAACACAAATTTATTTTTATTTTTTATTGCAATCTACGAGCTCATATTTTAAACGTTTTTAAAAGGTAAAAACGTAACAATATTTTAAACTATCAAATGTTTTATAAAATCCATGCAAAATTTGAACACTGCTAAAGTTCGCTTTTTTTCAGTTGACGAAAAATCATTCAAATTGCGAATCTCAATTTCAAATGCATTTTATTTGTTGTGTTTGTTTTTTTATTTAAAACATTTCGTTTCAATTTTTTATGTCGTGTACAAATGCATGCCGTAACAGCTGGTTTCATGCTGCTCGTTATTTTGCGAACGCTAAATGCATTTGATGCGAAACTGACTATCAGAGCAATTTGCTTATTCTGTAATTGTTTACTAAAAAAATAAACATTTGTTTTTTTACAATAAAAGCAACTTTTTTCACATAAAAACTCGTAAAATTTAATATTTTTGAAGTTTAAAAAAATTCAGAAAATTTTAAAACTTCATAAGAATTCAATTTTTTATGTTGAAGATTGATTCTATTCTTTTCATTTATTAAAAAAAATGTTTCTTTTCAAGTCGCCGTATTCTAGTAGGTAGTGTGTTGGCTTATTAGACGTGAGGCCTCGGTTCAAATCCCAGGTCAGACATCAAAATGATAATATGAAAAAATATTTCTTCGGCGACTTCCTCTCAGCAGAGATCTGGCAAAAACTCTGAGAGTAAACAATATTGCCATGAAAAGTTTTTAAAAAATCAGTGGTTCGGAATCGACTTTAAATTGTAGGTCCCGCGACTCATGTATAAAATTAACACACACAACATCAGTTGTGTGAAAGCTAGGTCGTAATCCTGACTAAAGGGTTGTAATGACCAATTATGTATGTACTCGTATGTTTCTTTGTTGAAATAAAGAAAACACTAACCATTTAAACCAAAAAATTATGTTTGTATGAAAGGTACACTCTTACTCGCATCAATAAATTTGCTCTTTAATTGAACGACCAACATTACTCAAACGCTTGCATCAAAACTTGTCGAACTACATCACTAAGTTTAAGTTTGATAGCCGTTGACAGTAAACAACCCCATGATTTAAGAATAAAAGAAAAAGATTTTATCCAAGAATAAAAAGAACTAAGCTTGACAAAAACCTACTTTACCTGCAAAATACTCTTTCGTTCAAATGTTCTGCACACCTGAAACCATTAAAAAAATAACGGTGGTAGCCGATGTGCGATTGAAACTTTGAGAAAGTATGAAAGCCATTTGCATTTCATATGGCTCAAACGGAGCTTATTTTGCCGTAACTTAAAGTAATACTGACTAAATACATTAGTCAGCTTAGCACAATGTACACAGTGGCGACACGGGATTTTGACAGTTAACCGTATACTAAGAAAGGGACAGCAAATATTACCAAGAAGTATTTCTGTCCCTTTCTGATTGTCTGTCTGTTTTGTTTATTTATGTTTTTTTAGTTTTTGGGGGTCGGTTTTTTATATTGGCGAGAGTTAATAAAAAAAATGTAATTTTTGTGTAAAACTATTAAAAAATAATAAAAACAACTAAAAACAATAACAATTTTTAACTTTTTCTTTTAAGAATTTAAAAAATATTGGCAACTTTCACCAAGAAAATTTTTTTATGAACTGTACGTCTTATTTTGATCTTGTAATATTTAGCATCTTAATTACCTCTTGCACAAGAAACTATATTCATTGTGACCGAAAATTACACACATTTCGATTAATAATTAAATACTTAAGAATCTTTAAACTTTTCATTGAAGAAATTAAAAAATGTTCTAAATTTTACCTTTTTTAACACAAACTAAATGTTTGCTTACATTTAAATTTTTTACTTTATCCGCCAGTTTTCACTCTGTATATCTGTTGCTTCTAACACATTTGCTTCGCAAAACTTTTAACATTTTCTTTCTCCTTCCAAGAAAAAGGTTAAAGCAGCTGATTTTAGCGTTTTTCAAACGTCACAATTGTGATCACTGGTTACATTGTGGAGCTTAGCTTCTCACACCACTTATGCTGTGTGTGTTAATTTTATGCCTGAGTGACATAATCTCCAGTTTAAAGTCGGCTGCGAACTGCAGACTTTTTTGAGAAACTTGTCATGGTTTTTTATATACTCTCAGAGTTTTTGCCAGAAATCTGCTGAGGGGAAGTCGCCTAAAAAATATATGTTTATATTTTGTTTTGTTCGCGATATCTCATCTGTCATCTAATAAGCCAACACACTAAATACTAGACCACGGTGACTTCAAGTGTGGTACCAATTAAATTTTAAATTCACCAAAGAGGAAAATTGTAAACAAGCATGTCTCGGTGTATGCATTAAATCCCAGTAGTGCATTACTACATTAAGCCATACTGCAAGTTTCCCGCTGCATGCGTTGTGTGTAATTATCAACCTGGGAAAACCGGTTCTATATTGAAACCTTAAAAGCCACGTTCAGATAACTGCTCTGTCGGGCAACCGCCTGGAGATAATGTGTTTTAAAATTCTGTTCAATTTCTCAAAGACCTATTTAATTGAAATATCGGGGTCGGCGTAAGCTAACCTAACTTGTCCTTACAGGAAATATTCCATAGATCGTACATCTTTGATTAGAAATAATTTCAGAATTCTTTGACATTTTCCTGAAATTTTTTTCCAAGCAAATTCATTATTTTATAGGTGAAATGGCATGCATCATAATCATATTTCGCTATATTTTTGTCAAACCGAAACTTCCTAGATACTATAAATCAAGACAAATATAAAAGCGCCTTAACATTTTGAAATGGCAACGACCTAACCATTTAATATGAAAATGGTCATCAGCCAAAAATATTTTTTCTCATTATTCTCAGGTTGTTTTGCTACGAAATTAATCGACTTTAATTGTTGCTTATTATTGTCTGACATCAATTCCCGAGCCAAATTCCATTTTGAAAAACTAAATTCTTTTTAAATTTTACTTGCATACTTATTATTTGTTTAACTTCAGATTTGCTATTCATTGTCAGACATAAGAGACACCAAATGCTCCAATTTGGGCTTCAGCCACGCAGGATGCCTTTTAATTATTTTAAAGGCGACAGCGTTTGGTGTAAGCTAAACAAATAGGAAGGGAAGTTATTATACTGATAGCACTTATCCGTTCCGCGAACAATAATAGAGAGGCTTAAATGCGCCGCGTGCTGATACAAATCCTCTACCAAACATTATAGTAGGGTTTCGGTTGGAAATGTAGGTTGCCTGTTAGGGTAACCATCAGTTGGAATCAGTGCGAACCTATACTTATGACTCTATGATCTTATGACTTATGGCTCCCGCCAATGGATAGAAATATAGGCTGAACTAAAATGTCATACGACCCGTGCCGAGAGTCTAACTGGCTGGAAGCTCATCTAAAAATATTCCGTGCGCGAACACAGTATCCTGGATACTGGGTGCCCTCTAGGATTAAGCAGCTGTACCTGGGCTTTGTAGAGATCATCTCCTTATCCAAAATATAGAAAAAAGCAGGGTTTCAGAGAGCGATGTTCTTGCAAGGATTTCAATAATCCCAAAGTATATGCAATCGCTGACCTGAGCCAAAAATAAGCTTGCGGAAATAAAACACACTAGACGATCAAAGATGAAACAATAGTTGGTAAACAGAGGAGAGGACATCGCCAAAGGTCTATAGCTAACAACGGCAGTGGATTATGGCACAAAAAATACAGGCTGATTAATGTCAAATATGTAGCTAGCCCACATCCTGTATATTAAAAATAACTTAATAGCATAACGACCCAACTACAATAATGGTAAGCAATACTAGACTCCGCTAGCTACATGACGCATGATCTAATCGGTTATCCAACTCCAGTTCCAGTGAAGAGATTGGTTACCGAAGCCCATGAAGTCATGACTTTTGAAATCTATCTAAAAATCCACATGCAAAAGCTTGTATAGGGCACACGACAAGGCTACTTAAACTTTAAAGAAACACGTTCAGCATGAACGTCGGGGTCATTACGCAGCATTGTCTGCATGCGAGGTGTATTGGATATCTTGGAAACTTCTCTTATCGCCTCCTTCACATATTCTCTTCTGTAGCCTACCAGTAATAAGTAATATTTGATCCTTGAATAATAAATTCTATTTTTTTCTTCCATTTCATACTATTCCTCTCACAGCTTACAGAACTTTTATGAAATTTTAATTAAATTTCATTCATCTTAAACCAACGTATTAAAACCTTTAATTGAGTCATTAAATATCAAACATTACGTTATACCTACTGCCTGCACCCACATAATCTACTTATACAGAATGCGCATTTTATACTCACACTTATGCGTACATAATAGTTTAGTGTAGAAGAGCACGTTCATACTTAGGTATATATACATAGGTGTGTGTATTTTGTCTATATACCATGAGAACTGAGTTATGCAAAGCACACACAGGTTTGATTTATGTTTGTGGTTACAATGAATGAACTCATACCCAGTAAACATATAGTTTTGACTTTAAAAAGAATTTAAAAATGATTTGCATATTGTCCTGTATTCAAATTAATTTTTTTTTATTAATTTACAATTCGTATTAAAACATATATACTGTTACGTTTTAGCATTTTAAAACATTTGAAATATGAGCTCGTAGATTGCAAATAAAGTTAAAAATAAGTTTATGTTCAGTTTTAACCAATTTCTTTATTGTTCGTATTAAAACACTACGTTTTTGCCTTTTAAAACGTTTGAAATATGAGCTCGTAGATTGCAAATAAAATTAAAAATAAGTTTATGTTCAGTTTTAACCAATTTCTTTATTGTTCGCACAATTCTGAGTGCCACTGTTCACAACTTGATGTAAACAACAACAATTGCTCTGTTTGTTATTCCTCTTTGCACTCTTTTGTGTAAGCAATAACAACTACTAATCAATTTGTTCGATAGATCTTTATAACGGAGATCTATAAACCACGATTACTTTCTTCAAACACCGCGTCTTCACATAAGACTGACTAAATTTTTACTGACCCCTTTGCCTGCTTTGTCTTGCCTTTTATATCGCAGGGTAAAAAGTCTGATGGATGCTCTTGATGGAGAATGACTTCGCCTTCTCGGAATCTCTATAAATGTAAACATGTTATTTACGTTATTGTTGTTTGTGTATTTTGTTTACGTTTGTCCTTGCAGTGTTGTTGTTGTCTTTTTGTTTACTTGTTTATCCCCTTTGTATTTTGTTTTTTTTTTGTATATTTTTGTTTACTTGTTTATCGTGTAAGTAAATTCATCGGTTTGTAGCTTTTGTTTACAATTTAAACGATATGAAAAGAAAACACCATTTCCTTATTCGTAACAATATTACATGCCAATATTAATCAAGTTTACCTAAGTGATGATGTTAAGATTTTGTTGTGGTTACAACACTTCTACATTCGACTTGTGTGCAGTTAAAGGTAGGCAAAAAAAGGTTAGACAAAACTGACTACTGCCTCAATGGGCACTGCTTTCTGAGGTTCTTGAAGGCCTCGTTCTACTATAAATATTACCTATTTCGTCATTTAAATACGCTGCTGGTTACCGTCACGCAATTATTCGGAAGTGTGAAGGTGTGAATTTCCCTTCGCCTCTTCTTCTCAGGTTTCTAAGCGCCGGACAATGACATAAAACATGTTCAGTGGTCTCCTCAACTTCCATGTCGTTGCAGATTATGCAGATTATCGCAATCTCCTGGCGGAACACTCAGAGGCCACTGTCCCTTATTACTGCTATGAGGTCAATCTTGATAAGTTAAGCGTAAATTCTGCTCTACTTATATCAATTTTGGGCCAGATCTGTCTAGTGTCCTTAAAAGTGGGTTCATTGTCTCATCTTATCTTTGCCAATGAATAGAGTTTTTGAGAGACCATTTGTTTGCCTCAATGGAGAGAAACGCCAATTTCATGTTGGAATTTATTATAATTTTCCGTGATGTTAGCCTTAGCAAATGCGCACACTTTGTTCGTATCTTCTATATCCCTGTCTTTGTTTCTGATTGTCTATGGCCTGCTGTGGACAGTAGGGCAACAGGTTGGCAGCCGGGCTTGGATAAGGCCAGCTTAAGGTTGGTTGTCGGTTTTATCACGGGGCACTGCGAGATTAGGTAGCTGACGGGGATGTTGCGATGAGGAGGAGTTGTTGACTATCGAACACTTCCTCTGTAACTGCCCAGCTCTTGGTAGGTTGAGGTTGAGGACCCTTGGCAGGGCCTTATTTGAGAGTTTGAATTCTGTGTCGAGAACCAACAAGGCTCTCCACTGATTCATTAGTGGATTGGCCTGGTTAAGAGGTGCTAGGGCTTCATCAGTGTAGTCGCGCTCTAACTTTTTCTTTTAATCTGGTCTGTATAATTCCTCCGCTTCTCATTCTCCCCTTTCCTACATCCTCTCCATTTTATCTTATTTCCTCTATTATCATTCCCTCTTTAAGGCCGTTGTACAATGACTCAGTTCGACTCCGGGTACTGTATTTGTCTTAATTGACAAGTACACGTCTTCTAACCTAACCTAACCTATCCCCGTCTCCAAGAACATAAATGAAGGCAATATTAGAATTAGCTGTCATAAATTATTCTTTAAAAAGTTTCGGCAAAATTTAGGAAAACAATTTAGATATGAATTTAATGCGAACTTTCCTATGAAACAATTACAGATTAATGGCCGTATATACCCTACATCTGCTGTTATTTATCTACATAAGAACTATCGATATTGATAACTAAGGTTCGACAATTCACAATATAATAATCAAATAATTGCCAGATCAGCTTTTTAAAAATTGAAACTCTACAAAAAAAAATATATGTTCTGAAGTTCATAAACCACTTCGTTGATTTCACAGCCTAATAAAAATGTATAAACAAATAAAAAAGTTAATAAAGGGGATAGTGATTGAAGAAGATAAATACTAAACTATGCATTATTGTTTGGAATGTCTTGCTCCAATGAAAAGCAATCCATTCAAATCGAATAAGGGATCATGCTTTTTTTTCGGTAATAAACATAGTGAAGATTGTATTTCAAGCTCTTAGGCTATTTTGTTGTAATGAGGAAAACAAAATAATGTTAAAAAAGAATGAAACAAAATAAATAAATAGACCACAAAAGAATGGTTCGGGATTTATTGAGATTTCGTTCAGGTTGTTAAGAATTTATATTTTTAGTTTAGCTTTCGTGTGGGTTATTTCCACAGTGTATGAAAATGTACAAACAGACCAGCAACAAGAAAATGAATTTTACGGTTGTGTTGAACAGAAACGAAGCGTAAAATGATTTTGCATTCTGCTATTGCTGTTTCAGACTGAAAATGAAAAATATACCAAAAACAATTTAAGCATATTATTTGCGAATAAAAGTAAAGTTTTAGTTAAAGGACATGCTATTTTTTTTTATTAAACTAGTAGACTGGTTTTTAGATACCCAATTTTTTTTTTTTTAATTTTCTATGAGGAACCTCTTAATTGTTCTCTTTATTAAAAAAAAAGTAATCAATGGAACACGTGCAGCATTGAGGTTGAACTTTAGGTTCAATGTACGTACGTTGCATGTATGTATGTACGTACATATATAGCATACGCCTGAACCTAGCCTTAATGTTTTTTTCTTACATCTATGACATTAAGAAATAGGCAAAAAAACGGATAATGAACAATATACAAATCCATACCCATGGCGTCACAATGGGCAGCTATGCGCGCTCAAGTGTGCTTTTGGGGTCAGAAATTCCACTCCAACCTACCTACATACAAATCCCCATATAATGAGTGCAAAAATTTCAGAGCAAAGAGACAATCATGAAAGAATTTCTGTAGCAATGTAGAAAGTTCTTCCGTACAAATCGGCTTGGAAAGATTTTATCAACAGGCCTCAAATAGCATTTTATCTTCAGATATCTTTGATAATGTTAAAGACACCCACCACGTACATCTTGAGTACCAATTACATGGTGTCAAGAACTCTATTCACCGGCCCTTGGCGTATGACAATCGATACATAATGTATATCGACCTGAGAATATCGCATTAGATTGGACAGTGCAAAGCTCCAGGAATATAATTACTTTCACTGACTTCCTTGATATATAGAGTGGTAATTAACGCCACGAGATGCAATTAATTGGAATTAAAATATTTTCATGATTAGGTTAAGTGATGATAATAAGTGATGAGATTCTGAAAGTCCATTATCTTGTGAAGAGAATGCCACTTCGTCTGATCAAATCGGACAAAAATTACCGTAGTTTTTATTTGAGTAGTATAACAGTCGCTTTATTTTTTTTTTATATATGTCATTTTATCAAATGAACTTTCAGTTCAAAAATTTTCAAAATTTTTGCTGGATCTTGATTGTTCACCTAAGAATTTGCTTTTTCCACGTTTGAACGACTACCAAAAGTAGTCTAATATTTCCGTTTTTCGCAAATATTATTATTTCGCTTTGGGCAAACATTAGCCCATTTTTAACATAAAGTTCATTCCGTAAGACAGCATATATAAAAAATATATCTCAGTTGTCACACTCTTTAAATCATAACTACTGTAATTTTTGTTCAATTTTATCAATCGAAGTGGCATTCTCTTCACAAGAGAATGCACTTTCAGAATGTTACCACTTATTTCATATTTTTTAATTATATTTTGCAATTAAGAATGGCCAAACTTGAAAAAATTAAAAATAAAATAATATTTTCCAAGTTTACTCCTTCAAAACTCATAACATATAAGTATGAAAAAAACGTTTATGTACACCGTTTTAAAGGCTAATCTCTCCCCTTTCTAAAAACTTTGTATTTTTAAAATATGTTTAAACATATTTGTGTAATCAATAATTTCAAAAATCAAAAAACCCGTTTTGTCAATTAAAACTAGTTTGGAGGGTTCAATCTAGTGAATAACTTGGACTATGTAGTTACTCAAATGTATTTTCACTGTCGCACCGTGTTATTGTATTAGAGCCATAAATAGAATGCTCTTTCGAGTTTATCAATGCTCTTGTTGCTGTCCATTTTTGGATGCCTGTTTAAACAAGTCTGAGCCAGATAGTACAGTACAGTAACAAATTATATTATAGTTATTACAAATGGGGAAACTAATACCATATGCTCGTTATAACAGATCAGAATCTCTCACCCACTTACACTAATGGACTAATAGACCAGGACACATATGAGTCAAATAATCAGAGTGGTTTCAAGGAAATTTTTTTATTTTCAATGCTATTGCGTATGGTATACATTTTTTAGCCAATATCTTACATTTTTCTTCTCAGATTTACTGGTTAGTGCACAAAGGAATTTTCTATTCATATCTTAAGCAAAGACTACAATTTAATATTTTTTGTCATTCATTTTAAATTGTTGAGCATGGGAGCCAATTAAGGTTTTGTGTGGGTAAATATGTGGGTTGATAACCTGCCAACGATTCATCGGCATATTCGTGGAAGTTCAACAGATTACCAGATTGTTTGTCTCTTGCTTGTCTCCTCAGCCTTTGGCAAAGTATTTGTTTGTTTTTGTTCACTTAGGGGTTTTTTTAGTTTGGCTGGATGTCTGTTGTAGGCAAATATGTAAAATTTCTTTGATTTTAAATTCACAGACTTTAGCATCTTTATCCTCTGCTATAACTTACCATCACCCTACAATTACGTGACTAAAAATTGTCAAAAGAATCTTTAAGAAGTTTGTCACGTTTGTGTCTGTTGCTGCAAAAGGAATAAAGAAAAACGTGTTTGCAGTATACTGTACGCGAGTGCGTAGATAGTGTGAATAAGAGATATAGGAAGAAATAATAAGAAAATTAAAAAACAACTTTTTTTAAGTATTTAAAAGTCTTATACTAAATTTGAACTATAAAAACATTTTGCAAAAAATATAAAATACCAGAAATACCGGTATGAAATGGGTTTTATTCTGAAAATAATTTTTAATAAGGAAGTACATAAAAAACATTTTATTCCGGGTATTGGCCATTGCTGCCTACAAATTCTATTCATCTTTCATGCAATTTGTGGATTCCAGGACAAAAAAACATCATGGTTCTAATTGACCATTTGTTGTCGGTAGCAATATGTATTAACGGCTTCACCAGGTTTTATGCGCTCTTAGTAAACCATGCTTTATAGGTCTCGCCAAATACACAGCATTGTTTTCATGCCGCATCGATTTTACAGTCGAACTTGATGGCAGTACCGTATCAATCCAATATTTTTTTCGTTTAATTTTCTGAAAATAAATTCAGTTTTCTCTCGTCAGTAACAATTCGAAACACTACTACGGCGTCTTTGAAGCAAAACTTCACAAGTGGTTTTTCTGTTTTCCATCTGTCTGCCATTCAATTCGTGTGGTACTAATTTTACATAGTTTTGGATGTTTCTCATAGCTCTAAATGGTCAGAAATAGTTTGTTGTGCAACATTAAATATTTCGGCAATTTTTTGTACAATCTTCATCTAATATTGTTTAGAATTCGTCGTTTTCGAGCTATGTTGGTAGTCTTCCTCGTTTTTCATTGAACTTGCCAGGTCTAAAGCATCACTCATAAGTATTTGACGAGTGGCATCAGGCGTTCACACAATAGGGCTTATACCCTGTAGTTGGCGCATATCGTAGGGTCTCACTTTTTCAGGACAGGATAGAGGACACTGAGGTTCCAATCATTGGGCATACTTTCCTCTAGTCATATTTTATACATAAGCTGGTGCAAGCGCCGTACCAACTCAGTACTTCCGGTCTTAAACTTGACCTCTCCATGGCTAGGCGGAATCTCCACGCTGTCATCATCGATCGAGTTCAGTACGTCATCTCTAAAGGCGGTTTTGGTATTGTCATCGCCTTGTAGCAGAGTAGAAAGTATTTCCTCAACAACCTCAGCACTCCCTGCAAATTTGTTACTAAGTTTCCATTCTCATCCTTGAAGGAAGATTCGGGCGTAAAACATTTGGTTAGAATTTCCGAGCGTCAGTCCTACATCTATATATCTCGACTTCCTTACGCTCTCGCCTTTCCTACTCCCTCTTCTTGCGTCTGAAAAGACATCTCTGATCGATTTTCCTTTCTCTATAGTTACCGAAAATGGCTCGCTTAGCGGCTGAATGCAATGTTATCTTGTATGCGGCGTTTTTCGCTGCAGCTGCCTCGAGCCGGTCTTCATCATACCATTGATTTCGTTGGGGTGGGCACTCTAAACCAATTTCTGTTTCCGCAGCAGTGCGCAAGGAGTGGAAGATGTTGGTTCACAGTTCACAAATGTCGCTGAGGTTAGATGGTAAACGATGGAGCTTACCGAGAGTTGAGCGGAGAAAATCTTAGCTGTATTTTGTTATCGCAGCTTCTTGTCGTTCAGCTTTCCCAATGTACAAGAGCGCGCAGACTTCGCTAATGACAGTGATGTCTGCCCTACATTTCATGAGGGCATCCGCCAGCTCGGCGGTCATCAACTTTTGAGGGGATCTTTATAGAGGCTAGTGGGTTGGTTTTCATTGAATAAAATTTTTACGTGGTGGGTTCCAAGCCCTACGCACAACACAAATATAAAGTACAGGGGATTGAACATCGCTGCATGCATTAGTTAACATCAAGCGAGTGCTAGTATGCCATCCAGGAGGGGCCACGTAGAGGATGCGTGTCAACTTGAATACGGCAAGACAAGGATCGCCCTGGAGGTCGCCACGGTGACCACAGTAAGAAACTTTACCTTGTTTGCATCCCATCCGATCTCTATTCAATATTCGTTTCAGTAAAATTCCTGAGATGTTCAATTGTTGGGCACTATGGCGAATGGAGGTTGACTGCTCTTCTGCCACACTATCGCAAACAACAGCAACGATTTCCGAAGATTATGCTCATTTGGTAGATTATACTGACCAAAAAAATGAAGTGCACGAAATGCATTTTGATTTGAACTCCAATTTTCGTAAAAGTTTTTAACAATCTTAACGCACTACTCAATTGTGTATCTCTTCATGGTTAAATTTATCAAACACTGAATAAAAGAAATGTAAAACAACTTGTCGTTAAGGTGTGACTCATAACTATCATCGTGCTTTATGGTTAGACCACCCTTTATAAAGTCAACCATTTTTTATGACCATCTTCTTCTTATATATAAAAATGAATGTGTGTTTGTTTGAAGTCTATAGACGGCTAAACGGCTGAACCGATTTTCTTGAAATTTTCACAGTACCTTCCTGCATGCATGCATGCATTGAGTTATAAGCCACCTTTTATGTTGAAATAGGCAAATAAAATAAAATAAAAGAAATATAAAAAAGCATGAGTGTTATTGTCTAACAAAATATTACGTATACATCATCCGTCAGCTCTATTTAATATTTTATACACGACAGTAATTGAAATACGTCTCTATATTTAAAAATGAATGTGTGTTTATTTGTTTGTGGGTTTGTTTGTGGGTTTGTTTGTTTGAAGTCTATAGGCCGCTGGACCGATTTTGTTGAAATTTAAACAGTATTTCTGGAAGGAACTATAGGCAATTTTTTATTTTAAAGTTTCAAGTAGGCGAGGTGTCACGTCCACATACTCAGGAAGTATTTAATGCCGCATATCTCATAAACTGCAACAGCTAGAGTCCTCAAATTTTGTATGGACGACTTTGACGTATATACGAACAAAATGGGCGGATTGGCTATAGTGGGCGTGTCACCTCCCATCCGACAGGTGCCGCCATTGAAAATTACTTAAAATCAATTAAATCGTAAACTGTGCATTTGATCATGTTATGATCTTTAGCAAAGTTGTTGCGCATGAGCCGACGAAGGTTCCTAAGTTTGTATGACCAATATCCGATAGGTGGCGCCACTGAAAATTACTTAAAATAAATTAAATCATAAACTGAGCATTCTTTAATAATGTTGTTGCGCATGAGTCGACGGAGTTTGGTGCGATTAATTTCCGATGGATGGCGTCACTGAAAATTATTCAAAATGAATGACAAGCCTCAAAATCAGACGACATTGAGACTGGAAAAACTCCGAGTATATGCCGCTGAGACCCGTTCCCTTGAACCACTTGAACAACTAGAAGTGAGATTAGAAACTGATCGAATGCGTAATATTCAGGCCCGTTCATCTGAATCATCAGCATAACGGGAAACAAGATCAATAAAATGATTCAAAATTAATTGGATATTTGTGTAATGTCTTCCTTCAAATTTATTTTAGTTGGTGGCGCTGCAACACGCGCAGGGTACAGATAGTTTTCTTATAAAATTCAAATTCCGTTTGTTTTATGCGCCAGAGTCATAGAAGATTATACATTTCGGATACACTCCACAGACATTTGAACGATATTATATTCAACACATAATGAATATTTCTTTCAAACGAATAAAATATTCGATGATTTAAAGATTTGAATCGACTAATGGAAGACCCTACATAACACACAAATTTTTAATCGCACAAAGAATAATGATTAGACATTACATATCAATTTTTTATTTTACAATATGCGATGTCATCCGAGACAAATCAAGAGAGTTTTATAATTTAGTTGGATAATGTACTAAGTGTTCTTGCTTCTTCACAGAATCAACGGATTTATTTGGGGTCAACTCGACAACTATTAGGGATTGAATGATGAAATTCCAATCATTAAAATTCTAATTTATTCCTGCTGTTATAGCTCTTTCACTGAACTAAGTGTAATTTTTGAATTGTAGTTCGGAAAGACTTTCAGATCTTATTTTAATTGAGCGAAAATGCAAAAATCTCTTAGAATTTTCGTGAAACAATAACTATCCATTGGAAAGACCTATTAAAAGCAAATGTGGTCCAGCTGAATGTTCTACAATTGCGCATTGTGCGTTTATGTCGATTGCAACAGACAACCGGCATTCTCAACATTCAATTTTTAGAGACACATTTTTAGCAACTACAAATATATAGTTGCCAGCTAAAATTGGGTTGCCATCGATAAACTTTTTTGCGTGTCTCTGTACATTTTATAATTTCAACCAAGCACTAATTTCACTAGCTGGAATTGTTATTTATGCAACAGATAGTTTTAGCCCAAAACCTCCATCAATCAATATTAAAGTTGCAACAAATTTTATTTAATTTTTCGATTTCTAATTTATGGAATTCTTGTGGATTCGTACATTTTATATTTGGAAACAACGCACCATCACAAAATGTGTTCGTATAACGCATACGTGAACCCTTTTTGCAATTGCGGTGAGTGATAATCAGGTTATAAAATGGCGAACGTAGGATGGCTTATTTTTAGATTTTGGGACATTATTACAACTTACCGTTAACTAAATAAAGGGTTTTCACGGGCAGATAAATTGTTTTTAATTATTATAAGTGGACAAATTGGTGGAAGTGAGCGTTAAGCTAAATGGAAGATCATCATAGTGGTAACTTTTAAAGTTAAGTTTATGTTTAAACTTGAGCAAAAATGAAAATGAAGATATACAACAAAAAACGAAGCCCGTCGTTGCCACTGCGTTTAAAAAAAAACTTGTTTAATTGGGCAGTGTTGCTCCGACACTCCCATATTTTTAAAAAGTTAACTTTATTTTATCATTAGGTTGTAATAACGAAAAGGAGTTAAAGTTGACATTAAAGTTGACTTTAGCTAAAGTTACATTCAACTAAACCCAACTTTAACGGTAAGTTGTAATAATGGCCCTTAAAGCATTTTTATTATATATGTTTAGTGCCTATTGCGCACGGTTTTTTTATTTTATTTTATTTTGTTAAAATATATTTGTATTCTCATCGTATTCTCTTATAAATTCAAAAAGCCATATGATCAGCGTTTGCAGCAACACAGAGGATTATTTTTAAAACCTCACGCTGTGACGTCCATTCAATAATTTGAATTGATGACATTAATTTTGAAAAGTGGTTTTTTATTATTATCTCATGTTTATTTATAATAAAAATAGCAAACGTTTCTACCTGGTATTTTTAGGCCAAGCTTTTATGACTTTTGTTGGCATATGATATTTTTGCTTAATCACGTAATACTTTTTAGTCGACATTTTCCACATTAATGTTCACATACTCAACATAAAACAGCGTAAATATTATTGAGTCATTAAAGGAATTTTGCTATTTTGTTTTTATACATCTTTTAGGTTTTTGGTCCGGCTTTTGAATTTTTTTCTTCAGATGTTAATCTATGAATTTATAATATTTGACACGTATTAACCATAGGGTTTATGCTAATTTGTCTGAAACATATTGTTGGAGAAAAATTACAAGGTCTTGTTATACCCTACACTATAAAAAAAAAATCATCTAAACATCGGCGACATTAAGTTCCAACAACTACGGCGTAACTTGTCTTACACCGATTTGTCTTAATAATCGATTTCTTGCAAAAGCAAGTTAAGCGTTCACCCGGGCCCTCTTCGTTCGTGCCTTGGGATGACCTTAAATGGTGTTAAATCATTGAGGTATATGGACTAACTCTTGGAAAGCAATATTTAAGCCACCATTGAAGCCATGCGGTTAGATTTGTTCGAATAAGTGATCAAATATTGAACAAAAGAAATTAATCCTCTAATTTAATGGATTTACATTTAATGGATTTGATGTATAATTCTTATACTTTGAACAGTTGACAGTCGTAGCAGGATTGTATTGCAGGAAATCACTTAGTCGGCATTGATTGACTTCATTTTCCATATTTTTGTTTTACCCCAAAATACGTACATATGTGAGAGATAAAAAGGTAAATTTTTTTTTTGTTTCAGATGTTTGTAAATGTGAACACATTTGTATGTAAATATTCATACGCTCAATTTGTATATTTAGTTGAAAATATCGATAATCTGAACACGAATCTACGTTAGAAACCATAACCGCCAGCAATATTACTTCAATCATTATAGGATAAACACCCAAACTTCGGTGTGCTCCGCTATCTTGTTCTATTAGTAAATTTATATTAAAAAACTCAAAGCAAAATCTACATTATTTTAATTTTTTTTTAGTGTTACACAGTCCGTGGCGGATACGGTATAAAGCAAGGCATTCAGGATGTGATTTTTTAAATTTCCATCCTCTTAACTGAAAATGAAATACTTTCCCTGTAAACAGCCCTATATTTGATTCTATCAAAATTAAATTTAAGTGCTTCGCCATTCAGTTTATATATGATTGCCATTGGCGAGGTATCTGATCCTCGCGTTCAAAGAAGAATATGGTAAAAAGTGAATTTCGTATGCGTAATACATATAATCACTCAATGGCTTGAGAACTCGTAGTCTAGTAAGTAGTGTGTTCAAACTGCGGGTCAGACATCTCGAGCAGAACGAAATATGGAAAAAATATTTCTTCGGTGACTTCTTTTTAGCCTTCCTTTGCCTTTCTTCTGGCAAAAACTCTCGGAGTAAAATAAAATTGCGATGAAAAGTTTATTTAAATATCTGTCGTTTGGAGTCGACTATAAATTATCGCATTAAGGGCCATTATTACAACTTCCCGTTAAATGCGGGTTTAGTTAAAGGTAACATTAGCTAAAGTGAACTTTTAACTTCCAACCTTAACTTTTGTTGTTATTACAGTGCACGCTCGCTAATGTGAACTAATTAAAACTGGCGTTGTTCACTTTTGCGAATTGTTCACACTTCCGAATACCGAAAATTTTAAAACAGAATTATACCATCTTTTAATGAATTTTTTAGAATTGATTTATTTAGAATACATTTTATAATTTAATGTTCACAAACTTTCTTCACAGTATCTAAATACCACTTGAAGAATAAATATGCAAGCAGATGTACTAACATATATATATATATATATATATATATATATATATATATATATATATAAAAAAAAAACTTGTTCAATTGAGCAGTGTTATCGACATTGCTCTAGCACTTCCGTATTTTTGAAAAAGTTAACTTTATTTTATCATTAGGATACACAGTGCACGCGCGCTAATGTGAACACCGCATTATATGAATACCGCTTAATTGAACATTTTTTTTTGCTTCATTGACTACTCTAAAAGTTGACTTTTAGTTAACTTTTCAAAAATACGGCAGTGCTAGAGCAATGTCGATAACACTGCTCAATCGAACAAGTTTTTTTTTTAAACGCAGTGGTAACGACGGGCATCATTTTCTTGATGTATATGCTCATTTTGTTTATATTTGAAATTGCCATATTGAAAATAATATATAATATGGCAAGTTCAAACATAAACTTAACTTTAAAAGTTACCGGTAGTATTATCCTCCATTTAGCTTAACGCTCATTTCTACCTTATTGTCCACTTATAATAATGAAAAACAATTTATCTGCCAGTTAAAATCCTTTCGTTAGTTAACGGCAAATTGTAATAATAGCCCTAAGGAAGTATTAAATTTCGTTGTGATCTACTAAGTATGAAAGATATTGAACGGTCTAAATGCCCAGTTAAGGCTTCTACATACGAAACAATGTTTAAATTCGCTATATGATCTGGGCCTATCAGGGGTTGAGAGTCCGAAAGATTTTGAAAACTTAATGGTTGAATAATTGCTCACAACGGGCTACAAACTCAGTTGTGAAACAGTTTCCTAGAACTGTACGACGTTGTATAACTCTAGTACGAACAAATTCTTGCACTGTTTTATAAACACGTGCAAAAACTTGGCTTCACCTGAGTACCAAAGACAAATACTATGCCAACTCATTGAGACAATTAAATGGGAATTAGAACATTAAATGCTCACTTTTGGATAAGAATAAAGTTCTTCTAAAACAGTTTCCATAATAATAAATAAAAATTACGTTATAATAATTTCCCGAATGTAGTCTTGAGGGACTATTTCTTGTTTTCAAAACTGACAGAGATTTGATGACCGCAATAAATCGTATTTTTAGGAAGTGACACAAAATAGAAGAAATGGAAATATTATGTTATGAAAATAAAATGATTTTGTAATTAAAAAGCGATGATTTATTCGAAAAATATGGAATTTATTGACCTGCCTTCAGTTTTTAATTTAATCGAAATTTACGAAAAAGAATTAATGGGCTCCAAGTCGGCTGTTTGTCGCTTTAAACTATAAAACTCGACATCGCAGATCCGGCTGTTTCTCTCACAAAATTTAAAGCTTACGTCTTTTAAACTTTTCTACGTACATATACGTTAATTAATGTTCATTTCAGTTTAAGACATCAAAAGAAATAATTCGTTTTAAATGAATAAAATAAATAAAAGAGAAAAATTCTGAAAATTTTAGGAATATTGGCGTATTTATATAAGCTTTATATGTATAAACTTTCAAATAAACAAACAAACAGACAAAAATAAGAAATTTTTTTGCGCTTTTAAATAATGTTATTTGTAGATGATGCCCACCACAAAAATTTTATTTGATTACATATACTATACGTACGTATGTACATGAACTCATACTTGAGCTTGTTTATAGTAACCTTTAAAAATATACAAACAATTTTAAAACCGAACTCAACATGTAATTTGCTTAGAAGTTCTCAAGTTTAAAGAAATTTACCTACTTTACAGAAGCATTGCAATACCTCGGTAATGCTGCGTCTTTGTTAAGAAGTACTTTTGTTTTGTGAATTGCTGTGTAAATTGTCAATTGAATCACCCTTATTCTGGTTGTCGTCGTCGACGTTTTTGGGTCGACATCGTTTTCTATCGTCGTCGACATCACGTCGACACTGTTTTGGTATTCTGTAACACTACTGTGTCGACGTCGACTGTTTATCGAAAATTGTAATAACACAAAATACACATCTCTAATATTTAAGTCAGCCGATTCATTTTTTGGTTTATTTAAAAAAAAAAGCTTTTTATCACCAGGCCTGTCAAAATCAGCGATGTATTGATCCATGTCCAGGAATATGTGGCTGTTTTGCGCTTTGCAATGTTGTAAACCACAGTCCGTTCTGTACTTGTGTTCAAGACTATACAGGAAATCCATTTGTTCAGTGCCAAAGAATGAGTAAGTTTGATAGGATTACAATTGCTGCGAAAACTTAGCTATTAATACGATTTTTAATATCTGTATTTAAACCTCAAAAAGATGTGGTTGTTTGGACCGTGTTGTCCAAATAGCATCTGTAAGGATATAGGGACAACACCTTCATGTACTTGCTTACCAGAGTATACAGGACAACCACTTAATTGCCGCCCTGAATGCGTTACAAACTCCGAATGTCGCTCGCAAAAAACTTGTATTAATCAGAAATGTAAAGATCCCTGCCCAGAACTTTGTGGTCAAAGTGAAGTTTGTCGTGTTAATAGCCACACTCCAATGTGTTATTGTGAGTCCTCTCCCATACAACAAAATCCACCTGAAGTTGTCGACCCTTGCAATCCATCGCCTTGTGGACCCTATGCTCAATGCCGCCAACAAAATGGTGTTGCATCTTGTCAATGTTTAACTGGTTAATTTGGCAATTATTATGAAGATTTTCGACCGGAATGTTTGATTCCGACTGTCCGTCGAACAGGGCATGTGTTAATGAGAAATGTAAAAACCCATGTCCTGGTACCTGTGGGCAGAATGCCGAATGTTTTGTTAGAAAGAAGTACTTTTTTTTGCGATTTGCTGTGTAAATTGTCAATTTAATCACCCTTATTCTGGTTGTCGTCGTCGACGTTTTTGAGTCCACATGATTTTCTATCGTCGTCGATATCACGTCGACACTGTTTTGGTATTCTGTAACATTACTGTGTCGACGTCGACTGTTTATCGAAAATTGTAATAAAACAAAATACACATCTCTAATATTTAAGTCAGCCGATTCATTTTTTGGTTTATTTTGAAAAAAAGCTTTTTATCATCAAGCCTATCAAAATCAGCGATGTATTGATCCATGTCCAGGAATATGCTGCCGTTTTGCGCTTTGCAATTATGTAAACCACAGTCCGTTCTGTACTTGTGTTCAAGACTATACAGAAAATCCATTTGTTCAGTGCCAAAGAATGAGTAAGTTTGATAGGATTACAATTGCTGCGAAAACTTAGCTATTGATACGATTTTTAATATCTGTATTTGAACCTCAAAAGGATGTTGTTGTTTGGACCGTGTTGTCTAAATAGCATCTGTAAGGATATAGGGACAACACCTTCATGGACTTGCTTACCAGAGTATACAGGACAACCACCTAATTGCCGCCCTGAATGCGTTCCAAACTCCGAATGTCGCTCGCAAAAAACTTGTATTAATCAGAAATGTAAGGATCGCTGCCCAGAACTTTGTGGCCAAAGTGCAGTTTGTCGTGTTAATAGCCACACTCCAATGTGTTATTGTGAGTCTGGCTATACTGGTAATCCATTTGTGATATGCTCTCCCATACAACAAAATCCACCTGAAGTTGTCGACCCTTGCAATCCATCGCCTTGTGTACCCTATGCTCAATGCCGCCAACAAAATGGCGTTGCATCTTGTCAATGTTTACCTGGTTAATTTGGCAATTATTATGAAGATTGTCGACCGGAATGTTTGATTCCGACTGCCCGTCGAACAGGGCATGTGTTAATGAGAAATGTAAAAACCCTGTCCTGTTTTGTTAGAAATCATTTGGCGACGTGTAACTGTATTTATGGATATCAAGGCGATCCATATCGCTATTGTGCTAAGGAAGAAAAACGTAAGACAATAAAAATTCACCACAAGAGTCAATTTTTTAATGCTTGTCGTTACCAAAAATGACTTCGACAAAATCAGAGGCGAAGCAACACATTATCGACTGAGTATTGACTTACTGAATACCAAATGTGTGTCGACAGTCATCGATAACTGTCAATAACGCAAACAGAATACCAATTTTAAATTGTCGACGCAAGTCGACGTCGTCTTGCGTCGACGACGATAACCAGAATAAGAATCTATCTGGATAAGACCTAAGGAATTTAATGTTAATGTATGCAGTGTTTCCATTTACCTTTTAAATAATGTTTTCATCGATTGAGTTCCTGAGTTATCGTGCGTTATCGTTCGCATTGCAATTAGGATCTTTAGTAGGTTTGACTAATATTACTTCATACTATATACACATTTTATTTTCAAACTTCATGAGAGTAACTTCCCTACTTGGTACTACGAAAAACTAATATTATTTCAGTATATGGAAATAATATAACCCACAGTGGATCACAGTGAAATTTGTCAACTTGCCATTAAGGACTTAAATGTATAAAAAAAAACTAAAAAAGTTGTGTTAGATTTAAAAGTGTAGGGTTCAATTATATCCATACATATGTACGTAATTGGTCATTACAACCCTTCAGTTATGACCTAGCTTCTCACACCACTAATGTTGTGTACTTTATTTTTATGAGTGGCGGGCAGAGCTGCCAGATTTTGTGTTTCAAGAATATCATATCGACGATTTATGCCCTTATTTTGACGATTTTTAGAAATTAAAAATGTACATCATTTTTATTTAAGTATTTTAAATCTGAATTGAGACATTTAAAATGGTTAAACTTTAAACAAATTTTTCTTGAAAATTATTTACAACTATTTAATTAAAAAAACTTTCAGAAATGAAAATGAGATGCTATCTTTTTATTTTCAACCTTGGCGAAATTTATTCGAAAAATATTAGTATTACCACATTCTTCAGCTAATATGGAGAGAGAGTATTTAGCCGAGTTAATCTAAATAAGAGAAAAGTTAGAAATGTCTGCAAACATCATGTTTAGAAGCAATATTTGTACACAAAAGTCTTAAGTTGTTAAAACTGCAACGGCTTCGACTTTAAATTTGTACTTGGATTAAAAGAAAAAACTTTTTATTTATTTTTACTACCGATTTTTACGATTTCATTGAACAACTTTGACGATTTTTGACGATTTGATGCCTTAATAATCTGGCAGCTATAGTGGCGGGGCCTTTAGTTTAAAGTCGGCTCCGAACAACAGTTTTTTTCGAAAAATTTTTCATGGCAATTTTTTATTTGCTCTCAGAGTTTTGGCTAGAAATCTTCTGAGATGAAGTCGCCAAAGAAATATTTTTGAATATTTCGTTTTATTGGAAATGTCTGACCTGGTATTTGAAGTGTGGCCTCACGTCTAATGAGCCAATACGTTATCTACTAGACTACGGCGTCTTCGGGTTCGATCATAATCATCTCTTTAAACGATGGAAATGGAAAAAAATATGCAAAACAAATTTAATTTGTCTCTATGGATTATTTAAAGTATAAAAGTTTAAGTAGACCGTTTTTATTGTGACATAAATTTCTTTCAATTCTTTAACAAAATGCCAAAAAAATTTTATAACATTACAGGTTATTGTTTATTTAAGATTTAAAAAAAAATGATCTAACCGATTTAAGCCTTATCTTTGGAATTTAATATCAACGTCTGTGATATCAACAATTTGTGAGGTGGCTGTCGTTTAATAAATACGTCACTAAGGAAATTGCATTTAATATTTTTATTTCCAACTTTTTATTTTGCTTTTATAATCTGAATTTTTTAATTTTTATAGTAAGACGGTGTTCAGATATGCACCTTAATTGCGTAAATCGCAATAAACGCCATTATTGAAACGCTATTATTGAATATTGACTCAATAAAAGTGCATATCTGAACATAGTACTACCGACACTGTTCCGGTATTGCCATAAATTTGAAAAAGTTACCTTTATTTTATCATTAGGTTGTAATAACGAAAAAATTTAAGGTTACTTTAAAGTTCACTTTAGGTAAAGTTGCCTTTTTCTAAACCCAACTGCAACGGGAAATTGTAATAATGACCCTTAGTGTTCAATAAACCGAATATTCAGTCAATAAGAGTGCATATCTGAACATAATAAGACAAACTCTTTTTAAAATTAGAAATCCCGCATTCATTCCGATATTAGGTTACGATCTGGGTAAGCTAAAATTATACGCATTTATCGCATAATGATAGGGAACTAGGAATTCAACACTAAACCGTTATCAACTATTTGGAGAAAGCCGAATTAAAATAAACGAGCGAATTTCCATACGTGATTACTGATAAAACGGCCTGTGAATTGCGTAATTACTGACAATGAAAAGTGGATTACGTTGAAAAATAAAGTTTTGTTGCATCCACCATGTATCCTAGTTTTTGCAGTTTTAGGCCATCAATTGTTTCGATGTTCAATTCCGAAGAGGGTTGCAAAGCGCAACAGGAATATGAGGCTAATTCTATCATAAAGATTTTATCATTTTCAATGACTGCTCCTTAAATTGAAAAGCAGGTACAATATGAACGGGAATTTCTATGTCTTGTGTATGACCTGTGGAGGAAATCAGTTTTTTGATCAACTTTCTTTGGATGGTACATAGTGAACCAACAAAACGGACGACAAGTAAATATTATTTTCAAATAACAGCAAATATTTTATTGAATTTTTTCATATGACATGTTATTTATTTACTTTCACAACTTTTATATCTATTGGGTTCACTTAAATAAATATGTATATGCGTGTACATATACAATATGTTTGACAGCGGCTTGTTTTTAGAAAACTGAAAACGTGTTGAATATAGATAATGTGTAAACATTTCTTTCGCATTCATACGAATACATACGACAAAATAAGAAATTTTTTTGCGCTTTTAAATAATGTTATTTGTAGATGATGCCTACCACAAAAATTTTATTTGATTACATATACCATACGTAAGTATGCACATGAACTCATACTTGAGCTTGTTTATACTAACATTTAAAAATATACAAACAATTTTAAAACCGAACCCAACATGTAATTTGCTTAAAAGTTCTCAAGTTTAAAGAAATTCACCTACTTTACAGAAGCATTGCAGTACCTTGGTAATGCTGCGTCTTTGTTAAGAAGTACTTTTTTTTGTGATTTGCTGTGTAAATTGTCAATTGAATCACCCTTATTCTGGTTGTCGTCGTCGACGTTTTTGAGTCGACATGATTTTCTATCGTCGTCGACATCACGTCGACACTGTTTTGGTATTCTGTAACATTACTGTGTCGACGTCGACTGTTTATCGAAAATTGTAATAAAACAAAATACACATCTCTAATATTTAAGTCAGCCGATTCATTTTTTGGTTTATTTTGAAAAAAAGCTTTTATCATCAAGCCTTTTTATTTTCAACCTTGGCGAAATTTTTCGAAAAATATTAGTTCAGCTAATGTAGAGCCGAGTTAATCTAAATAAAACAAAAGTTAGAAATGTCTGCAAACATCATGTTTAGAAGCAATATTTGTACACAAAAGTCTTAAGTTGTTAAAACTGCAACGGCTTCGACTTTAAAGTTGTACTTGGATTAAAAGAAAAAACTTTTTATTTATTTTTACTACCGATTTTTACGATTTCATTGAACCACTTTGACGATTTTTGTCGATTTGATGCCTTAATCATCTGGCAGCTATAGTGGCGGGGCCTATAGTTTAAAGTCGGCTCCGAACAACAGTTTTTTTCGAAAAATTTTTCATGGCAATTTTTTATTTGCTCTCAGAGTTTTGGCTAGAAATCTTCTGAGATGAAGTCGCCAAAGAAATATTTTTGAATATTTCGTTTTATTGGAAATGTCTGACCGGCGATTTAAAGTGTGGCCTCACGTCGAATGAGCCAATACGTTGCCTACTAGACTACGGCGTCTTCGGGTTCGATCATAATCATCTCTTTAAACGATGGAAATGGAAAAAAATATGGAAAAAAATTTAATTTTTCTCTATGGATTATTTAACGTATAAACGTTTAAGTGGACCGTTTTTATTGTGACATAAATTTCTTTCAATTCTTTAACAAAATGCCAAAAAAAAATTTTATAACATTACACGTTATTGTTTATTTAAGATTTAAAAAAAATGATCTAACCGATTTAAGCCTTATCTTTGGAATTTAATATCAACGTCTGAGTTTGTTTTTGCATTTAAGGCCTTACTTGCAGGAGAAACAATTTGTGAGGTGGCTGTCGTTTAATAAATACGTCACTAAGGAAATTGCATTTAATATTTTTATTTCCAACTTTTTATTTTGCTTTTATAATCTGAATTTTTTAATTTTTATATTAAGAAGGTGTTCAGATATGCACCTTTATTGCGTAAATCGCAATAAACGCCATTATTGAGCTCAATATTTGATATAAAATGTCAATTATTATTGAGTAAAACTTCAAGTGCAGCACTGTCATATGTGTGTTTAGTAAGAATATTACAATTAACCGAACACTTTTTGTTAATATTTGACAACTCAAATGTCAACAACGACAAACACAAAAAAACAACAAAGTAACAAAACAAAATAAAAACAATGTTGAGAAACGGCTGGTTGTTTTGTTTACCAGTTGTAAAATGAATATTGAATAAGCAGCTGAACTGAGAATATTATTATGCATGAACACTTCAAATATTGTACTCAATAAACCGAATATTGACTCAATAAAAGTGCATATCTGAACATAGTATTACCGACACTGTTCCGGTATTGCCATATTTTTGAAAAAGTTACCTTTATTTTATCATTAGGTTGTAATAACGAAAAAATTTAAGGTTACTTTAAAGTTCACTTTAGCTAAAGTTGCCTTTTACTAAACCCAACTGCAACGGGAAATTGTAATAATGGTCCTTAATGGCCATTAATGGCGTGTTAATTGACAGAATAATATGAAGCAATGAAATGAAAAATGAAAACACTCAAATGAATTTGGTTTAGCATTAGGCAATTGCGTTATTTTTTATTGTCGTGTGTATTCATATTTACGTCTTCCAAGAATTGTAATTTTTTCCTTCTCTTGATGTCAGCGTTCATGATGCCAATCATTTTCTTAATCATATTATGGGCTTTGTTGTGGAATATTTTTTTGGCACTTGTAAATATTTTCATTTTTGTATATGAAAAACGTGTATATATCTACAGTAGCCTTGTATTTGTTTCATGAGTTTTTATTTGTTTCGAGGGCAAATGTTGGTTGGCTTGATGGATATAAAGTTAACTTAAAGAAAATTTCTTTAACGCTTTAATAAGAAATTGATTTAATAAATAATTCCACATAAAGTTCTTTTGAAATATGACAAAGGGAAGACATATTTCACTCCAATAATTAACGAAATATATAACCGGCTCAGCAATTTCTTGTTGCCCACTGAACGAGACTCCTCAGCATTAACGTCATGAAAAAATAACAATTTAAAAACAAATTATTTCTTTCACTGATCTTCCAGAATAAACTTATGTCATGAAATAGTTTCTTATATTTGTCGCTTGAATTCGAAGTTAAGCTCCAAGTCCTGCCACATGCGGATACAATTAACGAACACAATATATATGGCGTAAAAACCTTGGAGTGCGTTAATCTTGAATAAATTAACAAAATGTTAGTGGTTAAATACTAATACGGTGTTCAGATATGCACTTTTATTGCGTAAATCGCAATAAACGCCATTATTGAGCTCAATATTTCATATAAAGTTACAATTAATAATTGCGCAATAAATACGCAAATTGTTATAACATTAAGTAAAACTTCAAATGCAGCGCTGTCATAAGTGTGTTTAGTGAGCATATTATAATTAAACGAACACTTTCTGTTGATATTTTATATTTGAGTTGTCAAATATCAACAACGACAAACAAAACAAAAAACAACAAAAAAAGATAAAAACAATGTTGTTGCAACAACCAGATGTTTTGTTTACCAGCTGTCAAATGAATATTGAATAAGCTGCTGAACTTCGTATATTATTATGCCTGAACACTTAAAATATTGTAATCAATAAACCGAATATTGGCTCAATAAAAGTGCATATCTGAACATAGTAAAACTGCGGTTCTCTCTTTTCGTAAACAGTGCGTAGTGTCATGCAATATCGTTTGTAATATACATACATTCATACGTAATTGATGATTACAACCCTTCCTTCAGGATTACACCCTTACTTTACACACCACTTACGTTGTGTGCATTAATTTTATACATGAGGGGCGGGACCTACACTTTAAACTCGACTCCGAACGACAGATTTTTTGAGAAACTTTTCACGGCAATTTTATTTACTCTCTGAGTTTTTTCCAGAAATCTGCTGAGAGGAAGTCGCCGAAGAAATATTTTCCATATTTCGTTTTGTTAGATATGTCTGACTTTTGATAGTTGGCCCTACGTCTAATAAGCCAACACACTACCTACTAGACTACGGCGACTATATAACTTTTGGCTTATTTATAAAACTGACACAAGGAGCGTGTGTTCTGATTTTTAAGATACTTTTAGTAACATAGACTTTATTTAAAATTATGGAAGATAGGTAAAGCTGGATTAGTTCACATAGTGCCCGTTATGAAACCATAGTTTTCCGTCATCTCCTTGTCTCGGAACCACGTCGAGCTTCTGACGAAGTGACTCAGGCTCTCAACGCGTGACACGTTCTTCAGATCACCTATATAGTAGAAATCAAGGTGCCTTTTTCTTCTTTGACATAGTGAGAAACAGTCTCCTCTTCTTCCTCATCTCTGCAACTTCTGCAAAAATCACTTTCAAAGTGTTCAAGACCAATTTCCCCTCGAACAATAAAATAACGCGTAGTAATCCCAACAATCATACTAAGCGTGCCCCTGTGGAGTTTAAGCAAATCGTGCACGCTTCATCCAGCCTTTACCAGATTTTAAGCGTCGTTTTACCCGCGTCCGCCGCCGCTTTTCTATTATTGGCGGAATCATTGTTTGCACGTCCTCAGAAGGATTCCTGAAGTCGAGAGTTTATCGGAGAGTTCGATGGTTGTGCCACGATATACTGATACAGTAGCCTAATAGACTAGGCTACTCCGATCGATTCCGGAAATATTCCACTTCCAACAGTGCTTCGTCGCACTATTTTTCAAGACTTTATTGTAAGGAATAGATGTCCTGAATCTCATTATGAAGTCGGACATCCGCCTCCTAAGCCTAGTCGCCACGCTCTTTCAATAAAGATCAAGCGTAAAGGGGCATAAGATTATTTTTAGTGCCGACGTAGGCGGAGTAAGCTAGGCACTATTAATGATCATCATGCAGATCTTTGTAACCGCCTTATCAGGCTCAAGGGATTCTATATTATAAAACCGTATAGACCTTTAGTAACATAATAAAGGGTCCGCCAAATAACTGTGTTTTTTTTTTAAATGCTTAAAAAAGAATTACTGAATATTTTCTCAAATTTGTTTTTTTTTTTTTTTGAAAGTACAATCCTTCCGGTTAATAATGGAAAATAATTTCATTCCTCTGCCTCGGCTGGCCATGCAGTAGCCTACACCAGAAGATGCCGATTTTGGCAAAAAAAATCATCTTTTCAGATGAAGCTCATTTTAATCTCGGCGGGTATGTAAACAAGCAAAATTGTCGCATTTGGGGCACAGAAAACCCGCACGCATACATTGAAAAGCCGACGCACCCAAAACGAGTCACTGTTTAGTGCGGAATTTGGTCCAGAGGCATAATTGGGCCATTTTTCTTCGAAAATGAGCAAGGATCGTCAATGGCGATCGTTATTAGGCCATGTTGAACCAATTTTTGTTCACAAAAATTGAATAGGAGGATATTGGCAACATTTGATTTCAACAGGACGGCGCGATGTGCCACACAGCCGAAGCTACACTCGATGTTTAACGCCCTGTTTTTGATGATCGCATTATCAGCCGCAGAGCTAATGTCGTTTGGCCACCTCGGAGCTGCGATTTGACACCGATGGACTATTATTTGTGGGGTGCTGTCAAAGATAAGTGTTACGCCGACAATCCAGAGACAATTGACGCTTTAAAGGACAATATTCGTGAAGCCATTGGTGAAATACAGCTGCACACAATCGATAATGTGCTTAACAATTGGACCGATCGTGTAGGCTACTGCATAGCCAGCCGAGGCAGCCATTTGAATGAAAATATTTTCCATTATTAACCGGAAGGATTGTAGTTTCAAATAAAAAAAGAAATTTGAGAAAATATTCAGTAGTTTTTTTTAAAGCATTTTCAAAAAAAAAGTTATTTGGCGGACCCAATATTATTTTTGATAATGTTACTGCTGGCAGACTGAAACTAAATATCCGTGTATAACTAATTAGATAGTGCTCTCGCTTTGTTATATCAATGTCGACAGATAACACATGCAATACCGATATTGGAATGATATCTAAATCATCGGGACATGCGAGCAATACATGACTAAATGGAGTAAATAGTGCATGTAATTTTATTTGTGGTGCCACTCACGACTTTCAGCAAAAAATCTTAATCATACGGCGCGATGAATTGAATTCTGGATATAGATTCTTAATAAAGAATTGGGGTAGTCCTGTATAAGTCTTAAACTTTTTAGCGCCAATTAAGCTGCAAAATTCTGGGTGTCAAAGAATCAAGATTCTAGTACCCCATTATCACTGTTATGAGGTCCTTCAGGTGACAGGCGGTTCAATACTAATTCCGTCAAATCTGTCTGGTATCTACAAATAAATTCATTACCCATCTCATCTTTACCAATGAATGGAGTTTTTGTTAGGTCATTTGTTTGCCTCTCTGTAGAGGAACGCCAAGCTCTTGTAGGAATTTATTTAAATTTTTCGTGAGGACAAGCAAGTGCGTCGGGTTCTTTGTAACTTTCCCCGGGAGAAATTGGAATTCTGAAATTTTATCTTATTTTTCTTGAAGCTTCGATTTAAGGCCAGATGATACTGAAAAACGTTGCCTTTTAATTATTTCGACGATAAATATTAGTTTTCTAACAAGTTTAGCTCGCTTAAAGTTTGTCATAACTTCTATGGTTTTGGTTCCATGTTTTTCAGCTTTCAACCATGTTGCCAGCCCCATATCCAAAAGTATCCTACATATAGCAACCTTAATAAGTGATACATATTCTATATTCTAACATTCGTTCGAGCAATATATTACAGTCAAGCCCAGTATAATGGGTATTTACTTAAAGTGTAAATGTTGTGTGAAATATAATACCGTTGAAATTTTCACTTCAGTTTCTCCGGGTGAAGTGCATCAGAAATGACTAATTTTCTACACTTGCGATTTAACAGACCCCTAAAATAAATATTCTAATAAGGTAAAATTGTACGATCTCAGTTCGCATTTCCTCCGCATGAGATGAATATGCCCTCAAATTACTCGTTTAGAATATTAATTTTGAGCTGTGTGGCACGCCGTCCTGTTTAAAAAACATATCTTTGGTGTCCAGATTATTCAATTGAAGCCAAAAGAAGTTTAAGTCTCTTTTTAAAGTTAAAATTGGTTATTTTTAATTAGAATTATTAACCTCCATTCCACAGTTTCATATGTATTCGATCACGAAATAATATTCACATAATATAAACATGTTGCGTAAACGTCAGCTGTGAAGTAAATAATACAAGCTTAGATACACGTGATAATAAACATCTCGTTAAACATAAATTGCAACATTGTTCTCCTACATGTATATATGTCACAGAGCTTATCAACAATGTTGCCAATTTCTTCTTTGCAGACATGGATATCTCTATTACCGAAGAAATTAATTTAATTAAATCTGTATAATATTTTACCTATTGCCATAAAAAAGTCCAATTAAATGTATTTAAAATATTTATGATTAATTTATTTCAATTCAATGAATTACATATATTTTTGATTTTTTTAATATTTGGCTGGTCAATTAGTAATGTTGTAACTGAGTATAGTATATAGTATAGTAGGGGCTTGATTTGTTTGATCTATACCATGCAGACCACATAGAGGAAAAATAATAAATAAAAAAGGGAGTCTTTATAATACTACTTTGTAATGCTCCCGCAGACCTACTTTAGTTCGATCCCTTATCAACAGATCTCAGATCACATTAAACTACAGTGACATCTTTTATGTGTACATTACAGTCTTCGATTGACAGTGCTCGACATGTTTCATCTCAAATTCAATAATTTTATTATTGTTCGCGATGATTTAAAAATAAGGTACGGTTATCAGCTGCTCCACCTCACATTCAGTTGAATTAGTGAGAACAAATGCCACAGCGAAATCATATACAGCGGTACTCTCAGAACGCGGTTTCATATAACGCGGAGCTGAAATTGCGGCAGACCTCCTATAACGCTGTACTCTCAGAACGGGGTTTCCATATAACGCGGTTTCCACATAAGGCGGTGCTGAAATTGTGACAGACCTCCTAAAACGCGGTGCTCTTACAGCACGGTTTCCGTTCAACAACATCCCATAAGTTCCTTCCGCACAGACTATGAATAACTCTAGTAACTAGATATTGTAAAAGGCTTTAATATCAGCTTTATTTTCGACGCAAAAGAACAGCGGAGATATACAAACAACATGTTTATATAAACATGCCAGCTTATTTCATAGCCGTCTACGACATCGGTTTCAGTCATCTCAGAGCTCTTTCACAGTACATACGTTTTGTTGGTGACCAAGTCTTTCCAAGAAATTGTCTGCAACTCACATCTGACAGTGAGGATGAATGTTCAAAAATGATGTAATTTTACAAAAGTTTTTCTTATTTTTGTTGGAAAACAGTCTTTTAGTTTAATTTTGTTTAACTTTTTTACCAATCTTTATATGAACTCTTTAATTCAATAAAAATAATTTATAATTTATCTTGTCTTGGTCTCCATATAACGCGGTACGAATGAATGATGGGATTTGTACTAATTCTGAGTTTCTTATAGCGCGGTTTCCACACAACGCGGTAGACGGATTCCATACAACGCGCTACGATTTAGCCTGGTTTGTATGGCTAAATTCGGGTTTCTTGTAGCGCGGTTTCCATATAACGCGGTACGCATTCACCGCGTTATAGGAGGGTTGACCGTACATATATGTTTAATCAAGAATTGCTGCGGTAACTGAATTACAATGAGGAATTTTTGTGGAAATCAAAATTTATTTGGTTAGTTTTAGATTGTTAACTCAAAATCAACAGCAGATGATGAAATAAATGAATGTTGAGGTTCGATAAAACATTAAAATTTAATTTGAATTTCAACATTTAATCTCAAATAGCTGGCAGATTGACAAACTGAATAAATGTTAAATTTCGAAAGTCCCTGTCAGTACTTCTACACAACAGTAATAACTTTGTTCAACTTCATTGAGATGGTGAGTGTTTAAGCTTATATGGTCTGCATAGCCGACGTCGTTTACACGTTTATGTAGATTCTAATGAATGTTATTTGGCACCTTCACATAGAAGTATTCTTAATAAGCTGGAACACAATGCGCATTTATATTTTTACATTTTTTTTTATAAATGTAATTATAATATGGCTTATTAGACGAAAAGCCAGGGTTCGCGCCCCAGGCCAGACATCAAAATAAAATACAAAAAGTATTTCTTCGGCAACTTCCACTCAGCAGATATCTGGCGAAAAATCTGAGAGTAAATAAAATTGCCATGAAAAGTTTCTCAAAAAATCTGTCGTTCGGAGTCGACTTTAAACTTTTAACTGTTTTACTCCTAAAAAAATTAAACTAAGCTTCAAATTTTTTCTGTAATAAGATTAAATAAACAAATATTTATTTCATTACTAGAATAACCCAGTCTTCGCTGCTGTACAAAACAAAAGCATAAACTTTCAGTATTTATATTGCAAATGAAATCGTCTCGAAAGAAATAATCTTGCTGGAAAAAGATTCAACTCTCATTAATTTCAGAAGTTATTGGTTGCAAAAGCTAAACCACCAGAAACTGTTGCTATTTAACCGTAGATCGAGGTTTGTATTAAAAATGATACATTTAAATTTTTGAAATTATATAACTTTAATTCAGAAAAAGTTAAATGTCTGATATTTTTTTAATTCGTTAGTATTGTTATCGCCATTATTTTAAACCAATTAATCTGGCTTATGCATCATTTGATACATGTTACATACGAATTTCCTAAGGATTCTTTGTTGTTGTGTATGTAATTTTTTAATTTTTCAAAGTTGTTGTGAAGTTTTGTGGTAAATAATACATTATTTGCGGTATTCGAGAAGGAATTGAAAGTTAAGTGTTGGATGAGAGTGAAAAGGTTGACTTTTCTGTTCTTGATATTGATTGAAGCAGTTATAGTCTAGTATGTAGCATGTTAGCTTATTACTCGTCAGACCAAGGTTCAAACCTCAGGTCAGACATTTCCAATTTACAACGAAAGGTTGTAATGACCGATTATGTATGTATGTATGAAATATTCCTGCTGCTGAAGACTCTGAAGAAGAAGGAAATAGAAGTTCGTCTTATGAACTGACGAATGCTTTCAGTGGTTTAGGAAGAGCAAATATTACCAAATTTTCACGGAGATTGCTAGCAGCTGTTTCCTGAAATGTTGTAGAGTCTTTCTGACTGCTCTTCGCATATTTATCTCACGTGACAGACAAACATTAGGAAAAATAGTGTTTCGTCATATGTTGTATTTCATAGATATTACAGATGATATTATATCAGTAAACTACGTACATATGAGATAACACAATCATTCGCTTTGATAATGTTCTACTCGGAAATGATGAAAAATTTACACTATTACGCATATTCGAAAAATGAGCTGAAAGTCTTTCAGCCTGTAATAATTCCAATAATTTTGTCGCGGTAGATTAGTAGCTAATTGAATTTTAGGGTCGTTATAAATTTCGTCGTCCACCCAAATGGAATTGGCAGTTTTAGATTCAAGTAAATGCTAGGTGCGTAGCAACTCCTTACAGTCTTACCAGAGAGGAATAAAAGAGAGAGCGTTGTTACTGACGTAATCGATGTTCTATTGCAACGGGAAACTTTTTAACTCACAAGACATTCACAACAAATTTTTCTAACGATATATAACAATGGTTTGTACAAAGGCTTCAGCCATTACTCAATTGAGACTGTTAATGATGCGAGTGACAATTAGCTGCCCCATCTAAACAATTTAATAAATCGCCACAAAGCAAGGGTGCTAGATGTCAAATTATTACCATCTAGAAAAAAATAAAACCAAGCTCACATGAAGTGTTTAATTTTTACTTACAAACCAATGCTACAACGTACGTCATATCAAAAATTTAATAAAATTGACAAAAAAATGTAATAATATAAAATAGTTTTATTCAAATGAATTAAAATAAATAAAAATATTTAAATTTTTTAAAAAATCCATCAATATTTGTGAAAATTCTATGTTACTACAAGTATATATCAAAAATGATACATAAGCTAGAATTATGAAATTTTTTAAAGCTCAATCTGCGGTTAAGTTGAAATGGCATATTAGTGGGCATCATCTGGGTGCATGCTTATAAAATACCTTTGCTTTTGAATTTCCACCTTGTTCCAAAATTGTTGTCCCAGTTACATAATTCATTAATTTTTTGAGAGCAAATCTTGTCCATTAGAATTATTTTGATAGATTTATATCACGAAGAATATAAAGAATAAAAGCACAGATTTTGAAATGTTAATTATATCCTGACAACCTAGCTTATGTTGTTTGTGTTAATTTTGTACATGGGGGGTGAGACCTACAATTCAAAGTAGACTCCAAAAGACAGATATTTGAGAATCTTTTCATTGCGATTGTATATTTACACTCAGAGTTTTTGCCAGAAATCTGCTGAAGAAATATTATTTTATATTTCTTTTTTATTTAGGGATGCCTGACTTGGAGTTTGAATCGTGGCCTCACGTCTAATAGCTTAAATACTACCTACTAGATAACGTCGACTTTACCATTATACATACATACATAATTGGTCATTACAACCCTTCAGTCAGGGATCATGTGCCACACCACTTATGTTGTGCGTGTTAATTCTATACATGAGTGGCGAGACCTACAGTTTAAAGTCGACTACGAACGACAGATTTTTAGCGAAACTTTTATTTACTCTCAGAGTTTTGCCAGAAATCTCCTGAGAGGAAGTCACCGAAAAAATATTTTTTTATATTTTCGTTTTGATGTCTGAACTGGGGTTTGAATCGTGGCCTCACGTCTAATAGCCCAAATACTGCCTACTAGACTACTTGGACTTTACCATTATACTTCACTTAAATTGAACTGAACTAAAGTTCCTGATCTTAATTTTTTTAAATAATTACGTGGATTTATTGAGCTACACATAAACTGCAATAAAACACGAAGCACCTAGGGTTTAGGGTCGTATGGGTAGATAGTATTTAACACTTCATTCGAATAGAGTACAGAAAAAATTTTTTTTTCTAAATTTTCAAATTGTTTCTTCAGAAACACATTTCCTAACTGCAGCTACGAAATAAAGGAAACGTTTTAAATGCATTTTTTTCCTTATATTAAGGACATTCTTTTTTAACAAAAGGTAACAAAATGCATTCTGCTTGTGGATGATTTCTAATGCAATTGCATTCTATTAGTCATTCTTATTTCATTCTCAACTGTTTCCTACACTTTAAAGTACTTAACAATGAAGAGTAGAAAAAGTCTGTGGGAAATGATTAATGAAAACTGCTTTGTACAGTGTACAGTTTCGGATAATAAAAAAATAGGGGTAATTGGCAAATTATAGTGGTAATTTCTTTCATATTCTACACACAAAGAACTGACTAATAATTGCATGTTCGTACACACTTAGTTGTTGCTCGAAATGCTGTGTTTGCAACTGTACTGTACCAAATCATATGAGGGTTTTCAAATCTATGCGGTTAAAAATTATATGCCGAATATATCTTAGAGTTAAAAGCAGGCTGAAGCATAGCTGCCAGATTTGACGATTTATCGTCATTTTGACGATTTTGATCTCCAAAAATATCATATTGACGATTTGACGATTTAAAAAAAATTTACGTCATATTCTTTACTTTAGTACGTTAAAAACCACTTTAAGCTTGGCATTTACTTTGCAATTGTTACTAATCAAATTTTCCATCAATACATTCAGCAGGTATTTGAATCCTTATTTGTTTACCCTGTAATATTCCTGGAATCTGTAAAGGACACATGATATAACGTCAAACATAAATATTTTAGTTTATCTCACGGAGTGATAGTGGATTCGATTTATGTCGAATAGATCTTCGCTGCAACCTTTCCATGGATAGTTTCTCCTCTTCTAATATTTTTATTTTTCTTCGAAAAATTGTTGAGAGGTAATTCACACAAAATTTTTGTTTATACAGCATTTAATTCTAAAAATTAAATTCTAATTCACAATAAAAACTTTTACTCCCAATAGATTCGTAATACCAATTTTTTTGTTATGGGAAAAAATGTTACTTCCAAATAACTTATTCCCATATATTCAGGAAATTATGTTGAACTTAATATTATGATGTTATAAGCGATTTAATATAATAATTTCACTGATTTAAAGTGTGACTTAACAGGGTTAATTATTGTGTAAATATAACACGTATTTAAATCTGTTCAGTTCCTAGTGACTGTAATGCTGTCACATATAAAGTTGTTCTGGCAGCACATTATTTCTATGCTAGTGGTACCACACGTATGAAAACAATAATTAAATCGTTCTATTTAGAAAATAGCAACAATAAGATGTTTTATCAAATTATTGCCATTTGTGTGCAATTCTGGAACAAAATGGAAATGAATAAATGACCGTAAAAATATCCAATACATTTCGAAAAACTTACAGTTTGGTTTGTATTTTGGGCTGGCGGCAACATCGGTCCATATTTTTATGAGATAGCGGATAGATAGAGCCGCCGTGGTCTAGTAGGTAGGGTGTTGGCTTATTAGACGAAAAGCCAGGGTTCGAGACCCAGGCCAGACATCAAAATAAAATACAAAAAAGTATTTCTTCGGCGACTTCCTCTGAGCAGATTTCTGACAAAAACTCTGAGAGTAATGATAAAATTGCCATGAAAAGTTTCTCAAAAATTTGTCTTTCGGAGTCGACTTTAAACTGTAGGTCCCGCCACTCGTGTATAAAATTAACACACACAACATGAGTGGTGTGAGAAGCTAGGCCGTAATCCTGACTGAAGGGTTGTAATGGCCAATTATGTATGTATGTAGCGGTGAGCACTATAAGCCAATGATTACAAAATACTTTTGGCCTGAATTAGATGATCTGGCCACCAGCGGCAAATGGTTTCAACAGAACGACGCTACGTGTCACACAGATCATGTCACGTTGGATATCATGCACAAGCGATTTGAAGACATGTTAATCCCACGTGGAGGTGACCTTAGCTAGCTTGAGGAGTTTTCTTGAGTTGCAGTTGTATGCGAATAAACAGCAAACTACAACTGTTCTCAAACCTAAAATAACCCATGCCCTCAATAAAACTTGGCCTGATATCATGGAAAATTATACGTTTTGAATGCGATCAACCCAGACAAAAGTCTGTCATGGACTTTTAAACGATGTTATATTCCACACATAATTGCTATTTCAAATGAATAAAAAATATCAGTGACATCCAACACACACTTTCCTTTATTTAAACTAAATAGGAAGCGTTTCGAAATGAGACTTTATAGCTTTGTGTATGAATATTCATTAGATTGGAAAATGGACAGTCACCGGCAGGCAGCATATTCACTTCTGACATGAGACCATTAGACCCGCTGGGCCATTTAAAAGTTTATATTTAAAAATGCAATAAAACAAAAACGGTTTGAAATTTTACCAATTTAATTTATTTTGTTGTGAAGATGTTCAAGATACAGACTATGATCTAGCTTAATTCTAAATTTATGGGGTATACTTTATTTTTAATTGTATTTGAAATATATTACTCATACGCATCCTATTACATGTACTGGAATAGTTACCCTGAAAAGTATGCAATAAAAAAACTTACATTTTGTCATGTATGAAACTAATGGAATTAAACATAACTCATACGTCACATATGTTCTCTGCATTATGAATTTCACATATTAGATATGAGCATAATGTGAGTAAATATAATGGGTTGGCGATCTAAAAGTTTAAATTTAAAAATGTAATAAAACGAAAATAGATTGATATTTTGTTAAATTTATTGTTTTGCTGTGAACTACAACTGCTCCGGTTGGAAATGGAATTTTATTTCATTTATATGGCTGCCGCAGATTTATGATTTATTTTGACGATTTTTAAAAATTAAAAATTTACATCATATTCTTTACTTTAGTACATTAAAAGCCACTTTAAGCTTTGTATTTACTTTGTAATTGTTACTATTGGAAATATATGTTAGTAAAAACATGGAGTAATGTATTATATTTTTAAGTTACTTTCGTATACCTGTGATGATTTTTCTGTATTTTATTCCTGTTTAACTACTTAAAAGCTGAAAAATTACAACTCCTAAATAACCTCGTAGTTGAGAATAATAATAAAAAAAATTCTAGTATAGCTTCTGATATTGCCATCGGAAGAACAAAGGCAAGCGCCTTTATTTTTTTTCGTACGACCAACACACAGGGGATGGATGGCATTGAGTTTGGAACTATGTTATGAGAATAAGGAAAGAGAGAACAGTGTTTATGGACACTAAGCTTGTATATTTTTATACCATAAGTAACAGGATCGACCTCTGCAGGAATTGCGTTCCACATACCGACAGAGTCCGACTAAAAACCGCATTTTTACTGTAATAAAGTGTGCAATCCACTGTCCAATCGACCACATACGGATGTGCTGGCCGAACAAGACGAGCATCATGTAGGAATATATGTTTTTCGGGAAAAATTACCCTTATTTCGTTGAAGCAAAACCATTTTATAGTAGCGACAGAACAGTGAATCACAAACCACATTGCAACGGTGCTTCAATGCTTCAATGAAGTTAGATACACTACCGTCATTAACGAGATACTATGGCCTCTCTTGTACACGGAAAAACCGGAAAATAAATAGGCATTAACCCATACATGAGAGTTGTATTCCATTCTCTTTCAGTTATAAACGGTGTAAATAGTAAGATCGGATGATAAGAACTTAAGAAGGAACTGAAAAATGTGTCAGCATTACACTGAATTTTCATGCTTAGATCATCAAAAGCTTTCTGACTCCCAAACATCTACACCGCCCATAGATATAAATGATGTAATATTATTGCTGCGCTTATGTGTCAATAAACAACGTTGGGATAGATTGCTTAAACCTTAAACAATTTGTTCCTGAAAATGATCCAAAAATGGATGATGAGGGACGCTAGCTTTTAATTTCCAATAAATTCTTTTTTAAATATTTTATTTTTGAACTCAGATATGTAATTAGATACAATAGAAATAATTTTGGTTTTTAAATAATTTTAATTTATTTTTGTTGTATTCGTCAAGTTGTAAATAGTGGCACACAAAAGTAGTGAGATCAATAAAGAATTTAATTGAAACTAAACACAAATTTATTTTTATTTTGTTCGCAATCAACGAACTCATATTTTAAACGCTTTTAAAAAGGTAAAAACGTAACAATACTAAAAATGAATTATTTTTTGTGGTATTTAAGTACTTATACACACAAACATATCTTATATCATAATTTAATTTGTATACTATTATATGCAATAGTTGCAGACTATTTGACGCAAAATATTTTTGACATTTACTAAATTCCCTAAGGACACAACCGCTAATATATTTAGTTTCAAGCCTATATTGCATCCAAGGTGTTGTTAAGGATGAAAAAATTTTGTTCATGTTCTCCCTCCTACCGAGGGCTAAAGTTAAAGTTGTGTTTTTAGAATAAATTATTTATCAACAAAATATTGCCCTGGGCCATCTGCATAATTTTCTTGAACATGATATTATAATCAATTATAATATAAAATTATATTTGGGATTATAGGTACCTCGGTAGTCAAGTGGGTAGTGTGCTAGAATATTAGCGTGAGGGTTGTGGGTTCGATTCCCATCAGAGACTGCACCGATAATTAGATATAATTTGTAATTGTATTGTAATAAATAACTAAACTTTTGACATTCTAGCGTATAGGAAGAAAGCAGGCATACCATTCAAAATTTTAGAGAATAATTGTTGTAAAACCTGGTAGTTTATTGATACTTTAGCTTTGTAGAACATGCAGTAACAAGGCAGCAATGCGATCGTAATTCAAACTAGGCTTATATGCCACAATTATCAGGAATTTTAAAATAAAATTTCGTAAAATAATTAAAATTTTTAACCATACGTCCTTAACACGTATAGTTTGAACATGTTTCAGAAATATTACCAAATTATCGCACGAAATCAATCACAATGAGCAACTACAAGATATTGTTATGAAAATAAAAAGTCTTGATTCTAGTGTTTTGCTTTTACATTGCTTAACATTAAAATTATGAACAAAAGCTACAAAATCGAAACAATGCAGTAAACAAACCTGTTTACAAATTATCGTACTGCTTAATATAACAACAAACACCAGCATAAAAAATGGTAGACAAGAATACACAAACAACACTACAATAATACATGTAAACAACTATGTTTACATTTATAAAGATTTCCAGAAGGCGAAGTCATGAACATTCGACTTCAAGAACATTCATCAGACTGTTTACTCTGCCCTACAAATGGGAAGGCAAAGCAGGCGACTGAGTTAGTAAAGTCAGTCTTGTGAAAAAACGAGGTGTGTTTGAAGAGAGTAATCGTGGTTTGAAGATATCCGTCACAAAGATCTGTCGAATAATTGTTATTGTTTACGCATTGGGTATAAGCAGAGGAATAACAAAAAGGCAATTGTTGTTGTTTCCATAAAGTTGTGAACAGTGGCACACAGAATTGTAAGAATAATAAAGAATTTTAATTAAAACTAACCACAAATATATTTTTATATATTATATTATATATTTGCAATCTACGAGCGCATATTTTAAACTTTTTTAAAAACGTAACAATATCATTTGAGAATACTGACTATAAGAATTTGTTTTCATAAAGACTGACAGAGACACAGAACAAATTAAAAATGTATGCGTTTGGCGACGTACCTTAACTATGTAGGGTTCAGATACCATTGTAACATTATGTATATTATTATTTTTATTATATATTATGTAGATATTATGTATTACGTCACACACAACACCTCGTTGGCCGCTTTTAACTATCCTGAGAGTTTTATGAAGGTGTGAATTTTATTTAAATCATTCATGGCTAGACATTTATAGTATCTGGCAATTTGTTTAAATTATTCAATTATGCCTGATTTCCATAACAAAGTCTGGGATTTTATTTGGATTTTATCAAAGTGAACTTTTGTGATATTTTCTGGAGAAATAGTTTTGACAATTTGTAGGAAGAATATTGTCGTGGTTATTATAAAATAATTTGGCTTTTTATTCTTCATGAATTCATGTCTCAATAACATTCGGAAGTTTTATTATATATATATGTATATTGATATTGATGATTGATATAATTTCAATTTCAAAAATAGGAATAACTTCGGTCTGCCTATTTCAATACTTTTATCCTATATTTAACACAAGCAATTTAAGCCTTTTCTCGATAATAGTTTTTTGTAAATGTATAGTAGAATGAAAGAAGAACGAATTTAATTTGTGAAAATAATTTAATTTGTGAAACTGAAAAAGAAACAAAATGTTAAATTTCATATAAAAGAAGTCATTAAAGTTTTAGAAAAAAAAAAACTACAGAACATAGAAATAAAATGAAATAAAACACATAACACACTACTAAAATTAAAGTGGTTTTTTCTTCCCTTTTTATTACTCTCTATTCTCCTATATTTTAGAAAAAATTTTGCAGAAAAGAAAAGAAAAATTAAATAAAAGTGAATAACCGATGAAAAATATTTGTCTGTTGCTGCTGTCATACTGATATGGTGACACTTAAAAAATACAATTTAACTTAAGGCAAACTGTCTAAATCACAAAATAATACACAGACAGCTATATTTATATGTTGGAAAATTCTTCGACTGAAAGAAATTTAACGAAAATTTATTTTCGTCCCCACACTTGAAGTAGAAACAAAAACTGAAAACTTTTGCTTTCATAAGTGCGTAAAGTTCTTAATATCGTTCACTTTAATTGAACTGTACGACGTATTTGATGGTTTGACTGTATAATACGTGGGCAATTTAGAAATTGTGTAAAACTCTATCAGACCACGTTATTACAGTTTCAAGTCAGTGAAAAAAAATGTTGGTTAATCATTTATGCAAAATTCAATCATAACTCATAAAAGAGGGCTTTCGTACTCATAAATTCAGAGTCATCATAGAACAATCTTTGTAGGCAACGTTTCTGGACTTCAGGGAGGCTTTTAAAGCTCTGAGTCACTTGGCCATATGTAAACCGTTAGAATACAAGCTTATAGCATCCCTTAGAGATCTATATATGAACACTACTAATCGAATTCTTTGCGAAGACAACTATACGCGTTAATTCCTGGGTACTTTAACGGGTATATAAATATAATCATTAAATCTCCAGCGAAAAGTAAACGTGATCTTTCCCTATTACGGAAGATTACCTTGTATGTCCTAATGAAGTCAATAAAACAAATGTATTCTTTCTACGATTGCCTCCATAGCAGCCTCCTCTTGTATAGCCGCGTCCAGTGATGTTACACCAGAAAATCCTTTTACCCGATATTGTAATTAAATTCTTAGCCTCTGTGATGCATTGACCATTACAACATAGTCACACTACTACTGTTTTGTTTATTAATTATATTCATGAGTTGCGAAAATACAGGTGAGAGGAAGACACCGAAAAAAATACGTTTTCATGTTCGGGCTTTAAGGTCTTAAGTTGTCGTTTAGCAATCCAACAAAACACTACCCATTAACCTACGCCGATCTCTTACGATCTCTTATTTCTTTAGTACACCATACCGTCAGATAGCATTATAGGCCTCACCATTTGATTTCGAATACCAAGTGACCCCAGGAAACTCCATTATTATTGCTATGAGCTCCGAGTCTCAAGTAGGATTCCTATTCGGTATGATCCACCAATATTTGACCTCTCAGGGAGAAACTCAATACCTTCTGTTCTCCAGTATCTGCGATACTCTACACCAAGTCAATAGTACACTAATTGTTTTCATGATATTCATTAACACGGCTGCGCCATTTCCGTATTCTGTATATTGCGTTCAGCAGCATTCCACCAACCGATATCAGACTGAAACTGTATATCACAGATATTTTGCTTGCCTTGTTTTAAATGTTTTACAGCTAAGGATTAGAAACTTTCTGAACATTAATTTTCCCTTTAATTTTGTCCCCTAGCATTCACCATTATTATGTGTACTTAAGAGCACTAAGAGCACTCGAAGTCATCTGACGAACACAATTATTTCTCCATAGAAATGTGTGCTGCTGTATGTTTTTCTCTGCATTTAGTACAGTTTGTGATTAGTTCAGGCAAAGTTTGACCGACCAGTCGGCTTAGTAATTGCAGCATTATTACCCAGTGATGGATTTACAGAGATGCGTTTACGATTCATAAACGTAAAGTCAATTATAATAGGAGTTTTTTTATATCTGCTAGATGATATGATATGACAGTCCCAAAATGTGTGCTTAAAGTTGTGAACACAGCTATAAAATTCTAGAAAAAATCTATTGCCTGACCATTACCAATAACCTGGTATAGTATACCTTGGTGAACAGTGGTGGAGTGTTTGATTTTATATGTATTTTATGATCTGTAGTATATTTTTTTATTAAAACAATGGTAATAAATTTTAATCCCGTGTAACCCAAAAGACAATTCATGCAATGGGCATTCGTGTTAAGCGTTACTAGGGACATATCTCAAAAATTTAGAGTTTATTTTCCAGCTCAATTTAACCCAGATATGCCGACGGGCATACTAGTGCAACAATCTTCGTAGTTTTAAAAAATAGAGCGTTTCTGACAGATTATATTACAAAACTGAAGAAAAAATAAACAAAAATATTTTATAAATTGGTTTTTGAGCCCGTACTACATGTAGTACGCTCGGCACATATGGGAGCAAAATACAGTAATTTTTTTGTGATTTAATTCAACTTTTTATCATTCAGAAATTCTTATATAGTATATAAGTAAAGAAAAAACTAATTAATAAAAAAATTATTTGGTGGTGTGGTACTCCACATTACACTTTACATGGAGCCGCACATCATATTTCATGCAGCATGTCTGATTGTGGCAATGATTACAACGCAACTGTTTACATTGTCCATCGGCTTGACGAGTGTTCTCAGTAAGTAAATGATCTTTTCGATCAAATCTGATGATTTCGATAGATAGATATGCAATGTGGCCATCCACCGACGAAAAATAAATGGTCCATTTTACCTCCCATATGTCTATGCAGTTGCCACGTATTGCGCTCTGCAAGATCAATGAGGTGAGTGAATACCACTTTACCCCGAATAGATACAAGTTACAAGCTGATATTTCCATCTGGTCGATCGACGCCACCCATGTAGTGATTATATACATGAATAAGACGTGGTTGTTGAATATGTATATGCGTTTTTTCTCTTTTTGAGACCAACGTGAAATATTTTTGCCTGGTTCAACTGAATTGACGTTGGAGGCAAGGTTTACTGCACTGCTGTCGTTCCAACAACATACAATTATATTGTTGGTACAAATCTGACGATAGTCATACCCCCTATCTCTCTTTTCTGTAGATATTTTTTCTTTAGCAAAGGACAGTTGCCTAACCGATTGTAACGAATTATTCAGTGCCTTTCACGCGTCGTTCTTCTTTTTCGAACAGTTCAAGAGGAGTAGGTAAAATTTCCTGTTCACACGCTGTAAGAATAGGCTGGCTCCGTTTCTTCCAGATCGTGCTTTATCCATTTTACTGACATACATTTAGGTTCCTTGGCCTATTGCAATAACGCAAGTGGAATGTCGTCTTCACTAATCGTTTTAGTATAATAAGAATTTCTAAAAAGCATTTAATAATAGGGGAGGTAAGTTTTCAAAATTCACTCCATCTTCTTTTCTAGAATCTTCATCTGTGACGTAGTTGTTCGCACCTTGAATGGGGACAATAGAGATGTCATAAAAATTTTGCGAAAACTTTTTATCACTTTCCTCTAAGGCATTTATTAACTAATTTAATGTTAAAAATCTGGAAAATTTAAAGTTTTCGTATTCACCATTTTTACACACTAATGCCGAGCGTACTACATGTAGTACGTCATCAAATACATCAACTAAAATCATATATAATTTTATTTTCCACATATAATTTTGTTACGTATTTATTTTTACATCTGTTACAATTAAAACAACATAGAAACGCGACAACAATAAAATATGCATATACAACTTTTTCTTACCGATTACGTGACATCTTCAGACTTTTGCCAATTTTACAAAACTGAAATCTCTGATTCAAAAAAATATACATTAGCAATTACCCTAGACAAAATTTATCAAGGAATGCTTTGTTGACCGTTATGTTCTGCAGCACAACATTAAGTAGATTTAAATATTTAAAGCACAGTAAATGCAGAAACCTGAACTTAACAGGTGTACTACATGTAGTACGGTCGGCATATCTGGGTTAAAGACCTTTTCAAACAACCTCAACAATTCTCTAAGATAACCAGCATAAGTGACGAATTTAACTGACGGCTACAGCTTTCTCCCTCACACGATTTTGGGCCATCCTGTTTCCTTTTTTGTTTTGCAATGTAACTTTCATTGTGTAAGCAAAAATTTATGCCTGTCTTTTATCATTTCCGCTGGAAATGCGAGCATCTATTCCGTTATTTGCTTTAGTTTTCTCTAGTGTGGCTGTGTATGTCAATGTATTTACAAATATAAATACATATATGTATTACCAAACATATTATACGTATATAAAGTTCAGAAAACCTAAGTTTAACTTTCGTTTTTCCAACTACTTTCTCTGCATATTTTTCACAAGCGATTGGATATGTGACTGTATGGTGAATCCAGTATGTTAACCGGAACTTTGTTGCTTGCAAAACTTTTTCGAATTATTTTCTAAGAGCCTTTTCGGTGTAAGAAGCGCAATGACTTTTGAGTTTGTATTAAATTTTTATGGCTTTTGATATTAACTTAGTAATAAAATATTTTTTTCCATGTTTTTTATTTTTTCAGACAGTTTTTAATGACTGTTTTTTGTTTTCTTTCCTTCTTTTCATTTTATTCTTTTCATTTTTTAACTTTGAATGTAAAATTTATTGACAGCAATTTAAAGAAATTTCAAATTCCCACGTCAATCAAACCAATGCAATATTAAATAGCACACACTATCCATAAATAAGGTTCATACGATAGATGATAGAAATAAATATTTTATTGTCATTTAAGCAGACGTTTTTATCTCTTATTATGCCACACTTGATCTGACATAATTCTCATGAATTTAACAAGATATTTCACAACTTATGCACGTAATAATTTCAGATATGATTTTTTTTCATAAAAGTTATGGCGCATAAAAAATAATGTAATAAAAATTTAAAATAATTTTCTCTACTTCTTTCTGATGGAGTTATTGCAAGGAATATTGCAATAAATCTCTTCTAGACACTATGATTTACTTATTAACCGCAGATCGAGCTTTGTATCAAAAATAATACATTTAAATTTTGCATACCATATAACTTTAATTCAGAAAAAGGTAGATGCCTGCAATATTTTAATTCGCTAGTATTGTTATCGCCATTATTTTAAACCAAATAAAGAAGAAAATTTTAAACATGACTTAAGTTTAAATTAAAAAACTTCATAATTCTGGCTTATGTATCGCTTTTGATACACACGACTTTACTAGGGATTCTTTGGCGTTGTGTATGTAATTTCTTTAAGTTTTGTGAAGTTGTATCGTAAATAATACATTATTTATGGTATTTGAGAAGGAATTGAAAGTTAAGTGTTGGATGAAAATGAAAAGGTTGAATTTTCTATTCCGATATGTCCATGATTTTGATTGAAGTAGCCGTAGTTTAGTATGAAGCATGTTAGCTTAGTAGACGTCAGACCAAGTTTCAAATCTCAGGTCAGATATTTTCAAATTACAACGAAAGGTTGTAATGACCGATTATGTATGTAGGTACGTAATATTCCTGCTGCTGAAGACTCTGAAGAAGAAGAGAACAGAAGTTCGCCTTGACGAAAGTATTGGCAGCAACAAACAGGATAATGGGATGCTTATCGCCGAAGGCGATAATACTTGGAACGGAGAACCATATTTCTTTGGTAATAACCAAATTTCTGTTTCTTGAAATATTGTAAAGTATTTCTTACTGTTCTTCTCATATTTATCTCACGTGACAAGCAAACATTAGAAAAAAAGTGTTTCGTAGATGATAATAGTACGTATGAGATAACAGAATCATTCGCTTTGATAATGTGCTATTCGATAATGATGATAAATTTACACCTATTACGCCTTTTCGAAAAATAAGCTGAAAGTATTTCAGCTTTTAATGATCCCAATAATTTTGTTCCTGTAGATTAGTAACTTGTACATTAGTAACTTGAATTTTATGGTCGTTATAAATTTCCACCGAAATCGAATTGGTAGTTTTAGATTCAAATACATGCTACATCCGTAGCAATTACTTACAGTCGTATTTGGGGACTGTATCCGTTAAACGAAAGAGAAATCAAAGAGAGGGCATTGTTCCTGACATAATCGATGTTCTACTGTTACGGGAAAATTTTTTATCTCACATTACGTTGACAATTTTTTTTAACGAAGAATAACAATGGTTTGTAACATCAGGTTTCAGCATGCCCTGATGCGAGTGGCAATAAGCTGTCCCATCTAAACAATTGGAAACTTATAAATCGCCACAAAGCAAGGGTGCTAGATGTCAAATAATTACTATTTAGAAAAAAATACAACCATGCTGACATGAAGAGTTTAATTTTTAGTTAAAAAACCATGCTGCAATGTACATTATGTCAAAAATTTTGGAGTAGGTTTCATGAAAGTGATAATAATAAAATGATAGAATATAAAGTAGTTTTATTAAAATGAATTAAAATAAATAAAGATATTTAAATTTTTTAACGAAATCTATCAATTCTAATCCAAAGTGATACATAAGCAAGACCTATGAATTTTTTTTAAGGCTCGATCAACGGTTAAAAAAGTTAAATTATTTAAAACAAAAAACACGAAATATTACCTGTAAAATTAATAAATTCGGTAATCGGCATCGTTAGATAAACGCTTAAATTGGATTCAGGCAAATCTGCGCACTCAACACAATTTTGCCATTGATTATAAAGGGAGTGTCAGTATGAATGCACTTTTTTGTTTTAAAATAAAAATACGTATGCTTTAAGTTTTTTTCTTTTTTTTTCTTAATTGGATTGTAAAGAAGACATTTTCCAACTAAGTATGTAATAAAATATCCGTCAAATAGCCGCCAAAATACTGACCATTGCACTTTTCATTACAGCAGCAATGTTTTTAACAGACCGACCGGTAGATTAACGCACAGGAGTGTCAATAACGAACCCAGTTTTTTTAAATTTTATGACTGCTGTTCGAATCGACTTCCTCTACTGAAAATTCTTTAAATTTTGCAAGCGATTTCCGTATAAGTTTCCAAACTTTTGTTAGAGTTTGCGTTGTTCCTTCATAAAGCCGTCCTTTTTAATAATGGAAATAAACACATGGGACAGTTGCAAATATCAGAGTTGCCACTTGCACAAAAAATAATTACAATAAATTTATGTTCAGGTAAGCACTTTTATTGAGTCAATTTTCGGTTTATTGAGTACAATATTTTAAGTGTTCGGGCATAATAATACACGCAGTTAAGCTCGGTTAATTGTAATATGCTCACTGAACACACTTATGACAGTGCTGCACTTTAAGTTTTACTCAATATTATAACAATTTACGTATTTATTGCGCAATATTTAATTGAAACTTTATATGAACGCTCAATAATGGCGTGATTTACGCTTTAAAGCTGCATATCTGAACACCTAACAGTCACTGTTGATGAAGTGTTAGTCACGCAAAATGTTTTTCCTAATAAAAAAAATAATTAAAATAAAACTGAAAAATTGCAACGATAAAATTATTTATTTGAAGCGATAAATGAATGACAATCGAAGTTCCCTTTGAGATTAAATTCTGCAATACTTTTTTGTTACTCCTGTAATTGCCCACAAAACTTCTCTCAATAAACTCATGGAATCGTCAATAACGTTTTTGACAAATATTTCAGTCAGGTGGCTTTATTCAATTTTATCAATATTGATGACATTGAAAAAATATTGAAATATCTATACCAAGGCGAACATATTCTATCAGGTGACCGTATCTCTACAATAAATACAACAATGCAAAAACAACAAGCATTTTGTTTTAGTTAAAGAGTAATCATCTTGTCAAAAAATTAACCCTCAAACATCCATAGTAAATTAAATACAGCAATGAAAAAAAGTCTAAATAAATTGTATATATTAAAAATTCTTATGATTTTTATGTCATGCTAAATTGCACAATAGTGCAGCACCTATAAATTAAAAAAAAATATTTCATGCAGTTGTAGTGTGTTGGTCACAATTATACGCTGTTGTTTGTTGGTTACGTTTGTGCTACCTAAAAATGCATTTTGATACATTAATCAATAATATAAACAAAACTTTCAATGACCAACGTCACGAGGTATCAAATTGCATTATACAAATTTTCAGTACGTAATAATTGTAAAGTAGCAAAATGCTGACCATGCACACTCTAAGTTAAGTAAAAACTAAATTAGGTCATAAGTATTAATATGTACGGAAATTAGACTTAAGGAATTTATATAAATAGCTGTAAGTTGATTGATAGAATTAGAATAAAAATAATGATCATAACGGCTCTTTAGCTGATAAAGAATCTTTTTTATTCTCATTTAAACTGCGGCTTATTAGCCATAACTAAGCGGCGTGCTCGCCTTAATAATAAGCAAACCAGGACAGACAAAAAAAACTTACCGACAGTCAAATACACAAACATTAAATTCATTACGTGGCGATCCTGCCATATCATTTTAACCTTCATTACACAGTCAATAATATTTCAACTTAACGTAAAGAACATGTTTTTATATGGCCACCGAGAAAAATGGCAGCTGCAAACGTTATTTCTTATTTGTCATAGTTTAGGCACCTAGTTGCAGAGGCCGAATTCTTTTTTTTTTTGTAATTCATCACTCTCGTCTAAATAAATATAAATATAGTAAATCTAGGTTGTAGCTAAAAATCTAGATGTATTTAGTGTTAAAGGCTTAAATATTGTTAACCATCTTGCAATAATCCTGATGAATTTCTAGAGTGCGTATCGTTAAGGATACATGCGGTACATAGGGTTTTTGGTTTATGACTAATATAAATACGAAATTGATTATCGAAGCAAAATATACAAAACATAATTTTTTTTTTTTGACAACGACGATACGCAACAGATGATAAGTTAAGGCCACCTTATATATGAATTCGCCTTGATCTATACTATTGAAATAAACATATTCATGGCATAATAAATATGTATATGCAAATGAAAGACAGCAAATTTGTAAAAAAAAATAAAATTATTTTGTATATGTATTCACGTTCATAAATATGAATGCAATCATGATATTTATTTGCTGGATATAACAGAATTTATTAATTAACCGTAGCAATAATAAGGGGAGAAAATCGGTGCAGAAAATAAAAAATACGATTTATAGAATTGTATGAATTTATAGAATTGTATGAATAAAATTTAATTATATTCGAAAATAGTAGTCAATGGCAACTGATTATATTGCTCTGAATATTTTCATCATTAAAAAGTGTCACTTATAATCCTTACTTATTTTGATTGCTTAAAAGTGAACAAATTAACGTAGATTTGTAGTAAAATTTGGAATTTTGGTTATAAAAAGTTGTTCCAAAGCAACGCAATAATAATCGTAATTTTTTTACAAGACGTACTAGGTTAATTACAAAATTTAGTACATCTTATTAATTTTATTTTTATTAGTTTGCCGAAAACTGTCTACAAACATTATTTTTAAAAGCAACGACTATTGGATCAAAACTTAAAGTTCAAAGCATTCAAATAAAAAGAAAAAAATTTATGTTGTTTATTCACTGGTTTGATTTATACTGAATATGTTCGCCAGATTTCATCGTCATCGGAAACATCGTTAACGCTCACTTCGTACCGGTACACCTGGTAAATTTCCAAGTGTGTAAGTGTTAAGGTTACCTACGAACGAATTATTCTGAACATATTTTTGTTCATTGCTATTCAACGACTCTTCTATTTAGAAAATGTTTTCCTATTTAAAGTATTTAAGCCTTAAGTTTTATTTTTCATAGACAAGAAATCAAGTTAACTTGATATGTAAAAATTTCGTTGAACTCTTTTCTAGTACAGATTAGTATTTTTTCTCTAAAGTAATCATCAATTCTTATATACAGTTTTCTTTGTCTGAAAGTTTTACTAGCAATTTATCATTATTACTGTAACACTAACCCCCATTTATCACTCATTTAGCAAGAAAATGGCAAAACCTGCAGTTATAATGATACGTATTTTTCATATTCACCTGCAGAGCACCCTTTTATCATATGTTTTCTTAGTAATTTTCTTCGTTCTTTAAAAATGTAATGTTATAATTTACAACTGGGGTGATATGGCATACATCTATATCTGCATAAATTTGAATCGTTTGCATTTTGTAAATCTATTTAAGTGTAGCCTTTCTTCGTGTGCAAATGTGTGATTACAGATGAACCGAAAAGCATATATGTAACTTTAACCCATTAAACTCAACGAATATATTTACTTGCACGGTTTTGGTGAAAGTGTTAAGTATGTGCCAAAGGGTCCGTGGAAGTTACTTAAAATGGATAAAATGAATTCAGCTCTTCAAATATCGAGCATAAGACATGAGTATTTGAATAACCAACAGGCTCTGGTTGGACTATTTCTGATATAAAATAAAAATTCTATACGCAGTGTAATTAGTCCACTTGAAAGTAAAACTTTAAATGTACAAAGAAACTCAGAAATGAATATTAAATTCAAGAGATTAGGCTTTAATAGCTCAGATCGTTACAGACCACAAATAAATAAAAATATGTAACGCGGTTTAACAATAAATTATTTGTTGATATTTTGCAGAAAGATGGCCACAATAAAAATGGTCCACTGTGAGCTACCGTGAAAAATAAAAGATCTTTTTTCACATCCTACTCATACTTTTAAGCAGTCATTTAATCAGTTATTTACTTTAAAATTTTATGGTTATCGAACAGATCAATATTAATACAAAAAGAAAGAATAAAAGATTCGAATTCATTGCCACTTTGGAACAAATATTTCTTATTGGATGGTTGTCTGGTTCACAGCCAAATACGGTGTTCAGATATTAGAGATTATTGAGTTCAATATTTTATATAAAGTGTCAATTAATAATTGAACAATAAATACACAAATTGTTATAATATGCGTAAAACTTCATACGCAGCACTGTCATAAGTGTGTTTAGTGAGCATATTACAATTTACCGAACACTTTTTGGTGATATTTGACAACTCAAATGTCAACATCGACAAACAAAAAAAAAAAAACAAAACAAAAAAAACAAGATAAAAACAATTTTGCAGAAACAGCCAGCTGTTATGTTTACCAGCTGTCGAAGGATTATTGAATAAGCAGCTGAACTGCGCATATTATTATGCCTGAACGCTTAAAATATTGTTCTCAATTAACCGAATATTGACTCAATAAAAGTGCATATCTGAACATAGTATAAAGCAAATATAATAATTCTGGTTGAGAATATTCACAGAAAATCCAATGAATACGAGGTAGTCGCAGAAGTCTACTAGGTAGTCGCCGTAGTCAAGTAGGCAGTGTGTTAACTTATTAGACATGAGGCCTCGGTTTAAACCCCAGGTCAGACATGAAAAAGAAAATATGAAAAAATATTTCTTTGGCGACTTTTTCTGCAGATTTCTGGGAAAAACTCTGAAAGTAAATAAAATTGCCATAAAAAGTTTCTCAAAAATCTGTCGTTCGGAATCGACTTTAAACTGTAGGTCCCACCACTCATGTATAAAATTAACACACGCAACATACGTGGCGTGAGTAGCTAAGGCGTAATACGACTGAAGGGTTGGTTGTCATGGGCAATTATGTAAATTTGTATGATATTGAGCATACAGCTGGAGTTCTTAAGAAATTGTTGTTGACTCTTGTTGACCAAAATCACAAGATTTGATCGCCATCGACTGAAAATCTAATTTAGAAAGTAAACCATTTCAACCTAAGCTGTACTGAAAAAGGCCCTTTTTAATGAGCGGACTTCTAATATGCAAAAAAGCTTGCTGAACCTGTACTAAAGCATACCAATGTCATTCACTAATACTAAATATTGATAACATTTTCACTTTCTCCTATGATTTGTTTAACATACAAAAGATTAAATTACAATTTTTATTGTTAAGTGAATTTATTACGTTTTTTATACGTATTTTTTAAATGCTTGATTGAATTTTTTGTTTATATATTGTTTAAATAAATTAATTTAACTAACTGAGCCTTTAACTTTTAAATTTAATACAAAATTCATAATTTGTTTGTACATTTAATCCTATAATGGCATGTGGGACAATTTCACTGTTATCCGTTGTGACTCTACTTGATCTTTGGCCAACATTTTGATTAACAATGATTTCTTTAATTTAGGGTATTTTGCTTCGAGAAAATGATTGCCTATTCTAAATGATATTTAAGAAAAATGTTCAGGAAACGAAATCCGAATCGTTTGCAGATTTTCTTTGCTCCAAATACGGAAGTTGCATTTGGTAGTCATTTAACTGGAAACTGGCTTCATCACTAAACAGAATTTTTTGATGGAAAGTGCTGATTTTCATTTACATAGTTTTAAATCGTATTTCACGGACAAGTGGGTCAAAATCCTTACGTTAAATTTTTCCCATAGTCAAAGGAACAAGGTCACGTTGTTGAAAACGACAACGAATCGGCATTTCGGCGTCTTCAGCAATATTCTGTTCGGTACGAACATTTCTTTGTATTGCTAATGGTTATGAATCGAGAAGAGTAAAATTAGTGCGCAAAAGTCTGATAACTGCGACAACTAGTTTGAAATATATTGAAAGCTTTGTTCTGTTGTTAAACAACGATTCACAATGACTTGCATAACGTTTCTGTATCGAAATGCTAATATAGTTGAACAGATCAGCTATTAATATCGATATCGACAGTTTTTTACACTCAAAAGACACCAGATATGAAAAAGACAACAAATTTAGTAATTTAAAACTTAAGTTTAAAAGTATATAAGTTGCTAAGTATATGAGTACGTCAATTCAAAGTTCCGGTGAAATGCAAAAATTGGACTTTGCTATGATCGCATCGCATAAGAAACCTCCTTCCACGCATCCAGGATGCAGGTAGTAGCAGCATTATAAGAACAAGATGTACTTGTTGTTTCTTGAAGTCTATATTCTGTCAAACCTGATTTGCCTTGCCTATTTCGACTGCTAAAAATTACAAATTAATTCAAAGAAATAACAAACACACATAAAAAGTAAGCATAAACAAACTTTCGCCTTGTGCATGCATAAAATGAAGGATGCAGCAAAAAACGCTCATATGGCCTTGGCCTAAACAATTACTTTACTACTCTGGGTATTTAGATACCCATTATGTAGAGAAGGGTTAAGGCAGATACAGTAAACAATGCCGATTTTTTTTTTGCATTTCTTGTATATATGTACGTCGTAATGTATTCTATTATAATATTAAACAATATTTTACAAGAAAAGGTTCAAACAAGTTTCTATAAGAAATAAGGATACCATATGTCGACACTTTGCGTAGAATGAAATTATGCGGAGACTGTTTCTCTTATAATTTGCTACAAAAGAAATTTAATCAAAATATGTATATGTACATAGTTTCTTGTTTTATGACAGGGACAGAAAATATAAAATTAAAATTAGTACCTTATTGGGAAATATATGCACAGTAGTGAACTGCTGGCAACGTCCCCTTTTTTGAGTATCAGTCCTCGGCAAAAAACAGTGTCCGGGAAAGTCCTACTTTTTTTTGGCAACATGGATTATTGAAAATTTTGTATATTTGGGAACACATAAATCTTAAGAGACTTCTCTACACACACGGCAACTTAACCGTAACACGGCAATGTCTATTTAAGTGTTGCTTTGTGTAGTTGGCTTTATGACTTATTTGATTTGTTGGCAAAATATTTGAAATGCCCAGTTTAAAGTCAAGCTTATTATTAATTATTTTGACTTAAAAAATATGGCTTAAAGTTGTGGAGTGTAGTATGAAAAGCGCACAAAACTATCAAAAATAAAAACGTCAATCGTAATTGAAAAGGAAAATATAAAAAATATTCATTCTAGAAAAATTCTTAAATTCTTAAATAGCTTAACCTAAAAATAAATTAAATATACTAAATAAATTAACCACCACGTCTTTTATTATCGCACGGTCAAGAGCTTCGCTCCCCACAAAGTGATTGCTTTTGGTGATGATAATTGCAATACAAATTTCGGTGTAAAAGATAGACAACTGAACAGAGGAATACTTGATATTGGATGTCGAGCTCACGTTGTAAATAATAATGTTCATAAGAATTGCGATATATTTTCCAACGATGTAGAATTAATTAATTAGTATAAAAATATGTAATTACTTCTCTATTCCTACAGTCGGATTTTTTTGCAAGATTTTTGTCTATAAGCTGCAGTTGAATGCGTTAAAACTTTATCACAGTAAAAGCAAATGATTAAATTTATGTCCAGCCATGGAGCAATTACTGAAACTATTTGAACCTCTTAAAAGTTACTTTCTAAGCTTAAATAATATACCAATTATAATGAGAACTTCTTTAAGCTTCACTTATTTGTTCATCCAATGCATCCAATTTTTAAAAATAATACAACTGTAAACGAAAGTTTAAAATCTTTTTTTTTCGAAGAAATCAAAAGTTTTTTTATCTAATAATGACAGATTACAGGGTGAGTAATTCAGTTGTAGCTGAATAGAACTCAAAAATACGTTTTTATATATTTCTCGAACACTCCTAACCAGTTTTATTTGACAATAACGGTATTTTTCGTACTTCTCACACAACATAATTTGGTATTCAAATCTTTTTCAACCGATATTGAAAAATCAATATGTTTTGGAAAGGGAGAGTACAACAATCATATTATATTTCTCATATAAATTTTTTCGAATTTTGCAATTTAAATTTTCACAATTATGAATGGGTCTTGACTGTTTATCAGAAAATGTGTTAATTTCACGTTTGAGCGACTACCACTTGACGGCTAGTGTTTTCGCAAAACGAAATAATAATGTTTTTAAAAACTAAAATAGTAGCCGGCTTCTAGTAGTCGCTCCGATTTTAGCAAACGTTATTGACTTTGCCTATTGCTATAAGTTCGTCACTTTCTTTCGGAACGTCTAACGACTTTCCTATATACCGATTTGAGGAATGTGGGTTCGCCAATTTTTTTTTTTTAAATTAACATGTTATATTCTATTAGAAATTCAAAAACCCTTTCGTTAATATTTGAGCTGCCTTATATTCAATAAGGAGTATTGGCATCAACATCAATTCTCTTATTAGTATATTCTCTCCCATTATGGGGTTGAAGAAGCTTTTTGAAGCTTTTGAGTGGCACATTTTAGCTGCACCTGCTGTCATATCTGGCTCTTCATTTGAAAAAATGGTCGAAAACTACTGGTGTAAGTCTGATTATCATTTACTTGCTGAGTTATCTCAAATCTCACTCATAGGTACCCATATGGTACCCCACGAGCAGCGTTGCCAGTAATTTTTTAAACTTTATATTTCTGGAAAAACCTTGTTTTTACAAAAAAAAAAAAAAAAAAAAAAAAAAAAAAAACAATTGTTAAAACTATAAGAAAATACCAAAGTTTTATAAGAAAATACCGGAGTCCGGTGTTTCTGTTACTTCCCCTGTTGGTGTTTCTTTGCTAACTTGCCTGAGAGTAAATATTTCATGGTATTATGATTGAATTTATTGAAAATTGAAAAACTTGTTTTCTTCGAAAACAAATTTAATGAAAACTTTTTTCATCTCAAAAAACTTGGAAAAAAGGGAAAATCTGGCAAATGGAAAAAAGAAGCCCGCAGTTTCCACTGCGTTCAAGAAAAATTGCCATATTTTTGAATAAGTTAACTTCATGTTATCATAAGCTTGTAATAACGAAAATAAGTCTTTAAAGTTCAAAGTTATATTTAACAAAACCCAACTTTAACGGCAAGTTGTAATAATGGCCCTTAGCGAGTTTGTTTATATAATTATCTATCGATGGTAATAGAAGTCATGAGGCCTCGGTTCAAACTCCAGGTCAGACATCTCCAACAAAACGAATGTGAATAAATATTCCTTCGGCGACTTCCTCTCAACAGATTTCTGCCAAAAACTCTGAAAGTAAATAAAAATCCCATAAAAAGTTTCTCAGAAATCTGTCGTTCGTAATTGACTTTAAACTGTAGGTTCCGCCACTCATGTATACAATTAACACACACAACATAAGTGCTGTGAGAAACTAGGTCGTAATCCTGACTGAAGGATTGTAATGACCAATTATGTATCTATCGATGGCAGTCCTTACGGAGCTCAAAATTTTGCAAATGACATCGGAACAATACAAAACTTTCTATGTCATTGCCCAACTAAACTAGATATTATTCATCTCAGAGGAGTGAATAAACTAGGAAATTACATACAAGATATAGATTTCCTTTTAAATTGCAAGGTTGGTATACCTTGAATTGATGCGGAGAAGGCATAAGTTAATTCGTTTAGATGATAGTCTCTTTTATTTATCCCACCTAATTACTTAACATCTTCATGTTTAAATAATTCCACATGAATTCCTGTAATTCATGTTGCTCAACATGATTTATTACAATATGTATTAGGAAATAAAGTACACGCCCGTTTCTTATGTTTGAAAAATTTGGAAATTTTTCTAAAACTTCATTTAATTTCTCTTTAAGGTACTTGCAATTGACAGGTGAATTTTATAATGTTTACAAGAATTATATAAGAGTCATAACATTAAAAAGCAGAAGTCGAAAGAAAAGGAAAAATTAAGAGAGTCATCAAGCGTAATTGCTATACATTTTTTGGAATTTTTTTTCCATGACGTACGCGCGTGTATGCTTACAACACAAAAAGTGTGAATACAAAAAAAAATAAAAATAAGTACTGACACGTGACTTTAAGAATTGTCGACATTAACTGAAAATTTTTACAGTAATTTTTGTCTTTCAAATCGTTTTTAATTTTAAAAACATTAATTTTCCATAAAATTTTATCGAACCTTTTAAATTTCATTTCCCCGCAAATTCGTTTAGAGCAACCGGTATCGTCAATCAACATAAGAATCTTCATCACATGAAAGCCAGACTTCTTTAGAAATGGTCTCAAAACTACGTTTACCCAACTCATACGATAGATGGACACTGACAAATAAAGTGGACAATACACTCTTCCTCCTCAACCAATCTACAGACTCTTAAAATATCGTTAGCAGATAAGCGAAGGTATCCACTTCTTATTTAATATATGGTTGACCTAATAAGTTTCGGTTTGTCAGCAACTAACAGAAAAATCCTGTCTAAAGGCCCAAGGTAACGGAGGTAAGAGGTATACTTGATTAAGTAAGGTAACTCAATTATATGGTATGTTCTTGTATGCTGAATATTAATTAGTTTGACACAAACCAACCGAGAAAAAGAGAGAGTCACATCCGAAGTAGATCCGATTGTTGCTTAGCTAAAAATGTTAGTAGCAGGCGAAGTCTTGCTCAACATCAATGTGGCGGCGTGTACAAAGAACATTACTTCGGTCAATAACTTAACATCCAGCTCTTTGAAGAAAATTTCGCATTCTTTATCTCTATATATGGCTGTGTTAGAGAAGCAATATTTCCGTCATCGAATTCCAGACTAAAATTAGGTTCAAAGGGGTATACCATATACAATTTCACACAAAGCCTAATAATCCTCAGACATGATGGAGGTGTGCTCAGAAGTAATAATGCGCAAACCTGACAGGGATTAGATGGCTTTTCGACAAGTACAGAAACCCCACATTGTTTTATTCGCACGATTTTAGTGATGGCCTCTAATCACTGATGCAAAATATCAAATGCAGCATGAGCAAAGCTCATGTGGGCACACCACATGTCGTTGGTGGAAGACATAGTATATTTAAACATTCTATCATATTGTTGCGAAAATGCAAACTGTGCAACATTTAACTGTGTTTAACATTAAAACTATAACAAAAGTTACACAAACAAATACAACGAACTTGCTTGCATATACCAACAACATCAGTATGATGCAAAATACACAAACAACAATGAAGTAGCGATAGAATTCTCGAGAAGGCGAAGACACGAACATTCGACTTCAAGAACCTTCATCAGACTATTTACGTTAGCATATAAAAAGGCAAGGCAAAGCTGGTAACGAGTAGTAAGAATTTAGTCACTCTTGGTGAAGACGCATTGCATGTGAAGAGAACAGTCGCGGTTTGAAGATCTCTGTTGAAATGATCTCGGTTGTAAGCAAAGGATAATAGCAAACAAGCAATTATTGTTGTATTCGTCAAGATGTAAATAGGTGAACACAATTCTAGTGAGAACAATAAAGAATTTATCTTAAAATAAATACAAATTTATTTTTATTTTGTTTGCAATCAACGAACTCATATTTTAAACGTTTTTAAAAAGCTAAAAACGTAAAAATATTAAAGATGTGTCTAACAATGAACCGTTTTTAGTTTCACGAAACTAATCAAGTTACTGTAATTCACCAAAAAAAAGGAAAAAATTTTTTAGAAAAGCCACCAAACAAACTTTATTTAATGAACTCATAAAGTTGAAAGTTAAAATTTTGTTGAAAGTTTTTTAGTAAGTTTTAGAATTTTATTTCGAACTTTCAACGGATGCCACATATTTAAAATGTTTGCCAATGACAAATAAATTGAACAACACATCAGAATATTAAGATATTATATTTATTAGATATAAGTGCACATATGAATACATATGCATTTAGTGTTTAAAATTAAGCAAAACTAATACAAACGCAAATAATGCTCATGGAGTTATACCAAAATTTATACGATACGAAAACATTGATCACATGTTAGACGAATGAAAACAGGTTAAGTGAAAATTATTACTGCTTTCTCTGAGAGAAATAATTAAAATCGTTGAACATAATGCCTGGAGGATATAATAGCGCCATTCGTTTCTAAAACCTGCTGATATCATCAGATTATTGAAATATAGCTCATCCTATCTTCAAAAACTTTTGCATAGCCTATCCGATGTAGTGTAAGCTGTAAGGCCGTCCTGTCGGAATGACATGTCGTTAGTGTCCAGATCATGTAATTCACGTAGTCCCGAGTTCTTGCAGCGTACACATGTCGATCTCGTGGCCGCCTACGGTAATATGACAAAACAGACTAAATAAATGACAAAAAATTTGTAGCTTCAACAAAATGGTCTTTATCAACAGAGTTCGGAAGTCCATGTTTTAAGACCCTAGTGAATACCAACATTATGAATATTAAATCAATATTTTTGGCTTATTTTTAGACTGAATAGAAACTGTTTATTGTTTAGGGCTTCTTAGAAGTGCTGATTAGAGATTAGGTCTTGTAATTGTGATAGTCACTCGGTTACGTTCCTTCAACTTTCCAGAAATTACGATATTATAGTCCTTGCAAATCCTCCGCAGTGGCTAATGATCTATCCACGCCATATTTCTCATATTCCAGACAATTGGACCAGGATGAGTAAGTTTTCAATTGCAGGCTGCTGAGCTTAATTATCTTTTAATGTATGTATTTAGGCAGCGATTTTGAGAAAATTTTAATGGCAAATTTATATCTTCTCTGAATTTTTGTTAAAGACTACTGAGAGGAACACGCCGAAAAAACATTTTTTCATTTCTTTCCAGTTGTCTGACCTTTAACAAAATAACGGAAGCCTAGAGCCAAATGCTTCTACTTTTAAAGCCGCAAGCTAGGGTCTGGAAAATTTTGCACCCTTACTCACAAATGGAGTAAAGAAGACTTCTCGGGTCTTCAAGCCTCCAATGATAAGTAAAGGTGTTGGTGTTGCTTCTTCAATGGATAAAGGAAAGGGGGTAGAAACTACTACTAATCCTTTATCCAAGAATAAGGGTGTAAGGTTGGAGGCAAAGGAGGGCACTTCGGCAGATAGGGAAATCACATGAAGAGAAACAGATCTGACGAGGTGCCTCCCTCCAGCTCAAAGCGTCCTAAAAAACAGGGGAGCCTGGGAACTAACCCTTCCCTTCAATTGCCTTTCATCGTCAGATCAGATTTAGATGGCAAAATCTCTCCTGAAAAATGGGAACTAACTGAAGAAAGGCTCATCGAGTTTATGATTGAGGAAAGTTGTGATGGCAGTAATGCCCGCATATCTTCCATCGGTTGGTCCAAAGACATCAAGGTAGTGGACTGTGAAAATGAGGGAACTGTAGGGTTCCTTGTGGAAGTAGTGAAGCGCCTTGGTGAACTCTGGCCCGGTGCTCGATTGGAGGTGATCCCTCGACCCGACCGCTCTATGCGTCCAATAGTGATGGTATGGGTACCGCTTATTATTAGGCGGGTGAATGGCATACCTGAATTTATTGGGATGCAGCTCATGGGTAGTTGTCAACTCCTTGACTGGTGATGGTAAGAGAAAAGGCTGCGAATTTCGGATCGAAATTGATAAGACATTACTTCAGTGACTAAGGGCAAAGGGTGGCGTAGTGTTCTGTGGGTTAGATTCCGACGTCCGGACATAGGTGATGCCAACAACCCGGAGGGGGCTAAAGGTGGTGCAGATTAATCTGCATCACTGCAAAGCCACCTCTCACAACCTGCTATCCACCCTGCGCCCATGCCTTGTAAAACATAGAAATGTTGTCGGATGTGCATTTTCTTTAATGTCAACCACATTTTGGTCTTTAAATTTTTATAAACAAAATTTATTTCAACCCCAAACTTACATACACTTTTACAGTGAAAAGAAAGGAAGTGTTCTTCCCTTAAACCACTTTAGAAATTAACATAATTGGTTAATAGGTTGAGCCGGATGGACACACTTAGATCCATTATTCCCTAGATACGGGACACTCGGATCTTCTGATGAAGCGACTAAGAACACCAAAGTCAATGCCTGCCAGTTCCTTCAGATTATCTATATAGTAGGTGCCTTTTTCTCTTTCGAAATATTGCCGGCATGTACTCAGTGGGTGAAGAATAGTCTCCTGTTCTTCCTCATCTGCTTCTACAGAAATTATTGTCCCATTGTTATTATTGGTGTCATATTCGCGCCTGTAAGGTAATTCCTCTTATTAAAATCGACAACCATTCTGAGAGTGCTTTCTTGGAGTTTTAGCAGACTTGCTGAGTTTCCTCGATCCAGCTTTGAAAAGATTTTCTGCACTGTTCCGACCGTGTATGACGATGGCATTGTCTATTATAAGGGATTTCCAAAGTCGCGAATTCATCGCAAAGTTTATTGATTACGCTATGCCTGGAATGTCACGGTGTCCTGGTCCCCATATGATATGGACATAATATGGCTCTGCTATTTCGTTGAGATATTTGCAACAGCTGTACACAGTCTTACATTTTATTACGTTGAAATTCAGTGCTTTCGGAAAGTGTGGTAATGTCCCACTTGGAAATATTTGCGTCGCCCATAATTTATGTTGTCGATACTTCCGCCCATATAGACTGGGCTATTTTGATTGATTCCAAAAAATTTCACCACCGAACACGGAACCATTGACCAATGTCGATCCATCAGTGTAAATTTACGTGGAGTCCCTTGCGACTGTTTTCCCAAACTCATTGTCTGGAACGGATGAGAAGTCGCGTAGTCAGTATTCGATTCATATCACTGTTCAGATTTCCAGCTACGCCTACTAATCTTAGCCGCCAAGCCCTTACAATAAGGCTCCTTTACAACTGCCGTATTAGGCGCCCAAAATTAGGCATACATAGGTCATGATAAGGCTCACCACTGCTGTGTATATTCTGTGAGTCATTCTACTTGTAATCATACTAATGTTTTCTACTGCTCCGCGTTTCGAAGTTCGATTTTTATTTCTCGAAGAGATTTTGTATATAAATGCGTTTGTATATATACAATTTTGGAAACTGGAAAAAATTGTTGTTGTTTCTCTAAAAAAAAGAATTATCGAATTACTCATTCAACCTTTCCTTTACGGTTGCCCAAAACAAAAGCTGGTTCTTTGTTAGTGAGTGAAAAAATAACTACACTAAGAAAAGTTGAGTGGGTTTTAAGTTATCAGGTTTCTTTTTAAATTTATTTCATTTATTGACTCTGGATGAGTGTAAAACATGCGCGAACACAATAATTAATTATCCAAACACAGACAACCATCCCCATTTTGATTGGAAAGGGCTAAGAACAAGATTGCACTTGGACTAGAACTTATACGGTGTTCAGATATGCATCTTTATTGCGTAAAACGCAATAAACATCATTATTGACCTCAATATTTCATATAAAGTTTCAATTAATTATTGCGCAATAAATGCGGAAATTGTTATAATATTGAGTAAAACCAAAGAAAATAAAGTATAAAGAATGTGTATTTTAACATATTTTGGAGTATTTTTCAAAAATATTTCATGACGCGGGGGGAAAGATAGAAGGGAAGGTTACAGAAACCAAGAGCGTAACAATGTGTTGTTCTCATCATGCGTTTTTGTTGTTTGACCACTTTTTTATTTATTTTTCTGGTGTTGAAAACAGACGTCGGCACCAATGACCCTCATGGTAAGCACATCTTCGGCTTTTTACACACATAGGACACGAACATCAAGAATGTTCGTTAAAAAGAGCGTAAAAATCTTGTTTTTAAAGAAGAAGGTTCATGTCGCTTTTTTCAGACTTCACTACACCCAAAGAAATATCACAGTAGTATTCACTAATATCAATGAGAAATGATTTTGATTTTTGGAAGAATACTTGCCAAGTTAAATACGGTGTCTTAGTGTCTTAGTGCAGTACAATTTTTCTATATTTTCCGATCATATATACATATCATTGGGTTAATAAGTATACTTGACATTATTACTAACAATTTTCCTCTAGGTTAACACATGCCTATGGTTATGGATTAGTGAGTGAGAGAGAGAAAATAAGTTGAGAGAATTTATTTATTTACAGCCATATAAAAGTGTTAGTAATATACTCTATTTTTATTTTCATTTCATCAACATACATATGTAAAGCTGTCTATCTTTGGCTTAATAATTTTGGATAAATAAAAATAAAATAAAACATCGATTTTATTATTAAAAGAACATAAAGCTATCTATCTTTGGCTTAAAAATTAGGCCATGTTTTTTAGATAAATAAAAATAAAAAGAATAAAAAACCATTTTTTATTAAAAGAAAAAAACGAGCATTCCAAAGCATTTAAAAATATATAATATGGGACAAAATAAAATATAAAATACGCCCAGCTAATGACATAGAACATTTTTAACACAAAATATTCTTCGCCGCACATGTGTTCTTGCCGCAGTCTGATCGACAACTTAATGAAAAAACACAAGAATGTGTGTGAGTTCTCTTTGCACAACTGTGTTATGAAATGGTAAACTATGCTTTATATCCATATTCTTTGGTAAAACTTAAAATGCAGCATGTCATAAGTGTGTTAAGCGAGCATATTACAATTAACAGAACATTTTCTGTTGATATATGACAACTCAAATGTCAACAACGACAAAAAAACAACAAACGACAAAATTAAAAACAATGTTGTTGAAACAACCAGCTGTTTTGTATATTGAATAAGCAGCTGAACTGCGTATATTATTATGCCTGAACACTTAAAATATTGTACTCAATTAACAGAATATTGACTCAATAAATGTGCATGTCTCAACATAGTAGTAGGCCCATTGTGATGTATATTTTGTTTTCTTTTAATATGTTTCAATTTTATAATAAAACAAAAAACTGCAATTGTATTGAGGAAAACAAAGAAAATCTTACTGATAATCCTATATTTCTGCACTATAGCTTATTTAGGTACCCTATAGGTTAAATTAGGTTAAGGTGAAATCAAACTGGCAACCGTGTCATGGGTACACGAAACTCGCAATAAAATTATAAAAGTTAAGAATAATGAAAAAAAATTGTCACAATAAACGCCATAAGATAATTACCATGTCTATATTTCTTACGTTTCTCATGATTTTTAAAACATGAGAAGTGTATTTAATATACATTTGCCGACATTTTGGCGAACAACAAAATAAAACTCAAATTTAATGATTTTTTTAAATCATTTTTTATGTGTTTTTATCACACCTTTATCTCTGACACACTGCACAGGAAAACCATATTATTTTGACACTGTCTATGAAATATGACCTTAACTGTAATTATTTTATTGTAAAAACATATCCTTTCGCGAACGTTGTTAACATATACTTACATATACACCCATATATTTCAATTAAATGTATATGTTATATACTATATATGTATATACGATTCTCACATATGTATATATGTTGTATAGTGAGAGTACGAGAAATATTTTAACATTACATGTACACAAGTAAATATGAGTGAAAAAATTTATGTAATGTTGGGTAATGGAAAATATCATTTGAAAATTGTTCCCATTAAAGTAAATTACCTTCAAGCTACAAAGATTTGTCTTGAAGATTTCCAGGAAAACCTTGTAAATTGAAAGAGTGTAGGATCGTTTAACATTTAAATGTGCAAAAGCTACACAAACAAATACAACGAACTTGTTACAAGTAAACCAACATCATCAGTATGAAAGAAAAGGGGATAGACAAGAAAGCGAGAACGCAACAACAAGCAATGCGAACTAAATACACAAACAACAATGAAGTCGCTATTGAATTCTCGACACAATGTACACAGTGGCGACATGGGATTTTGACAGTTAACATTATACTAAGAAAGGGACAGGAAATATTACCAAAAAGTATTTCTTTCCCTCTCGGAATGTCTGTCTGTTTTGTATATTTATGTTTTTTTAGTTTTTGGAGTGGGTATAAAATATTGGCGAGAGTTAATAAAAACATGTAATTTTTGTGTAAAACTATTAATAAATAATAAAAACAACTAATAGCAATAACAATTTTGACCTTTTTCTTTCAAGAAATTAAAAAATATTGGCAACTTTAAGCGAGAAATTTTTTTATGAGCAGTACGTCTTATTTTGATCTTGTAATATTTAGCTTCTTAATTACCTCTTGCACCAGAAGCTATATTTATTGTGACCGAAAATCACCCACACTTCGATTAATAATTAAATATTTAAGAATCTTTAAACTTTTCATTGAAGAAATTAAAAAATATTCCAAATTCTCCCTTTCTTAACACAAAATAAATGTTTATTTACATTTAATTTTTGTACTTTATCCGCCAGTTTTCACTCTGTATATATATTGCTTCTAACACATTTGCTTTGCAAAACTTTTAACATTTTCTTTCTCCCTCCAAGAAAAAGGTTAAGGCATCTGATTTTAGCGTTTTTCAAACGTCACAATTGTCATCACTGGTTACATTGTGGTTCTCGAGAAAGGGAAATAAGGAACGTTCGACTTCAAGAACCTTCATCAGACTGTTTACGTGGGATATAAAAGGGCAAGGCAAAGCAAGCAAGCAGCAGTAAGAATTCAGTCAGTCTTGTGGGAAGACACGTTGCGTGTGAAGAGAACAGTGGTGGTTTGAAGATCTCCTTTATAAAAGTCTGCGTTGTAAGCAAAGAAGAATAACGAATAAAGCAATTATTGTAGTATTCGTCAAGTTGTAAACGGTGGCACACAAAAATAGTCTGAACAATAAAGAATTTAATTGAACTTAAACACCAATTTATTTTTATTTTGTTTGCAATCAACGAACTCATATTTTAAACCCTTTAAAAAAGTAAAAACCTAACAATATATTGCCCACCTAGATACTCTATTACTGGAAATCAATAAGCGAACTTTTTTCACACACTAGGTACTCGTTTTATAGCTGCTGGAGATTACAACGCAAAGCACTTCTATTAGGGTTCTCGACTTATTACTCCCAATTTTAGATTTCGGATTCTCTTTTACAGAATTTCTAAATTGTAATTGACAAAACTGATAAAAAGAAAATGCATGACCTAACCGACCTTGCAGTGGTAAGGTACATTTCTAGGAACATAATTCAAGTAGAAGCCTCTTTGGACTAATCTTGGGATCATACGCCTACAATTGCAACATTGTGGAACCATCTAGAATTTCCAGTTGGTTATTTAACCCAGATATGCCCAATGACCTATATATAGTACACCAGTACATTCTTGCTTACATGATACGTCACGTTTATAAAAGTACCGGTTTTTTGCTGGCATACTCAGTACTCATCAATACCTCTTGGGAGATTATGTGATTATATAGAGTGATATTGATATTTTCATAATGACTGAATATGGGGCCATATTAAGTAAAACTTTGTACATTTACATGTAAGTAATCAAAAAAACTTTAACTAAATGTTGAAAATTATACATAGGATTACATGTAAAATGTTTTCTGTTATATCACACCCAATAACTCATGTGCCCAATGTCCTTCAAAAACCACTTTTTTCAATAAATCTTTAAAAACTTATAAATGCACTGTTTGTATTTCTCATTTGCTTCCAAAATAATATAAAACTACTTTTAAAATGATCATGATCAAGCAATGGGCATATCTGGGTTAAATGAAAGGACTACAAGAGTGAATTGGTGAAAATACTAGAAATACATCAGTACAGGAAATTCCTCTCTAACGACCGCTAATACCTTAAGTCCCGCTATTAATAATTTCGAAGAATCCCTTTCGCTAGCTACCCATTGTGGTACTAAGACCAAACACATTAGGTCATGAAACCAGAAATCTTAAGACACCAGTTTTAAATAAAGTACCGTTACGGGATTCTAATGGGATTTGCTCGAAAAATTTTTGACATTCATAAAATCAGTAGAAATTTATTTTACTCTTCCCTAAAGATTTGGAACTGACATTCCAACAATAGTGTAAATATCAATAACATACACTTTTTTGTATTGTAAACTTGTTGTTGTTGTACAATCCATTAGTATTGTCAATGATAGTTACTCTTGGTGTTTCAGCAGTTAAAGTTGTCACTGTTGCTATTGAGTTGACAGGATTATTGATGGGGTTTTGTAAGGGTAAACGACATGCAATGGCCATAGGCCTTAGTTAATGTGAATGAAATGTTTTTTGGAAAATACAATGCACACAATTTCTGCATGATTATTGAATGTAAGAAAATCTTTTTTTTTATAGTTCTGCAGAAAATTGAAAAAAAAGTTTCGCAAGTGTTTTAAAAGTTTTCATTTACAAAATGGGAACTTGATTTTCAGTATTCAATTTCATACGGTTGGCCACAACATATAAATCTGTTGATATTGTAAAGAATTAAGAAAGCGCACTGCGCATTTTCCCTGTGAATGTTAACTGTAGTTGGGCTTTCGTAATGATCTGGGCAGACGAAATTTTGTTTGAAGTGCGATTTTTTTTATCAAACAGAAAATCAAAAAATTACGGTATTGACAGCTATAAGCGGCATGTTCTAAATCGATTGAAATTAATTTTAATGCGATTGGGGCAACAATAAATTTTTGTTATTTAAATAAAAAAAGAATTAATTTAAATATGTAAAAGATGTTATTATCCAAAATCTGGTTGGTTTACACGTCTGGAACATATGTTCACAGTTTATAGCATGTTTAGTTTTTTTTTTTGTAAGAGGCATAAATAATACAGGTGTTTTGAGTGTTTGGCGATATTCTGCTATCCAAAATAATGCATCAAAGAAGTTGCATCGAATTTTGTGTAAAAAATTAATTTCAAAAAATTTGAGAATGGCACCAGTTTACCAATGGTAGAAGTTTTTCGCTGAAGGTCGAGAATATGTGATTCGCGACGCTCACTCTGGACGCCACAGTGCATCTATAACCGAAGAAAATGTTAAAAAAGTGAAGCAAATGATTGTGGAGAACTGTTAAGTCACAATTGGAGGAGTTGCTGATGGTATATCACTTGGCTTGTTGCAAAATTTCAGAATTTTATTAAAAAAATAAAAAAAATGTCGAGGTTTGTCCATTTTTTGCCCAAATTATGTCTCTCACAAATAAACTAAACTTGCTATATAGTTAGAACTGTGAACATATATTCGAGACGAGTGTACCGAAATAAAAAAACAAATATGTACTTAAAAGTCGAATATACGTATTCCGCGAAATTTTAAAATCAACCTTATGTTTTGAACACTCCGAATTTTTAAAACGTGAAGACATTTATCACTACTTTAGTAAGTAAGTAATGAAGCAAGTCTTCTTTATTGCCAGTCTAAAGAAATAAAAATTCTATAAAATCTATAAATTCAAAAGAAGAGTGTAACATTTTATTACATTGAAAAAATAAACATACTCTCTTATCAAATGACACTACCGAAGATATTTTTCGAAACTTTTTTTCATGTACGTTCGTTCGGTTTAGTTAAACTTCTAGTAAGGTTCTCTCCTACCGGTTCAAATGATTTCAGAATCAAGAAACAAACATTTTGGTCTGAGAATAAATATGTTTTGCATTTAGGGCCATTATTACAACTTGTCGTTAAAGTTGGGTTTAGTTAAAGGTAACTGTAGCTAAAGTGAACTTTAAAGTTACCTTTAACTTATTTTTGTTATTACAACCTAATGATGAAATAAAGTTAACTTCTTCAAAAATATGGCAGTGCCGGAGCAATGTCGTAAACACTGCTCAATTAAATAAGTTTTTTTAAACGCTGTAGCAACGACGGGCATCGTGTCTTGTTTATATTTGATGTTGCTACATTGAAAATAATATATAATATGTCAAGTTCAAACATAAACTTTACTTTAAAAGTTAAAGATAGGATGATCCTCCCTTTAGCTTAACGCTCACTTCTATCTTATTGTCCACTTATAATAATGAAAAACAATTTATCTGCCCGTTAAAATCATACCTTTAGTTAAAGGCAAGTTGTAATAATGGCCCTTAGAGTAGTAACTAACATCAAAATCTGTATGTATTTTGCCTGCTATGGACTAATGTATTTTTTTTTGAGATCCTTTCTCGACTGTTTTCTCAATTATAACGCGTGGTTGTTCGTTAAGCGCTGAATTTTTAATAATCGAAAGAAAAAGAGTTGCCGTTTGTATATTTTTATTTTTGGTTAAAACTGGCGACAAAGTTTTATCAAGTAAAGAATACATTTACTTTGATTCAAATAGTTAATCAAGTTGAGCTTCCATGCGATATCAATCATGATCAAAGAACGCCTGGATTCTTCAAATGATTTGGTGAAACTTTTTACTTTCACTCTTCCGTGCCTGAGTAGCGTCTAATTTAGTAATCGTTTATGTGTTTTAAAAAAAGTGAACAACAAATCATTGTAACTCCAAAAGATATTCGGCACTTGGCGTTCAAGGAAAATAGCTACCCCTGGCAGTCGCAATATTCACTAAACATTAAGCCAGTGGAACTCATTTGTAAAAATTAAATTAGGGTTTGTATACAAAGACATGAAGTCGCCGTAGTGCAGCAGATAGTGTGTTGGCTTATAAGACGCGAGCCCGCCATTCAACCCTTAATTTAGACATCTCGAATAAAACGAAATATGAAAAAATATTTCTAGAGCGACTTCCTCTCAGCAATTGTCTGGCAAAAACTCTGAGAGTAAATAAACTTGCCATGAAAAGTTTCTTAAAAATTCTTGGTTCGAAATCGACTATAAACTGTAGGTCCCGCCACTTATGGAACAAATTAATACACACAACATAAGTGGTATGAAAAGCTAGGTCATAATCCTGACTAAAGGGTTGCAATGACCATTTGAGTAAGTAATAAATATAAAAACTTTAGACAAATTGTAATAATGTTAAAGATATCACATGGTAGTGATAGACCCCAGGAAAAAACCTCTCGTAAAAGAATACAAGTGTTCCTGAGAATTTTAAATTGGTTAGGAAACGATTGAGTTATAGAGTTGCTTAGCAAAATTGATGATTTTCCGCTCAACAGTGTATAGCTTTCTTCACTGACGTACTGGGTACAGACGATTATGATAATAAAAAATAAACTTGTATTCACTGTCTGTACGGAAGCTTCGATTTGTTAAACAAAATGAATTAAAAAAGTGACCAAAATCAGTGATATAGGATTCTCAAATGTACACAGAGTTAACATTGACATTTGCGAGTATTTTACATTCGGAATAATTATACTGAGGTACATACATCGACTTGTAGCGAATTTTCAGATCACTAAGCCATGCTTTTCTGACTCTCATACAAATATGTGAATGAAATATTTAATGCGATTTATTATGCTTTTCGTATCAAATAAAAGCATTTTCCATGAAAACATTTTTACTGTAGTGAAATCACACAAATGATTTTGGTTTCAGGCTTTGGATAAAGGCTGCCTTTTGATTGTTTTAATTTTATTTGAAATTGTTGGCAAAACAATGGTTCTTTTGTTTTCTGAACATTGTATGAAGCAAAAATTAGCTGCATAATTAAAATTATATGGTGAATAATCGACAAATTTTAGTCATGTTTAGTTAAAAAGGTTTTCCATCGAGAAAATTTAATTTCAAAAAACCATAAGTGGTTTTGGAAAATAACAAAGAAAATTTGGCTAATGTTGATTATCGACATTCAGTTGTAATTGGTATTGTTGAAATAGTGGTCATTGTAAATAAAATGTTAATGAATATTGTTACGAAAGTGGAAATAGTGTTACATCGTTTAACATTAAAATGATAAACAAAAGCTACAAAAACAAAAACAATGTACTTGTTTATATGATCAACGAATAAACAAACATATAACAACAACATCAGTATTAAAAAGGGCATAAACAAGTAAACAAGAAGCAACAACAAACATTACCAGAATAAATGTAAACAAAATACACAAACAACAATGAAACAATGATGTTTACATTTACAGAGGTTTCGAGAGTCATTCTCCTCCAAGAGCATCCTATTTATCCTGCGATATAAAAGGCAAGACAAAGCAAGCAACGGGAACAGTAAAAATCCAGTCAGTCTTGTATGAAGAGGCGTTGCATGTGGAGAGAATAATCGTGGTTTGAAGATCTCCGCTGTAAAGATCTAACGAACAGTTGTTAGTGTTTACGCAGTAGATTGTAAAGAAGAATAACAAAACAAAGCAAATTGTTGTTATCTAAATCAAGTTGCGAACATTGGCACACGGAATTGTGCGAACAATAAATAATTTATTTAAAACTAAACACAAATTTATTTTTATTTTATTTGCAATCTACGAACTCATATTTCAAACGTTTTTAAAAGGGTAAAAACTTAAAATTTTTTTTAATTATTTTCTTTCTTTCTCTTCTATTTTTCAAATATTCGGCATACCTCCATATTTGAGGTATGTTTCATTATGTTTTAAATACACACGTATTTTTTTTAAACAAATTTTCTTCAGCAGATGGATTTTACTTTAAAATAATTCTAAAGTGATTACTTTAACAACAGTCGTATCATGTCAATATCAATTGTCATATCAACGACAATATCATATGACAAGAAAAACTTCTGCAGAAAGAGAATTCCACTTACAGATAATGCGACTGAAGAACATACTAGAAATATAATTACTTATACTTAAAAATATTTCACTCTTGGAATCAAGCCCATTCATTTCACTACCGCAAATTCCGTTGTAGTAGTAATAGAACAGTGACAGAAAACAATTGGGGCGGTTGTATTATAAACCGATAAAAGTGAATACCCTATTGACATTGCTGAACATCTTCGCCCTATAGTACGCACATTCAAGAAGCTTCAGAATGGACTTTGATGCAACTGCCCATACATGAATCTTGTATTCCAGGGTGTCTCTCTTATTAGGCATTTTCTCTTTAAACTTGTTCTACGATTATAGCAAGATGACTGATAAATAGTACACTCATCTGGAAATAGTACATATCATAAGAATACAAAAAGGGGGCAGAATATAGACCGAACTCATTTGATCGGATCCCGTACAGTGCGATCGCTGAAAAAGATTAATCCAAATCGAAAAAGTTGGTTACCGATACCAAAACCAAAAAGTTTCGATAAAAGAACATGTGCCACACCCTGTCATAGGCTTTGAAATTATCCAAAACTATAACTTAATCTCACCAAAACGTTGAATGAACTGGTACCGTCTTTCGAAGAGTAACGCCGTCTGGTTAGAAGTAAAATAGGAACTACGGAAATATTATTGCCTGTTGCTGACCGGATTATTTCACTCCAGATATTTCAAAAGCATGCTTTACATAATCTTAGAAAATGGAGAACCAATTGCTATTGGGCATTAGTTTGGCGTTACATTACCCAACTTCCAGCAACTCTCAACACATAATTTTACAAGTAGTGTGTAGTGTAGTGGCAAGGCCTGTTAAAAATATATATATTATTAAATTTGCAACGAGAGGTGGCATGTTGTAGTGGTTAAAGTGCAATCTAAATTTCAGTGAAGACGAAAAAATTTGCATCTACCTGCCACCAGCTATATTGATAGAATTGTCATTGTTTCCGGGCAACAACAGATACTTTACTTACTTAATTGGCCATTAACAACCCGATTAACGGATTTCGGTCTGCCGTAACACATCCTTCAAGGCGCCTCTGCTTCTTGCACGCCAGTTGGTCACAGCAAGCGATGACAAGGCTTCCTCGATTTGGTCCTTCAAACTCAAACAAACCGACTTCCGCAGATCCCCGCATCAAATACCCGTCTCGCCGAAGCGTCCTCCTCCATTCGAACGATATGTTTAAATGAATTTTAATCGTTCCTGTATATTTCTGAATTAGAATTGTACTCGATCAGTAAATCGTACGACCGTCATGCTAATAGACTAGCGCACTAGACTCTGGCTTACCAGAGTATCCACTTCCTAAAGAAAAATATCAAAAAGACGTAAGGGTCACACCATGCACAAATTATATGTAATGGGTGATTTTTTAAGAGCTATAGGAAAATTTTTCAAAAAAAAACACATAAAATTCAGAAAAATGAATGAAATCTTTATTGGAATGGATAGTACGGTCCATATAATTTAATGTTTGGAGATTATTTCATGCAAATATTGATCGCGACTGCGCCTCAAATGGTCCATCCGCTTAGTCCAAATTTGGCATACTCTTTCCAACATTTCGGCCGGTATCTCACGAATAAATGCTTCAATGTTGTCTTCCAATGTCTGTATAGACATGCACTTTAACATAGCCCCACAAGAATAGTCTAAAGGCGTTAAATCGCACGATCTAGGCGGCCAATTCACCGGTCCCGAACGTGAAATAAAATGTTCACCGAACTCGCCTCTCTTGTTACGCGTGCTGTGTTGCATGTGGCACCGTCTTGTTGAAATCACATGTCAAGCAAGTCAAGATCTTGCATTTTGAGCAAAAAAAGTTGGATATCATCTCACGGTAGCGCTCACCATTCACAGTTACGTTACGATTCGCAACATCTTTGAAGAAGTACGGTCCAATGATGCCACCAGCCCATAAACCGCACCATACTGTCACTTTTTCTGGATGCATTGGTAGCTTTTGCAATGCTTCTGGCTGATCTTTACTCCAAAATCGACAATTCTGCTTATTTACGTATCCATTCAGCCAAAAATGAGCTTCGTCGCAGAACACAATTTTTCTATAAAGAAGTGGGTCTTCGGCCAACCATTCACCAAAAATTCTACGTTGGGGTAGGTCGTTCGGCTTCAATTCTTGCAGCAGCTGTATTTTGAAAGGCCTCACACCTAAATCCTTCCGCAAAATTTTCAACGTTGTTGAGTAACAGAGGCCCAATTGCTACGAATGGCGACGAATCGATAATTGATGGTCATCATTAACACTGGCCGATACAGTTGAGATTTTTTCTTCAGTTCGCACTATACGTAAGCGTGGTGGTGGTTTAATATCCAACAATGTAAATTTGGTGCGAAATTTAGTCACAATACCCCGAATAGCCGCTTCAGTGGGTCGATTAAACTGACCATAAAATGGAAGAAGCGCGCGATGAACGTTCTTAACAGAGCACGCATTTTGATAATAAAATTCAATGATTTGCAAGCATTTTTCGTTTGTAAAACGATTCATGGTTAAATTATAGACCAAACTGAAGATGTTTGACAGTGAAACAAAACACGAAACGTGCGTGAGCTGTTTAAACCAGTGTTGCCAAAAGGATAAAAGCTAAAAAATCACCCGTTATATTTGAATTTGTAGTTCTGCTAGAAGAAACCGTCATTAATTTTAGTGTAGTAAACATATTCAAAGTTTAGCTCTTTCGAGCATTCAAGGTATATTTTCATGAAAATTTAATTTTAGATTTTTAAAACCTTAAAGACCGTAAATCCCTTAGGCTTAATAAAATATTTGTGCCAAAATAAAGACTCTGCTGTGAACTATCGTTAACGAATTTTGAAAACGTACATTCCTAACATTACACAGCATCTAAGGCAAATTAATTCAGGTCATCAATCGTTAAATAATTTAAAAAGGCAAATGAATTGAAAGGTTTTCAAGCATAGGTATTAACCCTTATTCGTATTAAAATTTAATAGCAAAAAAGGCTGAACAGCCTACCTATTCTCGTTTATTTTTTATTCATACGTTTTGCCGTTGCGTAAGGCAAACAATCTCAATCCCAGACAAAGAGGAGAAAAGACATTTTACTTTTACATTCTCAGATAATAAATAAAATGTTTGTGTAACAAAAACATAAACAATGAAGGATTTTAAGGCACCAAGATAAATTACTCAAAGTGTACAACAACTTTCGAAAAGTACAAAAGAAAACTTTATAACACACTACCACCCAGTGATGCCAGTAATCTTATATATGTACATGCATTCTCAATGTGAAATTAATGGATCATTTTCATCTTTGCACACCATATCATATAACGTTTGCTTATGCAACTCTATTCTTACAAAAAAAAATATTTATTTATTTTAAATAATTACTTATTCATTTAAAATATAAATTCTAAAATAATTTTTTAATAAAGGGGAATTTATTTTGTTACCAATGTACTACACAAAACGTTTAAAATATGAGTTCGTAGATTGCAAATAAAATAAAAATAAATTTGTGTTTAGTTTTAGATAAATTCTTTATTTCGTGTGCCACTATTCGCAAATTGATTTAAATAACAACAATTTGCTTTGTTTTGTTATTCTTCTTTACACTCTTCTGCGTAAACACTAACAACTGAGATCTTCAACAACGGAGATCTTCAAACCACGATTATTCTCTTTACATGCAACGCGTCTTCACACAAGGCTGACTGAATTTTTACTGATTCCATTGCCTGCTTTGTTGAGCCCAAGGCAAATTTATAGAAGGTAGCCTTATCTCTACAACAAATGCAACAATGCAAAAACAACAGGCATTTTGTTATTGTAAAAGTGCATCTGAAGCAGGGTTCGTCAAAAAATTTTTGGTTATGTGTTAGTGAGTAAGAGAGAACAAATAAGTTGAGAGAATTTATTTATTTACAGCCATAGAAAAGTATTAGTAATATACGCTATTTTTATTTTCATTCATCTGCATACATATGTAAATCTATATAACCTTGGCTTAATAATTTTAGATAAATAAAAATAAAATAAAAAATCCATTTTTTATTAAAAGAACATAAAACTATCCATCTTTGGCTTAAAAATTATGCCATGTTTTTTTTTAGATAAATAAAAATAAAAAGAATAAAAAACCCGTTTTTTATTAAAAGAAAAAAAGCAATTAAAAAAATTATACTATGCGACAAAATAAAAAAATTAAAAACGACCAGCTAATGTCATAGCCCATTTTTAACATAAAATATTTTTTGAGTATCATTCTGAAATAAAATGATAAAGCATCCGCCGCACATGTGTTCTTGCCGCAGTCTGATCGACAACTAAATGAATAAAAGAAAAAAAAGCAATTAAAAAAATTATACTATGCGACAAAATAAAAAAATTAAAAACGACCAGCTAATGTCATAGCCCATTTTTAACATAAAATATTTTTTGAGTATCATTCTGAAGTAAAATGCTTCAGATCATAGTTTACCATTTCATAGCACAATTGTGCAGAGAGAACTCACACGCATTCTTGTGTTTTTTCATTTAGTTGTCGATCAGACTGCGGCAAGAACACATGTGCGGCGAATGCTTTATCATTTTATTTCAGCATTACACTCAAAAAATATTTTATGTTAAAAATGTTCTATGTTATTAGCTAGGCGTATTTCATTTTTTTTATTTTGTAGCATAGTATAATTTTTATAAATGCTTTGGAATGCTCGCTTTTTTTGTCTTTTAATAAAAAATGGGTTTTTTATTCTTTTTATTTTTATTTATCTAAAAAACATGGCATAATTATTAAGCCAAAGATGGATAGCTTTATGTTCTTTTAATAAAAAATGGATTTTTTATTTTATTTTTATTTATCTAAAATTATTAAGCCAAAGTTATATAGCTTTACTTTACTTTACCCTGATCTGAAGTCTCAAAAAAATTAACCCTCAAACCACCATAGGAAATTAAAGCAATTAAAAAAACTAAATAAACTTTATATATTGAAAATTCTTATGATTTTTATGTCATGCTAAATTACACAATAGTGCAGCACCTGTAAATTAAAAAAAATTATCAGCTGCAAACGTTATTTCTTATTTATTATTGTACCAATTAAAATTTGTATCTAATTTATATTTATTTTATGACTGAAGTTTGAAATTGAATACTTATTTAAATTAATTTAATTATCTCTTGAATTATATTGTGAATTATTTTGAATTAACTTTAGTAGAAAATTGAAATCAAAAGTTGTACTTAAAATTCAATTGCTTCCACAACACTCAACCAAATTGACAGACTCAAAAAAGAAAATAAGAAATACATACTAATACTCCTTTCTTTCTCTTTACTTAATCCCAATTATAATTACGTTTGAGTAATTATAATAAGAAATTTTCAACAGAAGATTGTCCCAATTTTATTTTAACCCCTATATCCCAATCTTCTGAAAGAGAATTTAATTTAAAAATAACATACAAGTTATTTCAGTCATAGTTTAGGCACCTAGTTGGAGACATTGACATTTTTTTTTTGGTAATTAATCACTTTCATCTAAATAACTATGAATATAGTAAATCTAGGTTGGACTTTAAAAGATATATGTATTTAGTGTTAAAAGCTTAAATATTGTTAATCATCTTGCAAAAATTTTAATATAATTGTCTTTAAAATAGTAATCCTAAAGAATTTCTAGAGTGCGTATCGTTAAGGATACATGCGTTACATATGAGGGTTTATGACTAATATAAATACGAAATTGAATATCGAAACAAAATACGCAAAAAACAAACATTTTTTAACAGTCCAAAACCTCAACCTCAGCTGTTGAGATAAGGCTACCTTCTATGAATTTGCCTTGGTCTAGCCTTTTATATCACAGGGTAAACAGTGTGATGAATGCTCCTGAAGGAGAATGACTTTGCCTTCGCGAAATCTCTATAAATGTAAACATGTTTACGTTATTGTTGTTTGTGTATTTTGTTTACGTTTATCCTTGCAGTGTTGTTGTTGTCTGTTTGTTTACTTGTTTTTCCCTTTTTATACTGCCGTTGTTTCTATATTTTTGTTTATTTCTTGATCATGTAAACAAGCCTATAGTTTTCGTTTTAGTAGCTTCTGTTTATCATTTTAATGTTCAACGATGTAACACCATTTTCATTTTCGTAACAATATTTTAATTCAAAATAAAGAAAAGATAAGAAAAGAAAAGAAAGAAAGAAGTGTTTTGAAGATTATTTCACGTAAAGATTGCCCCGTATTTCAGGATATCGTAGTACACCACAGCATTTTCATCCCGGAATTTTTTTCCGTTTGGTATTCTGAAAATAAATCCATATTCCATGGCCAATATAACATTCGGTGCAACAAATTTCACAAGTGGTGTCTACTTTTCCCCCTGCCTGTTATTCAATTCATGTGTCACCCATTTTCTAGACTTTTGAATCTTTCCCATAGTTTTATTGTCCAACATTTCTGTCATTGGTTTCTAACTCAAAGTGTCGCCTTCATCCAATATTGTTCACAATTCGGCGTCTTCAAACTGTTTTGGTGATCATCCATGTCCTGCACTTCTCACACGAAAATCGTTAACTCTGAACCATTAAAACCATCTTCTGCATGTTGCGTCTGATAGACAATGATCACCATATGCCTGAATAAGCATTCGATGCGACTAGGCGACACTATTCAAAAAGTCATAATTTTTTTGTACAAAATTCGGTATCTTTCACGTGATTCAAAAAATATGATTTTGTTTGCTCACAGATTTAATATATACTAAATACGATATGTTCAACAAATGTTATCCCTATGGAGACATTCATAAAAACTCTAAGGCCCATTATTACAACTTGCCGTTAAAGTTGGGTTTAGTTAAAGGTAACTTTAGCTAAAGTGAACTTTAAAGACACTCAACTTCTTTTCGTTATTACAACGTATAGATAAAATAAAGTTAATTTTTTCAAAAGTATGGCAGTACCGGAGCAATGACAATAATATTGCTCAATTAAACAAGTCTTTTTTAAACGCAGTGTCAACGACAGTCTTCCTTTTTCGTTGTATTTCCTCATTTGGTTTAAATTTGAAGTTGCCGTATTGAAAATGGCAAGTTCAGACATGAATTTAACTTTTAAAGTTATCAGTAGAATGATCTTCCCTTTAGCTTAACGCTCACTTCTACCTTATTGCCGACATATAATAATAAAAAACAATTTATCTGCCCGTTAAAATCCTCCCTTTAGTTAACGGCAAGTTGTAATGATGGCCCTAAGTTGCATTAAACAACTTTTTAATGAGCAATTCTTTCACATAATAAATTAATCCACTTTTTTGTATAAAATTTTACAGGAATATGTATTTTGATGTTGTAGATTGCAACCAGTCAAGAAGTAGATTTAAAATTCTTTGTTAGAACTTTTTTGAAATCATCTGACGGTATGTAGGTGTGACTAACTTGTAGCATATAGTTGCCGTTGGACTAAAGTATCGTTTACAGATGTGTTAAAATGCTTTAGGTTTTATATTCAGTTATTTGGTGATAAGAACATAAAACATCGAAAAGACATCGTTATATCGGTCTTATCACTGATGTTTTTTTATAAACTCTGTTGCATCCACAGTATTAAGGAAATAATAAATAAGTCGTGTAATTAATTCTCATGTATAATATAACTTAACTTAATTGGTCATTACAACCCTGCAGTCACGATTACGACCACTTATGTTGTGTGTGTTAAGCGCAACCTGCAAAGTCGACTCCGTACAACAGATTTTTTTAAGAAACTGCTCATGACAATTTATTTTTTTCACTCAGAGTTTTTGCCAGAAATCTGTTGGGAGGTAGTCGCCGCAGAAATATTTTTTTATATTTCGTTTTGTTCGAAATGTCTGACATGGCATACAATATAACTCTTAATGCTAAAAGACATTGGCATTGCTAAAGTAAATTTTTTATGTTTCCTACTATCCTATGAAAATAATACGCACATACATACATATTTATATTGTAGTATTGGGTAACAAAATAAAACGATTTATAATCAAATGAAAATAAATTTAATTTTTTGTTGCTTCTTTCCTTTTTCTTTGTGTACAATAAAATATTTTCATTTCCTTTTGTCGAACAAAAAACTAAAAAATAAAAATACAAAAGCGAAGGTCGTTGCTAGGCTTTTGCTGAATAACAATGAAAATCAATAAATATTTTCATATTTCAATTAAAAACAGACATCCAAAATAGACACCCAAAATATAATTTTTCAATATTTTCTCTATTATTTGAGGTATGATTGAAAAAAATTTTATTTACGAGATTCTGACCTTCAAGTACTATGCAAATTCCGAGATAAAAATCATCAAATAGATCAAAAAGAAAATTATAATTTATAAAGAAACTTTTCAATGCATGTAAATTAATCATTAATTTTCATAGAATTTGGAATCTGAGAAACTTAACATTAACATTTTCTTACAAAAGGTAAAATGTTTGTGACTCAGCTGATTTGCTGGTAGGTGTTGCTTTGTCCGGGCGGAATGACGGGGACAATTATGCATATAAGGCAAGCACTTGAACTTGGTTATTGAGGAGGATTGAAGAATAAGACAACTCTTTTGTTTACTTAAACAAATATTTCTGGTGTGTGGGAACCCAGCTTGAAATTTTCAATGACTCGCTTCTCCAGGTTTTCGTAGGACTTCATGTCGTATCCATCTTTCAGTGGGTCATCGCTTGATTTCCTTATTTTGAAATGTACATAACTCTTGGATTTCTCCCCACAGTTTTTCTTGCAACTTCATATTGGTTGCCGTAGGGTCCGTGACGAGTGCCCGCTTTAATGATGACATCATGACATTGTGCCTTCCGGTAGTAACATTTGTTGAAGTACATGTCAAAGATGTTCTTGCAGATGCTGCAGTCGGAGTTTTGTTGGCGTTTTCGATGCCTCAGTTATGCCTGATTCTAATATTTCCCTGTATTTTGTGACGAGTTCCTCTATGTTTTGATAGTAGTTTTCGGTGTAATATTTGTGGTCTAACTGGAGCTTCTCAAGACATCACATTCTATTGTCGGTGTGCTCGAATTCTGCCCAAGCGGAGTCAAATTTTTTGATTCTTTCTTTATAGTAGTGGACAGCCTTTCTGGATGATAGATCCTTTCTAAAATCTCGAATGATGAACTCTATAAGTTCTCATGTTGCTCGCTGAGCAGTTGTAAGCTGTTCCATTGGGGATATTGTTTTACCAGTAGCCATGTTGTGGCCTGTTTGAGCAATTTGTTCCTGGGAAGGGGAGCTGACGATTCCCTGAAGTTGATCACTTTAAACCAATGTTAATTTAGTTTATGAATATTTAAAAGTAGTTCGAATGAACTACTTAACACACGTATAAAATAAAAATCTTCCAAGTAGATTTTGTCACAAAACGATTTTTCGACATTAATCACGACGGGGTCACCAGATATATCTGACATTATATAACGATAGCACCGTTATACTATTGAGAAAGTCGAGTGATATGAAAAAGGTTTGCTTAAAGGCAGAGACGGATATTGACAAACGCAGTAGGCAATACTGTTTTCCTCCGATCTACGTTCTCTGCAGAATTTATTAGCAGGTAAAAAAGTTTCTCGTCGTCATGAACGAACTAATAATGTACAATCAGTGAGGTTCAAGTTCTGGTTCATTGGAAATTCTAGGCAATTCACACATATGAAATTTGGGCGGACGCATTCTGTACTTATGACAAATAAACAACATTTTAAGAGGCCGGTTCACGGCATAATGCGACTACAAGTGGGATCAATCCCATTTAAAATTAGTGCTAGCTATAACCGATTAGTAGAAGCTATGGTCTGATCGAACTTTTTCTCCCCTACACTCGTCAGAATCAAATGGATACAAGAAAAAGAAACAATTTCTGCAGCCAAAAAACATTATCCTGAAAGAGTGCTTGCTGACTCCACGTCAAGGGGTGCTGAATATCTCAGACACCCAACCCACAAAAATTTGTTTACTAAAGGACCACTTTTTGTGGCCGAATCAACTCTTTCTTTGCTTCCCTCTGCTGAACAGGAGATTGATGGGGATTACGTAGTGGCAAATTTTCAGAGTACACCCCAAGCATTTAAACAATTATGACTAGACTGAAATGTATTACACCCGATCAGGAAAAAAAACAGCCTCAACATACTTATGTAAAAAACTCAGATTCGAGATCTGCGTTCAAACGAGGTTTACTACAAGCTTTGTAACTGAGACTTCCAAATATGCCACTCATGGTGTTGATGCTTTAAAAATATTAAACTTTGTTAATTAATACGTTGACTGCCGCGGCAATTTTCAGAAAACTTGCCAAAATACGACAATTTAATTTTTTCACATTATTGAGTACGAGATAACTCGTAGATTGCGTTCCCTTCTAGGGCGCAAACTATTGTTCAGTAATAGTTTGCACGATAATGTGGTACAGTCACGAGTATTCACGGTGAAAAGTGAATGAAGAAGAGTACTTCAGTTTAGTTTTCAATTAATAAGGAAGAATGCCGTCGTCAATAACAGCGCTGACACATAGCATTGCAAAATTCTTCGGCATTAGTAGAAAGTGGGTGATTTTGTCTTTTGTGTCGGTATCAGATGTGGTTAGATTGGAATTTATTGAAGAAATAAGGATTAAGAGAGAGTACCTAACACTCTAAGGAAAAAATTCCCCAAGAGTTCAAGTCAATGAACCTAATCTACTGCTCCTAATGTGAGGATGTGATTCGCCTACTAAAGTCCCCACAGTCTTAACACTGTTATAAAAAGTCCCGATACGACTCCAATAAATTATTTAGGAGATAATTTGGAAATACGGTTACGTAGCAGCAAATCCTCAAACTAAAGTCAACTGAAAAACTTGTTCATGAGAGCACAACGCCAAATATCAACGTAAAACGCTAAACAACACTGAATATACTTCAATGCCAAATGCTTGAACTTAGGGAATATCCTACTAAATATTAGGTATAACATTTGAATATATTGAGTCATTAAATTTTAAATTTACTCTGAGTTCTTCTTGAGGGTAGCTAGACTTTTGCGGTTCAAATATTTGGAGTCACCAGAAAGTTTGCCTTATTTCTTATAGTTTGTGAAAAATGTTAAATTTTTTTAGTTTTGTTATAAAATAGAAATAAATTAATACTTAAAATTCAAAAATTGTTTTCACATATTGGGGTACCTAAACTTTTGCTGTATATGCTTAATAGCAGCACAAAAGAAAGTAATTTAAATATTTCTATTTCAAACCTTTAGGTTTATATTTTAATTTTAATTTATTAGGGGAATATTGAAATAATATTTTTTTAATTAAAAAAAGATAATTGCACAATACCCGAAGTAACACCAATTGAAATTTTTAAACAAATCCATCTTATCTGAAATTAAAGAAATGTCCTGGATTCGACTTAATAACTGAAGTTCTTGAACATCTTCCAAATAACATAATCCTACAACTAACACAAACTTTCAATGCTTCATTTAGACTGCTTCATGTACCATCGTTTTGGAAAGTCGCCGAAGTGGTAATCATACCAAAACCTGGAAAACCTCCAACTGAAGTTTAATCATATAGACCTATTTCGCTTCTGCTCATCTTATCGAAATTATATGAGAAAATATTACAAGTTCGCATTAAACAGATAATTGGAAAAAGAAACTTATTTCCTAAACATCAATTTGGTTTTGGAAATGCGCATTCAACAATTGACCAAGTTCATCGCATTACTGGTGTAATAGAAAGAGCTTTAGAGGAAAAAATGTTTGTACCGCTGTATTCTTGGGCGTTTCACAAGCCTTCGACAAAGTCAGTCATACGGGTTTACTCACGATACTAAGCACTCAATTGCCAAGGGTGTACTGTACTTTATTTAAATCGTACCTGAAGAATAGGTTGTTTCGCGTTAAATATCAGGACGAATATTCCCAATTAAGGGAAATACAAGCACGAGTACCTCAAGGAAGCATTGTGGGTCCACTTTTGTATGTTTTATACACCAGATATATATCAGAAGTTGCTGGAACGACTATTGATACATTTGCCGATGACACTGCTATTTTGTCAGTTGCCAGAACTGGAAATGAGGCGAAACATAAGTTACAAAACGCACTTACCTCGGTCTTAGAACGAAATAGAAAATTTTGCATAAAATTAAACAGTTCTAAGTCAACACACTTTAGAAATTAATCAACTTAAGGTATCCCTATATTCATGGACGGTATACAAATACCGTATGCAAATACGGCAAAATATCTTGGTATGACACTGAATGCTAAGTTACGTTGGAATGAGCATGTTAAAATTAAAATTATGGAACTACAACTAAGATGGAGAAGCTAAACTGGCTAATAGGGAGGAAATCCAAGCTGTCTATTGAAAATAAATTGTTAATATATAATCAAATATTAAAACCTATATAGGCCTACGGAGCACAATTATGGGGATACACAAGCGAGAAAAATATAATTATTATTCAACGTTTTCAGAACAAAGTACTCAGACGCATCGTAAACCCACCCATACGCACAAGTGAGCGTAAGCTTGGTGTAAATACTGTTAAAAAAGAGATTGAAAACATTGCAACAAAACATAACACACGACTTAGAGACCGCGTAAATTCAGAAGCATCATCCCTTGCTGATCCCAATGGTTTGGAATGCAGACTTAAAAGAAGGAAGCCATCTAACCTAATTAGAAGCTCTCTTTTGGCTATCATCACAAATATATATTAAATTAAAGTTTATGTTTATTTAACTGTTTGAAGTAAATTACTTGTTAGTTATAGTAACTAGTTGTAATCTTAATATATATTATAAATCTTTCTGTAAGTCTGTTTTTTTGTTTGGTTGTTAGCCAATCACGCCTGAACGCCCTGACCGATTTTCTTGAAATTTGGGATATTGATCGAGCTTTTGTCGGTGCAGGTTATAGGCAATAAATCTTTTCAGAATTTTGACCTAAAGGGAAAAAAATGGGACAAGGGGAGAAAAAATGGGCAAAAATTGGTACTTTATGCATTAATGCTGTATTTTATCTGTTTTAAAGGTATTTCTTTTACGATTTAGCTTGGTCAAGTTTCCCAAATAGCTATTGGAGGTGTTCCGTTTATAAAGTTGGACCAAAAGGGGTCCAAAAAGGGGGAAAGGGGCGAAAAGCGTGCAAATTGAGTGCATTTATATTAAGGACTTAGAGTATTCAAAAAACTGGGTTGTTTGTTAAACCGGTTTCCGAATAATTTGAAAAATTGCATTTTTTAAGAAATCGGTTTCAAAACGGGTTTGGAAACCGATAAACCGGCTTTTTAGTTATTATTATTTTTAATGCAAAAATGACCCAATAATATTTTTTTTTTAATTTAAAGAAAAATGTATACAATAGGGGGTCCCATGGCCATCTTTTTTGTAGAAATACCTCCCAAACGATGCCTGTTAATGCACTGATTACAAGAAAAAAATATCTTTTTGTAATAGTATTATGTTGTTTTTGTTAACTTTTCATGAGAACGTTTAAAAGTTTTGAATTTCAATACAAAACAATTGAAAATCACATTTAAAAATATTTTTTACAATTCTAAATTGATTGTTATAAAAAACTAGCATTTGCTATGACCATTAATAAGTCTATGGGTCGAACATTGAAGGTTGCTGGTTTAAATTTGGAGACACCATGTTTTTCTCATGGTCAATTGTATGTAGCCTGCTCACGGGTACCAAGTGGGAAAAATTTATATATTTGTACCCCAACTGGTAAAACAGCTAATATTGTGTATAGAAGCGTTTTATCAAAATAATAATACTATTTAATTTAATTGTAGAATATAATATATTGCATTTATTTAATAGTTATATGTATGTACTCAATATTACTATAAGTATTAATAATAGAATAAGTTTATTTTTTGTATTTTTAATATATACACTTAAATTACTGATTTTTATATTTTTTTAAGTGTTAATAATAAAAAATTTTAAAATTTCTTTAACAACAACAAATAATCACTGTTTTTTTAATTTAAAAACATTTTTTATTTTTTAAACTAATCCAAACTAGATAACTCGTGCAACGCCGGGAACAATCTGCTAGTAATTAATAAATGGGAATTTAAAAAGAAAAAAAATTAGAAAAAAATGAAACAAAAGTCAAAATGTTTCACATTTCATTTAAAATTTAAACATTTTTTTACGTTTGTCGGTAATTAATGGAATATATTTTATTTTGCAAACTAGTAGGATAATAGGCCAGTTGCAATTTTTTATCTCTTAAAATCTTTCCAAAGTATGCCAGTATTGTTTGCCATTATTGTCACGCAGTGAACTGTTCGAAGAATTTTCCAATCATTATGGTAACCGACTTTTTGGATGATTGTGATGGAGTCATGAAACTAAAAGAAAGAACTTCAATATTGAAAATGTTTTGTATTTGAAAGTAAAATTTTATTATCATTAACTTTTTTTATTTTCTTACATTGTACTTAAAAATATTGGCCAACATTTCATATATTTTTAAGCTATAAATAACAATTCCGACCTGCCCTGGAAATGATAGTCACAAATTTTTGTCTAAGGGAAACAATAAATTTCGTAAATAATCGTTCAATTGAAATAAATCGAAAACGATTTACATCTTAAGAGGCTATATTTATATAGTTTAAGCCAAAGTAAAAAGAATCGACCTTTGGTTTAATACAGGCCATAATACATGTATAAAGCCCCTTGCCAATCGAACTTTTGGAGTTTTATTAATTATTCCCCATAAGCACCAGCTTACGAAAACAAATCCGCCTTTTACTTTACGGCCATTACAATATAAATTCTTATAATAACAAAAAAGAATATTCATGTTATAAAACTAAATATTTTATAGCCATTTTACGACAACACAAATGGCTATAAATACACATGTGCATTGGAATAAACAAAATTTTTTATTGGGAAAGTAAAAAATATTTTCTTCAAAGTATTGGCAATTTCTTGTTTTCCCTTTTTTACATCTTTCAGGCAATTTGTGGATTGCGAGCCAATAAAATTGTTCGGCATTTAAAGGTAGCCAATTAGTCACCCAATTTTCGATTCCCCGTAGGAATCGAAGTGCTACTCAGCCTCTGTGCGTCCCATCGAGAAAACAAATAGTAGCTGAAAGGAGCAAAGGCTGATGATCAAGACGGAGCATTATTATGTTGCAGAATTATATTGCCGTGTCTAGTGGCCCTTTTTGATCAATGCATTAATAAAATTGATCATTTGTTGTCAGTAACGATCTGTATTAATGCTTTCACCAAGTTTGAGGAGCTCGTGGTATACGACATTTTTCTGGACTCACCGCACACAGCAGTTTCTTCCTGCCAAATAGATTTAGTTCTGCTGCCGAAGTTGATGGTTGTCGCTGATTAAGCCATTACTTTTTCTGTTCAGGATTTTGAAATTAAATTTATTTATCATCGCCAGTAATCATTTAATGTAACACTGACTTGCTATCGTGTCTACGAAACAAAATATTACAAGTGTTTTTCGATTTTTCACTTGTCTGTTATTAAATTCATATGGCACACACTTTCCAGGACCCATAGCTTTTAAACGGTCAGAAATTGATTTCTGACTCTGGTTTTGTTTCTGACTGAAAGCGTAATTTTCATCCAATATCGTTTGCAATTCGGCTTCTTCAAATTCTTCATTTCTCACATGAAATTCGTTTTCTCTGAATCGTCGAAACCATCTTCTGCATGTTGCTTCAGATAGAGCGTCATAGCCACAGGACTCGACAAGCATTCGATTCGACTCTCTAGCGGTTTTCTTCCAAAAAAAAAACAAGAAATTAATGCTTTTCTGGTAAAAAAAATTCGTCATCTTTAAAACGATTCTCCATTGATTTAATGTATTCTGATATGTTTAACAGATGATATTGCCAACATAAAAAGAACAAAAAATTAATAATCACAATATCTGATTCCTTTGCGTCTTGACGCTCACTTCATAGCAGTACACCTGGTACATACCAGTTTTAGCTATTTTTTAAAAGTTCAATGTACATTAACAACATTATGATTAATCCAAAAAGGAAAAATTATAACAAAACAATAACGAAAATAGATAAATAGAAAAAATCGAATAAGTCATCGACATCATTCAATACACACTAGAAACATTAGAAATGTAGGACAATAGACTTAAAAATGTTATTGAGTGTCCATATGAGTACGTTTGCTTGTCTATCAAACTGTATCATAAAAATTAATCTTGTATTCTATAATGTAAACAAATCAGTTTGCCATATAATCGACGTACTGTATGTATATCTTTATCACGATATAAAAATTCATTCAAGTGAAAAGCGTTAAGACAATTAAGCTTAATATGCGAAATTGAAAAGAATTTGTAAGCATTTGTGTGCATTTCTTTACTATATGTCTTAATAGGTGTTGGATTTTTTATGTCGTTCACTATCAACGAGATTTTTTATTTTAATTTTTATTTATTTATTTTAGTTATTACATTAAAGTAATCAATACTACCAAAATCCATAAAACATTATGATCGGTGTAATGTAACCTACCACAGTAACTACTCAAAGCTTTTTAATTAATTTGATTAATCTTGTGGAAAAGAGAAATTCGCCTCAAAATTAAATACGAGGACAATTTTTATTAGGCAGCGAAAGTAAAATTTTACCGGACAAGTCAAGGTATCCCAATATATTGTTACGAAAATGGAAATGGTGTTATCGCTTAACATTAAAATGATAAACAAAGGCTACAAAAAGAAAAACAATGGACTTGTTTACATGATCAACGAATAAACAAAAATATAGCAACAACATCAGGGGATAAACAAGCAAACAAGAAGCAACGACAAACACTGCAACAATAAATGTAAACAAAGATACACAAACAAGAATAATAAAACAACGATGTCTACATTTATAGAGATCTCGCGAAGGCAAAGTCATTCTCCTTCAAGAGCATTCTATTTACCCAGCGATATAAAAGGCAAGACAAAGCAGGTAACGGATCAGAAAGAATTCAGTTAGTCTTGTGTGAAGACGCGTTGCGTGTGAAGAGAATAATCGTGGTTTAAAGATCTCCGTTGTAAAGATCTAACGAACAGTTGTTAGTGTTGCAGAAGAGTGTAAAGAAGAATAACAAACCAAAGCAAATTGTTGTTTTTTAAATCAAGTTACAAACCGTGGAACACGGAATTGTGCGAACAATAAAGAATTTATTTAAAACTAAACACAAATTTATTTTTATTTGCAATCTACGAACTCATATTTTAAACGTATTTAAAAGGGTAAAAACGTAACAATATTTTAGCAATTTCATGAATTTTAAACAATAACATGTACAAATAATCGATATGTGCAAAATCGATGCGGTACAAAAAACAGGAGTTACCCGAAAGTTTCCCTCAGTTTTGCTGTGGTTTGTGTAAAACATTAAAAATTTTTTTGTTTTATAATGAAATAGAAATAATTAAATAAAATAAATATAAAAAACAACAATTATTTGTATATATTATGGTTTAGAACTCATGAAATTGCTAAGCATATTGGGATACTAAGATTTCTGCGGTCCACCGTATGCTTAATCGAGGCACATTAGAAAATTATGGGTAGAGTAACTACTAAAAGAGTAATTACTAATTAGTATATTTATTTTAAAGACATTCCTAAACGTATGTACTCATGAGTAGGTTTGGTAGCTAGTTTTGCTATAAGTCAAGCCTTGAAAACTTACAGTTGTAAAAAATTAGAATACATTGCTTGAAAATCTGAAGTAGTATTAATGGCAACCTAATATGAAACTCAGGACATATACATACAGTCTTTTGAAGCCACAAGCAGGAATATTATTCTGAAATAAGAAAAATGTTTGCCTGTAAACTTTGTATGCTATTCAATAAACAGTTGATAACACTATGCGACAAAATATGGAAACTAAATACACCCAGCTAATGACATAGTGTAGGTTGTGAGTTTTATTGAGTAAAACTCAAAAATATTGTTTTTATATTTCTTGAACCATCCAAACTTGTTTTATTTGGCAAAAACTGTTTTTTTGGACTTTACGCACAAAATTTATTGAATTGTTTGTGATCATACAAACAATCATATGTAATATAATATACATATGTATATGTAATCATACATACAATTCCATACTTCATTAGCTAATACACGTTGACAGTTTAGTAAAACGAATTAGATTTTGGATATGAATTGGCAAGATTCTTTACAAATACAAATTTCTGATTTCTATTTTCAATGAGCATCTGCGTTAGTTTATGTAATTGCCCAACTGTTCTGTTGATGACTTTTTTGCTGTTAATTATTTGTATTCATCATATCATTATCATATCCATCGGCACAGAACGATAGGCATCTGCCAAATGAAGTCGAATAAATCTCCTATGGGAATATATATGATTTCACTTATCTCACGGACACCGTTCATAAACATGCAAGTTGGTCCTAGTCAGTGCAATACAGTTTCGCAAAATATTTCCTGAATTTTGTTCTCTTCCAGTTAAAGCTGGAAACTATTAAGGTAGTGTCTTAGGAAGTATTGTTTCGATTGAAAAATTCCTTTCAGAATTTATACAGCCATTCTACATAGGATAAGGACGCACACCTAAAGTTTTCTGACGATCATTTCTTCGCCATTCTGTTATTAATATCATTGCCCGTGAAATCGGACCAATCTTTGAGTCAAAGAACACAACTGTGTTCTCCGAACCGATTTATTAAATATAATACAGGCTAACTCAGAGAATAGACGATACATTTTTAAAGGTTTTTGGTACTTTGAATATAAATCTGACCCCAGAATTGGTTCATCACCGTAGGTCATCGAAGTACAAAAAACATGACTTTTTGGCGTTATTTGAATGGAAAAATTTTATAACTTGTTGTAGCATCTAAAAGAATACTACTTTACCATTTAGTACCATTCAGAATCATTTTTGAATTCTTAGCCACATGTTTTCAAGTCCCGGAAATATCCTTGTAGGAAAATAAGAACTTTTGCGTTTTCATTTTATTTTGACAAGATTTGAACGAAAGCGCTAGATTACAAATTTTCATTCAACAGTATATCGGAGACAAAAAAAACTGTAAATCAATTCAAAATTATGGACTGGTTCCTAGGTTATTCCTTTTTGATATATTGTCAGCCTGTATATTCAAAGTCCTTCCCGATCGCCGTTATTTACATATCGCTTACATGTGAGACAGGTCGTATGCAAGCAGAATTCAATAATTGGCATTCCCTATCATGTATTTTAATGTCTAGTGGGTAGTGTGCTAGGCTATTAGCGTGAGGGTCGTGGGTCCGCTTCCCACCAGAGACTTTGGTCTGTGACACTACAACGAGCATATCGTTAAAGTTACTTGGCTCGTATATAATTAAAATATAATTTGTAATTGTATTGTAATTAATAAAATAAATAAACAAATAAATAAATAAATAATAAATAATAGCTGAAAATTGATTAAACTTTTATATTTTCCTTTATTACATTTTGAAAATATATTAAAAAAGCTGTTAAATTTTAAAATTCTTCAGAATTTATCCACTTGAGAATCTCTTGTCGATGACGAAATAATCCAAACACAATAATTGAAAATGTCTGACTCCTTATTAAATTTAATTTTCTTGAAATACACTTACACTTACACTATATATGTAAAGCTTAGTAGTCTTATTTATAAGGGTATTATAATTCTGTTTGTTTGTCACCAAATTAAAATATCCTTGTGTGCACTTAATTCACAAATTCCCTTTAGTTTGTAATTAATTTCAATATTGCGTGATATTCTACGAAAAATCGTGAACATTTGTTTAAACGTCTGATTGTTGGAATGAAAATGTTTTCGTTTTCATTGGTTTATACAGTGGTGGACATGTAATTAAAACCTAGATATGATGTCTCTTTTGTTCGATATTTATATGAAAATGGAAACGGTGTACATCGTTTAACATTAAAATGAGCAAAAGCTACACAAACAAATACAACGAATTTGTTACAAGTAAACCAACAACATCGGTATGAAAGAAAAGATGATACACAAGTAAGCGAGAACGCAACAACAAGCAATGTGAACAAAATACACAAACAACAATGACGTCGCGATAGAGTTCTCTAGAACCCGAACGTTCGGCTTCAAGAACCTTAATCAGACCGATTACGTGGGCATAAAAAGACCAAGACAAAGAAGGCAAGTGAAGACACATTGCGTGTGAAGAGAATGATCAATTTAAAAATCCAAAGCAGCTGAAAGATGAATTAACATCTTCATTTGGTATTAATTTATCATGTAGAACTACAAGACGATAGCTTAATTAAGCTTTTTTATGTGTGTGCATGGTATAGCAAAATCTTTTCGAATCAAAAAAAGATGAAATTTAAATTAAGTCCAGATTGGATTTTGCTAAACAAACCATAAAGAAAGCAATCAGTTTTTCGAAAAACATTTTATGGAGCAACGAAACCAAATTTAGCTGATGGAAATCAGATAGAAAACAGTAAATATGGCGTCCAGTTAACTAACATTACAAATCCAGAATATGTGGTGGCGACAGCATTTTATTAAATTACAACCTAACTTAACAACTTGTTAAAAGCTGCTGGCAAGTCCACCATCGACCAGATCTTCACACCACGTCAAATCCTGGAAAAGACCCACGAAAAACAAGTCGATACACAGCTTCTTTTTGTTGAGTATAAGGCATCCTTCGATAGCCCCATAAGGCATCGTGTTTTTGTCGCAGTATCTGAGCTCGGTATACCTGCGAAACTGATAAGGATATGCAGAATGACTTTGAGCAGTTCCTGCAGCGTCAAGGTAGGAATGGACATCTCCGAACATTTTGATACCGTGTGAGGTTTCGATCCCTTATCATGCGACCTCTTCAACTTCCTCATGGAGAGTGTTCTGTGAAAGGTGGGAGTGCATCGCAATGGCACTATTTTTCAAAAAAGTGTCCAGTTTCTTGCGTACGCTGACGAGATTGACACCATAGGGCGTACCAAGCTGCCTTTAGTGCTGTTTAACGGGAGTCTACTAAGATGGGTCTGGCAGTAACAAAGTATATGTTATCGACAAATAGAGACGTGCGGCGTATTGATTCTCAGATTACAGTCGATAACTATACTTTTCATACAGTCAAGGAATTTATTTTATTTTATTTATTTATCTTGTCTGGAGATCAAGCGCAGGTTCACTCTAGCCAACAGGTGCTACTATGATCTCAATAGGCAATTGAGTATCAGAGACCTCTCTCATGCGACAAAACTAATACTCTACAAGACGCTCATCATAGGCGTGGACCCTATTAAGCATTCGAGAGAAAAGTCTTACGTAAGATCTTCGGTCCTGTGCGAGTTGGCGATGATTTCCGCATCCGATCCAACAGTAAGCTGTATGAGCTCCTCAACGGCATAGACGTTTTGCAGCGTATTAATATCCAGCGCCTGCGCTAGCTCGGCCATGTCGTTCGAATGGAGGAGGATGCTCCGGCGAGACGGGTATTTGATGCAGGGATCTGCGCAAGTCGGCAAAGAGGACGATCTTGTATGCTTTGGAGGAAGGATCAAATCGAAGAAGTCCTGTCATCGATTGGTGCGACCAACTGGAGTAGGCGCGCAAGAAGCAGAGGCGTCTTAAAAGGATGTGTTGCGGCAGGCCGAAATCCGTTAATCGGTTTGTTAATGGCCAATTAAGTAAGTAGGTAAGGTAATACCGAAATATTTACGATAAAACCAAAAAATAAAAAAATATCGCAATTAAAATTAAACTTATACGTGTTTTAAGTCGATGCCCAACATAATAAAATATTTTTTTAATATGTTTCCTTTTCAAAATTATAAATTGTCTCTTTAAGAACTGATAACTAAATTTATTTATCATTTTTAATTTTGAATAAAAAACGAATAATTTACTATCGTTGCGAACGTCTTAATTATATGCCCACCACTGTGTATGGCACATTACATGACATTATTCAATTAAATATCACTCATACGCAACTTGGGACAAGGTTTTTAAGATTGTATTTCACATGCAAACAAATCACTTATTTTATTACTATGTGCGTATGTGTTTGTGAATAAATACTGCGAGATTTATTATTCACCAATGGTAAATGAAAAAATCAGAATCTCAAAATCCACGACGGTTACTCTGGGTGTAGCGCATCCAGAATGTTTAATTTTTCATGATTCAGGCGTATATATATATACATTAATATTTGAATTTTTCTAATATTTTTCAATATTTTGCTTCGTTTTGAAATTATATGAATTTAGTTTTATTTAAAGGCATATTCGATCCTAGAGAGTTCTAAACTAGCAAAATACTTTTATTACTATATTATCTTGATTTTCAGTCCAAATATTATGTGCCATAGTCTTAAGTCTTCTAGTTTTCTATCTGCGTTAGTGGACGTTTCGCAAAACCTCTTCTATCTGAGTCGACTTATTTTAGGGCATCATCTGATATGATAATGTAAAGTAAAAGTACTATCACCTTAAATTGTTTTAGTCCAGAAATAATTGAAAATAGACTAAGGTTCATATAATTCGTAATTATATCTATAAGGTAGTCCATCTGAAGTCGAAGTTAATATACAGTGATATGAAAAATAATAAGAGTACCAATGTGGCACTTATATAAATTAATTACTTTTTTTATTATTTCATTTAAAAAAAATAAATTCTTTTTTTTATTTGCTATTTATTTTTTTTTTATTTATTTTCTGTTTGAAACCAAAATTGAACTGAACTTAAAACTAAAACTTAGAATTAATATTACCTACGATTTAACCAAATTTTGCCAATGCATCAAATTTCCGTTGAAATAACGTGTACGCAAAATCAGCAAAATGATGACCGTAAATAAGGTTGAACTATTGCGCAACAAATTGTCAGCAATTTAATTGTTTTTAATAAACAAAACTGCCTGTTGCGAAGTTTCAACATTTGTGGCGTTAACTCCTCCCATCTCAAATGCTGACGTCCCCGTCTGCATGGACGTTGTTTTTGTAGCTTTTGTTTATTATTTATTGTCAGTCTGCAAAGTGCGAACTGCACTTTGATCACTCAACCTTTTACACCACCGAGAATAAGTCTGATGCATGCTCTTGAAGGAGAATGACTTTGTGTTCGCGAAATCTCTCTTAATATTAACATGTTGTTAACGTTATTGTTGTTTGTGTATTTTGTTTACCTTTGTCCTTGCAGTGTTGTTATTGTCTGTTTGTTTACTTGTTTATCCCTTTTTTCACACTGATGTTGTTGCTAAATTTTTGTTTATTCGTTGATGTAAAGAAGTTCATTGTTTTTGTTTTTGTAGCTTTTGTTTATTATTTTAATGTTACACGATAACACCATTTCCATTTTCGTAACACTATATTCCACAAGTTAATAACATACAACAACAACCTGACAAAGTCCGGTCCTTAAGGCAATTATCGGTCAGTCTAATTTCGAACTGCACTTTGATCACAACCATTTACACCGCCGAGAATAAGATTGTTACTAGTCAAGAATTTAATATTTCCAGTATTAGTATCATACATGATTGATAAATAATTCCTTCATGTGACGCGGATAGAAAGAAATATTCAGAATATAAGCAATTTAAAGTGGTCTTATCGAATTTAGCGTTTGCGGTTTTCTATGGAAAAACAGGAAGAAGGAAGGAAGTCTACCTCTGTCTTCTTACGGCAACCAAATGATGTAGAAGAGTCTATTCTTTGAATTTAGCCATACAAAAACTCACCATTTTCGACCAATCGCTGAAAAACTTATTAACTTTCTAAGGACTTTATGATAGAAAAAATTGGAATCAAAAAATTGATTGGATTGCGAGTAGTGTAGGCGCTAAACATGATTCATATATAACATTACATACATACATACATAATTGGTCATTATAACCTAGTTTCTCACACTACTTATGTTGTGTGTGTTAATTTTATGCAACTCCGAACGACACACTATGTGGCATTTACCCTGAAAAGCTGGCCAAAAAGTCAAAAATTAATTTAAAGAAATTTAAGAAACTGAGAACGCAATACTGCAAAATTCTGCATTATATAGTGAATTTTCACGGCTTTAAGTTGAGATCTGTTGATTTGAGACGATGTCAAAGTCAGGAAAGTGAAGAAAATTAAATGCGTTTTTGGTGTTTTTTGAAATTTTAATAGGTTTATTTGATATTTTTTTGTGGCTAAACGAATAGAGGTTTTATATTGATTTTTTTTATTTGAAAGGTATGAGCAACTGCTACTTTCAGTTTTTTTATATATATATCTCATATATTAATGTTATAATTATTCGTTCAAACTTTAAAAATAATAAAAATTTCACAATTTTTTGCCCTACCCAAAAAAAAAAGATAAGGATTTTAAAGGTGACAGTAGTTTTCAGTAGTTTAATGTTATATACGACAAGAAAATATGAACTCTCTACATTCAGGAACAAAAAAAAAGTTTGCGCAAATTTGCGCGATTATTTTTGGCGATTTTTTGAAAGTTTTACTTTTTTTTTGAAAAATTAAAAAAATTAGACGCAGTTTAGTAAAGCCATAGGCAATAAAGCCACATGGCGTACGAATTATGCGAGGAAATTCAGTAGAAGCGATACCAATCGAGATATCCTGAATAGGTTACTTTTAAGCAGTGGCCCTTTTATAAGCTGCAGTACACAAAAATCGCGAAGGAATATGAAAGCATTTTCATCAGATACTATAAAGTTACTCCTTCCTGACATTGATGATGAAAATGATAACGATTTTAACGACTGTAGTTAGTTTCACTTTTTAAGTATTTTTAAGTTAAGTATTAAATAATGTAAAATAAGTATCATGAATAAATATTAATTATCATAGAAGTTTAAAAACTAAAACTATCAAAAAATTCCAGCCATTAACTCATAAAACACTTCTATTAATTTTGGCCAGGTTTTCAGGCAAAATGCTACATAGTGCGACAGATTATTTTTTGTTGTCAGTAGCGAACTACATTAACAGTTTCACCAGATTTTAGCAGCTCATGATGCGCCACACTCTTCTAGTCCCACCGGACACACAACATTATCTTCCTACCGAATCGCCGATGGTTGTCCCGTAAAACCCCTGATTTTTATTTCCGTATAGGATTCTAAAAATAAAGGAATTTATCATCGCAAGTAACAGTTCGATACAACACTGATTTTCTATTGGGCCTTTGAAGTGAAGCCTCACAAGTAGTGTTACGGTTTTCCATATTTCTGTCAATCATTTCATGTGGCACTCATTTCCCATACTTTTGGAACCAGTCAAAAATTATTTGTTGTGCAAATTTTAATATTTCTGCCAATTGTTTCTGATTCAAAATGTCATGCATATTCAATATTGTTTACAATTCGGCATTTTCGAACTTTGTTGGTGGTCTTCCAGGTTCTTCATTTCTCGCATCAAAATCGATATCTCTGAACCGTTGAAACCATTTTCATCACGTTGCTTCTGATAGTGTATGGTCACCAAATGCAGCGTCAAGCATTCGATACGACACTTTCCTGCAAATAAAAACAGAAAATTAATGCTTTACCACAAATTATCATTTTCTGTAACAAAACTTACATAGCTTTAACACAATGAAAAAATATGATATTATTATGCTCAGTGGTTCAATGTATACTGAATAATAATTTTTCTTAATAAATAATGAAATTTTGTATCTGCGAGATTTCTTATTCTTACTAGAAGGTTGTGTGTTTGTTCTGCTTCTTGCTCTGTCTTTTTTGCTTATTTGTCTTTTTTATTTAACTAACATAACAACTGAGATTGTAAATCTTGAAGAATGATTCGAGTTATACTAAAGTTATGAATCTAAATGAGTATGCTTATGAATCAAACATATTTCGAATGGTATGAGTTTGATGTCAACGTTGAACGCACACTTGAGTATTTGTGTAGCATACGTGAGTATTATAGTTTTCGTACGCGAATCATACTTATTTTGTGATTCTTGTAAATGTTGAGTCATAGAGAGTCGAAATGAGTAACAGCATACGTGCTGTTAAGTATGAGTATGATGAGTACTTCAAACTTTGAATATAAGTAGTATGAGTATAATATTAAAATAAGTATGAATGCATATAAATATCAGAAATTATGAGTATGATTCGATTCTACTCATCTTTTTGAATACTCACTGCTGGTCTCTGGTCCAGACCGCCTGTATACTGAATACTTATGTTTGACAGCTTTCATCGCCAAAACAAACAAAAAAAGAAACAAAAAATGAAGACTCTTCTCCAATAAATGTTACCTTTGGAGACTATGGTCGCTTACTTTATTCCGTTGAAAATTATGTATTCTGGCAGCCCTAGTTTTTTTTTTCTTTTTGGCAGACCTGGATGAAGACAGAAGGATAATAATTCCGTCTCATTGTTTCTTTGCCTCAGGCAATTATCTTTCATCAGTGCAGTTCGTCTCTTTGACCAATTACCATGCATACTAAAAACAACAGCAAAACCATCGCAGTTTAAAAATTGCTTTTCGTGTTCCATAATAATTAAAGTACGTTTATTTTTATAATTGTTTATTATTTTTAATTATACATTTTTTAGGTTGCCCTGTTAATCTAGTAGATAGTGTGTTACATTATTAGGGTGATGGTCGTGGGTTCGATTCCCAACAAATAATCTGGTTTGTTACACTACACCGAGCTTAAAGTCAACGTTACTCAGTTCGTAATAATTATATATAATTTAAATAAATAACATGGTGCGGCAGTCAAAATACACTTCTGGTGGGTGTTCAAACGTCGAATTGACACATTTTCCGATAAACAATCAATATCCATCAAAAATTCTGAACATTTTTAAACTAAAAGTTCATTTGAAAAAATATAGTATATGAAAAATATAACTCGACTGTTAGACTCTTTAAATAATAACTACTGCAATTTTTGTCCGATTTGATCAAACGAAGTGTCAATCCTTTCACAAGACAGTGCACTTTCAGAATACATACAGTGGCTCCATCACATAATCGGACAAGCATTAGTCTGATATATATGTGCTTAAAACTTAAAAAGAAAATATTAAATATAAATTTTTTTTGCTTTTATATAAACTCTACATTACAGCCTTTCAGATTAATAAAAATATAACAACATTTTTCATGATAACGGTAATTTTTTAAAGAAAAAGAAAATTAACTCAATTTTTTGCGCTCAACGCATAATCGGACAAAGAAGAGCACCATTTCTAAAAATGACGAAAGGGAACAATTAATACTTTGTGGCATATCCTTTGTACTCAAGAACGGCCTGTAGACGTTTTGGAATTGATTTTACCAAATTGTAGCATACCACAAGTTCTATGGAGTTCCGCGCTTCCAGTAAAGCCGTATTAAGCTGATTCAAAGTGTTAAATTGTTGTTGGTATACTCTTCTAGCTAATTCTTTCCAAATATGTTCAATTACGTTGAGATCTGGGCTCTGGGCAGGGGTTTCTATAAGTTTGGGGCAATTATGGATCAACTAAAGCTTTGCCACACCCGAAGTGTGCTTGGGATCATCGTTCTGGTAAAAAGCAAAATCATTCCAATGCCTAATTTCTCGGCACTTTGCTTTACATTTTCCTTCAAAATGTTGAGTTAGCCAAATTTGTCCATTTTACCATCAATAAAATGCAAAATGACCATCCCAGCACTCGACATGCAGCCCCAAAACATAACAGAGCCTCCTCCATGCTTAACAGTAGCTTTTGTATTTTGAAGATTAAATTCTGCATTTGGTTTACGCGACAGAAACATCATGCCATCTGAACCATGCAAATAGAATTTGCTATCGTCAGTGAAAAGAACCTTGTAACGAATAAAAACTATCAGCAAAAACGTATTTTAAGATATCTTTACACCAAATTACCTTATTCCATAAATCTTCTGTTTTAAGGAAATACTCTTTAGCAAATTTTATTCTTTTGTTTTTATTCTTAGGCCTAATAAATGGCTTTTTTCTGGCAAGTCTACCATGTTAGTTATATTTGTGCAATGTATTACGAATAGTATTTAAGCAAATATTTTTTCCATTGCTGTTTTTCAAAGATATTTTTAGTTCCTAGGCATTGCGAATGATTTTGCTTTTTACCAGGACGATGATCCCAAGCACACTTCGGGTGTGGCAAAGCTTTAGTTGATCCATAATTGCCCCAAACTTATAGAAACCCCTGCACAGAGCCCAGATCTCAACGTAATTGAACATCTTTGGGAAGAATTAGCTCGAAGAGTATACCAACAACAATTTAACACTTTGAATCAGCTTAATACGGCTTTACTGGAAGCGTGGAACTCCATAGAACCTGAGGTATGCTACAATTTGATAAAAATTAATTCCAAAACGTTTACAGGCCGTTCTTGAGATCAAAGGATATGCCTCAAAGTATTAATTGTTCTCTTTCATCATTTTTAGCAATGGTGCTCTTCTTTGTCCGATTATGCGTTGAGCGCAAAAAATTGAGTTAATTTTCTTTTTCTTTAAAAAATTACCGTTATCATGAAAAATGTTGTTATTTTTTTATTAATCTGAAAGGCTGTAATGTAGAGTTTAAATAAAAGCAAAAAAAAATTATATTTAATATTTTCTTTTTAAATTTTAAGCACAAATATATCAGACTAATGCTTGTCCGATTATGCGATGGAGCCACTGTACATACATAATTGGTCATTACAACCCTTCAGTCAGGATTACGACCTAGTGTGTTAATTTTATACATGAGTGGTGGGACCTACAGTTTAAAGTCGACTGCGAACGACAGATTTTTGAGAAACTTTTCATGGCAATTTTATTTACTCTCAGAGTTTTTGCCAGAAATTTGGGCGAGGAAGTCGCCGATGAAATATGTTTTGTATTTTGTTTTGATGTCTGGCCTGGGGCTCGAACCCTGGCTTTACATCTGATAAGCAAACACACTATCTACCAGACTACCGCACTTTCAGAATGTCATCGCTTATTTCATATTTTTTAATTAAAGCTGCTATGAACGGACAAACTTGAAAAAATATGAAAAAATTCGCATTTGTCAAGTTTACCTCACCAAACCTTATAGCATATTAAGTTAAATAATATATATGTACATATATGTATACCGTTTTAAAGGCCCCACCCTCCCCTTTCTAATAAGGTTTAAAGTTGGACATCGGTTCAGAAATGTTTGTGTAATCAATAAATTTGTGCGTAAAGTCCAAAAAAACTGTTTTTGTCAAATAAAACAAGTTTGGAGGGTTCAAAAAATATAAAAAAATATTTTTGAGTTCTGCTCAACAAAACTCACAATTTATACTATGTCATTAACTGGGTGTATTTAATTTTTTTTTTCATTTTGTCGCATAGTGTAATTTAAATAATTTAATCTTTATTTTTCATTCTTATTTTCTTTCAATTAGGTTATGTACATAAGTTGCAATATAAGTTTTAATTGTGTTTATTTAAAAACTAAATGCCTACATTGTAGTTTAAACGATTTACGCTTCTTGTGGCGTTTGAAGAAGAATCTTTAATAATATACAATGAATGTATTTTCAAGGGAAATTTAAGAATATAAAATGTGTGTGTGTGTATTATGGTTTTAAACTTCTTTACACTTATACTTGTTTTTTTTTTTTGTACTGCACAATTTGATTTTAGCCCTGGCGCTAGTGCCTCTTCTACTTTTACCACATTCTTTAATTTGCATATTAAAATATCATGCAAATCCCAACTTGTGTTAAAAAAAAATTCAATTGCGAAAGTGAACAGAGTTTAACTCAAAAATCTTTTTTTCTAACTAACTTAAGAAAATGACCTAATTTTCGAAAATATACAATATTTTCCGGAAACTATAAAAAAATGTTCTGCTAATATGCACCAGCGTTCCCTAGCCTTGCTCGTTTGTTCACATTGTACGTACATACAATGTATTTATAGGAATGGAAGTGTTTTTGAATGAGCTAGGAAGGGGTCTTATTTATTTTCTAGTTTTTATGTTTGGGTTTATTTGCATGTAATACCGAAACACTTTTGTTGTACCTATTTTATGTATTCAAATACACAAACAATGTACAACCATATTATCTGGACAAGTTTACTACTTTTATTTTTCAATTTAATTTCATTTTGTATTTATTTTGCACTGTTTTATAAGAACAACATGTGGGATTAAGTTAAAAATAGATTTAGAGTGAACAGCAAAAGTCCCTAGGTACTCTCCGACATTCATATTTGGACACGATACAGAAACTTGCGCATATGGGCATAGAAGGAACAATGTGTGCCTCTCCTTCTGTGGCGTTGGAGGTTCTGTTGGATTTAATTCCGCTGCAACTTACTTTTTTAATTGGTCGTTACAACCCTTTAGTCAGGATTACGCCCTATCTTCACCAATGTTTGATTTTATCGATGAGTGGTACGTTCCTCAGTTTAAAGTAGACTCCTAACGGTAGATGTTTGCAATGGTTTTCATGGCGATTTTATTTACTTTCAGACTTTTTGACAAAAGACTACTAGGAAGAATTCGTTGAGAGCATTAGATTTTCATATTTCGTTTTCTTTGAGTTATCTCATCTGAGGTTTCAACCACAGGCTCGCGTCTAAAAAGTCAATACACTATCTACTACACCACGGTGGGTAATCTAACATGAAATTCATCATAGAAAATTTTCGGGTCCTAACCGGAAGTTATAGAATATATGTATATATTCAACTTAGATATGAGGTACAAAAGGCAGCACATACTGTCTGATGAAGCTGAATCGGCTAGGAAGGGAAAATAAGGTTGCCTTCTCCTGGGTCCCAGGTCAGGTGAGAGTTCTCATCAATAAGTAAACCGACGAGCATAAAAGGAGTGAAGAGTTGACTGGACGGATGTTTGCAAGTGTATACACAATGGAAAATAAAATAAAGTCTCTTCTCCAACCGAGTGGATTTGAATCAATTGAAACCTTTGTTTGGAAACAGTTATATGACGTCATGCATCAGACTATCAAGGAATACCATGAGGTTTGTTACCAGTCGTTTGACAGGTTACTACAGACTCAGACTAAACTTAAACAGAATGGAATTGTCTTGAGCCTAACATATAGATTCTGTGAGGGGGAAAGTGAACCATTGGAACACATTTTAAAACATGTAGGGCAATACCTGAGTGCATCAACAATTGGATGCATCAAGACCTGGCTGTATCAAGTAACTACGGAGGGTATTGTTAACGCCGAGCAATATCCTGAAATTCTGTTGAATTGTCAACTTAAGTTGATTGGCGCATATAATGTTGGCACCTTTCAGACATTATTTGCTTTTGAAAAAGTTGACATTGTTGGTTATGAATTGATGCCCCTGTCACACTCAGTGCTATCCGAAACGACGATTGTAATGAGGAGAAACCTGTAATATTTTTTCTTACTACCCATAAAAGGAGTTTTAGATAGACTTTATGCACTTCACTTGCTAAATTGTGACAAATTGCTGTTAAATTCAAGTAAGAAAACACCAATTTTTACGTACCACAGAGTTCAACTATTTAAGAGTCAAACAGTGAAGTGAGCTACGGATAAGACGTGTCTGTCAGTGTTATAGCAAACAATGATGATGTGAATGTACCCATATTATCAGACATGCTATGATATATATGTATATACACTCGCAGATCCATCAAATAAAAAAAACTCAATGCATGCTCGAATTCTGTTTTATCGGACACTTAGCTTGTAATAACTGAAAACAAAAAAGGTACTATATCCCTCTCAGCAGATTTGTGGCAAAATCTCAAAGAGTAAATAAAATTGCCAACGAAAGTTTCTCAAAAAATCGACTTTAGGTCCCACCCATAGCTGCCAGATAAATGATGCCCCAAATCATCAAATATTTGAGAAAAAATCGTCAAAATCGACAAAAAAGTTTATTGAAATCGTCAAAAAATAGTCAGAAAAAATAAATAAATAAACGAAAAGTTTTTAAAAACCAAAATTATTTCTATTGTAGTAAAACATATAAAGTCAATGTATGTACATATCTGAGTTCAAAAATAAAACATTTAACAAAATTTGTTAGAAATTAAAAGCTAGCGTCCCTCATCTTCCTTTATTAATTTTTTTTTTATAATTTTCAGGAAAAATTGTTTAAGGTTTAAACAATCTATCCCAGGGTTGTTTATTAACACATAAGCGCAGCAATAATATTACATCATCTACATCTATGGGTGGTGTAAATATTAAGGAGTCAGAATCTCTTGACGTTCTGAGCATGAAAATTCAGTGTAATGTTGGCTTTAACCGACATAGTTTTCAGTTGCTTCTTAAGATTTTGTCATCTGATCTTTCTATTTACACCATTTATAATCTACCGAGAATGGAATGTAACTCTCGTGTATGGGTCGGTGCCTTAATGTCTATTTTGAGGTTTCTCGACCGTGTACAGGAGATGCCGTAGTAGCTCGTTAATGAGGGTAGTGTATCCAACTCCGTTGATTCATTGGAGCATCGTTGCAATGTGATTTGTGTTTCACTGTTCTATCACTATTACAAAAGGATTTTGCTCGAACGAAAAAGGAGATTTTTACCGAAAATCATAAATTCCTACGTAACGCTCGTCTTTCTCGGCAGCAAATCTGCATGTGGTGGATTTGCCAGTGGATCGAACACTGCATTGCAGTAAAAATCCGTTTAATAGTTGGACTATTCGTATGTGCTACTTAATTCCTGCAGAGATCTTTCCTGTTACTTATGGTATAAAAATTTACAAGCCTAGTGCCCACAAACACTGTTCTATCTTTCCTTCTTCCCATAACATATTTTCATAGTCACAAACACAATGCCATTCATCCTCTGAGTGTTGGTCGTACGAAAAAAAAAAAATAACGGCACTTGCCTTTGTTCTTCCGATGGTAATATTAGAAGCTATACTCGAGTTTTTAAAATTGTCTGCAACGACAAGTGATAAATTACTCTCAACTACGAGGTTATTTAGAAGTTGTAATTTTTTGGATTTTAAAGGATTAAAAAGGAATAACATACAGAAAAATTGTCCAGGTATTCGTAAATAACTTAAAAACATAATACTTTGCTCCTTGTTTTTACCAACCTAAATTTGCAATAGTAACAATTGCGAAGTAAATACCAAGCGTAAACTGGCTTTTAATGTACTAAAGTAAAGAATACGATGTAAATTTTTAATTCCTAAAAATCGTCAAAATAAGGGCATAAATCGTCAAATCGTCAATATGATATTTTTGGTACACAAAATCGTCAAAATGACGATATATCGTCAAATCTGGCAGCTATGGTCCCACCCCTCATGTATAAAATTAACACACACAACATAAGTGGTGTGAGAAGCTAGATCGCAATCCTGATTAAATGGTTATAATGACCAACTATTCACGTATGTATGTATGTAACTTTACCATACTATTTTTATTGATTGTTTCGCGATAAATTTTGGGAGATTCTGCCTGTTTGATAATAAAGAAATTTTTGCTTTCACAATTTGGATTGTTTAAATTAGTTTTGAATAAGTTTTCACAATGTTTCTTCCAACCAATAAAGAATACTTTCACTAGTGGCTTGTGTTCCATATTCAATTAATGTTTTAAATCTACGAATGATATTTACTATTTAATTACTACCAGGCGAGACCTCTGCTCTGATAGCTAAAGAAATAAAAGTCCTAAGAGTATCTAATTGTCATAAAAAGTCGTTCAAAATCATGCCTTCTCAGATAAAATTAACACACACAAAATTGGTTCTGACTAAAAATTTGTAATGGCCAATGACATATGTACGTACATCGAAAGATTTTTTGGTTTTTTTAAACTAAATTAATCTCTAAATACTGTTTTATTACAAAATATTTTTCCAATATTGGTGCCAATACAAAATATTCTTCCTTTTTTTTTTTTTTTTTGTAAATTATACTGGGCTTCAGAACTGCTTGATTCTTCTAAAAAAGTTTTTGTACTTTTGAAAAAATAATTTAAAAAATTTTATTCAGTATTAAATACCATCCAGGTTTTCGTGGCTCTGTCCTGTTAAACACACATTCATCCACAATATACGCCAAACCAAATAAAGTGTACAAAAATAAAAAAAATTGGAAAAATGTTTGTTTTTATTTTTCTATTTAAAACACTTTTTGTATCAAGGAAAACTAAAAACTTAAACTAAAATTTGCGTCTTCTCCCTTAACAAAAACTAAAAAAGGAAACATGTGTTAAGTTTGGCAACCAAGGCAACCAAAATAAGCAGAAAAACTGTGTAGAAATTTTAAAATAAATACACACAAAATTTGCATAAAACTTAAAGAAACGAAAAAAGAAATCAGAACGGAAGTGTCTAGAAAATAAAGCAAAAAAATTAACTGAAGTAGGAAAATGAACAACAAATATAACCAAGAAACACACACGCAGACCGAATAAAAATATAATGTGGTCTAATTAAAATTGTTTAAAAAGGCAACAAAAAGTAGTTTAACATGCGACCGAAAATTTCACACAAAAAGTACGAAAAGTTCAGAAAAACAATTTTTTTCAGATGTACTACATATAGGGCTGATATGTAGAAAAAACTAATTGAAATAGTTTCTGAACAATACAATAGATACAAATACACATAAAGACGGTATTTGAACAAAGAATGAAGAAAAAATTACTGTTGTTGAGCCGAAGGTCCATACCATGCGTTTAATGCGATTCTCCCATTCTATGCGTTTTTCATTGCAAGTTACACACAATGCGTTATATGCGACTGGTTTTTTGTTTCGATCAGCTGTTGTGGTAAAATGATAATCAAATAAAAATAATTGTGAGAAGAATGTCAAATCAAATTATGATTTTAAAAGAATGTATGGCATTAATTACATGTTTATGAATCTACATATATGATATTCTGTGCTGCTAAGGTCTACGAAAAGCTTCAAAAGAACACAAGACAAGTGTTTTCAATTAATTTCTCCTCCATTGCTCTTGTCTCCAATTCCAAGGAGATGTACATAAGAACAATCGATAACTAGTATACAAATTTGGTTCATGAAAGAAATGTAGTAAACTTTGTTATGAAATATGTTTTTATTAATATTTTTATAATGCAACAACAAAATAAATGCGGAAATAGTAATGCTCTGTTCAAACATATTTATCGAAACCATTCACAACAGAATATAATTTGTCTTCCCTAAGGTTCAAAAACAGATGACTTTTTTCAGCGATGCATGAGACGCATAGAAAAGTAAAAAGTAAACCTACTTTATGTGTTCTATGCGTTTTCCTCTGTAATTTGTCACAAACAACTACACTGATTCTACTTTTTGGCATACGCATGAAGCGCAAGGCCGCATTAAACGCATGGTATGGACTTTCGGCTTAAGAATATTTTGAATGTTATATTATGCTGTATAAGATAGCACTCTTTGATATTTTGTAGAGTTCGTATGCAAATGTCTTTTAAATTTTTATGTTTTTTATATTTTTTATATCATATTTTAAATATATCAGGTGGGCCAAATAACGGTTTAAATTTGAACCATCGGTTGTTTCGAATCTGGCAATGCTAATGTTATTCTATTCTGTCACAAAATTCAGGATATTATCTCCACTGAACGTAATGAATCGATATACGCTTGAGCAACGTTGGGATTTATTGCCAGAACATTTTTTCCCAAAAAAATCATTTTTTCATTCATAATACGCAAAACTACCGTATTTGGGTTTCAGAAAACCCACACCTGGTCTTACAGAAGTCATTTCACCCATTACGAGTGACACTTTGGTGCGACTTGTGGAGCGTAGGCATTATTGGCACATATTTCTTTGAAAATGAGGACGGCGCAACCATTACGACCAATGGAGACACCTATTGCAGTATGATAACACATTTTTTTGTACCCGCTTTTTATGGTATTGATGTGAACGATGTTTGGTTTCAACAGGATGATGCAACATCTCATGCCACAATCGATTTATTGCGTCTAACGTTTGATGGCCATTTAATTAGTCGAAATGGTGAAGTCTATTGGATGCCAAGAAGCTGTGAGTTGACACCGTTGGACTATTTTCTGTGCGGAGCCGTTGAAAAAAGTGTTATGCCGACAAACTAGAGACAAATTTTAAGACCGACATTCTTGACGCCTTTGAGGAGATACGATTCGACGAAAAAGTGTACGAAAATCGATCTGATCGAATGAGGTACTGTAAGGCCAGCCGCGGCAGCCATATGAATGAAATAATATTGTATTGTAATAATTGTATCTCACAACAAAAAAATACATTTTATAAAATTTCAAACCCTTTTTTTAAATTTAAACTTTTAAGTCACCTACCCTATATAAGTATTAAATATGTTAGAAAATATTTATTTATTTATTTATTTTATCAATTACAATACATACTACTAGGGCACCCCTGTTAAAAAATAAAAGTATATCAAGACCTTAATAATAAAAAACTTAATATTTGGCCAATTCACACGACTTTGTATCGTGTATGTTTTATTGAATGCACTTGGTTGTTTGTGAACGCTCAATGCTATGCTGTATTGTGTATGTCGTATTCTTCTTCATAATTTTTGACATTCAAACTATTTGATAGCACGATTTTTTCATTCACACAATTTGATAGCACGAAACCAATACTACCTTTAAAAACATATGAAAAAAATGTGTATAAGTGTATCGGATTTTTACATGAAAATTATCAACAACAAGCATACACTCTCGTATAGTCGTCCAACAATACAGTGAATACAACGATACAACGGCTTGTGTGAATGGACCAATTGTAAGAAATTCTAGAGCATGAATAGTTTGAAAATGTAATCAAATACATTACATATATAGGATTTTACCAGCAATGGGGTTTTTGAGATAATTTAGATAAATTAAGTTTTTAGGAAACCCATCCCATGACCTGATATCAAACTTGTCTTTTTTAGAACTATTTTTGTTTATATATACCACACGATATTTTAAAACAATATTTCAGACTTCCTTTTCTAAATTTATAGCAAATTTCTGTTGGTTTTATCATCATCCTTCACTCTAATGGAAGGATAATACTATTGATTGGGCTTAGAAAGCGACCAAAGCGCTTTCCACCAGCAAAAGGAGGGGAGGCCAGATCTGGGCTGTTAAACTAACCATGACATACTGACTCTTTCAGATCATGGTGAAGATCGAACACGTCTGCTGTATATCTCTGGAGGACGAAGTGGAAAAACCAATACTATCGTTGTTCTGACCACTAGTGCGTTCTGTCCACTTCAACTAAGAAATTGTTTGTTATTCTCAATTGGCTGAGTAGATGGCAGTAAGAATTAATTCAGTTAAACCGTAGCCCAATCTGTAAAGATATAGGCATATCATTGTCGCATTTATGATTCCTTACAACTTTCTGAATTTAAAATTCCAACTAGGGACTTTTGACCATAAGAGATTCTCAATGGCAACCTTGAAGTTTACACTGATAGATTTAAGGTGAGGGACAGGGTGGGATCTGATATATTTTTTAAAGGTTCTGATATTAAGCATTTTTATAGATTGCCCAACTAAGCCATCGTTTTCCAGGCAGAGGCCATGGTAATTTTGAAAGTGACGTAATGCTTCTAGGACTGCGGAACTTTCTCTGAAAATCTCCGGGAATCATTACTGATACGGTAGCACAGGCTACTTTCATTAGGCACTTAATCGTAGCCTGTGCTTGTTAAGGAATGCCGAAGAAATTTGAATCATTCAAAGGTAACTCTTATATAAGTTCTGGAATATAGGGATATCATTGGAAATTGCATTACTGATGCGGTGACCAGGGACAGTACGGAGCTAACAATCACACATTTTGCGACAAACAATCAAGATCCATCAAAACTTTTGAAATTTTTTCAACTGAAAGTTCATTTGATAAGATGACATATAAAACATATAACACGACTGCTATACTATTTAAATAATAACTACGGTAAGTTTTTTCCGATTTGATCAAACGGAGTATCAACCTCTTCACAAGATAATGCACTCTCAGAATGTCGACACTTGTTTTATATTTTTTAATAAATAATAAACTTGAAATGAGAAAAAAAATTATATTTTCCAAGTTTACCCGATCAAAACTCATAACATGTAAGTTTGAACCATATGTTAATGTCTACAGTTTTAAAGGCTCATCTGTCCCATTTTTAAAAAACTTTGGATTTTGAAAATAGATTAAAAAATATTTGGGCAATCAATAACGGATTAAAAATACCGTTTTTGTCAAATAAAACAAGTTTGGAGGGTTCGAGAAATATAAAAAAATATTTTTAAGTTCTACTGAACAAAACTCACAACCTACACTATGTCATTAGCTGGGTGTATTTTGACTGTCGCACCGTGTTATTAATATTTTAAACATCATTTAGATAAACATCATTTTATAATACTGGTTAGCTATTTTGTATTTACAATATTTCAATAAAAAAAAAGAAATACTTTTTATTACCGAAACATATCCTTTAATAATTTAATTTTTTTAGTTATTAATTTTCACAATTATTTTAAAGTCGACTTTATTATTTATGTAAATTATTTCACTAAAAATGAAATAATTTCAAAATTTTTGATAAAGTTTTCATACCCTTTTTGGCGTGTACAAAGGGTCCTTTATTTGATTATCACAAAATTTTGTTTACTTGACCAATACGTTTCCAAGTAAAATGTCTGTCTGCTTTTATACCCTACACCACAATAGGGGTTTAAGATATAATGTGTTTGAGTTAATTTTCATAACATTTTTAAATATTTGTTGGGTTTAGTCACAGTTTTAAATTTTTAAACAGCTTGAGAATGTTTTTTATGTCACATGACAATTAGCAGTTTCTTATTACGACTTATAGCGCATTACAAGAGTGGTGCTCTTAGGATTACATCATCCAAGCCATTATTTTCTATCCTCAACTGGCTACCAATAGAGTTTTGGCGAAACAAATGGCTGCGAACGCTGCAGTTAGACTGAGTACAGAAGCTATGGTCACATCAAAATCTTGGTTATGGTTGTCTGAGTATACCTATCGACTACACCATACCTGAACCTGCTTTCGAATGGATCTTTTTTTAATAATGGTCTACTCTGATGGATCCAGATTACATAACATACAGAACATAATGTTTCATTGCAACCCTTCAACCAGGATTACGACCTAGTTTCTCAACCACATGTATTTAAAATCAATTCCGAACGACAGATTTTTGAGAAACTTTTCATGGCAATTTTATTTATTCTCAGAGAAATCTGCGGAGAGGAAGTCGCCGAAGAAATATTTTTCGTATTTCATTTTGTTGGAGATGTCTGACCTGGGGGTGTGAACAGTGGTCTTAGGTCTAATAAGCCAACACACTACCTACTAGACTACGGCGTCTTCATAAGAATACGCACCACATCTAAAACTGTCCAAAAATACCAGGTGATTCTGGTTTCCTGGACACGAGGAAATCGAAAGTTATAACAGGGCCGGCGCACTTTTTAAACCAGGCATCGCGCAAAATTCAAATGAATTTCTACATGAGCGTGGTGCTTCTCTACACAAAGGCAAACAAATGGTCTCACAAAATCCCATTTGCTTGCAAAGGTAAGATAGGATAATGAACCCACTTATAGACCCACCTGACAAATCTGGCCCGACTTGGATATCTGTAGAAAAGAATTTATATTGAACATATCATGATTCCATCCTAGGAAACTCATAGCACTTATAACTGTTCTGTGGTTGTTCACGGCAGGAGATTGGGAATACCTCATAACGACTTCTGCAGAAGCTGCGGCGACAAGAGGAGACCACAAAACATATTATGTGCCATTGTCCGGCACTTGGGAACCTGAGAAGAATAAGTAACATAACATGTTACCTTGAATGAGACCTTGAATGACCCAAATTAGTTGTGCCCCTGGTGGCAGCTGTCAGCTTAGACTAACCTAACCTAACCTTTTCTGGTTATAAGTTGCATTTCCTGAAAAATGTTGCATAAGTTTAACTTTATTTATTTATTAATTACAATACAATTAAAAATTACATACATACATAATTGGTCATTACAACCCTTCAGTCAGGATTACGACCTAGTTTCTCACACCACTTATGTTGTGTGTGTTAATTTTATACATGAATGGCGGGACCTACAGTTTAAAGTCGACTCCGAACGACAGATTTTTATTTATTGAGAAACTTTTCATGGCAATTTTTATTTACTCTCAGAGTTTTTGCCAGAAATCTACTGAGAGGAAGTCGCCGAAAAAATACTTTTTATATTTTGTCTTTGATGCCTGGCCTGGGGCTCGAACCCAGGCTTTTGCGTCTAATTTTTACAATTACAAATTATATTTAATAATATACGAGCTGAGTAACTTTGACCATATTCTCGGTGTAGTGTCACAGACCAAAGTCTCTGGTGGGAATCGAATCCACGACCTTCACGCTAATAGTCTAGCACACTAACCACTAGACTACCAGGTCACCCAAGTTTAACTTTATATTTTGCAAATTTTTAAACAAAAAGCAAAGTTCGAATTGTATTGTTGGATAATGTTGTATTGAACTAAATTCTGAGTTAGTCTTGTAATTTAGAAACTGAGCAGAGATATTCAATGCAGGTCGCCACATAGTCACGATTGACCAACTGTTATTCCTTTATTTCTATAAAAAAAACTTTTGAATTTTGTTTTGTTGTCGTGTTATTTGGCAATAGCAAGACACTGATTTAACTAACCGGATAAAGGCAATAAAGGGGAATAAAATGGAATGATCATTTAATCCTTATTTCTCTATCCCAAATGAAACCTTATAACTGAAACGGCATTTAACTTTGTGATGTTAAGGAGGAAAGCAAAAGAAAAGAAAAGTAAAAGATTATAAAAATAATAACCTAAGAGCCATCCGTCAAAAGGATTGAGAGAGCTGTCAAACGTTTCTACATTAAAGAAAATTATATTATTGGTATACATAATGAAATTTGTGAATGAATAAATTTGGTGAAGAGAAAAGTGTAAAGAAGCAATTCTATATCTTAAGTGATATTTTTATGTTATGTTCACATTCATTTTAACAATTTTTACAAGTTCTAGCGACAGAGTTTTTTATAAAGAGTGTCACTGTTTAAATTTAAAATTTTTATTTTGTTTAAATTTAGTGTCATTTAGCTAATTTTTTATAAAAATTAAAGAATAACGCGTTATAATAGTGAAAACTTATAACAAAAATTTGTTAAGTTATTCTGTCAACACTCGCAAAAACCAAAGAAATTTTAGTCCAAAAAGTGCACCTAATGTATCAACCATTCTAAGAATGCTCACAAAATTTCTGGTTTGTTTATGGACAGTAAGACTCCTGTGCGTCAACGTATAGGTTGGTTACTAGAAAATATTGCTGCTGTAAACGATAACCCGAAAACATAAATTCTGCATCGTTCCTAACAACTAGAAATTTCAAGAAGTACTACGCGGAAAATTTTTCAATAGACATTCACCTATATGCGTACAAAATTCAGCTTACTCGGTCTGCATCAATCAGAAACTCAGCTTTATAGCTCGTTATAAACGGAAGAATATTTTCCAAAAGTAGTATCGTACATTTTCCAATAGTATGATAGTCGCCGTAGTCTAGTAGATAGTGTGTTGGCTTATTAGACATAACGCCCCGGTCATAAAACCCTAGGTCAGACATCAAAACGAAATATTTCTTCCTCTCAGCAGTCTGTCGTTCGGAATCGACTTTAAACTGTGAGAAGCTAGACCGTAATCCTGTCTGAAGGATCGAATTTCAAAACCATTTCTAGATCTTTTAGTTAATTTTTTGCTAAAAAAAAACTAAAAAACCTGATATCTTGAAACTAAGTAGGTGCCAGTTTTCTTTAAAGCATTTCCTTAAAACAACTGATCTACTAATTTTGCAATAGTCAACATCTTAATTAGTGGCACTGCTTATTCTGGATTAAACAAAACAAGTAAAATTATATTAAAATGTTGTTGTAGTATATTCTTAACACGTTCACGCCGAAGCGTATCGCCGGTGGCCCGCACTAGATTGCCATATCGAGTGGCGCGTACCACCGGTGGCCAGCACTAAACTGCAATTGATCAAGTTATTAGACGATACGTAATACCAAATATTGAGAACTTTAACACTTCGGCTGTCGAAAAAATACCTGACAGTCATGTTCTCTTAAAAGCACTTATTTTCAATAACAATTATAATTAATAACATCTTATAAATATAAGCATATTGTTACGAAAATGGAAACGGTGTACATCGTTTAACATTAAAATGAGCATAAGCTACACGAACAAATACAACGAACTTGTTACAAGTAAACCAACAACATCGGCATGAAAGAAATGGGGATAGACGAGTAAGCGACAACAAGCAACGTGAACAAAATACACAAACAACAATGAAGTCACTATAGAGCTCCTGAGAAGGTGAACGCACGAACATTCGATTTCAAGAACATTCATCAGACCGATTACGTGGGCATATAAAAAAGCAACACAAAGCGAGCAACGAGTAGTAAGAATTCAGCCAGGCTTGTGTGAAGACGCGTTGCGTGTGAAGAGAACAGTCGTGATTTGAAGGTCGCCGTTGAAAAGATCTCCGTTGTAAGCAAAGAAGATTAGCGAACAAGCAATTATTGTTGTATTCGTCAAGTTGTAAACGGTGGCACACAAAAGTAATGCGAACAACAAAGACATATTTATTTTTATTTTATTTGCAGTCAACGAACTCATATTTTAAAAGTTTTTAAAAAGGTAAAATACGTAACAATATATAAAATAAAATAAATTTTTTGAAAATATTAAGGTTTTTAAAACTTTTTACAATACAGAACCAGACAGATACATGCCATACACATTCTTTGTTTAAAGTGATATTTATTTACATCGTCTTCATTGTGTTCCGTACTGATTAATCTCCTACGATCATCATTACTTATTATGTTTTACACTATCCGTTATCTATTAATAATGAACAGGAATATCAACAGCAAAACTTAAACCGGTATAAAACAAGAAAAAATAACTTACAAAGTGTTTCTTCTGTTGTTGATACAATGCCTTCCTAATTGTTGTAATGTTTCATTTTTCCTTAAAGCCTCAAGCATTGGGAATAACGTTTTTCTTTTGAGCTTGCAGTCTTTCTTAAATGCAAAATATCCTCACCAAGTAATAACAAGTGAAATACTTTTATGAATAGAAAATGAATTTTTATTATAATAAAAATAACAGTTTCAGCTTGACAGCTTCATTTATTATTAGTACCCTTGGGATATAAAATGGACCATTGCTTCTTTTCCTAATTGTAAAAAATTTGTTTGTTTTTAGGGTTAAGCTCTCGGTTATGTTAAACAAAATGAAAATCTCAACAATATGAAATACAATTTGTTATGAATTTTTGAATTATTAATCAAATTTATTCAAAATAGATTTAAATGATGCTATACCTATACATATATACTAATTGTTCCATTCGTAGCAGAGATTAGCAATGAGTATTCAAAAAGATGAGTAGAATCGAATCATACTCATAATATCTGATACTTATACGCATTCATACTTATTTTAATATCATGGAACCTACTCTCATATTCAAAGTTTGAAGTACTCATCGTATCCATACTTAATAATACGTATGATGTTGTTGATTTCGATTCTCTATGACTCAACATTTACAAGAATCACAAAATAAGTATGATTCACTAAAAGGTTGTGTAATTGTCTTTTTTGTGTCTTTTTTCTTTTTTTTTTTGTAAATGCAACAACAACTAAGACTATAAATTTTGATGAATGATTCGAGTCATTCGAATCATTTATAAGTATTGGAGTCGCCGTAGTCTAGTAGGTAGTGTGCTGGCTTATTAGACATAAGGCCGCGGCTCAAACCCCAGGTCAGACATCAAAACGAAATATGATAAAATATTTCTTCGGCCACTTCCTCTCAGCAGATTTCTTTCAAAAAATCTGAGAGTAAATAAATAAAATAAATAAAAAGTTTCTCAAACATCTGTCGTTCGGAATCGACTTTAAACTGTAGGCTTCGCTACTCATGTATGAAATTAACACACTCAACATGAGTGCTGTGAGAAGCTAGGCCGTAAATCCTAACTGAAGGGATGTAATAATCATTTATGTATGTATAAGTATTATTAAAACATGAACACGTTTTTATTCAATTGTAATTCATTTAAATGCTCACTTACTTTTTCATCGTCGCGCATTCTAGATAACGCTACACGTTTTAATAAATTTGCTTTACGAGCAGCGTCTATTGATTGGTATGTCGATTCCAATCTTAACCACACTTCTCTTGAAGTTTTACATTCTGCTACTAAAACTAATTCCGATGGACTCATTGCAAGAGTGATGTCAGCAGCTGCCTTTTGATCTTGTCTTTCCCATTCGACGAATTCCTCCGGCTTTGTAGGACACAGAATGCTGCCATCCACATATGACCATAAACCAATTTTTATCAATATAGCACGTATCTGCATTTTCCACGTATCATAGTTATCCGCGTTCAGCGGCTCTATGCGTACCGCACCGGCCATATTGACAAAAAGACCAAACTTCGATTTTAATCTTCAAAACAAATAACTTTATAAAATCGAATGAGTTTTTCACTTAACAATAGATTACAATTGCCAGCCTGGGCCGATAACCTATTAAAACACGAATACGTTTTTATTCAATTGTAATTCAAATTGCTTTATTGAAGTTTAAAAGAAGAATGAAATGAAAAAATAATTAATGTTTGACAGTTCGTCATAATGTATAAAAATGCCTACTACATGATTGTAGTTTATCGTCTTCGTTACTTCTACAAGTATTTTTCCAAAGTTATGAATCTGAATGAGTAGGCTCATGAATCAAACATATTTCGAATGGTATGAGTTTGATGTCAACGTTATATGCATACTCATTGCAACCTGTTGTGGTGATTACGAATGAATCAGAGTAATTAAATTTCAATATTGTTGACTCACTTATATTCAAAATTTCATGAGTGATTATGAGTAGAGAAAAAAGATTCATTGCTGATCTCTTATTCGTAGCAAAGTAAAGCAAAATAATTATAAATTTTAATTTTTTGGAAGAACAAAATTTTTGAATAAGTCTGAGATGTAGAAATGTAATTTATACGTGTTTATTCGGATTATCAAAAATGGAGCGCTTAACGAAAAAACAACGATTTAGGTTAGGTTAGCGGGTAGCTTGTTGTTCACAGGCAAGTTCACTTGGTGGCTCATATGGCTCATTGTTGTACCCAGTGCGAGGTAAGACCCCATGTCACGATTCGTTAGTAGTGGTTTTGAACAACCCCTTTCTTATTATAATAAGTAAGTTATGCTGACCGACGACCGTTCTTTGTTTAAAATTGCTGAGTGTCGTAGAACATCCGAAAACATTAAGTTGGCATCGTTCTCAACAACTTTAACGCAGCACTACACAGCGAATTTTGATCTTTATTTTTATGCGTAAAAAATCATCTTAATAAAGAGTGATCTGGTGGTTCACCAGATCATTAAAGCGTCGCCAGCTTTTTAAATGGGAAATGCAACGAAGTAAAACAATACCAATTTTTAAAAGAAACTCATTTGTGCTGAAGCACATTTGTATTTAAATGGCATAGTGAATATACAAAGTTTTGAATTTAGGGTAATAAACAATAATCACAATAATCCTCACGGTAAACAAATGCACAATCAGCAAAAGTTTGTTGCGGATTTTAGACAGGCCGCACATTTTTGAAGATGAGACTTAAATTGTAGTGATTTTCAATGGCATTCGTTAAAGGAAAATAACGGAGTTCTGCTGACAAGCATACTGTACGTTAGCTCCACTTGTCACAACATGTAATTGACTTATTTCAGCAAAAATTAAAAGAAATAAAATTATCACAAGAAAATTTTATTATAAGGGGTCTTCATTTTTGCTACAAATATCAGGAATTCATACAGGCTATACGACAGAATGAAGTGTTTTTCTGCGGAGGTTCTGAGGGTTGTTGAGGCTACCGAAATAGGTAGGAAACTTTTACCCAAGAGTTCAAAAGTTACAATTAATGTGGATAATCAGGCAACACTACTGCCAGATTGTCAGACTGAATTATGCTGGGTGTCTGGTCAGTAGATTATTTTTACTGTCACTGTCTTAGTTTGCAGATACCTAGGCAGAGATGGCTAAGTAGTCGAGTTTTCGATAATCTGGTAGATCTGAAAGACTACAGACTTCAAGATTTAATAAAGTTCATTAATGGAATTTATTGGCTAAGGGGATATCTTTAGAGATAGAGCTTTTTTTTAAAAATGCCATGTATGGCTAAGTCTTTTTTCACACTATTCTTTATTTTCATTCTTACTTATTCTTTTCTAATTTTGTTGTTGTGAATTCTTACTGAATGAAGTTTAATAAGATATAAAAATATGTATATATAGAGTCTGTTATATAACAGCGGCAATGAAGACGTGCCCACAAAGGCACTGGAGGCTATTCACTTAAGTTCGTTGCAAATGGTAGTGAAGGCCAAAAGTTTAGAAACTATGGTCAGTGTAATGGAAGAAAAGTTCAACATGGTTTTTATTAGGAGACTGTATGAACTTTGTAAATTCTTCTCCACCAGATTTAGTGACAAAAATGAATGGGGTCAGGTAAAGAAAAGGCTACGTAGTTTTCTAAATAAGGCGAGTCTGTATTATACGGATGAGTCAAGAGCATGTATTGAGGAGCGGGAGCTTTTAATTCCAGCGTGTGATATACCAAGCCAATGGGGAAACTCGCGCGCTTCTTCCAAGCAGAAGTCTATACCACTGGTAGATGCGTTGATCTCAACTTGGAAAGAATGCGAACGACCGAATATAATGAGGTTAACTCGAAAATTGTATGGGACTGTCCAGGTAATCTGAATCTGTTAGGCAGGTGAAATAACGTCATGTGGAAATCAATGCAAAGAACAGTTAAATGGTGTCGAGAGGACATGGAGAGAAGTACAGCAGTAAAGAATGGGGAGCATTTCGAACTCAATAAATAAATTTTATTATGATAAAAATGTGCGGCACTATTACATCCGAGAAGGAAACACTTGAATGAATGAATATTATGCCCTGGGCGGGAATAAGTACAAATATTGGTAGTGCATTGTTAATTTTATATAACCAAAGGATTTATATATGTATAGTATATACATATATAATAAATAAATATCAACGAAAACGAAAAAATTAAACACTTTCGTTTCTTTTTAAATCAACAAGAAAAAAACGTTTTAAAAAAATAAAATCGTATCACGATGTTTCAATTTAAGCACATAAAACAATTGAACAAATTGTTATAATTTTTTTTTTCATTTCTATCATTTTTGTTTTCCTTTCCAATAAAAAAAAAGAGGATTAATCTTCATGATTCGAAAACCATTTTTGGTATTTTCATCAACAATTTTTCAAATTTTTACTTTATACTCCACAACAATTTCTATTCAATACAAAAACGTTTTGTTTTTTATTTCAAAATCCTCTGTGAACAATCCCACAAAATCTGTGGAATTTATTGTTTTCAAAACAGAGCCACACTTGTTGCAAAACAATCTGTGTAGATTTTTCAAGGAAAGACAAATTCAGAAAAGTATTATTTTTTGCCAAAATGCATGAATGAAAAAAAATTAAACGTCTAAAATGAAGTTTAAATTGTGAAATATCATGTGTTTGAAAACTTCTTTCTGTTTTATTTATACTGGAGGTAAAAGAAGATATTAATGTTGAGTTTTCCAAAACTTTTTCTATTAAATTTTATAATTAAGATTGTGTTTGTTGAAAATTATCGTGATATAGAAAAAAATGTGTACGAAATATGGCAATAGAAAAATAGAATGAATAAAAATAACTTGTAGACTTAATTATAAACACTAATGCACTGGAAATACATTGACATGTATTCGAACTATATTTAGATTTAACTTATATGTGACTATAATGATTATTTATGGGAGCTTTATAAATCTAAATTATTATTTAATTTATAACTAAATCATATCTACACAAATCACAGTGAAATTGGTTCAAAATATTGTTACGTTTTTAACTTATTAAAAACGTTTAAAATATGAGTTCGTTGATTGCAAACAAAACAAAAATAAATTTGTGTTTAGTTTGAATTAAACTCTTTATTGTTCGCACTACTTTTGTGTGCGACCGTTTACAACTTGATAAATCCAACAATAATTTGCTTTATTTGCTATTCTTCTTTACAATTCTGTTCGCATGCACACTACCGAATATTCGGTAGATCTTTACAACGACGACCTTCAAACCACGACTGTTTTCATCACACGCAACGCGTCTTCGCACAAGACTAAATGAATTCTTACTACTCGTTGCCTGCTTTGTCTTGAATTTTTCCAAGTCCACGTAATCTGTCTGATGAAGGTTCTTGAAGTAGAACGTTAGGCGTTTCGCCTTCTCGAGAATTCTATGGCGGCTTCATTGTTGTTTGTGTATTTTGGTCACGTTGCTTGTTGTTGCGCTGTCGCTTGCTTGTCTATTCCCTTTTCTTTCATACCGATGTTGTTGGTTTACTTGTAACAGGTTCGTTGTATTTCTTTGTGTAGCTTTTGCTCATTTTAATTGTTAAACTGTGAATTACTAATACAAATAAGAAATCTTATTACATTTTTCTTTGGTTTACATTTATTTATTTTAATAAACATTAAACAGTCTTCCATTTAATAAGTTATTTGGTTTAAAATTTCAACATTTGATACCACTTCAAATTAAAAAGTTAAAAAAGTTGAACACCATTGGAATAGAAAAAGTCATGTAGAAGACATAACTTAGCGTTTTAAAATTAAACGCCGACTACGAGTAAAGCCAAAAATTTGGAAAAGCTTTTTAAATGTCAAAGCAATACGCAGAATTCTCGAAAATTATGATTTTCGAGTCAGCATCCTACGAATGAATCCATTTTTAAACAAAAGAAATTCAACAATTCTACTGCAGTGAGTAAATGTAGCGTTGGAAAAAAAATCATTTTGGAAGGCTGTCTTCTCCACGGACTAAAGTGACTACAATATTTCTGATTGAAAATATTTGGAGAAATCATGACGTCGGTAAATCGTATTTTATTGCAGGAACAAAATACTGTATTTGAAAATGTTAAAGGAAAACTTAATATAAAATGCAATAATGCTTGGAATAAAAAAAAACATTTGATATGTACCAGGATGTGTTTAGATATGTACCTTTATTACGTAAATTTCAATAAACGCCATTATTAAACTAAATATTTCATATAAAGTTTCAATTAATTATTGCGCAATAAATATGACAATTGTTATAATATTGAGTAAAACTTAAAATGCAGCACTGTCATAAGTGTGCCTATTAGAATTAACCGAACACTTTTTGTTTATATTTGATAACTCAAATGTCAACAACGGCAAAAAAAAAAAAAACAACAAAACAACATAAAAGCAATGTTGTTGAAACAACCAGATGTTTTGTTTACCAGCTGTCAAAGCAGCTGAAGTGTGTATTTTATTATGCCAGAACATTTAAAATATTGTACTCAATTAACCCAATATTGACTCAATAAAATTGCATATCTGAACATAGTATAAAACTCGAGTTATTGAAAAGTTACTGTTGAATAATTGTTTTCTTGGGTTATCAAAGCAAAACCTTAATCACAAGATTACAAAATTCAAAAAGAAACAAGCTATTTCGAAACTGACAGAACTGAAAATGGCTCCTTTGGAGGCGCGGCATAAATTAGGACATACTTTGCTAGACCTGACTCAAAGTATCTTAAAAATATCATTCAGCCAGAGGGCTATGCAAAAAAATATTTTTGGTCAATTTTTATTATACTGTTTTTTTTTAATTCTTAATTCAATTTATTGTTTTTTGTTTACCTATCATTCAAATAAATTAAATTAACTGACTGAGCCCTTAATTTTCCAAATTTAAGAAAATTTAAATTTAGTTTAGAATGCTTTTTCCTTTCACCGTGCATAGACTACCAAGCGCACAACTCGTGGTATTTGAAAAACATGTTTCTACCGAAAGGTTGTTTTCTGCAACGAAAATTATTTTTATCTCAATGGGTATGGCAAGATACAGTAATGCCTAATTTGATGTGAGGAGCAATCAGTGTAAATTCATGAACTAAAATATGCATTGCTTTGTGCAATTTTTGTACAGCCAGCACTCGAGTACAGTATTTCTTCAAAAACCATGAAAATTGCAATGTTGCAGTCAAGGTACAGCGCGAAGACATTATTAATTTAAAAAGAAAGACGTGGTTAATATGTAGTTTTAATAAGACAGTGCCACCCACCACACAGTACGTGATATCATGACAATATTTAGAGACAAGTCTTTGCAGCAATTAATCTCAAAGTTTACAACAGTCCATTGGACGTCAAGAAAAAGGGTCTGTCAAAGTTAAACGTCACGTATAGGCATAGACGTGAACAAATTTTACGTTAAACTTCCCCATTTGCTTTCACTTTTATTAAATATCCGTGATCGTTCCTTAATTTTCAATACCAGGTAATTGAATTTTTCAAGAATGAAGTTAAATTAACCACTTTATATAATTTTTTTAGAGTGTTTGCTAAACATTATTGTTAAATAAAACTTGGGATATCCTGGGAACGTGGAAGTTTGGAGAAAATCTAGTTTATTGACCGAAATTTTAAGTAACTCTGATAAGAAGTTAATTTAATAAATTATTTATTTTTTATACATAAAAGTCCCTCAAAATTGGTGAAAAGAAAACAGATTTTGGCATCAAAAGATGACTTTCAAAGAGAAAAACTTACCCATCGGGGATAACAATATCAAGTTTTCCAACAAGGACTTTCGAAATTTGACAGTTGAAAACGGCCATCTTGTTGAAGCTACATCTGTCAAATTAGTTGTTATACAGTTTGCTTTGTGGACGACCATAGAATGAAAATAGAAAACGTAGTGTTTTTCCTGAATGTACTATGTAGTAGTTGGTAATTGACAACTATTTTCATCGAGAACAATTTTGGGATGACCGGATACGTGAACAAACAAAGTTGTCAATTTTAGAACGGTAAACACTCTAGCCATGAAATGTTATTCAAAAATCTGTCGTTGGTAGTCGACTTTAAACTGTAGGCCCCGGCATTAATGTATAAATTTAACACACACAAAATAAGTGGTATGTGAATCTATGTATATACATACATATTGTTATATTTTTACCTTTTAAAAACGTTCGAAATATGAGCTCGTAGATTGCACTAAAAATTAATTTTTGTTCAGTTTTAATTAATTTCTTTATTGTAGTATCAATCGTAGCAAACATTAAGTGTTGTAGTCAAAGAATACACCATTATGGTACATACAAAGAAATGACATTGCAACAGTAATTATTAGGAAAGCAAAAAAATAACTGAAAAGCAAATAAGCAAACAAAACCATGTTGAAGGAATAATGTTAGTAGGAGAGAATAACAATAACGAACAACTTTTAAAACCATATAACAATACTTTGGTAAGAGCTAATGGGAAACATGTTGTACAAAAAAGAGTTGGCAAATAAAGGGGAATGCAACTGAAATACTTGATAGTCTACTTTCTTTATACAGGCATTGCCGTAGCCGCTAGCAATCTGATATGAACATTTTCAATGGCTTTGTTATTAATTTACAATTCAAAGATGAGTTTGTTAATAGTAGTCAGCATAAAATGATTACACAATCGCAATTTATTAATGTATATACGTTAATATCGTTTAATATTTTTTTGATTATAAAACTCGTAACTAAATATCAAATATAATTATGAAGTGTAAGATATTCCTGTAACTAAAACATTTTAATTCGAGGAACTTTATATTTGATTTGTGTCTGTTTTTTAGCCAATATACTGCTTGTACTAACTATATAAATACAGTGGCGAGCATAAGTCGGTACATATTATTTGCAAAATATTTTAAATCTAGTAAGAAATAAGTAAATAAAATATCTTCTCGCAATGTCGACTAATTAACACTTAATCAACGATGCAAAATGCTGTCCGCAAATAATTCAAAAAAACTTGAAAATCAAATTTTTTCATTCATTCAGTTTTACATGTTTCGAGTTTCTGTTTTTAAAATACTGTTGCATAAGATTTTCTTGATTCTTTTTACAAATTTTTTTAATAAAATCTAGTCTTGAAGAGCACATTTTTAATTTTTTTGTGAAATGTTTCCTTAAAATTTCTGGAAAAAAAGAAGTTGAAAGCAACATTAGCGCTTTAAAATGTCGCTGCAAAATGTTATTCTTCAAGAAAAATTGCTGCATGAGTTCACGATTATCATTTGACATTACCTTCAACTATAAAAAAAGAAATTCAAAGTAATCTAAATATCCTGAAGGTCGCCTAAGATCACTAAATGAAGATGCCATACAGCTTTTGAAGCGATTGTTTGGAAAATATGATATCAGAAATCCGAAAGCAACAGCTAATGCTGTAAACAAGTGTCTAAGTGAATGAACTGCAAGACACGCAGTTCGAAAATGAGAAAAATGTTACTTAAGAGTTTTTTATGAATTGATTTTTTATTTTAATAATTAAAGTAGAAGTATAAAGTTCATGTTTTTTAATCTATGTATTCACTTTTGCTCGGAAGTGTATGTATGTGTTACAGCATTACGTGTTAGCTACATACCTGCTCTTATCTAGTACAATTTTTATTGCAGTGTTGGCAGTATAGGTACCTCATAAAGAATGGAATAGAGCAGCTCAATATTTCCAAAAAATACACTACAATGCAATACAAACTTTTCTTTCCATAATTTTTTATGCTCTCAGACTAACAGTCAGGAGATGACTCCCACTCATACCATGAATCGTATTAGAACTTAAATGAATTAAATATCTAAAAATATTTGTAAGCGTACTCGGTAGTGATGGTCGATAATCAATGTAAAACCAGGCAATTGAAGTCCTAAAATGACAACAACAAATGGTACAAACGAAATAGAAAACCTTTTCTTTCAAAAGCCCAGACTAGCATTGAACAGCGCCCTAATTAACATATAAGTTAATAACGCTATGAATACCCATGTTATTTTGATGGTTGACATTAATGTCCATACTATTGATAATATGTTTGGTTGCATTTTTTTGCAAATTTATTTTGAATTTTATTTTGGATTAAATTTCTTAATTTCGTTTGGTCAATGCCTTGATTATTTGAGACAAATGCTTGATCAACATTTAATTTATTGTATTATTTTGATTGGTTAATTAATGAAAAATTTTGTAAAGTTTTATATGTTTGTGACAAATGCTTGATCAGTATTTAATTTTATTGCATTATTTTGATTGGCTAATTAAGGGAAAATTTTTTAAAGTTTTTATATGATTAGCCAGCTATTATTTTATTATTGTAAACTTTAATTTTAAGTAAATTTATTCAATAAATCATTCCATATCATTCAGTTTAAAGGAGGTTCATAGAACCTAACACCGAATTTACTCACAAAAAACTCAGAAACAAGTAGAAATCTTAAGTATTCAATGGCCAAAGAACTTCTGGCTGTATGAGTAATTAAAGATCATCATACAAAACACTGTAAAATTAAATGTTTATTGTTTTTTTGTTGTTACCAGTAAACATTTCACTGCGTACAGGTTCTTCTTTATGCGTTAGTTCCAACGATTTTTTTCTTATGCACAGCCGTGAAGGAAAATCTTTTAATTTATAATAAAAGCATGGATCTTAAGCTTTAGTTTGATATTAAAACGGATTACGATTTCATAGCACAATTGTGCAGAGGGAATTCACACATATTGCTTATGCTCTTTTATTTAGTTCTTGATCAGACTTCGACAAGCACACATGTCAGCGGAAGCTATAGTTTTTTTTTAGTTTTTCATTAAAATGCATTTAAATTAAATATGTTTTTAAAATACATTTTGATAGTTTTAATAATCCAGTAAATAATTTAGATGATATGGAAAGATAACACCTTTTTTATAGACATAAAGCAATGTTTTGGAAAAATTAAAAGGCTGTTTGTTAGTAGGAGAGCAAATTTATGAACCAATATTAGTACCCAACAAATATCTAAAAAACATTACCTAATTATTAAATCAAAGATGTATGTACAACTTTATGTGTGTTGATGAAATGAAAATCAAAATAGGGTATATTACTAAAATTTTTTTGTGACTGTTAGCTCTCAACTTATTTTCCTCTCTTACTCACTAATACACAACCAAAAAATTTTTGGTAACCCCTGTATTAAAAACAATGAAGATTCTTTTGCTTACAATATTTCTGAAAAATTTTAGTTTGATGGGATGAGTATACCAACCGGATGCATATATCATTGCATTTGAATATTTATGCGGAAATGACAAGAAGAAAAACAAGTTGGAGATTGATCGAACAGTATGTTATATTCTGAAATCCTAAAGGCAGTCATATGAAATGAGCTCAAGACATACTTAATATAGTTAGATATATAGACTACCAAAACCAATAAAATGTGAAATAAATACAAATTCATAGCAAAGGATAAACACGACTGCATTAAGGAATTCATGTGTGATATGTCCACCTTACAGGTTGGGTATGGATAAGTTAGGTGGAGTCAATCACGTGCAATATCCACTTGGGTCAATTCCTTGATAATTTCGTCAGAGAATCAAGGATATGTTTTCTGGTACAATACAGAAGTCACATGAGGGAGCGCCTAACCGATGGTGTTTTCTTGCTTTTAGGCAATATTCTTTGAACCCGGATATTACATAATGACTTTCTGAAGTATATACTGCTTCCATAAAAATTTAATATTGAGGATAATGTCTCGATATTTGACCGTAGAGGAAAAGTTAAGTTCAAATACCACCAGTCTTAGACGTGTTTTCCAATATCTTATATTTCCAAGTGAACTTGCGCTTTTCTGGATTAACTTGACCAATTAGTGAACGCCATCTTGATCCTCTTCTTTAGTATTTCGGGGTATATGTATACCTGAGTAACCATGGATCATGAGATTTTTGTTTGTTTTTTTTAATTTTTTTTAAAACCTATTTGTGGTTCAAATAATATAAATTTCAATTTGAATAATACGAATTTGAAAATTTACAATATTTAAAATGACAAAAGCATAGCAAAATTAAAGTTAAATATTTATAAAGATATTGTTATCCACTTTCCCTTATTTGTGTTTACTTTCAATTTTAGTTTGAAAAATAACACAACACAAGTAAACAAAGATCGTTAAATTTTTTCCAATAGAGTCGCTATGTATTAACCCTTTCGTTACCGCAGTCCATTCCGCAGAAATGGTGCTAATGAACCGGGCAGTACGCCGCGAAGTGTGCACATTGCATGATGGCAGTTTGATATTCGTTTTTTCTTATTAAGTGTTACATATTTAAAGATTTTGCTGGTATAATAAATAAAAATTTAAATTAGGGTATAAACCTTAGTAGTTTATTTGGCTGTGATATATCTTAAAACAGGGATCCACATATAAGCCCACATTACAATCTTTACATTCATACTTAGATTCCCGTCTTTTGTCATTTGCACTGCAAACAACACACCTTCTACTTCGGTTTTCCCCTACCGATTTATAAACCGAAGGAAAATGTCTTTCGGTTAACCTTAGTGGATGATTATTGCCAGCTAGACGTTGAGGATTTATATTATGGTGATATTTCTGCAATATTTCTCGAATTAAGCATAGTTCCATACGCAAATGTCTAACATGTGAAAGAAATATTTGCGATACCATTTTAGAGATTTGGGTGTTGATTCCACGGTACTTATAACCATGTCAGTCTTATCAATTGCACTATTATAATCCAATGCTCATGTTGGTACACACAAAACGGAAAATGATTAGGACGATCAGTGGCAGCCGGCTAAATCTGGCGCTGGCAACGAAAGGGTTAAAACCAAATTGAACGGAAGAGCACAAAAAACTAAATCCTCTTGTTTAAGTCCGTAAATGTTCGAAACAAGTTTGAAGAAAAAAAAATTTACATAAAAACAAGCAAAAGGAAACATCACAACTTTATCATATTCTGTGTATGCACAGATATGGCAACATTAAGCGATGAAAAACATCCGCTTCTCTTCACTATCGTTTACTATTTTTTCTTTTTATACACAGTCTTTATAAAAGCAAGGGAACTCTAGAACAATTTTAACAAAACATTTGTGTTTAAGCAAATATAAAAACCTAGCCACACTAAAAACAAAAACTATTGAAAACAACAACTTTTTTAACAGATACATTTTTATATATAGAAAGCAGTGTAAAGTTTTATGAAAAGGACAAAAACAAAACAGAGAAAAAAATGTTACTGAATAAACACAAAAAAAGAATAAAAAAATATGAAAAAAATACACACAAATTTTTTTTTTTTAAACTATTCTGTCAGTGCCGCATCATTGGCTGAAACATCTTTCACAACAGAATATCGACAAAAACATATTGTTCTAAGTTTTTGTTTTTGTCATGTACGAGTAAAAAATCTTTCTACTCATTTGAGTAATCAAAGCCACACTCTTATACATTTAAATACCATCGTTTACAGCACATTTGGGGGTAGTTACATTGAGAATTTTAGAAAGTTTAGTCAAACTCTTTGAGTACAAACTAATGCCGCCTGTGAACAGTGATCTATAAAAGTCATCAGAATTACTTCAATGTTACAAAAAATTAAGACCATTGTTTTGACTTACATATGTACATATAAAACGAGAGCTTCACCTGGCATTAAAAAGAGCTGAACTCAATGAGCCAAGCTTTTCACCTCTGCATCCAATAGTAACAACAGCTCCATCCTTATCATACTAAGGTACGCTGCAGGAAAGCAACAATCTATGTATCAGGTGTTAGCGCATGATAATTACGATTCGGCAGCTAAGAATGTCAAACTCTGCTGACAATTCTGTTTAAAAAGGTTTGGCAATTAACCGCGATTCTTTTAATGATTTAGAATTAAAAAACTGTTCTCGAAGTTCGCAGAATAATAAAATAAATAAAAAATCTGTCGTTCGGAATCGGTCCCTCCATTTATAGATAAAATTAACAATCACAACATAAGTGATGTGAGAAGCTACTTCGTAATCCTGACTGAAGGATTGTAATGACCAATTATGTATGTATGTGTATGTAATATAGTTTGAAAACAACGTAAAGCAAATAACCTGGTTTTAATTAACAGTGGACAGTAAAAGTTTAGGTATTCCAATACATTTTAGCAATGTCATGGATTTTAAGGAATAATATGTATAAATAATTGATTTTTTTTTATATTTATTTAATTTAATTATTTCTCTTTTATTCTAAATTTAAAAAACTGTATCTTTTTCAAAAACCATAAGAACACTAAGGGAAACTTTCTGGTGATTACACATTTTTGCACTTCAAAAATGTAGATACACCCAAGAAGAGCTCAAAGTAAATTTAATGCCTTAGGACCATTACTACAACTTGCCGTTAACTAAAGCGAGGATTTTAACGGGCACATAAATTATTTTTCATTATTATAAGATGACAATAAGGTAGAAGTAAGTGTTAAGCTAAAGGGAGGATCATCCTATCTTTAACTTTTAAAGTTAAGTTAATGTTTGAACTTGAGCCAAAATGAAAATGAGCAAATACAACAAGAAAAGAAGCCCGTCGTTGTCATTGCGTTTAAAAAAACTTTTTAAATGGAGCAGTGTTATCGACTTTGTTCCGGTACTGTCATATTTTTAAAAAGTTAACTTTATTTTATCTGTAGGTTGTAATAACGAAAAGAAGTTAAAGGTGACTTTAAAGTTAATTTTAGCTAAATGAACTTAACTAAACCCAACTTTAACGGCAAGTTGTAATAATGGCCCTTAATGTATTAAAATGTTATACCTTAAAGTCAAGCCCTCCATTTAATCTATTTGACATTGACTGTTTTGTTTAGCGTTTTCTGTTGAGCGTATTTTTCAGTTCAATTTTGTTTGAGGTTTATCAAGGACTCTTGGAGTCATATTGGCAGAGTAATAAGCCTGTGGGGTCTATGGTATGCAAATCACATCATAACATTAGCAGTGTTGTGATTGGGTTCTTTGACTTATTGGTAGTAATAACTATAACAAATTCTTAATTCTTCCGAACTTTTAGCAGATTTGTTCTCGGTGAATGATGAAACTGGCCACATTTGTTGCCGACACCCACATGCCAATAGTATTGTACTACTGAGATCATGGTTAACTCTTTTACGCAAGTTCTTTGGATTGAGTTCTTTATTTTGCTTCCTCCATACTCAAGCATGTCAAATGAGTTTTGGAATAATGTGTTTTCTTCGGACGAGTCAAGATATCAGTCAAATATATATTTACTACTTCGGATGTATGGAGAAAGAAGAAATAAAGAGCTCTAACTCAAGAAACGGTTAAGCAAGGTGGTGGTAGTACAATGCGGTGGGGATGTGAGCGTGCTTTCAAATTTTGTTTTCGATACTACCCCATCAATGCTTTACATTGCTTAAAAATTTTAGTTTGGTCTTTCTTTCTTTCTTCTTTAATATTGTTTACAGATTATTCTTTCACAATATTGGATAAGTGATCCTGATGATTAATGAAGTCGCCGTAGTGTAGTAGGTAGTGTGTTGGTTTATTAGACGTGAGGCCTAGGTTCAAAGCCCAGGTCAGACATCTCCAAAAAAATTAAATATGACAAAATATTCCTTCGGCGATTTTCTCTCAGCAGATTTCGGGCAAAAACTCTGAGAATAAATAAAATTGTCGTGAAAAAATTAAAAAATTATCTCAAAAAAAACCTGTCTTTCGGAATCGACTTTAAACTGTAGGTCCCGCTACTCATGTATAAAATTAACACACACAACATCAGTGGTGTGAGAAAGTACGTCGTAATCCTGACTAAGGAGTTGTAATGACCAATTATGTATTTATATGATTCTGATCATTAAAGTGATATTGAATGGCCAATGGTTTTTTAAATTTTCTTTTAAAATATATCAATTATGAAATTTGTGAATTACTATTTCCAATATAAGATAAGTATAATACTTAAGACACACGACAATATCCATATTTCACAGTGGCTTTTAAGTTCTTTAACTTTAACGCAGTATTTTCTTTACCACATCCTTCCAGGCGCCTCTGCGCCTTCGCTAGTGCGTCACACAAATCGATGACAGGGCTTCCTCAATTTGGTCCTTCCAACGTAGACAGGGTCGTCCTCTTCGCCGATTTCTGAAAACCTCCACGTCAAATACACATCTCGCCGGGACATCTCTTCCATTTGATTACAATGGCCGAGACGGCGTAGCCGTTGGATGTTAATGCCCTGCAGTATCGTCTATTTCGTTGAATAGTTCATACATTTTTTATTATATATATATATATATATATATATATATATATCTATTATTAGATCGGTTTGGCAACTCGCAATGGACCGAAGGCCTTTCGTAGGAATTTTCTCTCGAATATTCTCTCTCGAATAGTACCAACGCTTCTGCGCAATAAAGAAGCACGGAGAGGATAAGTTTTGTTGTACGAGAGAGGTCTCTTCTACTAAATTACCAATTGAGACCATAGTAACACCTGTTGGCAAGAGTGAATCTACGCTTGATCTACAGACTGACATCATTTTTGTTGGTAACGGCGCAGCCAGGATAAATATATATCTAAAATATAATTATCGGCCATAATCCGGAATCCAATGAGCCTACTTGTCGACAACATATACTCGTTTTGCCGTCATTGGCTACCAGACCCATGTTGATAGACTTTCGTTAAATAGCGTTAAAGGCAGCAATAACATCCCGCTTGGTACATCCTATCAATGTCGTCAGCGTACGAAAGCAACTGAACACTTTTGTGGAAAATAGTCCCCTTGCGATGCACTCCTTTCGCAGAACATTCTATATGAAGAGGTCATATGTTAAGGGATCGCCTGGTCTGAAACCTCACACTATATAAAAAGGCTCAGAGAGGTCCGTTCCTATCTTGGCGGAAATATAAACAGAATGATATTTATTGCTATTCGTTTCAACTCCTGCAGTATTTCGTTAGCAGTTTGAATGACGTTTGACATTTGACAAAAAAAAAGAAGCAGAAAACTTTTTCAATTATAACTTTTCTGTTCACAACAAACACTCTTTTAATAGAATGATTACAGGGTGTGTTGTAAACCGAAGTAGACATTTTACTTGGGGATTGCTGTTGTATCTTATACAGGTAATTTTACCTCCTCTCTTAAATTTATGGAATAAATTTTGCAAGATTTTTCTTACCTTCACAGATAAATTGTGGTTTTAAGTCTTTTCTTTTGTTTAAAATGTCTTATGTTTTATACAAGGCTAACAAACAATTTTCAGTCAGGTAGAAAATTATACAAAATTGCTTAATTCCATCGCAAAAAACATTCACGGTTAAAATTTTAACTGAAGTTTTAAAAAAAAAATTAAATTAATTGGAATTTTATGTTTTTTGTCAAACTGAAAACAGACGGAAATCAATTAAGAATTCTTGCTTAATGCTGGGAAATGAAAACTGTGGTGGTAGAAATAGCTTGATTCGACATGTATGGTGACTAAGCCATGTCTGAGGGTCGTGAACGTTTTGTTGTGCATTGATGGAGCAGTCAATGTTCTTAAAAAAACTATAAAAAATTAAATTTATGCAATATCTAAAGGTGTTTTATTTTCGAGTTTAAATCTTGCCATTCTTCTGCCTTTTACCCTTTCTAAAAAAAGAGGTAATTTTGGTGCCGTGTATGTTGTTGTTGTAGCCGCTACGCAAGCCATTGTCGAGAACTATAGAGAGAAGAGAAGGGATGAGAGACGCCTTTTCAGACGCAAGAAGAGGGAGCAGGAAAGGCGTGAGCGTGAGGAAGTCGAGATGTATAGATGTAGGAATGACGCTCGAAAATTCTATCAAAAGGTTAAGCGTCTAACCGAGGGTTATAAACCCGGAGCGTCTTCCTGCAAGGACGAAAATGGAAACTTAGTAACAGATCCGCAGGGAGTACTGAGGTTATGGAGGAAACACTTCCCTACTCTGCTACAAGGCGATGACGACACCAATACCGCCTTTAGAGATGATGTTCCGAACCCGATCGATGATGACGGCGTGGAGTTTCCGCCGCCTAGCCATGAAGAGGTCAAAGTCGCGATTACGCGCCTTAAAAACAATAAAGCGGCAGGTCCTGATGGCCTCCCCGCTGAATTGTTTAAGACCGGATGTAATGAGTTGGTAGGGCGCATGCACCAGCTTATTTACAAAATATGGCTAGAGGAAAGTATGCCCAAAGATTGGAACCTCAGTGTCCTCTGTCCTGTCCTGAAAAAGGACTATATGCGCCAACTATAGGGGTATAAGCCTTCTCCCTATCGCATATAAGGTTCTTACAGGCGTATTGTGTGAACGACTGAAGCCACTCGTCAAAACACTGATTGGACCTTATCAGTGCGGCTTCAGACCTGGCAAGTCCACCATCGACCAGATCTTCACACTACGCCAAATCCTGGAAAAGACCCACGAGAAACAAGTCGACACACACCATCTTTTTGTCGACTATAAGGCTGCCTTTGATAGCCCCATAAGGGATCGTGTTTTTGCCGCAATGTCTGAGCTCGCTATACCTGCGAAGCTGATAAGGCTTTGCAGAATGACGTTGAGCAATTCCTGTAGCTCCGTCAAGGTAGGAATGGACCTCTCCGAGCCTTTTGATACCGTGCGAGGTTTCAGACAAGGCGACCCCTTATCATGCGACCTCTTCAACTTCGTCATGGAGAGTGTTCTGCGAAAGGCAGGAGTGCATCGCAGTGGCACTATTTTCAAAAAAGTGTCCAGTTGCTTGCGTACGCTGATGACATTGACATCATAGGGCGTACGAAGCGAGATGTTACTGCTGCCTTTAGTGCTATTGAACGCGAGTCTACCAAGATGGGTTTGGCAGTAAATGAGGGCAAAACAAAGTATATGTTATCGACGAGTCGAGACGCGCGGCGTATTGATTCTCAGATTACGGCCGGTAACTATACTTTTGATACGGTCAAGGAATTCATCTATCTTGGCTCCGCCGTTACCACCGGAAATGATGTCAGTCTGGAGATCAAGCGCAGAATCACTCTTGCCAACAGGTGCTACTATGGTCTCAATAGGCAATTGAGTAGCAGAAACCTCTCTCGTACGACAAAACTAACACTCTACAAGACACTCATCCTACCCGTGCTTCTTTATGGCGCAGAGGCATGGACCCTATTAAGTACAGATGCAGCGGCCTTGAGAGTGTTCGAGAGAAAAGTACTGCGCAAGATCTTCGGTCCAGTGCGAGTTGGCGATGATTTCCGTATCCGATACAACAGTGAGCTGTATGAGCTCCTCAACGACATGGACGTTGTACAGCGTATTAATATCCAGCGGCTGCGCTGGCTCGGCCATGTCGTTCGAATGGAGGAGGATGCGCCGGCAAGACGGGTATTTGATGCGGGAATCTGCGGAAGTCGGCGAAGAGGACGACCTTGCATCCGTTGGAAGGACCAAATCGAGGAAGCCCTGTCATCGATTGGTGGGACCAACTGGCGTAGGCGCGCATGAAGCAGAGGCGCCTGGAAGGATGTGTTGCGGCAGGCCGAAATCCGATAAACGGGTTGTTATGGCCAATTAAGTAAGTAAGTAAGTATGTTGTTCTTTTCTAATAATGTTATCCAAAAAAAATGTGATGCAGGAATGACGCACGAAAATTATATCAAAAAGTTAAGCGTCTAACCAAAGGTTTGAAATCGCCGTAGTCTAGTAGGTAGTGTGTTGGCTTATTAGACGTAAAGCCAGAGTTCGAGCCCCAGGCCAGACATCAAGATAAAATACAAAAATTATTTCTTCGGCGACTTCCTTTCAGCAGATTTCTGGCAAAAACTCTGAGAGTAAACAAAATTGCCATTAAAAAGTTTCTCAAAAATCTGTCGTTCGGAGTCGACTTTAAATTGTAGGTCCCACCACTCATGTATAAAATTAACACACACAACATAAGTGGTGTGAGAAACTAGGACGTTGTACAATGGGTCAATTCGACCTCCGGGTACTGTACTTGTTTTAATTGACAAGCACAAGTCCTCTAACCTAATCTAACCTAACCTAACCAAAGGTTTTAAACCCGGAGCGTCTTCTTGCAAAGATGATTCTCTACTCTACTACGAGGTGAAGACAACACCAATACCGCCTTTAGAGTTGACGTACCGAACCCAATCAATGATGACGGCGTTTAGATTGCACCGCCTAGCCATGAAGTGGTCAAAGTCGCGATTATGCGTCTTAAAAACAATAAAGCTGCAGGTGCTGATGGCCTCCCCGCTGAATTGTTAAAGACCGTAAGTAATGAGTTGGTAGGGCACATGCAGGAAAGTATGCCCAACGATTGGAACCTCAGTGTCCTCTGTCCTGTCCTAAAAAAGGAAAACCCTGCGATATGCTCCAACTACAGGGGTATAAGCCTTCTCTCTATCGCATATATGGTTCTTACGGGCGTATTGTGTAAGCGACTGAAGCCACTCGTCAAAACACTTACTGAACCTCATCAGTGCGGCATCAGAGCTGGCAAGTCCACCATCGACCAGATCTTTACACTACGTCAAATCCTGGAGAAGACCCACGAAAAACAAGTCGACACACACCATCTTTTTGTCGACTATAAGGCAGCCTTTGATAGTCCCATAAGGGATCGTGTTTTTGCCGCAATGTCTTAGTTCGGTATTCCTGCGAAGCTGATAAGGCTATGCAGAGTGACGTTGAGCAATTCCTGCAGCTCCGTCAAGGTAGGAATGGACCTCTCTGAACCCTTTGATACCGTGTGAGGTTTCAGACAAGGCGATCCCTTATCAAGCGATGTCTTCAACTTCGTTATTGAGAGTGATCTGTGGAAGGCAGGTGTGCATATGAATGGCACTATTTTTCAAAAAAGCGTACAGTTGCTTGCGTACACCGACGACAAGATGTTACTACGAAGATGTTACTGATGCCTTTAGTGCTATTGAATGGAAGTCTATGAAGAAGGGTCTAGCAGTAAATGAGGTCAAAACGAAGTATATGTTTTCGACAAATAGGGATATGCGGCGTATTGGATCTCAGATTACGGCAGATAACTATACATTCGATTTAGTCAAGCGCAGGATCACTCTTGTCAACGGGTGCTACTATAGTAATAGAGACCTCTCTTGTACGACAAAACTAATACCCTACAAGACGCTCATCTTTCCCGTGATTCTTTATGGCGCTGAGGCATGGACAATATTAAGCACTGATGCAGCAGAGAGTGTTCGAGAGAAAAGTCTTACGTAAGATCCTCGGTCCAGTGCGATTTGGCAATAATTTCCGCATGCGATCCAGTAGTGAGCTGTATGAGCTTCTTAACGACATGGACGTTTTGCAGCGTATTAATATCCACCGGCTGCGCTGGCTCGGCCATATCGTTCGAATGGTAAGGATGCTCCGATGAGACGAGTATTTGATACGGAGATTTGCGGAAGTCGACCAAGAGAACGACCTTGTTTGTATTGGAGGGACCAGATCGAGGCAGCACTGTCATCGATTGCCGAGACCCACTGGCGTAGACGCGCAAGTAGCAGAGGCGCCTGGAAGGATGTGTTAAGGCATGCCGAAATCAGTTAATCGGGTTGTTAATGGCCAGTTAAGTAAGTAAGTGAAAAAATATATATATGTTTGATCCTCAATTTTATCAAAAGATTAGAAGTGCAACAGTTATCAACAACAAATGTTTTTGTTTATGATTTCAAAAACAAAATTTTGGCTTAAGGTTCGTATGAATTTGCATATTTTTACTAAATGTATAGCAATGTATATAAGTATAGATGGATTCAGACTCCATTAATTTTTATTATTTATTTAGGTAGGTAGGTTGAAGGAGAGGAGAGCAACCAAGAGTCTCATAATGTCTATGACATACAGCTAATTCATCATGCACGCTTATTGAGCGCTTACTTTCTATAGCAAGTCTATATCTTGTAAAAGCTTCCTTAACTTCTTCCAGTCCATTTCTATAAGATGAGTTATGAAGTCGACGTAGTGTAGCAGGTAGTGTGTTGGCTTATTAGACGTAAGGCTACGGTTCAAACCCCAGGTCAGACATCAAAACGAAATATGAAAACGAAATATGAAAAATATTTCTTCGGCGACTTCCTCTCAACAGATTTTTGGCAAAAACTGTGAGAATAGAATAAAATTCCCATGAAAAGTTTTTCAAAAATCTGTCGTACGGAATCAACTTTAAACTGTAGGTCCCCCAAGTCATGTATAGAATTAAGACACACAACGTCAGTGGTGTGAGAAGCCAGGCCGTAATCCTGACAGAAAGGTTGTAATGGCCAATTATGTATGTATGTTACTGTCATCCCTGAAATATTGAGATCTTCAATATTACTAAAGCTGGACAATAACAAAAAAGTGCTTCATTGTTTCAAAATCACGCCCTTACTTCATAATTTTACACCATGCCAATACGGTTCTGGTGCACATGTCCCGTGAGTGTGCTTATTATCATGCTCAGGTTGCCCTTGTTTAGTTTTAAAATACTCAACTAGGTACCCATATAATGCGAACCGTTCCATGCCTGGTGTAACCGTTGATTGCCTTGCTACACTCCAGCACAGTCTTTGATACCGTATTCCCGGATATTATTGCCTAATTATAATTTGACTATCCATAAAATTCCGTAAAATTCGTATTCGTATTTCGATTTTCCAATGGTTATCACATTAGATCATAGATTACCACTTGAAAACTTGTATTATGGTCCTGGTTGTTTCATTTAGAGGCCCAGTCCCGTCCTACATTCTAGTTATCTCTGTAGTCCCCTCGGCATACATACAATCTGTGGCGTAATGTGAGTAAACAGCAAATACAACAAATAAATCTCTTAATTTAGAAATTTAATATAAATTTTTCGTTCACAATACATTTCCCAATCCACTTCAGATAAAGTTAGATTCCATGTTTAACTTTTGGTTTGCTATCAAAACATTTTGCTTTTGGGCTTTAGGGAAAGAGAGAAAATTGCAAACAGCTTGTTAATCCTTTTTTTTAATAAGTTTTGAAAATTAAATTTTCTTTAACGGTATAAAAACTGTTGACATCAACGTGATTCAATAAAATTTTATTTTAATTTTGTTGTCTGGAAGGTTGTGTGGCTATTCTAGAATGTTGCCTCACATTTTTTTTTCTTGTAGAAAAGAAAAAGTAGAATGAAATCATCAGCACTCTTTAGGTGGGATACCTTAAATTTATTTGTGTTTAATAATTTATATATATAAATAAACAAAAAGGTCTTGCGAAAACAAAATCTAAAGTACCTTGTCACTAATTGTTCGGTAAATGTTTAGTGGTGGCTATATGATTAAAAAATAATCATAATCGAATAAATTATTCTTTATATTTTCAAAATTGAAAAAGCAATCACCACTATTTTTCAGTTCTTATAGTAATATTCTTTTTTTCATTCATTTATTCATTTCACTTTTACAGTAATATTTGTTGATTTGTTCTTATCACCAATATTTCGCGGATAACCTCAATTTTTAATAATATTGCCACATCGATTTGGCAAACTCGAGGAATAGTCTTATAACACATTTCGCCAATTCATCAACATTTTTGGCATTTTTTCATTCCACTTCTCAATTTCAGTCCACAAGTTCTTAGTTGGATTGAGATCAGGGTGTTGAGCTGTCCATTTTAAAATGTATTTGTTTTGTTCCCCTAAGCAATTTTACGGTAAAACTTTTTCCGCTTATGGGTACATTGTAGATTGTCTTATGTTTCTGTCCTTACCGTTTTATACCTGTTCCACATCGGGTATAATTTGAATTTGTCGCCAAATAAAACATTTAATCTAGATTTTAATTTTTTCACATGAATGGCTTCCGATATGTTACGTTTTTAACTTTTTAAAAACGTTTAAAATAAGAATTCGTTGATTGCAAACAGAATAAAAATAAATTTGTATTGAATTTTAGATAAATTCTTTATTTTTCCCACTATTTTATGTGCCACTTGATGATACAACAACAATTTGTTTAGTTCGCTATTCTTCTTTACACTTCTGTTCGCCTAGCACTAACAACTGTTCGGTAGATTTTTACGACGGCGAACTTCAAACCACGACTGTTTTCTTTACACGAAAAGCGTCTTCACACAAGATTGACTGAATTCTTACTACTCGTTGCCTGTTTTGTCTTCCCTTTTTATACGCCCACGTAATCAGTCTGATGAAGGTTCTTGAAGTTGAACGTTCGGGGTTTCGCCTACTCGATAACTCTATCGCGAATTAATTGTTGTTTGTGTATTTTGTTTTTGTGTAACTTTGTGCTTGTTGTTGCGTTCTCGCTTACTTGTATTTCTTCATGCTGATATTGTTGGTTTGCTTGTAACAAGTTGGCTGTATTTGTTTGTGTAGCTTTTGCTCATTTAAATGTTAAACCATGTACACCGTTTCCATTTTCGTAACATTATGATTGATGGAAATAGTAAAGTATAAATATTCAACCAAAATGTATTCAACTAAAAATGATTTTCGTATTCTTTTTGTAAAATTATTGGTTTAAAGTTAAAATATATACTGAGTTTATGGATGTATAAAACACAGTAATTGTGACGCTAGGTATGAAAATAATATAATATAATAGTATATATATTTAAGCGATTAAAATATTAACTGAAATTTACTACATATTTTAAAGAATTTATTTGTCAAACGTAAAAACTTTTTAATGTGCATTCTTTTTATCTTTCTTTTAATCTCTCAATAAGTTGCCGACGATCACATAAAACACTATTCTTTGTAGAGGATATTCATTAATAAAGTTTCTACGTTTATGTATCTTATGTATCGATTGAGTATGATTAAAAACACAAGACTTCTAAATATTCAAAAAATTTATACTCAAAAAATTTAAGCAATGAATTTGATTGACCCCTTTGCAGCATTGACGATGATAAGGCCTCCTCGAGAGGCAAATTTTTCCACTTCATTGAAAAAATTCTAAAAATATGGTTTTGATACGGCTTTAACAAATTTCATGTCAAATGCATACACACATATCGACTGTAATTGTTTATACTTCAAATATCTTAAATTAGAGAGTTGTTGCTGTTATTGTGGGTTAGTTGGGTTAAAATGAGGAGCACACAAAAAAATGGTTGATAACACTGTAGACCTTCCTTATAGTATTGCTTTTTAAAATAACAGAAGCTTCTGGAGCAGGCGAAGAACGTATTCCAATTTGTACCACGTTCTTATTAAGTAGACTAATCCGTTACCCTAACGGTTACTTTCGGTGAGGTTATTGTACCTCACAATTTTACTTGGTCATAGACACGTGATATCTAACCTCTTGTAAGGTTAGACTTTAAGGCGTAACGTATTTAAAAATCTAATTAAAATGATTTATTTAAACATAGAATAACTTAAAAAGAAAATGATATAACTTTACATACTTACTCTCAACAAAAATATAATAATTTCAGATATAAAATCCCATATCATTAACCGTCGGAATTGTAGCCTCAAACACAATAATTGCCTTTTTTATAATAATTTTCAAAAATAAAATTGAACTTTTTTTCCAACATCTATAAAATTTTTTTAGACAGCACAAAAGAAAATTCTAATTTTCCGCTACACTATTGATCAGCCGAATATTAATAAAAAAAATATTTATGTACTTGTACATATAAAATCGATGAACTGGCATTAAATTATATTCAGAAACTAATCATAAAAATTTGAAATACAATTGATTGCATTCTTTATGTGAATTATTCTTGCATAATAATTTTTTCAACATTATAGACATTCATACCTGCAATGTAGACATAGCAACATTGTTGAAAGACACCGACAAACTGTATACATTTAGGAGAACAATATCTATATGAATGTCTGTCTACATGTTTAACGGCATGCTTATTGTCTTATGTATCTATGTATCTACACTTTGATTATTTTTATCACAGCTGATATTTACGCAACAAATGTTTAATATATTGAAGTTACATATGTTAATGATCGTATATACATTAAGTTGTTTGCACACTATGGGATGGATGCGAATAATTTTAATAAGAAATACAAAATTTTAACAATTTTAAATTTCATTAAGAATCGTTATCACAACACTTATGTATGTTTCAATTATATGCCCACCATTTTACGTAAAATTTAACAATAATAATACGCTTTTTACTGCCAAAGTTTTACTTTGATTTTTGGCTGAATAAATTGTTATTGCCATTATCATAGCAAAATAATATTGAATATTATTGTTTCTTAAATAGTGTAGTGAATGATTATTCTTAAAGTTAAAAGTTGTTATTTTTATTAAAATTATTAACTTGCACTTCACAGTTTCATATGTATTCGATCACGATATCCACATACTATAAACATGTAGCGTAAACGTTAGCTGTGATGTAAGTAATACAAGCTTAGATACATACAACAATAAACACCTCGTTAACATGTATCGCATCATTGTACTCCTACATGTATATAGGTCAAAGAGCTTATCAACAATGTTGCCAATGTTGCTACTTTGCAGACATGGATATCTATATTGTCGAAGAAATTAATTTAATTAAATGTATTGCTTTAAAAGAGTCCAATTAATTGCATTTAAAATATTTATGATTAATTTCTGAATACCATTTTATTTCAATTCATCGAATTATATACATATTTTTTTTTAATATTCGGCCGCCCATTATTAATGTGGTCACAGACTGATCGAATATTTAGCATGCAACAGCAATTAACCGTAAAATTTCTACAGCTTTCATTCTATCCAGTTAGAATCTTCTCAGAAATCTGCCTAGGCTGCAACCATATGTGGGAACGTTCTCTTTCTTTGCATCTACCCGCGATAACTAGTGCAATCAAGAAATTATTAAAATTTTGAAAATATAAAAAACAGTGTATTTAGTTATTTATTACATTTAACCATAAAATTGTAGTGCATTTGGTTACTTTATTAAAATTTGAGTAAACAACTATTTTTCTTTGGATTGTGATAAATTTCACGCCAAAAAAGAGCCTCCCTTAAGGTTAATGACGTCTCTCAGTCATATTTACAGTCAGAGAAAAAAGTTTGCATATACCACTGCATGTAGACCTTTTGACCATGATTTTTTCCAAATTGAAAAGGATGTTATGGCTTTGATAAAGGCGTTTACAATTAGGAATGTTTGAGGAAGAGGCGAATTTAAGAAAAATATAACATCGAAATTATTGGGGAAAAATATAAAGATTAGCGGAAAAAAGTCTACACACATGCAGTGGAGTATGTCTACATACAGTGGTGTATGTCTACATACAGTGGTGTATGTCTACATACAGTGATGTATGCCTACATACAGTGTTGTATGTCTACATATAGTGGTGTATGTCTACATACAGTGATGTATGTCTACATACAGTGATTTATGTCTCCATACAGTGGTGTATGTCTACATACAGTGGTGTATGTCTACATACAGTGGTGTATGTCTACATACTGTGGTGTATGTCTACATACAGTGATGTATGTCTACATACAGTGGTGTATGTCTACATACAGTGGTGTATGTCTACATACAGTGGTGTATGTCTACATACAGTGGTGTATGTCTACATACAGTGGTGTATGTCTACATACAGTGGTATATGTCTACATACAGTGGTGTATGTCTACATACAGTGGTGTATGTCTACATACAGTGGTGTATGTCTACATACAGTGGTGCATGTCTACATACAGTGGTGTATGTTTCCATACAATGGCGTAGGTCTACATACAATAGTGTATGTAGACATACAGTGGAGTATTTCTACATACAGTGTTGTATGTCTACATACAGTGGTGTATGTAACGGTATGTAGAAAAGTTTTTCACCTACTCTCCTATGTGATTTTTCAGCTAAAATATTTTTTTCGTTAAACTACGCATGATTTCACAATCACTGAAACATTTTCAAAGTCATTCGTACATAAAGATTATAAAAAATATTTCTCTTGCTTTCAGTCAGAATGATTCAGTCAAACTTACGAGCGCCCCAAAGTATGAAGCCCCCTTTAATGTAATCAAGCAATTTGAAAAATACTCATGCTTTAACGACATGACAGTTTACGTAAAAATATAGAGCGATCGACTTTAACCTGTATATCTTTGGACATCGCGCAAACATCATCACGACAAAACCTTGATACTGAAGAGATTGGGTATAGCAACCCACAACAGACATAATGGAATTACAAGCAATGAGGCGTTGCTATAATCAAACTCAATGCTCACTCACTCAAGAATCCGAGAATAGATACAACAGCATATGCTTCATTTCATCAAATTAATTCGTAATTTCTGTTTTCTTAGAATATTTTTAATTAAAATAATTCCGAATTTTAATTAACCGTTAAATATATAAACCCACAAATACTCCATTGCAGTGCAGCAGTGCTCTTATTTTGCTAATAATATTGCTTGGAAGTTTAAAAATCTAAACAACATTTTTTTTGCGTTTCTTTTTGCCCTCAACGAGAACGAGCAAAGGAACGAACGCACCTTAAGCCAAAAATTTATTTCAGATTTCATAAACTTTTAACCCAAAAAAGAGGACAAAGCTTCCGTGGAGCCGACACTTGTACATACAATAAAAGCATTGTAAACAACAAAATAGAGACAAAACAAACAACAACAACAGCGACAATTGCAAGCGAAAATGTAGAAAAATGTAAAAAACAAATTGCCCACTTGAGGTTCTTAAATATTTACGTGTAAAATACTGCAAAATTTATAACAGACTGGTTGTAAATTAAACTACAACTACATTTGGAAAAAGAAAATAGTAACTATACTGGTGATACTATTGCTAATAAAATGACGGCACTAAGGGCAAGTTAAAGAAAGCCAAATACGTTGTGTAAAAGAGAATTTATGTAAATTAGAGTAGCACATTTCTAAGAATGCCATAAAAATGGCAAATAAAAGTTTCTATAGGTGATGCACGATAAGATACCCTATACGATACCCTATCTTACAATGAATGTCTTTAGAGTTTCCCACATTGGCCGTATGACTGTTCTCTAGGTAGCAAGGTTTACGATTAGCCCAGATATTCTCTGCCATATACTGGTTTTATGTAACATTTTAAGGTCAATAAAGCTGTCTTAGGGCCATTATTACAACTTGCCGTAAACCCTTATGTCAACAGATACATACCCGGGTATGTTTCGTGTTTTTAAATCGCCGTATCTCAGGAAGTAATAATTGTATTAATCTGAAATTTCCTGATATCCTCACTAGTAGTGTTTTCTACCTTATTTCTAGACTTGAGTAAAAATGGCGGATGGGGGTCAAAGATGTGGCCATTTTTTGATTTCTATCCCTTACGTCAACAGTTGCATACCTGGGTCTGCAATGGGTGATTTTTTAATTTTTTCAAAAAAAAAACACATAAAAATCAGAAAAATTCATGAAATCTTTATTTGAATCGATAGTACAGTCCATATAATTTAATGTTTGAAGATTATTTCATGCAAATGTTGACCGCGACTCAAATGGTCCATCCGCTTAGTCCAATTTTGACATACTCTTTCCAACATTTCGGCCGGTATCTCACGAATAAATGCTTCAATGTTGTCTTCCAATGCGTCAATTGAAGCGGGATTGTCTGTATAGACATGAGCTTTAACATAGCCCCACAAAAAATAGTCTAAAGGCGTTAAATCGCACGATCTAGGCGGCCAATTGACTGGTCCCGAACGTGAAATAAAATGTTCACCGAACTCGCCTCTCAATAAGTCCATTGTTACGCGTGCTGTGTGGCATGTGGCACCGTCTTGTTGAAACCACATGTCATGCAAGTCAAGCTCTTGCATTTTGGGCAAAAAAAAGTTGGATATCATCTCACGGTAGCGCTCACCATTCATATTGATGCCACCAGCCAATAAACCGCACCAAACTGTGATTTTTTCTGAATGCATTGGTAGCTTTTGCAATGCTTCTGGCTGATATTCACTCCAAAATCCAAAATAATTCTTCTTATTTACGTATTCATTGAGCCAAAAATGAGCTTCGCCGCTGAACACAATTTTTCGATAAAGAAATGGATTTTCGGCCAACTTTCCAAGAGCCCATTCGCCAAAAATTCTGCGTTGCGGTATGTCGTTCGGCTTCAATTCTTGCACCAGCTGTATTTTGAAAGGCTTCCCACCGAAATCCTTCCGCAAAAATATCCACGTTGTTGAGTAACAGAGGCCCAATTGCTGCGAACGGCGACGAATCGATAATTGATGGTCTTCATGTTAATGCCAGTGTTAACTGGCCGATACAGCTGCGATATTTTCTCCAGTTCGCACTCTATGTAAGCGTGTTGGTGGTTTGATGTCCAACAATGTAAATTTGGTGCGAAATTTAGTCACAATAGCCCGAACAGCCGCTTCAGTGGGTCGATTAAACTGACCATAAAATGGAAGAAGCGCGCGATGAACTTTCTTAACAGAGCACGCATTTTGATAATAAAATTCAATGATTTGCAAGCGTTGTTCGTTTGTAAGACGATTCATGGTTAAATTATAGACCAAACTGAAGATGTTTGACAGTGAAACAAAACACGAAACGTGCGTGAGCTGTGTAAACCAGTGTTGCCAAAAAAAATAATAGCTAAAAATCACCCTTTATAATGAAATAGATGAAAATATTTTGATATTTGATGTTTATTGAATTTAATTTACAAGTTCTTAATAATAAGATTAAAATTCAATCAAATATAAGAAGAGATAAAAAAATATTAAATACTAATATTTCTTAAATGCATTTATTACATTGCGGCATATTACTTGAATGAGCGGCACACACGAGCTTGTTGCATACAGTGCAGGATTTACTGGTTGGCCGACGCTTTGTACATAAGTGGCAATTACCTTTTACTTTAATTCTACCAGTGCTGTCAGGTTCTTCCACTCTTTTATCTGCAGCACCTCTTACGGTCAAAGATTCCCCACATATGGCTTCAATAGCATTGCGTGTTGAAAATATGTTTGTAACATGTTTATTTTTATCTCTGTTTTCTCTTTCCGCGCTTCACCAGTTGTTCGCTGAGGCTGTGTAGAAATATTCTACGGCGGCTTGTGGAAGCTTTCAACATTGGGTTATTCTCAACGTAAATTATGGACAACGAGGTCTAGTATATTGTAAAATAAAGCCAAGGGCTATTTATGTGTTCGTCGCCTTGTTCAACATTCTATCCATATTCTCGACGCCAACCTTTATATTTGTTGTAATCTAAGATCTAGAGTGGCTTTTTCTTTTGACTTTGCACTTCGTATGAATAATGCAAGAAGTATAACCGACTTATTAGTATTATTCCATTGTTGCACACAAGGATCTAAACGATTGTTGTCGGAGGACCAACAAAAACGGGTTGGGATGATCGTCGTATATGGCAAAATTTATCAAATGTTTATCGTGAAGTCGCCGTAGTCTGTGTTAAATTTAAACATGAGTGGCGGGACCTACATTTTAAAGTCGACTCCGAACGACAGATTTTTGAGAAGCTTTTCATGGTAATTTTATATACTCTCAGATTTTTTGCCAGAAATCTGCTGTGAGGAAGTCGCCCCAAAAATATTTTTTCATATTTCGTTATGTTCGAGATGTCTAACCTAGGGTTAGAACCGCGGCCTCACATCTAATAAGCCAACACACTACCTACTAGAATACGACAACCACTACGATGGAAGTATGTTTCATCAAATTTGGGTTTTTAATGCTGGTACATTTTTAAACATTGCTCAAAATTATCAATTCGTTATTGTGTTTGATCGATAGTGAGCTCACTCGTCCCGGGCATAATATATCTAATGCGTTTCTCCCATATCTTTAGAGACTTAACTATTTCGATCAACTTCACTTTGCGATCATCCAAAATTATTATGTGGACTTTCTAAGGTTTTTTCGGCAATAGTCTCTTTGTAGCTTCAACTGCTTGTATAGCTCTCGGTGCTCATTTTGCACTTCTCCACCCCTTAAGAATGGATTTCCTCGGTGTAAAATCCGAATTTTGACTCCAAGGCTTGGAGAATTTTTTTTCGCCAAAAAGCAGGCCTTTTCTATTTCACGAATTCCATTTCCTTCAGACATAAGGCAGACACACAACAAATTTAAACACAACAAGAACAATTGTATTTTTGGTTTTGTCAAGGAATAAAACAAAATATATCTAAGTGACATGGTATTCTAGTGGTTAGTATGCTAGTCTATTAGTGTGTTTGATTCCCATCGAAGACTTTGGTTTGTTACACTACAACGAGCGTAAAGTCTTAGTAACTCCGCTTATATTACTTGTAATTGTAATAAATAAACAAATAAGATCTCAACACCATCGACGATTTCTACAGCCTATTTGTTAGTCGTCGTAGTCTAGTAAGTAGTGTGTTGGCTTATTAGACGTAAGGTCCGAGTTCAAACTCCAGGTCAGACATCAAAACGAAAATATGAAAAAAATATTTCTTCGGCGACTTCTTGTCAGCAGATATCGGCAAATACTCTGAGAGTAAATAAAATTGCCATGAAAAAATGTCTCAAAAAATCTGTCGTTCGTAATCGACTTTAAACAGCAGTCCCGCCACTCATTTATAAAAAATTTACACAAACATCATAAGTGGTGTGAGATGCTAAGCCGTAATACTGATTGAAGGGTTGTAATCGTCATTTACGTATGTATTTGTTTAGAAAATAATAATTATTAGTTAAAGGATAAGGTAAAGGTATTTTAAAAAGAAATTTCAATAATTTACTTGACTACTTGTTAGGCGTTATGGTATAAGAATTGATTTTAATAGATTCATAACTGTTTATCTATTTCAATATACAAGACAACGAAGAAAACCACTGATAACATATAACCACAGCTGTAGGGTGTAATCTCAACTACAGGAATATGTTTTTCCAAGAATTGCCAACTAAATAAACATCCACCGCCAGCGTCTGGGTCTTTATTTTGAAACATGTAAACTTTGTCGAGGAACACAATGCACAGTGGTTTAAGGTATATTAAGATTAGAGTACAAATGTGGTAAACAACTGTGTCATATTATGTTCTTGTAGATACAGGCCTTAATAGTCGTTTTGAACATGATAATTTGAGAGTAATTAAGAAGAATTTTGCTTATCATATGGTGCATTCCTTTAGATAATTTAAAATACAACTTGACCATTTTTGAATAGAGTAGAAGAGTATGGTCAAATTTTCTCGGTTTCTGACAATAAATTGCGTAAAAGTTTGATGGTCGCCTGTAAGGATGAATAGCGCTTGTTCTCTTTGTCTGATCTGATATATTAAGGCAACCAACTGGAAACCAGCCAAATACTAAAAATCAACTTTAACTACATGGTACATATAAACTTAATTTTTGTTCTTACGCGGTACTTGCTCGATTCTTGTGACACAAGAAATGTTCTTATTTCTCTCAATACAAAATACATTTACATTGCATTGCTAATTTCACTCACGCACTAATGCTTCGCATGAGCACATTAGTACGGTCTTTACACATCTGCTGATTTCTTCTGTTGATTTTCAAACTGATATTGAATTGCTCATTTAATCTGCTTTAAATGTTCTCTCGAGTTACACTTCTCATAATACTATCGCTGTAACAGGAAAAGTTCACATCGCCAATTTGTTTTGGAGTTACAGTAATCCTTCGATTAACGTCGCTTCGATTACGGTTGTTTCGATTTACGTCCTCAAAGTTTTTGTTCCTTCTAACTTCAATTTGCGTCGTTATTCGATTTACGTCGCCTTTTCTGGAACTAACTGCGACGTAAATCTAGGGATTACTGTAACTTCTTAAGTTTCTTGTTCAAAACATACTACTTTGTAGTATGAGCAATATGAAATTCGATTTACGTCGCCATTTTTTGGAACCAAATGCGATGTAAATCGAGGGATTACTGTATTTACCTTTGTATCATCAATAACTGATTCCTTCACTATTTCTTCTTGTCTTAAGTTGCTAGACATGTGTAGTCACCGTAGTCTAGTAGGTAGTGTATTGACTTAGATTAGACGTAAGGCAACGGTTCGAACCCCAGGTTAGACATCAAAACGAAGTAAGAACAAATATATTTTCGGCGGCTTCCTTTCAGCAGATTTCCGGCAAAAACTCTGAGAATAAATAAAATTTCCATTAAAGAGTTTCTCAAAAATCTGCCGTTCGGAGTCAACTTTAAACTGTAGGTCCAGCCATTCATTCATAAAATTAACACATATAAAATAAGTCGTGTGAGAAGCTAGGTCGTAATCCTGGCTGAAGTGTTGTAATGACCATGCATGTGAATAGCAAGTCTGAGTGAATTTGTAACCGTATGCAGACGCAATGTCTTTAGTAAAAATTTTTAAAGCTGTCACTAACCTCCTTAGTTAAATGCTGCAATTTATTATCGGTGGCTAAATGTCCAACTCTAACTTATCAAACCTTCTTGTTTTCATTCAGCGTGGAATATAAATTAATTTGGAATGCCTTGGTATCTTAGTGCGTTCCATATAATAAGTATAGTATGAAAGGCTTTCAATTTACGTCATTTAAAAAATCAACGAAAAATAGGTGACTTCTACACCAGTATTTTTGCCGTTTCTGTAAGACAGGCAATTTCACTTGTTTGCCTGTTGTCATGGATAAAACAATTTTGTTTGTGTGTATTGTCTCATCCAAGTCTATTGCCTTGAAGAACTTCAGCATACTTCTCGATGTCTAGCGCGCACTGCACCCTACTGATTCTTTTTGGGATACATTAATTCCCCACTGGTTCAAAACTTGTGTTCCGATGATTCATTCTCTTCGTTATTGGATCCATATGTCGATCTCGTGGCAACCTCTCGTTTAAATAGTTGTACTGTAAGCTTACAGTGTCTTGTAAAAGACTGATTATGAACTTCAGATTATTATTGATAGTCTGATGCATGACTCAAATCTACGCTTATTGTAATTTCCCAGCAAAAGATCACTTGAAAGATCCAGTGGGCTCGGAATATTTCATTCAGGGACCAAAAACTTCCGATCCAATCCTAAGTATCGTTCATGATCCATTAACCATGAAACAGTTTCTTTACCGAGATACCTGTTTATCTAATTGCTCTGTGAATGCCGATCGTACGATCTAACTTCTCACAGCACCCATGTTGTGTAAGTTCATTTTTGTCCTTGAGTGAGAAAACCTACACTTTAAAGTCGACTATCAACGACAGATTTTTAACACTAGAAAGACGGGAGAATTGATATACCTTAAAAGACGCTTAGGGGTCATTTGACCCCCTTTAAGTCTTAGTAGCAAAAATCTGCATTTGAATTTCAAAATTTAATTTTAAAATTGCTTATTTATTTAAAATATAAAAAAAATTAAATTGTATATTTTGTTTTCTTAGTTTATAACAAAAAAATAAACATTTAATAATACGTATTTAAAAAGAAATCAAGTTAATATGTGTACTAACAGTACTTGTTGCTTTTGCTTTGAATGTATTTATGCGAGATCGAGGATATATCGAGATCGTGAAACAGGTCAATAATGATACGGTTTTATTGAAATCTGTCTTTTACAGGCTTCCAGAGCATACAAAATGTTTTGATATATTACAGGCCGCATAGGGGTTTCTGTCATATTTCACACATTTTATTTGACAATATCGTCTTATGACAATATCGTCTTATGACAATATCGTCTTTTTATGGATTGCATATGTGAAACTTGAGGTTGATTATTTACCGCTTGCGGTTGCTTGTCAATGTGACTCAGTTCAAACGCTACTTGTAAAATAAATTCTCTTCTATGAATTTCTGTTACTTCTTGGAATAGCACCCATGCAATTATCGCTGACAAGTCCAATATGTTGAAAAAACCTTGTACTGGCCATCGTCTTGAGCTTGATTTTCTAGCCATTTGGTCAACAACATCAACACCAAATTTAGTTGAATTATAAAGAGTTACGGTATTGGGTTTGCGTTTGCTATTACCTTTATCTATTTCAACCACTTCGAGCAAAGTACTCAGCAATAAAACAATTTTTTGTCTCTTTGCTTGGTAAACTGTCAGAAGGCGCTTATTATTTTCGGTTTATAGAACTTCATGGGCATGCAAAATTAATTTCAATTTTTTCACATATGGTGGAACATCCCGTGTTGCTTTATTGACTGTCCCAACTAGAGCTGTACGTTTGAAGAGCAATCTGTCCGCCATCGATACTGAGGTAAAAAAGTCGTCATATTTCTCCCTTTGTTTACGAAAGGTTCCATTAGCCGCATTACAATGTCTCTCCAAGCCTAATGTCATGTGGACGATTGTCATCTTTTCCCAAGTAGAGGAAGCCGTTGAGCAGATATTTCGATTTGACATCTACGCAAAGCCAAAATTGTATACCAAATTTGTTGGGTTTATTTGCCATGTATTGTGTAAATTTGCATCTTGCTTTTGTAGTAAAGAGTTGATCGCCAACAGTGATGTTTTCACCTGGTCTATAACAAGATTTGCAATTTTCAATAAAACGGCTCCAAACATACAAAATAAGGTAAACTTCCTCTGTTTTGTGTGAGAAACTAGGTCGTAATCCTGACTGAAGGGTTCAGTCTGGTGGATTTTTCTTCTCGCACGTGGAAACGAATATATTTCATTATTTCTTTGAATCGGTCTCTAGACATAGTTTGTGAAGATATACATTTACAGATATATTATTGAATCCAAAGCACCCCTAGCGTACAAACAAAGCGTACGGACAAACAATTTGTCCTGTTCTTGTAAAGGCATAATCCAAATACGCTTGAATATCTTTGTTCCGAAGAGATCTAAACATAAAAAATCTTTTGAAAAACTGATAAAAATAAGTAAAAGCAATGTGCGCGTCGGCTGAAATTACATAACGGCATACTAGAGAAAACTTAAACAAAAAATAAAGACATTTTAATAATTTCATGAAATAAAAATTGGGAAAAGTAATTGATAAAATAAATAGATAAGTGAAGGGTCAGATGACCCCTCTCCGTCTTTTTAGGTAGTTGCTTTAATAATTGCAATTTGGACTACCTAAATAAAATAAAAATACTTTTAAATTAAATTTTATGGAATATTATTAAAAGTCACGAAGTAAGAAATCTGTGATATAATTCATAAAAGAAATATTAGCAGTTAGATTTGTAAATGGGTCAAATGACCCCTGTCCGTCTTTCTAGTGTTAAGCAGCCTCTCGTGGCAATTTTATTTTCTTTCACAGTTTTTGTATTTATCGGTTCGTTCGGTTTATTTGCGTGTTTTGACTTGGATTGGCTTGACTAGGATTGGCGACAAACAATTGAAAAAACATCAATTTTATAATTATAATCAGTGTTCCGTCACAAAGGACCCGAGAAGATTTTAAAAGCATTTATATCAAAGGTTATTTTGGAGTGTTGGAGCATATGTTAGTCTACAAATTATTTAGTAGGTAGTGTGTTGGCTTATTGGACGTGAGCCCACGGTTCAAAGCCCAGGTCAGACATCAAAACGAAATATGAAAAAAATATTTCTTTGGCGACTTCCTCTCAGCAGATTTGCAAAAACGCTGAGAACGCAATAAAAATTGCCATGTAAAGGTTCTAATAAAATTGTCCCGCCACTCATGTATAAAATTAACGCACACAACGTAAGTGGTGTGCGAAGCTAAGTCGTAAACCTGTCCGAACGGTGGTGATGACGAATTATTTTATATATATATATATATATATATTTATTATAACTATTACTAGAGGCAAATGTAGTAGCATTTAAAATTTTTTAGGAACGAAAAATGTCTTTAATTTCTTTATGAAACAATAACTCAATAGATACTCGAATAGATATTTTCACCAAAGTTATGTTATTCGAAGAAACCAAATTTTCCACCAAATCGTTTCGGCTACACATTTATATCGTATTTAAATTTTCAATTCAATTTCGATTTACTGAGTTTAATGGTTGACCCTAAATAATATCGTGTATGTAAGTCACTTTCAAAACAGTTACTTTACTTGTTACGTTACTTGTTGCGTTAAACAGTTTTCACTTCACTACGTTATCGAATTACTGTGCTTAATATTTAGAAATTTATCTCAAAGATTATTTGTGTTGTCGTTTTCCTTTTTTTGTTTTTCTTTTTCAAAAGACAACATTTCTGGCAGATGATAAATTTTCTGATGCTTAATTCCCAAATTTTTACTGTTACATATTTAATTTCCACCGTTACAATCATCTCTTCTGGTCTTCCCAATGTAGGCGGCATTATTCATACAAAATGAGAAAAACAGAAACATGAACAAGTGCGACGTTTGTTATTCCGCAAGGCAGAGCTTGAGAGCATAATGATATTGATAATGTATGTACATAAAAATGTGTGATAAAATAAGGAAAGTAGGTCCCAAAATAAAGAGCATAGTCGAATAGAGTGATGGCGGCATCTTTAATGAATAAAAATTACATTTTCTGTTCCATTAGCAAAGGTCTATGTTAAAGCATTGCTATGTTCTCTTAAAGGTGAAATAGGTTGTACATTTACAAACATTTTTTGTAATCAATTTCCATTGTTTCAATTTTCCAAGTTTCAATTAAATATTGCGCAATAAATACGCAAATTGTTATAATATTGAGTAAAACTTAAAGTGCAGCACTGTCATAAGTGTGTTCAGTGAGCATATTACAATTAACCGAACTTAACTGCGTGTATTATTATGCCCGAACACTTAAAATATTGTACTCAATAAACCGAAAATTGACTCAATAAAAGTGCTTACCTGAACATAAATTTATTGTAATTATTTTTTGTGCAAGTGGCAACTCTGATATTTGCAACTGTCCCATGTGTTTATTTCCATTATTAAAAAGGACGGCTTTATGAAGGAACAACGCAAACTCTAACAAAAGTTTGGAAACTTATACGGAAATCGCTTGCAAAATTTAAAGAATTTTCAGTAGAGGAAGTCGATTCGAACAGCAGTCATAAAATTTAAAAAAACTGGGTCCGTTATTGACACTCCTGTGCGTTAATCTACCGGTCGGTCTGTTAAAAACATTGCTGCTGTAATGAAAAGTGCAATGGTCAGTATTTTGGCGGCTATTTGACGGATATTTTATTACATACTTAGTTGGAAAATATCTTCTTTAAAATCCAATTAAGAAAAAAAAAAGAAAAAACCTCAAAGCATACGTATTTTTATTTTAAAACAAAAAAGTGCATTCATACTGACACTCCCTTTATAATCAATGGCAAAATTGTGTTGAGTGCGCAGATTTGCCTGAATCCAATTTAAGCGTTTATCTAACGATGCCGATTACCGAATTTATTAATTTTACAGGTAATATTTCGTGTTTTTTTGTTTTAAATAATTGATAGAATGAATTCGCCTTGCTACAATCTATTCAGCAACATGTTAAAACTTTTTGCCTAAAATCGATTACTTTTCTATCATTATAGAAAATTAGAACCAGAGTAATGAATTTAATATAATCTCAAACGTTTTTTAATAAAATACAGGTTAAAATTGGTTCTAAACAACATACCAATTGTAAAAAAATTTTTTTCCTTTTGGTGACTTCCTCTGGCAAAATTGCCATGAAAATCTTTTCAAACCTGTCGTTTAGGGTTTGAAACAGTAGATCCATCCACTCATGTACAAAATTATTACATAAAACATGAGTGGTGTGCCTTTGCTTCTTTTCTTATTTATTTTATATTTTTGTCCAATTGGTGCCACTGAAATCTTTTGTCCACAAAAAATATTTAATTCCCATCAACATCAAGAATAAATTGAGCTCTTATAGTCATTTATGGACATGAAAGCTGCAGTTTTCCTCTTTTTTAGACAAACGTAACTACGATAGTTTAAGATATTGCAAGTGAATGGATTTGAGTGGAAGTATTTTTAGGATTATTTTTCAATCTCGGTTTTGACCGATGACACACTGAGATCCCAGGTCAGACTTCAAAACGAAAATATGAAAGAAATATTTTCCTTTCAGAAGATTTCTGGCAAAAACTCTTAGAATAAATAAAATAGCCATGAATAGTTTCTCTAAAATCTGTCGTTTGAAATTAACGCACAGAACATAAGTGGTGTGAAGCTTGGTCGTAATTTTGACTGAAGGGTTGTAATGACCAATTATGTATGTATGTTATGTACATTGAGATCCTCATATTGGTTAAATATCTTAATGTACCAACATGCAGTTATAATAGCTTATATAATAGTTCCTTACCACAGAATCTACATACTGGACTTGAATCGATCCGTATTCTAAACAAGTGTTCTAACGATCAATTAAGTAAGAAAGTGTCCATCTTAGGATCCTCATATCAGTCACAAGGGTACATCGGTCTCAGTGTGCACAAGTCCCTATGCTGGCAACACAACGACTTCAGTAGAAGTTGTAACAATGAGAACAAAGAAGAGATCGGAGGACATCTTCTCTATTATTGTGCCGAACTTGAGTACCTGCAATAAAGGACTCTTGAATATCCTAGAATTCCTTGATCTTTTCTTGCTTTTTATGGTAAAAGTTTACTATACCAACAGCTGGGTTTAACTCAAGCAAAACTTTTTGGAGAAGAAAAAAAATTGAAAAATGTTAAAAACATTAAAGAATATAAATTTATTTCAATATTGTTACGTTTTTACCTTTTTATAAATGCTTAGAATATGAGTTCGTTGATTGCAAACAAAATAAAAATAAATTGGTCTTTAGTTTCAATTAAATTCTTTATTGTTCTCAATACTTTTGTGTGCCACCGTTTACAACTTGACAACGCTGACCTTTTCAACGGAGATCTTCAAACCATGAGTGTTCTTTTCACACGCAACGCGTCTTCAAGCAAGACTGACTGAATTCTTACTACTCGTTGCCTGCTTTGTCTTGCCTTTTTATACGCCCACGTAATAAGTTTTATTAAGGTTCTTGAAGTCGAACGTTCGGGGTTTCGCCTTCTCGAGAAGTTTATGGCGACTTCATTGTTGTTTGTGTATTTTGTTCACATTTCTTGTTGTGTTCTCGCTTACCTGTCTATCCCCTTTTCTATCATACTGATGTTGTTGGTTTACTTGTAACAAGTTCGTTGTATTTGTTTTTGTAGCTTTTGCTCATTTTAATGTTAAACGATGTACACTGTTTTTATTTTCGTAACAATATTAATTAAATAGTTTTAGGGCAGAATTTAATTTCTGCTTATAAATATTAAGTAAATTACCGTTAGCAAAGAATGTTTTCTTTACTTTATTAGCACAATATGATGGCATCATTAGCTAGTTTTGTTTCGTTTAAAAGACAATATCTTCATTTAAATGCAGTAACATTTTCTTTCAATGTTTTATAAAAACGTCCTTTTTGAAATCAAGGCAAAATTTCAAAATTTAATTTAATTTCACTTTTTTCTCTTCACCTTCTTTAATACAACCACTTAACTTTTGCCTTTCCTTCTAAAACTCATTACAGGGTACACAAAAGCAGCAAGTGTCAATATTTGAAGACGGTGAGTGTGGAAGTACTTTTACATTAGCGTTGTAAATTAAATGGCCTATTCAACTTTCCCTAATTTGTGTTGGTTTCCATTTCACTTCAGGTCTTCGTTTTCTGTTCTTTTTTCTACTACAACTACTTAACACTTTTTCGTTCATTTATTTTCACTTGTTTGTTACGTTCTTCCTTGCTTCTTAAATAACCTGCTTAGCCTTTAACAAGCTATTGACATGCTTTTCATACAGTATACCATGCAAAGGTATTAAAATCTATTCATAGCAATAAGCTCTTGCGTTAAGCCCCTGATATAATAAATTAAAATATTTTTACGAAAGCATAAACTTTAAGTGCAAAGTTGTGTGTTTAAGAATATATATATATATACATACGTATATGTACATACATACATATACCAGAGTAAATAAATTCAATTTGCTTTACAACAATACACGTTTCCGTATTTACATTAAAAATTTTTTCAGAAAGAATTTTCGTCATTACAGAAAAAGAGATCGTTAACGGTAATTTTAACAATGGCCCAACATGAGGAGAATAAAGAATATACGGTTTATAGTGAAAATACAAGAAATTTAAATGGTATATCAAAGTTTGAAACTTGATTACAGATTCACAAGGAATGCTTCTCTACTCTACTACGAGGCGATGACGTCACGATTTACATCTATAGAGATGATGTTGTCCCAAGCCGAATCGTTGACGACGGTACGGAGATTGCGCTGCCCAGCCATGTAGAGAAAAAGGTTCCAATTAAGAGATTTAATGGACTGCCCTCTGAATTGTTTACAACCTTAGGTAATGAGCTGATAGGGTACATACACCAGCTTCTTTAAAAGCATAGGTGTATGGCTAAAGGAAAGTATGCTCAACGATTTAAGACTCCAATCGTATTGTACTGTTTTTTGCCCTAAAAAGGAAGATCCCACGATATACGTCAACTACAGGGGTATAAGCATTCTTCCTATCGCACAGAAGGTTTTTACGATCGTATTGTCTGAACGACTGAAGCCACCCGCCAAAATACTGATAGGATTTTATTAGTGCGACTTCAGATCTAATAAATTCACCCTCGAAAAGATTTTCACATGGAGTCAAATCCTAAAGAAGACTCATAAAGGACAAGTCCAAGACAAGAAAAGAACGACACACGCCCTATAAAGAGTCGTGTTTTTGTCGTTATGTCTGAACTCGCTATTCCGGATAAGGATAACAATTTCTCCGAACCTTTTGATACCTTGCGGGGTTCCAGACAAGGCGATTCCTTATCATGCGTCCTCTTCAATTGTTCTGCGGAACGCGCGAACACCATTTTCCTCAAAAGTGATCATTTGCTTGCCCATGTTACTGCTGCTTTTAACGCTTTTAAACAGGAATCCATCATGATATTGTTACGAAAATGGAAATGGTGTAACATAGTTTGACATTAAAATGAGCAAAAGCTACACAAATAAATACAACGAACTTGTTACAAGTAAACCAACAACATCAGTATGAAAGAAAAGGGGATAGACAAGTAAGCGAGCACACAACAACAAGCAATATGAAAAAATCACAAACAACAATGAAGTCGCGACAGAATTCTCGAGAATGCGAAACCCTGAACGTTCGGCTTCAAGAACCTGCATCAGACTGATTACGTGGCATTATGTCAGTCTTGTGTGAAGACGTGTTGCGTGTGATGAAAACAGTCGTGGGGTGAAGATCTCAGTTGAAAAGATCTGCTTTGTAAGAAAGAAATAATAGTGAACAAGCAATTATGTTGTATTCGTCAAGTTGTAAATAGTGACACACAAAAGTAGTAAGAACAATGAAGAATTTAATTGAAACTAAACACACATTTATTTTTATTTTGTTTGCAATCAACGAACTCATATTCTAAACGTTTTTTAAAATGTAAAAACGTAACAATATATAGGTCTGGTAATAAATAAGGGCAAAACGAAATATATGTTGTCGACAAGTGGGAACATGCTTACGATAATTATATTTTCGATGTTGTGTGAATTGGTTTATCTTGGCACTGGCATTACCAGTAAACATGACGTTAGCCGTCAAGCGTAGGTGTACTGTCACAATTGTGTAGAAGACACTTCCCTCGTACTATGCTCATCCTCCCCGTGTTTTTCTGTAGCGCAGAAGCGTGGATACTAAACTTCCGAAGAAGCAGTCTTAACAGTATTCAAGGAAAAAGTTTTACTGAAGATCTTTAGTCCAGTGCGAGCTGAAAATGATTTTCTCAATTGGATCCAACAACGAGGTGCAGGAGCACCATGAACCATCTGCAATCTATAAACATACAACTACTGGGCTGGCTCGGTCATGTAGTTCGGTTGGAAGAGGATGCCCGGGCGACGCGAGCATTAGCGCAAATCGGCGTAGAGGAAACTCTGTCATCGATTGTTGTAACCAACTCACAAATGCAGGTCGAAATCCGATTAACGTGTTCCTTATGGCCATTTGTTGTTATATTATTTAAAGTATTAAAATATCTTGATAATGTATCGGGTTGTTCGAAAGTAATTTCGTTTTTTGCCGACAGAAGATTTAATTGTATTTTTTACGCACAACTTCACACTTAAGCTCTATAATTTTTATATGCTTTAAGAACTCATATAGTAAGGCTTGTATGTGAAAAATTCCAATTAATTCTACGCTGTAGTTTTTGGTAGGTGCCCTTTTAAGTATGGAGAGCGATAAGCAGCATTTTCGACATATCTTACTGTTTTACTACAGAAAGGGTAAAAATGCTACAAAAATGCTGTATGGAGAAGGTGTATTAACAGTACGCCAGTGCCAGAACTGGTTCGCTAAATTTCGATCCGGTGTCGATGGTATTTTAATGTTGAAGATGCACCACGTTCGAGAAGGCCGGTTGAAAATGATAAAGACTCGATAAAGGCATTAGTTAATGCGAACCGGCGAATAACAACATGTGAGATCGGACTGAGGTTAAATTTATCAAATTCAACAGTTTATGACCACTTGAAAGGCCTGGGATTATCCTCGAAGCTCGGTGTATGGGTTTCCCATGTTCTCACAGAGAGAAAACGTCCGCGATTCGCTTCTCAAACATAACGTACGTTTTTGAATCGCATCATCACTGGGGACTGAAAACGGGTTGTATACAACAGAAAAGATGAATCGTTCTTTTTGATATTGTCATCAACTGGTCAAACTGGATGACGGATTTCGACAGAAAAGGCCAGAACTAATCAGTAGGCAAGGTGTAGTGTTTCACCAAGACAACGCGAGACCTCACACAAGTTTAGGCTCACGCCAAAACTTTTTACAGCTTGAATGGGATACAATGACACACCCACCATATTCTCCAGACCTGGCACCATCGGATTATTATTTGTTCCGATCTCTCCAAAATTTTTTAGACGACAAAACCTTCACCTCAAATGAGGAGGTCAAAAACCACATCGATCAGTTTTTTGTCAGCAAGGGCTAAAAAACGAAATTACTTTCCGAACAACCCAATACATACATCTTTTTGATTCTTCATAATATCAACAAATATACAGTAATGTTAAAAACAATAAGGACTTGTTGGGAAAATAAGTAAACTGAAAAAATTGTTGATAGGTAGCTGTACTTCTTAGCTTACATGTCACGGTTTTATTAAATTATTGTTTCTATTTTAAAATTTTTATTAAATTAAAATTATAATTAAAATTCACAATGTGAAAGAATTATACGCAGCCATTTTATTTTCAAAATAATTATACAGAAATACCAATAATATGATTACACATGTGCACTAATGTAAGTTTTAATGCTGTTCTAGGGTGTTTTATGTTTTGTGAAGAATTCGTTCTTATTTCAAACTGGAAATCTAAATTGCAGATAAAGAGGAAGTGTGTTTGTTCATTCATTTATTACCTGCAGATTTAACTACTTGTCTAAATCCACTACCGAGGGTCCTGAATGGATTGTATAGTTTCGTCCGTTATCCAGTCGAGCTTCCGTCGGTCATCAATAATTTTAGTTCACCACTTAAAACCAATTACTTTAACTTTAATTCAATATAATCCCTACACTCTCTCAAGCATCAAGCTTAACTGTACCTCGTAGTAAAGTAGCCCAGAAGCGATTGCAGCATACATTAGGTAAGCCACCAATTTGTTAAGACCAACCCATTCACTTCAGGCTCAGGGTCGAATATTCACCTAGTTCTCGGAGGATAAAAGAACTCCAAGATTGTCTTTAGTATCCTGAAAGTTCTGAAATGGCTGAAGTTCATGGTCTGGATTTCTGTTAGGCCTGCACTCCCACGATTGAAGATACGATTACCACGGATCCATAATATTATGGGAAATCTGCTTGGAACCTCTTGAATGTTCAAATTGTTTAGAATATAGGATGAACTGCATTGCGGTGCGCAGTCTACTATCGTCAAAGGCCTACTATGCCGAGCTACTCCTACAACAATTTTGCGGAGAAATTACTCTGAAAAGGAATGCGTGTTTTTTGCTGCCATAACAGTAGCGTACAAAATTGAGTTACCGGATATTGTAGACTGTACTATATATATAGAGACTAAAGCTCCACGTATTGAAAAAAATCAGAAATCACCAAAATCAGTAACAGGGTAATCGTCGAAATAGGCAGCATAGCAATAAGAAACATCCTTTTTATATTCATATTTATTTTACACCTTGAATAATATTGTTACGTTTTTTACCTTTTTAAAAATGTTGAAAATATGAGTTCGTTGATTACAAACAAAATAAAAATAAATTGGTGTTTAGTTTCAATTAAATTCTTTATTGTTCTGATCACTTTTGTGTGCCACTGTTTACAACTTGACGTATACAACAATAATTGCTTGTTCGCTATTCTTCTTTGCTTACAACACAGATCTTTTCAACGGAGATCTTCAAACCATGACTGTTCTCTTCACACGCAACGCGTATTCACACAAGACTGACAGAATTCTTACTACTCGTTGTCTGCTTCGTCTTGCCTTTTTATATACCCACGTAATCAGTCTGATGAAGGTTCTTGAAGTCGATCGTTCGAGGTTTTGCTTTCACGAGAACTCTATCGCGACTTCATTGTTGTTTGTGTATTTTGTTCACATTGCTTGTTAATGCGTACTCGCTTAATTGTCTAACTCCTATTTTTCATATCGACATTGTTGGTTTACTTGTAACAAGTTCGTTGTATTTCTTTGTGTAGCTTTTGCTCATTTTAAACGATGTACACCGTTTCCATTTTCGTAACAATATCTAATAACTTGGAGCTCTTTCATGTTACAATATAGTTAACCAAGGGAAAGTAAAATGCAATTCCAAAATAAACTTCATGACATAATCTCACAGATGAGGGTAGTATTCCGTTTCCACGGCGACTTCAATTCGTAATGGTCGCATTAAATATGCTCGAGAACATTTGAACTCGACTATATCGTAAAAAAAATTACTAGTTCCAATGTAATTAGAAAAGTACGACGACGCACTAATAAAGACTAAATCCTAAGCATTGCAGTGATATGGCTAAGTTCTCAGGGAATAGTTTAGGATCTTAACACAAACTTAACTTAACTTTAACAAGAATTTGGAGGAGAACATTTGTGGAACATCCATATAAACTATTTTGAGCTATAAATTAATCCAGGTTGTCTATTCCAATGATATAAAACTATATATTAAATATACTTTTTAATCCAATGGGCTTTGTTGGCTAAATACTTAGATCAATTTACATACATACATTGGTCAATATAATCCTTCAGTCAGGATTACTACTTAGCCTTTCACACCACTTATAATATGTGTGCTAATTTTATGCATGAGTGGCAGGACCTATAGTTTTAAGTCGACTCCGAACGACAGATTTTTGCACATAGTTTTATGGCAATTTTATTGACTCATCGGGTTTTCCAGAAATTTGCGAAATGGAAGTCGCCGAAGAAATATTTATTCATATTTCGTTCTGTTGGAAATGTGTGACCTGGGGTTTGAACCGTGGCCTCACTTCTAATGATCCAACATACTAAACTACGGCGACTTTCAATCAATCAACTTGATTGTCAATTTGTTAATAGTATTGTTACGAAAATGGAAACGGTGTACATCTTTAACATAAAAAAGAGCAAAACATGCTTTGTCTTGCCTTTTACACTGTTTACCTTTTCGTAACAGGCGCAACTTGCAACACAACAATTTACTAAACTTCAATCAATTTTGAAAAGAAATGTTTGTATCTCAACATTCTAAAAGTTTTTCGCAAACTATTGTTACAATAAAGGGTGGATGTTTATGTCTGACGATCAATAGTTCCCATTCCTGCTGACATAAACAGGATTGTTTAAACGATGGCAAATTGGCAACAGATGGCGCTGCAGTGTAAAATTAAGCTTTTTGATATTTTAATATTAGTGTTGTTTTTGGAATAAAAAATTTGTTTTTTGATTATTACAATTTTGTTACTCTTGTTACATCCACAAGGATGCAACATAATTTGTTTACTTTGTTTTTAAAGATTTTAAAATTTGTGTAATAAATTTTTTGTAACCAGCATAAGCTGACATTGTTTAATTAGTTAGAAGTTAATACTGATAATCAAATGAAAAAGATTCAAAAATTTGTTGTGTTAAATAACAAGTGAATGTTTTACTTAAAATAGAAATAAAGGACTAATCAAAAATTAAAATATTATAAATTTTTATGTGGAGAATTCTACAATTCTACAAAAAAGGCTTGTTTTTTGTGCTTTTTTATTATTATTAAAATTTGAAGTGAACGAAGGAAACCAAAACCAAATTGTTCGTGTGCAGAAGAACGTAAAAGGAAAGTGTATTGTTCTTTGTGCTTATGATCGTATTGGAACGTTTATAATTTTGGTTCCTATTTCTTTTAGTATCCACTGATTTGTATCAACAGTTTGTGTAACGTTGGTCTTTGGTTTTCCCCCATACAGTCCACGAGTTCATCAGTGGATATATCGCCTTTTTATCTTTCGTAATTATCGGCACAAAGAATATATATATTCTCATTAATTAAAATGGTATGTATATACACTATATACGATTTATTTACAAATGGGCTTTAAAAAAAAGAAACCAATTAAAACATTCCAACTTTATTTCCATTTACGTTGGTTATGAAATGAAAAACGTAAAACAGAAATTAATTTTAAAGAAAAGTAGAATAAATAAAAACTAAGAAAGAAAAAAAAATATATTTAAAAGGCTGTACAAAAACAAAGAAAATAATAAAAATTAATTCCAAGTTTTGCATTTTTTCTTTGTCGGGTTGATTAACAGCATAAGCATAAGCAGTGCAAATGCCACCAGCACTACCACCTCCATTTCCAAACGGCTTTATTTAATTTTGTTTGTAGGGGCTTTTGTTTTTTGCAAACTTTAATTTGATTGCACTAGCAAACTCATAATAACTTTTTCTATGTTTGTATAATGAAAATGTATAACGAAAATAGAATTCATTTATTATTTAGAGTTAGTGGTCGATCAAATAACAATTACATACATAATTGGCCATTACAAGCCTTCAGTCACGATTACGGCCTAGCTTATCATACCACTCATGTTGTGTGCGTTAATATTATGCATGAGTGGCGGGACCTACAGTTTAAAGTCGACTCCGAACGAAGAGTTTTGAGAAATTTTTCATGACAATTTTTTTTATTCTCATAGTTTTTGCCAGAAATCTGCTGAGAGGAAGTTGCCGAAGAAATACTTTTTCATATTTTCGTTTTGATGTCTCACCTGAGTTTTGAACCGTAGCCTTACATGTAATAAGTCAACACATTACCTACTAGACTACGGCGACTTGATCTAGAAATATTTTTAGAAATTTAAAGAAAATTTTTGCCATCAATATGTAGTTTAACAATCAGCCTTTTGACGTCATTCTGAATTTTTGTTTTTGATTATTTGATGTTAATTCGTATGTTAGTCCGCTTCTCCAAAAGAGAGTTTGTTAGTTCTGCATGGTTCAAAATTCTTTACTTTCTTATTTAAATATTCAGTTTTTCTCCGATGGTGGTCAAATCATGCAATTGTCTTCGAGCTTTGATAACTCGAGGATAATTGTTCAGCAGCCATGTCTTAAGAACTCCAAGCTGTATGCTCAGTATCAACATTAAGGTACAAATGTGTGATATCAGGAATATTATTTATTTTTTAAATACCGCATTTAGTCGATATTTCCTTCAACGAAATTCAATTTACCGAAACCATAATCTGAACAAGCAACCCATACCCTTACGAACGTCTCACCATCTTTGACAGTAGGTAGCAAGAGTCTCGGCTTAATCTTCTGTTTGGGTTTGCTCCAAATATTCTTAACCAGAAATATTATATTTGCTTTCGTCTGTGAACAAGACAAGCTTCCAAAAAGAAAAAACTTTTCTAACTCAGCAGTAAACTGCAATCCAATCTTTATATTTTCTTCGTTTAAAAATACTTTCAAGCATGCGATGTTGCCATAAAAATCAATTTTTTAAGAGAATTCGGCGTATTGTTTCAATGTCAGAGCTTGTGTTAAAATGTTTCGAAGCCATATCTTACAATTTCGATCTGTTAATCTGTTTGACGGTCCTCCCTTCTCCACGTTCTGTAAAAAGCATTGTCGAGCGGATTTTTGGCTTATTTCATATACGGCGTTCAATTTTCTAACTCTTGGTGACTTTTTAACGGTTTTTGCAATTTTTCTTAGACTTTTTTGACTTTATGGTGTTCAAGGGCTAATTTTCTAATTTGAAGTGTAGTATGGCGGCAAATGTTGAAATTTTAAACTAAATAACGTATAAAATGAAAGACTGTTTAAGAGCATAAGTGTATTGAAATAAACAATTGAAAATCAAAGAAGAATGTGAAAAATATATGTAATTTGTCATAGCATCTAGATTGTAGCGAACTATTTATATACATACATAATTGGTCATTATAACCCTTCAGTCAGGATTACGACCTAGCTTCTCACACCACTCAATTTGTGTGTGTTAATTTTGTATACATGAGTGGGGGGACCTAAATATAAATTCGGCTCCAAACGACAGATTTTTGAGACACGTTTCATAGCAATTTTAATTATTCTCAGAGTTTTTGCCAGAAATCTGCTGAGAGGAAGTCGCCGAAGAACTATTTTTTCATATTTTCGTTTTGATTTCTGCCCTGGGGTTTGAACCGTGGTTTTACGTCTAATAGGCCAACACACTACCTACTAGACTACGGCGATTATTTATATTGTGATCTGAATTCCAAAACACCGAAATATTTAAACTTACGTTACATATTTAGGTTTATTTAAGGATTGAACAAAACAATCTAATCGATTGAAGCTTGATCTTTTGAATCATTAAAGTCTTACTTGTAAGTGCAACAATTTCACTGGGATCCACTGTATCTGCCAAATAAATATGTGTTATGCCTTTCGAAGAAGTTATGCCTATGAAGAAGTTGAAGATCTCTTTTCAGAAATTGTTTATATTTTAATCTGCTTCGCTTAAATTATTGAAGTTGCGGGTCTTCCAAAAGGGTCTTCCGAACTTTGACAATTTATAACGATCATCTTATTGAAACTACATCTATCAAGTTAGCTGTCATTTATTTAAATTGTTTTGCCAAATAACCATGGATGCAAATCAACATGTGCAAATAATGAAATTATTTTGTGTCCGTATTTGCTTATGATAAAAATCGATAATTATAGACAATTTTTGTGGAGGTACCAAAAATAACACTAGAGTAGAACTCAAAAATACTTTTTTTTATATTTCTCGAACCCTCCAAACTTGTTTTATTTGACAAAAACGGGGCTTTTGATCTTTTCACACAAAATTATTTATTAACACTGCTGTTAGGTTTGGAGCATTTTGGTCAATTTTTTTTTAATTTTTATTTAAGTTTGAAATGGCTTATCGTATCAAGTTAAAACGTCAGCTCAGGTATTTTTTTATATTTTAATGGTTTTAGTGAGTTTTTAGCTATCTAGGACAAAATCGAACAGAACACATTGAAAGTTACAAATCTTAGGTTATGGACCATTAAGAAAAACTAACTATGGCTTATTGCTATTTTCGCAGCAAGATGAACAAATTGTTTTTCGCTTGAATTTGCATACAAATTTATTGCATATAATGCATTTGGCATTACATTTGGACTTAGAGCAATTGCAAATTACCCGTTTTCTAGAAGCTGACTTTGTTGTATCACCGCTTGTAGATGGTACACTATTTGATGACGATGCTTGTAGTTGAGTCAATATCTCTGCCGCAAATGGATTTTTTGGTTTGACTGTCCTTTCCAACATGTATTCTTCTGATAGGCACATAGCTAGCTGACGTAAAAACTCGAAACTTTTTCAATTCTTCTGTAACCTCCAACACAACACGTTCTCCTTGATTTTTTTCAGGCTTATCATTTTTTGGTTCTCCAAGGTACGGTTGTATTTTCCATGTGTGTCCTGATTTGGAGTCTTCAGCTAACCAAAATTTAAGCCCATATTTGGCTGGCTTTGCACGCATATACTGCCTAAAGGAACATCGTCCTCTAAAACCCATTAGCTGCTCATCAACACTGACATTTTCAGTTATAAAGCATTGAAAGAAGTGCTTCCCAATTGTCCCATAACTCACGAATAGGAGCAAACTTGTTACTACTTCTTTGTTGTCTTCTGTTGATAACATCATCAAAGCTGAGAGCACTTGTTATCATGTGCAAATTATCTTCGCTCATATTAGACCAGAATAAACACGAACTGAAGTAAAACTTATACTCGTGGTATACATATCTGTATAGAAATGGAGAATCCCAGAACTTTTGTAACAGTTTAAATTATTTAAAATGTTTGGTCAAAAGAGTTTTATATCGAATTATTTAATAAAAATACGATGTGGACCAAAATGGTCCTTTACCTTAGATTCGAAAGTTTTTTTTAACCTAACTGCAGGGTTAAACAGACATTTTCCAACCTATTTTCAAAACCAAAGTTTTTTCAAAAGAGGACAGATGAGCCTTTAAAATGGTATACATAAACATATGGTTCAAACTTACGTGTTATGAGTTTTGATCGGGTAAACATAGGAAATATGATTTTTTTTCTAATTTTTTCAAGTTTAGCTATCCTTAATTGCCAAGTTTAATAAAAAAAAGATAAAATAAGTAAAGAGATTGGCACTTCGTTTGATCAAATCAGACAAAAATTGCCGTAGCTATTATTTAAATTGTATAACAGACGTGTTATATTTTTTATATACATATGTCATCTTATCAAATGAACTTTCGGTTCAAAAATTTTCAAAAGTTTTGATGGATCTTGATTGTTTATCGCAAAATGTGTCAATTTCATGTTTGCACCACTGCCAGAAGTAGGCTAATATTTGTGTTTTTTGCAAATATTAATATTTCTCTTTGCAAAACTTTGGCCAACTTCTGACTCAATCGTGAAATGGACACATTTTTGGATAACCAATCAAGATCCATCAAAACTTTTGAAAATTTTTGAACCAAAAGTTCATTTGAAAAAATATATATATGAAAAATATAACTCGACTTTTAGACTCTTTAAATAATAACTATGGTAATTTTTGTCCAATTTGATTAAACGAAGTATGAATCTCTTTACAAGATAATGCACTTCAGAATGTCTTATATGAAATATGGTACATACATTTGCATATTTTTTTATTGAAATAAGTTTTGTTAAAATTGAAGCTTCTGCATACCTAAAGATTATGAAAATTACGCAAACCCCGAATGTTCCTTTTCCTTAATTCATTACACGAAGATAAAATTACACCATCCAGCAGCGATAAAAATTAAACCATCCCTTTACATATGGCACATGGAGTTGGCATTCTTAATAAAACAACGGGAAATAAAATTAAGCTTAATGCCCTTATTGTAAAGGGATCTCTCAGTAAGAATACACGTTTTCAGTTTTAATAGCAACTCGGATTTTTAGAGACAGTAGAGATATTTTTATTGGATTTTAAAGAAGTCATGTTTTGATTAAATATAGAAGAAAATATGTGTCAAATGGCCGCGATTTCTCTATTCGTGAAATTTTATTCCACTTTTTAACAAAATTATGGCTGCACCCCACTGAGGTGTGTCGGAACTCGGATTTAACCTCAGAAATAGCTTCTGGCCCTATGTTGAAGTCGCTGTGGTCTAGTGAGTAGTGTATTGGCCTATTAGACGTAAGGCCTCGGTTCAAACGCCAGGTCAGGCATTTCCAACTCAATGATATATGAAAAAATATTTCTTCGGCGACTACCTATCAGTAGATTTCTGGCAAAAACTCTGAGAGTAAATAAAATTGCCATGAAAAGTTTCTCAAAAATCTGTCGTTCGGAGTCGACTTTAAACTGTAGGTCTCGCCACTCATGTGTAAAAATTAACGCACACAACATAAGTGGTGTGAGAAACTAGATCGTAATCCTGACTAAAGGGTTGTACTGAGCAATTATGTATGTATGTATGTATATAATAGCTTCTGGCTTATTTCCATAAACCCATAAAAAAAACGCACCACTTTGAATCACAGGATCTTGATTAAACCAGTCGACATAAGAGTTTCTTGAAATAATACCTTTTTGGAAATCGTTCCCACAATCTGTTAATTATCGCAAATTCTGACGTTGCCGTCCAATAGAGGTCACATAAACTCCATTAACTGCTCCTGTAACGAATGCAGTACACGCTTCAGGCTATCTCACCAATTGTTCGTATTGGTTGCTTGGGGCACAAATTCGATAATTTTGTGTATTCGCTAAAAGGAAGGAAGGAAGGAAATGCACTCCATCGAAAGGTGAATTAACTTCAATTATGCTTCATTGAATGAATTAACGAAATTATTTTTTTATTGTATTTATTAATTAGAATACAATTACAAATTATATTTAATTATACACAAGCTGAGTAACTTGGACCATATGGTTGGTATAGTGTAACAGACCAGAGTCTCTGGTCTAATAGTCTAACATAGTACCCATTAGACTACCAGAGCACCATTATTAACTCTAATTTCAGAATTGCCACTTAGTTTAGTTTTTTAATGAACTGACCATAGTTTACCACAGTTCTCATATAAAGCATACATATGTCTATATAATGCATAGACACATAGATATTTTTCATAACTTTTCAGGCGAACCTCGTTAATAATCTCAAGGATCTAAAGCATTTGGTTCGTCGTTCTATTGTGTATATTTACATTTGGTTTACATTGTTTTCCTTGTTCGTATTATCTCTGGAGTTTTGTTTAAAAAAATGTTTCATATTGTGTTAGTAAAAGAAGAAAATATTTTGTATACCCTACACCAGGTTAAGTTAGGTCAAATTAGCATTCACAGTAAATGTTACTTCGTCTAATCTTCTTAGTTGTCAATACGGTTTTTGACCTTTTGGCACCCGGGCATTTCCAGTGTCCACTGACTCGTTGTGCCTGCTGTGAGGATCTTGAGATATATAAGCTATTGAACGTAAATTTTATTATGCGCATATCCAGATTTGTCTCGGGTTTGTCAAATGAGTTAATTTTCAAATCTGTGCTTCGAGCAGAGTTTGTGAAATCATTTGTTTATCCCTCTGTAAAAAATACCAGTGTCTTTATCTGTTGTATCAAATTCCACAAAAGCGCTAGTCATACCAATACCATTATGTACATGTATTACGACAAAAGGGTAACTATTGAATGCCTTGTTATCCCCTCCAGAGATATCCGGCATTCTGGAACCATCTTCGATGTGAAGTACACAATCTCTGGAGATCCAACAGTGGCTTTTTGTCAAAAAATACAATATATAGCGGCTGTTTTTATTTCAACCTTAACAGCACTATAATAAAAGAATAGCTTAAGGGACAGTCTAATAACTAATAGTTCCAAAAGATTTCATTTCCAATTGTGTTGCGCCATCGGAATCCATTACTGAATACTTAGACAATATTGTCTGTTTTGTTAAAACCATTGACATGACAAGACTTACCAGTTATTTTCGTCAAAAATCAAGTATCGGGGGCGAATTCTTATCAAAATCAAGTGTTATGAAGATATTGTGAAAATATATTCTATACTTCGATAAATTTTCAGGGATTCCATTCTTCGATTGGAGTGTTTGGCTTGGTGTCATTATTGTCTTTGCAGCAAATTGTTTTACCAACATATCTATCGGTAGCCAGTTAATACGGTGTTCAGATATGTACCTTTATTACGTAAATCGCATTAAACGCCATTATTGAGCTCAATATTTCATATAAAGTTTCAATTGATTATTGCGCAACAAATACGCAAATTGTTTTAATATTGAGTAAAACTTAAAATGCAGCACTGTCATAAGTGTGTTTAGTGAGAATATTACAATTAACCGAACACTTTCAGTTGATATTAGACAACTCAAATATCAACAACGACAAACAAAAAAATAACAAAACAAAAAAACAACAAAACAAAATAAAAGCAATGTTGTTGGAACAACCAGCTGTCAAATGAATATTGAATAGGTAGATGAACTGCGTATATTATTATGCCTGAACACTTAAAATTTTGTACTCAGCAAACCGAATATTGACTCAATAAAAGTGCATATCTGAATTTCTTAGATGTAGTATTTCTAATAGTACCAGCTTACATAATTTGATTTAATTTTTCTATAGAAAACCGGGACCTCGTAGAACAGGATTAACTTATTGCCGTCTTGGTGATCTTGGATTGTGTATTCATATTTTAGATAATGTTATTGGATAAAATGGCACTGGGAATGTGTTCTTCTAATTCTGTCTTTGTTGGATTAACTCTCAGTCCACAACCTTTGCAACATTTAGATAGAAATCTTAGTGCAGATTTCGTTCGGATTCGACTTTAAACTGTAGGCCCCGGAATTCCATATACATAAAATGCATTCTCAAGAATAAACAAAAATATAAATTTTAAAATCACATCTGCAACATTTCGATGTGTAGGTCACTGTGTAATACACTTTTAAACTGGTTGTTTCTCTTTAATATCATGTACTTTTTTCGTTTACCCTTTCTCTAGGGAATACCAATACAATACATAAATGCTTGTGTATTCGAGTAGCTGAGATTTGCAAACTAAATACTATGAACCAGGAGGACGTATATGAGTAACCAAGCAAGGCAGCAAATGAAAATGTCAAGCAGACAGGATCAGAAGAAAAGTATTGTTCACATAAAATCAGATACATCCGAGTGGCATCACTGAATTTGATTTGTTGTGTTTGTTGTTTTCTTTTTTCTGAATTAACTTCACTCTTAAAAATGATTAGCTCATCAGATTTTTGGCAAAAACCCAGAGATTAAATACAAACAGCCATGAAAAGTTTCTCAAAAATCTGTCGTTTGGAGTCAACTTTAAATTGTAGGTGCCGCCACTCATGTGTAAAATTAACGAACACAACATAAGTGGTGTGAGAAACTAGGTTGTAATCCTGACTGAAGAGTTGTAATGACCAATTATTTATGTATATATTCTAATTAATAATAAATAAAATAAATATACCTTCATGATAATGGCTTTCAAAAAACTTCAAATTTTGGTCTAAAGATCGTCCTGTATCTTGTCTTTTCTATAGAAATACTAGCTGGCCTTTGTTTGACATCACATTTCAGTACATATGTATAAGGACCGATTTTTGCCACTACTCGTAAGCTGTAATGTATTGGTAGCGAAAACATTTTTGAGAACGAATTTTTTGCGAACAGGTTTTCAAATAAGAACGTAAATAGATGTGGGAAATGGTTATTTTTCTCCTTTACCATCAGCATTATTATTAAAGGATAAAAACGAAAGGTTATTTCACTATAAACAATACAGTAGTGGATTAAAAATGGAAAACTAGATAAAAATTAACACAGTAAAATAAAAATGTTGTAACTATTCCATGTATCGATACAATTTACTTCATACGCATTGGTTTTTAATTTTGAATTGTAATTACAATATCAGATTACTTTTCTTTCACTACAGTTTAATTAGAATTGAAAGAAGTTCAATAATTAAAAAAGGTGTACCGGTGTGATTTTTAATTCTTAACGGGAAAATAAAAAATATTTTATTCAAAGTATTGGTCATTGCCGGCTAAGCATTCCATCTTTCAGGGAGTTTTTGAATTCCACACCAGTAAAACGGTTCGCCTATTGAATCAAATCAATAAGTAACACAATTTCCGAATTCTTCATAGGAATTAAAGTGTTGTTGCTCAGCTAATGTGTAAAAGTAAACAGAAAGAGCCAAGCCTGGTGAATACGGGGGATGGAGTAGCAGGTCCCAGCCAAATATTTTGTTGCAGAATTGCCTTTCCATATCTTGTGTGTCATTCTGGTCCTTTTTTGACACATGCATGATACAAATAGATCTGTATTAACGATTTCACCAGATCTTAGGAGCCATACCTTTCTCGCCCCACCAAACTCGACCGAACTCTGAAATCCATTTTTTGTTGCCAGTAACAATTCGCTGCAGCAATAATTTTCTATCGAGTTTTAAAGCAAATTTGCACAAGTCAAATGGTACCCATTTTCCAGACTTTTTGATCTTTCTTCTGCAGTGACGGGAAAGATAGTGCTTAGAATGTTTACAGTTATCACACAAACTATTCTGTAGACCATTTCAAATAATTTAATTTCTAACAAATTTGTTGATGCGTTTTGGTGAGCTTTGGTTTTGGACGTTCTAAAGGGTACTCATGTTGGATTATTTTGTATAACAGTGAATATAACAACAAAGATGTTAAATTGTAGTTGTAAATAAAAGTTCAGTAAGGAAACAGTTCAAACATTTGATTAAAACTATAGTGTTGTTGTTGTAATTATGTTTGTACTCAGCTAAACGCTGAGACATGTGTTTGAGTTAGATGATGTAGTATATAAAATTGTTTCTGTAAAAAAAATAATCCTTGAACTGTAAGATGGACCTGCAATTGGCCAAGGCTACCGATTATTTTATCATAGTTACCAATTAGTGGCCCAAAAATGCTTGCATAACAACTACAAAATTAGTTATAAAATTGACTACTGAGTCGCGAGTTTGTTAGACGGAACAGATATTTTAGTATGTCTACCAAAAGGATATCATGCTGTATGTATAATTAAATTGAAAGAGTATTTCTCACACAGTGAACACACAACCAAAAGAATATCTTATTGAGAGAACGAATATCTTACTGTAAGATATTCTTTTGTTCACTGTGTGAAAAATATTCTCTTAACTTTAGGCAATTGAATTTAATAAAAATATTATCAAACAATTCTACATAAAACATTTTGCAATAAGATGAAACTTATTACTTTTCATGTGTGTGAAAATAGATTTAATATCGATCTCCCCAGACGCAAACCAAGTCAATTAACAGAGCTCTGTTATGTTACTAACAGAACCCTGTTAAGAAATTAATTTAAGTCTGGGAATGAAAAACAGGAGAAATGATTTAAATTCCTTGGTAAAATACTTACATACGATAAAAATACGATAAAAAAGGCAAAAGTTGATAAAATAAGTCCTATAATTAATAAGAACTACAATAAACAGATAATCACACATTTCCGAAAGCCAATGTAATCCGATAAATAAATCAATATAGCCTTAAATCAGAATAACATGGGTCGAAAAAGTAAATCATTTTTAAAGCAATTTACGTCCCTTTAACTAAATCAATCGCCAGAACCCTTAACAGAGCTAGTTTTCATAGTACATTTTGAAATTTTCCGAGATTTCAGATTTTAAAATCCAGTAAGTGTCCTTTTGCGGAAAACAGGACAACATGGGTGGACAAAGTGAATTGTTTTTAAAGCAATTTACGTCCCTTTAACTAAATCAATCGCCAGAACCCTTAATAGAGCGAGATTTAATAGTAGATTTTGAAATTTCTGGACTCATTTTTTTATGTAAGTATGAAATCTAAAATCCTATTTCTTGCAAATATAATTTTTTAATGCAGTTTAAATAAAATGTACTACATAACAAATTTTAAAATCATTCATTATAAAATATATCGAGATAGGCCAAAAAAGATTACACCATATATTATATCGCATCAAAGAGATATGACATTTTTAATAACGCCATACCATCAAGAGTTAACACAAAATTGTTGTAGAATTGTTAATTTTTTATTGTTCTTGTTTTCTTCAGAAAATTTTTATCAATCTGTATTTATTCGAAGATTATTAATAGGTTGTTCCAAACTACTCTCTTCCATATATGCTTGTCGTTTTGAATGTAATTGTCACCTCTTTATGTAATTGTTCCCTTCTTGTGACTTGATTTTTCTCTTTCACTCAGACAAGATATAGGAAGCTTTAGTAGTATGTTTATGTATGTTCTCGACCAAAAACTCCATACCAAATTTGGTGCATGCCTGCTTCTTCTTGTTCCTTTATTTTGCATTGCTTTTTAAACGAATGATTGGACGGACAGAATGAGTGTGTGCGTAACATGTAATGCGTATGATCGTTTTTTAATAGTAAATTCTTGGCACGTATTATCATACTCAATGCTGAAAAAATAGAAAAGGGATCTGCACCAATATAGTTGTTGTGTGTTTTTTATTTTTTTTTGTATATTTAATTAGAAGGATCTTTAATTTTAAATGTGATAAGAAAGAGTAGGTTGGTTGTGCGGTTATTTTTTATTTTTTGTGTGATTTAATTTGAAGGATCTGTAATTTTAAGATGATAACAAATTCTTGGCACGTATTATCATACTCAATGCTGAAAAAATAGAAATATAAACTGATAAGAAAGGGTGGGTTGGTTGTGGAGTTGTTTTTATTTTTATTTTTTTGTGTATTTAATTAGAAGGATCTTTAATTTTAAATGTGATAAGAAAGAGTAGGTTGGTTGTGTCTTTTTAGTTTTGTATGATTTAATTAGAAGGATCTGCAATTTTAAATTGATAAGAAATTCTTGTCACGTACTGCTCATGATAAAATGTAGAAGAAATTGTAAACGGATGTGCACCTGCATGATAGTTTTCTAGGAATAATAGATTCTTATCGCAGTTTAGTGTATACATGATGAACACCTGCATCATCGTTTTCTATGAATAATAGATTCTTATCGCGGTTTAGTATATACCTGCATAATAGATTCTTGTCACGTACTGCTCATGATCAAATGTAGAAAAAATAGAAATACAAACTGATAAGAAAGGGTAGTTGTACATGTTCTTTTTTTGTAAACAGGATCACCTGCGTGCTAGTTTTTTATATACCTAAATAGAAACATGATTGTGCATGTTCATTTTATTTGTATTACTTTTCAAACGAATGATTGGACGGACAGAATGAGTCTGTCTACGTTTCCTCATCTACATCCCAGAGTATAAATAGACTTGTTTTTAAGGATTTAGAAGTTATTCTTGTGCTAGAAATTGATAGCGAGTTGTGTGTTCAAATTTATAATTTAAAATAAAATAAAAAAAAAATGGCTAGGTTTACTTGTGAATTTTGTCTTAAAGAATTCAAGTTTAATAGATCATTAAGCAGACATACTAGACTACATCATGATAGACCATCCACATCAATAAAATGCATACCATGCAATAAATATTTCTCATGCCAGTTAAATTATAATCAACACATTTTAACACATTCAAAGATTGGAGACGGAGGAGAACTATTTGATACAGTTAATTGTACCGAGTGTAATCAACGTATTCCAAAGACGAATTGGCACTATCATATTCGTACAAATGCTCATAAACGTAATTGTGCTAACAAAGTTCGAAATGATAATGATGCTAATGATGATGATGAAGTAAAATGTATAAGATCAGTGTTTAATAATAGAATTATCACATATGTTATTGAGAATAATGATGAAACGAATTTAATACCTGAGAACTTTTTATCGGGAATTAAATTCAAAGTGGCTAAGCTGTTAAATCATATGATTCAGAAACATGATAATATAAAATTCAATCTGGAGATATTTTGTGAATACATGTTAGTTAAAGAAGAGGAGAATTTATGTTATATTGAAATAAAATCGCATCAGACGAAGATGGTTATAATTAATCTGTCATCATCAACTACAGATGATCTCCTCAATATTTACAAAACACAATGCGATGTTATTGTAAAAAAAATGAGTGAATTCCAGGAACGTGATAGCGGATGGACATTAATACAAATATTACGGATCGAAATTAATATAAATAAATATCAGTGTATAAAAGGTTCGCAGTATATTCCTCTACCAACCCCAATACAAAAGAAACATGCATGCATCAATGTTCAAAATAACGATGAGTATTGTTTCAAGTGGGCAATAATATCAGCATTGTATCCTATTAATATCCATTCTAACAGAACTATATCATATAAAATTAATAACATTAGTGATGATATTATCACGTTGGAAAATGATATTGTTTTAAATTTTGAATACTTGACTTTTCCGCTACCAACAAATAAAATTAAAGATTTTGAAATGAAAAATCCCGATATTAGCGTGAACGTGTTTGGGTTAAATGATAACAATGATATAGTCGGACCCTACTACTCCAGTATAAATGAAAAAGCTAAGCACGTTAATTTATTATTATTAGAAGATGGTGAGAGGTTCCACTACGTATGGATTAAAAATATTTCAAGGTAAAACAATAATAATTTTGTGTTAAAAAAATGATATTAATATAAAATTATTTTACTTTCCATTTAATTACAGATTAATTAAAAGTCAACTTACAAAACACTGTCGACAAGTTTACATATGTAACACTTGTTTAATACATTTTTATAGTGAAACGGCGCTGATCAAACATAAAGATGAGTGCAACAAAATCGTAACTAAAATGCCCTCTGTAGACAATAATATCGTAAGTTTTAAAAATTACAAAAAGCAAATGGATGTACCTTTTGTAGTCTACGCTGATTTTGAGTGTATTCTAGAGACTATTAATATTCAAAATTCAGCTAATGTTAATTCAATACAAAAACATATTCCATTTGCTTATAGTTATTACATCAAATGTTCATTTAACAGTAGTTTAGATAAATTTAAAATGTACAGTGGTGATGATGCACCAAAACATTTCTTTGTAAATTTAGTTAAAGATTGTACAGATTTATATGTTAATTATTTAAGTATCGTGAAACCAATGAATACCTTAACACCTTCTTAACAGATTAGACAGAAAGAGGATGCAGTTTGTCACATTTGCAAAAAATTCTTATCTCATGTAGATCGAGTAGCTGATCATTGTCACTTAACAGGTGAATATAGAGGACCGGCACATAACAAATGTAATTTAGAGTATCAAATAGCAAATTTTATTCCTATATTCTTTCATAATCTATCATCATATGATTGCCATTTGTTCGTGAGAGAACTCTCTTCTATTGAAGGTGATATAAATGTAATTCCCTTAAACAAAGAACTATATGTATCTATATCGAAAAAGATTAATGTAAATGAAAAAAATACTATAGAACTACGTTTTCTAGATTCTTGTCGGTTTATGCCATCAAGTTTGGAAAAACTAGCAGGATATTTGTCAGATAATGATCTGTTAACAGTAAAATCAATCTATCAAACTCCCAATGAATTTAGTTTAATGAAACGTAAAGGTGTCTTTCCATATGACTATCTGGATTCAGTCAACCGTCTTGAAGAAACAGAACTACCACCCCGATCATGTTTCTTTAATAAACTTACTAATGAGTCGTGTAACGTAGATGATTATGAACACGCTGAAAATGTTTGGAATACATTCAAATGTAAGAAACTTTTAGATTATCTTCTATTATATTTAAAAGTTGATGTCCTATTGCTTTGTGATGTATTTGAAAATTTTCGTAAGGTTTGTAAAAACATTTACAATTTAGACCCCTGTCAATATTATACCACACCCGGTTTATCCTGGGATGCAATGTTGAAAACAACTGAAATTGAGTTGGAATTATTGACAGATATCAACATGTACAATTTCGTTGTGCGGGGTATTAGGGGAGGTATTGTTCAATGCAGTAAGCGACATGTGACCGCTAATAATAAATACGTTAGTGACTATGATTCAACAAAAGAATCAAATTATCTAATGTATTTAGATGTAAATAATTTATATGGTTATGCAATGTCTCAATATCTTCCCTATAAAAATTTAAAATGGCTTGACAACTGTAACGACTTCGATGTAACTACTGTAGAAGAAGATTCAGAATTTGGTTATATTTTAGAAGTAGATTTGGAATATCCAACTGCATTGCACGATCACCATAGTGATTTTCCATTCTGTGCTGAAAATAAGAAAATTGAGAATATGAAACATAGAAAACTAATAACAGACTTAAATGACAAAAAGAATTACATAATACATTACCGCAATCTTCAGCAATGCATTCAACATGGTTTAATTTTGAAGAAAATTCATAGAATTCTGCAATTTAATCAATCGAATTGGTTAAAAAAATATATTGATGTAAATAACCATTATAGAACATTGGCTAAAAACACATTTGAACAAAACTTTTTTAAATTACTTAATAATGCTGTCTATGGTAAGACTATGGAAAATGTCGATAAGCGAAAAGACATCAAAATAGTAATTGGGTGGGAAAATAGAAGAAAACGATTAGGAGCCAGATCACTAATTGCGAAACCAAATTTTCATAGTTGTATTGAAATTACTGAAGAAATGGTTGCCGTTGAAATGAGTAGAGTGAAAACGGTATATAATAAACCCATTTATATTGGTTTTTCAGTTCTAGAATTATCAAAATGGAAAATGTATAATTTTCATTATGATTATATGAAGACAAAATATCTTGATAATATTAATCTCTGCTATATGGATACCGATTCATTTATATATGATGTGAGAACAAATGATATGTATGATGATATTAAAAATGATATTCCAACACATTTCGATACATCTGCTTATTCAAAAGACAATCCATATAACTTCCCCTTGATGAATAAAAAAGTATTGGGAATGATGAAAGATGAATGTAATGGAAAAGTTATTAGGGAATTCATTGGTTTACGAGCTAAAATGTATTCCGTCAAAATAGATAGAGTAGACAAAGAAATTAAAAAAATTAAAGGCGTTAAAAATAGTGTAACATCGAGACTAAGCATTAATGATTTTAGAAAATGTCTACTAGAGAAAAAGCTGTATCATGATTCAATGTATGTGTTTAGATCTAAGATTCATCAAGTATATACACAATATATAAGTAAATTAACTTTAAGTTATTTAGACGATAAGAGATTTATATGTGAAAATAATGTTGACACTTACGCTTGGGGACATTACAAAATAAATTCTCCATCAACCTCATCATCTTCAAATTTAAATTCATATAGAGAATTTCTGCAAGACGATAATGATGAAATGTTTTTAAATGTAAATATATGGATTAAGTAGTTTCTAAGAAATTAAGTGTAAAAAATAAGAAAGAATGTAAACCTATCTATTTATCTACATAATAAAAATAAGAAAAAATGTAAACCTACCTATTTATCTACATAATAAAAATAGAAAAAAAAACGTTTATCTCTTGTTTCATTTAAAATTTTGGTTCAGTTTAATATTTTTTAACATTTCCTTTAGAACAGCTCTTGTCTTTACAAGATCATCTAACATTTTAGTATGGTAATTTCTAGACATTGTGATAATTTTTTCATATTAATTTTGATCTGCTTTGTATCTGTTCCCGATCTGCTTTATATCTGGACACGATCTGCTATGTATCTGATCACGATCTGATTCGTATCTGCTCACGATCTACTTGGTATCTGGTCACGATCTGCTTCGTATCTGCTCACGATCTGCTTTATGTCTGGTCACGATCTGCTTTGTATCTGCTCACGATCTGATTTATACCTGATCACGATCTGCTTGATGTCTTATGTCTATATCTTTTGAATTTGGGTACGCTATATCGTGCTTTCTACAAGCTGCATCCAATAAATTTATTCCTTTGCCTCCTCTTGCTAATCGTTTTTGAAGTTTTGTATCAGGTCCACAAAACTGATAACCAGGTGGATGTAATTCAACATATAATTTGTTTATTAAGTTGTCTACAAATCTTCTTCCAATCTTACACTGATTAGGTGTTTTTCTTTTGACTGTAGTTTATAACCATTTTTTTCATTACTTTCATACCTCTTCGCATGAAACACTACACCAGCTATACCTGCTATACCAGCTATACAAGCTGTACTAGCTATACTAGCAAGCTGTACAATCTGTACTAGCTATACTAGCAAGCTGTACAATCTGTACTAGCTATACTAGCAAGCTGTACTAGCTATACTAGCAAGCTATACAATCTGTACTAGCTATACTAGCAAGCTGTAGTAGCTATATCAGCTATATCAGCTATACCTGGTATACCTGCTATACCAGCTATATCAGCTATACCAGCTATACCAGCTATACCTGCTATACCAGCTATATCAGCTATACCAGCTATACCAGCTATACCAGCTATACCTGCTATACCAGCTATATCCAGCTATACCAGCTATA